>CM076582.1:678064937-678664937 GCA_034641835.2 Pinus albicaulis | reverse complement strand
CTTACCTCAACGTTTCCCATCTTACCCCTTATCAGTATCCACAACCTGGTGTCCCAGCTCCTCCAGCATTTGGACCTCCCACTTCGTTGCCTTCTCCACCCCCGCAACCACACTTACTACCCCCTCCGGGGCAAGTATTTACACAACAGGGGCAACTAATTTTCTTCCTTATCAAAGAAAGAGAAAAGGTAATCAATCTGGTTCTGGTAATCATGGATCCAATCAGTATTGACTCTACCACTACCAACCAGCCACAGGGCTCTCAGCCGAAGCCGGACAGGCCGCTTCACACCAATAAGCCCTGTTGATGTTGCGGTGTTTATGTTCACTACACTCACGATTGTCCCTTATTACCACAAATGTAGTAGATGTGGGAGTCTTAGGCCACCGTGCGGGGACAACACTCCTCCCCTACTGTCCCTCTCACCCCAGCTACTTCTCAACCCGCTGTGTTTACCGATCCTTTCCCTCAACAAGGATTCGTGGCCACTCAACCACCTCATGCCCCGGTAGCCAATCAACCTTCCCATTTTGGTTCCTCTGATTACCAGATTCTCATGATGGCCTCTGGCCCACCTCTCACCGTCGACCTCAACCTTCAAACTCGGTCCCTTCAGTATTCCACGCCTCCCATTCCGTCTGTCTCCAAGTCTCCATATTCAGGTCCTACAGATCCTCTATCGACACCCAATGGTCCCTTGCAACTCCCTCCATCCAAAGCCGAGGTTCATCCCAAGACTCCAAAGGGACCATTATGTCGAAATGATGCCTCTGGTCGGGCCGCCCATTCATACAGCATAGTAGATGATCTGGCACAATCTCCTGCTGCCATTTCAACACTAGAACTCCTACAGTCGTGCCCCTCTCAAAGAAAATCTCTATTATCTGCCCTAGGTGTTGTAGATTTTGCAGATGACCAATTGATTGTTTTTTATGCCCATCAGTCAGAGTCTCCTCCTTTTCCTTCTTCCGTAGCTTTCCAAATCCCAATCAAAATCCGGAACGCTAAAATTTCTCAGTGCATCATTGATGAGGGGGCATCCACCTGTGTGATGTCCGCTTTGGTTTGGAAACAACTTAGTTCTCCTGAGCTGGCCCCTCCCACAATCACTCTTCGAGCATGGGATGGCCACGCCTCCCAGCCCATTGGCCTTTTCTACAACTGTCCTATCACTCTTGCTAGCAAAACTATTTTCCTTGACGTTGAAGTCATCGATGTCCCTCTCGATTACAACATTCTTTTGGGGTGTAGCTACACCTATGCCATGTCTGCTATCCCATCTGTGGTTCATCGCAAGATGTTTTTCCCTCATAATGGAAAGATAGTCACTATTGACCAGTTGACATATCATGAGCTTAAATCTCAGACTTCCCCTGAGTCAGTCATCTCTTCTGTAGCCAATAATCAAACCATTTATTCCTTGACCAGTGTCTCCCCCGACGTCTACAAAGACTCCTCCTTGCTTGGAACCTTCCCTAGTCTTCCTCCTCCTCTCGTCTCCGATCCCAGCTTAGCGAATGTTTGGATGATGCAATCGTCTCGGGCCAACCTTAAGCAGCTCGCTTTGGCTAGTCAGCAACCTCAACCTCGCTTGTCACAACCCACTCCTAGACCTTCGCCTCATCTAGCCGGACCTCTCCCTTCTAACCCTTATCCTACTGCTGATACTTATGCACCTCTTTACCCTCCTGGGTCGGTTCCACCAGGTCTCAACCATCTTGGAGCTATCCCTCCTGGCCATTACCCTGCTATTCAGATACCGTTTGTAGCTCACCCACCAGGAGTGTACACGGTACCTGTCATGGCCACTCTCTCTCTTCCTAACCTTACCCTTGGGATTCCCATCTGGTACCTTGATCCTCAAGCCGCTACCCCTCCTGGTCAACCCAAACCTTATCTTGCTTTGACCCCAATTCAACCGGTCCCCATGACTTCTCCCACTGCAACAGTGCCTCAGTCACCTCAACAGGATCCACCTCCTATTGCGACCACTTCAGGTAAGAATGGAAAAGTTCTCAGGGGAGCATCAAAGGAAAAGGCTGCCCTGACAAATCTTTCCCCTCCTCAGCCTCCAAAGCATACCATCCAGTGTGCTTTTTGTGATGTTTTCGGTCACGCCACCCATACCTGTCCTGAACTGCCTCATCTCAAGCCCATGGTTAATGTCACATTCCTGGAAGCCTCTGTTCCTTCCGCGACTGCGGCCAAGAACCCCAAGACTATTCACACCAACCACCCTTGTGCTTTGTGTGATCTCCATGGCCATTAAACCCACCTTTTTCCCCACCTCAAAGACTTCCGCACCTCTCTAGCTGCGGTCTGCCACGTCGAGGCCAAGTGCAATGAGTCCACCTCTCCCTTATTTGTGTGTTTTTATTTGGTAGCACTACCAGACATGACTGCTCCTATTGACATTCCCCCTCATGATGTCAAGATGACAGAGCCTTCATCCACCATTTTTTATCTATCATCATCCATGAGACCCTCGGGGAACATTCCCTCTGAATCCTCCCATGTTGTTTCGCTTGACCTTCCTTCAGCGATCACCTTGGGCTCAACATTAGTAGATCCTTTATCTGCTTACTCTTCGGTCACCCCTTGTGGCGATGCGCATGTGAACCTCTCTTCTCATGATGATGAGTCAGGTAGCTTCGACGCGTCAGGTGCTCTTTCTTCCACTAGTCACCCCATTTTCTATCACGATTATGACATTATGGAAGACATCCCCACCCCTGACTTTATCTATTCCCCCTTACATCGAACCCATGGGTTTGAACCACATACACCTTGCGGCCATTACATTGACACCCAATGTTTGGGTAAGGGGGCACCCTTATTTGAGAGACTAAGAGAAGAAATTCTCCACAACTCTCCTAGTGTATATTGTTGTGTCGACTCCAGTACCATTATTCTTCCACATTTAGAAGAACCTCTAGAGTCCCATATCACTTCAGATCACTCTCGGGATGATACCCCTTATCGTTCCTTCATCTTACATCAGCAACCCAGTCTTTTAGGCATTGTTGTTGACCAACCTATAGGTTTTCTAAGAGAGCATCAGTTCATTATCTCCAAATCCTCTTTTTGGGATAGTGACACCCAGTATGCCAACCTAGGAACTTAAAGTCCATTTGATTCATATATGTAGTACTAAAAGAGATTGGTAATCCTCTATTTCCTTTCTCAATCTGCATAACCATAACAATAACAAATGACGCACCATACCCTTAAAATGTGCTTAGATTCACCTTTTTATAAATACATTTTGGCATGATCACAACATGCTTGGGGGAACTTATGCCCCTCAACCATAAAAAACCTATATCTCAGCCAAAAATAGTGCTACAACCCCCTTCCTCTAACAGGCCACACTTTTCAGGTCATCTCCTCGGACCAGTCTCAGTTTTCTGCCTAGTGCCTGTTACCCTGGTTGCAGAACAGACCCCAAAAAATGCGACCTGGCCTGTTTATGAGCTCTAGGTACCTGTGAGTTTTTAGTACCTTGATACTTCACCAGGATACATTTTTCCCAAGAAGGGTCTCTTCACCTCTCCTCAAAATCAGATTTCCTCACTTACAACACTTGTACTTGAGGCACCACTTTGCCTCCATACTTGTCCTTGTTCGTGTTGATTTTCGTCATGAGTTACCATCTTGTACTCATGTTTTCATGGTCCCCCATTGGACCTTTACTGTGTGGCAACACCATCAAGTCACCTTTGTTTAGAGCATACGAGTTGAGTCATCATCGCATTTATGGACTCTATCCCGAGTCCCTTTGTATCCCACTATAATCCTCCATCCTTCATTTCTTGGTCCCTCTCTCACATTGCACATTATGGCCTTCAGTCCCATTGGCCCCTATCCCTCATGATATTGTGTCAGTCGCTGCCAAGCCATTCCTGCCTTTTATGTTCTAACAAGGGAAATCATCCATCCGCTACTCAGTATCCCCCACTTCATCATCATCATTAGTGTCCATCTGTTCGTCGCTTTACTATTTTCTATCGTGCCTTAGTTGGGGATCCCTTATTGCCTCACCTATGGCGGGCCTCCTTCTGTCAACATCAACTCATTCATTCCAAAAGCCAGGTCTAGAGGGTGGTGTACCTTGCTTCAACTCTTTTCAGCATGATCGAGATCCGTATACTTGATGGTCCAGTGATGCAGCAACATCTATTGGTGATTCCCGGGTGTGTGTGAGATCTCTCAACCCTCATGAGGGGGTGGCCCTGCAGGTAGCCCCCCACATGCCCAGATGACCTCTTCATTCCAGCCTTTGATGCAGCTCCCTATATTTGATGATGTCGGCCTTAGCCGATTGCAGTGCCTTTTCGATTTTCATGTATCAGTCAGATTTTGCGAGCCCTTCCCCGTTTCTAGGGGGCATTTGGGTTGTATTTGTATCTCATGTACTCAGATATTATTGTATAAGTCCCAACGATTATTCCAGGCATCGCATGTATGTGGGATTCATCATTTCATTTATCTGGCTCCTGTTTAGGCCAGCACATGTTTCATTATTGTGTTCCGTGGTTTTCCAGGCGCCTTATTCTTTGTACTATTGTCTCGGCGGGCATAGGTATGTCTCCCCCGCCACCTTTAACACAGGTACCACTTCATCCACTAGAGACTTGTTGCACCTATAAGTCTCGTCTCCTTAGGGTCTAGTCCTTTAGCACATTCGACTACCTTACATTTCTCTCTCTCGCTCCTCTCTTGATTCTTAGTGATTGAGTTCTTACAACATACTTCGGTCATACGATTTGCTCCTAACACTCGTACGTTGGGGGGCAATCTGTTACACCATTTTTTTGATCATCTAACCTATTATCATTAGATGAAACCAAATACACCATGTAAGACCAATTTTACCCTAAGTAAAATTTCTTTCACCATATGAAATAACATTTGTCTATATTTCCTGGTCATATTTAACCCAAAACAAGGAAATTAATTAAATAAATAATTATTTATTTAATTATTTCCTAGGAATAAGTTATTTAAATCATTATTTATTTAATTATATTCCCACCATCTCCCTAAAATAATAAATAAATCATTTATTTATTTATTGTTTATAAATAAAGGAATTGACCCAAGTCACAAGACCTTTTCCCTCCAAAAAATATAATAAAATATTCCTAAAGGGTGATTCTAGAATTTGATTAATAATATTTTATTCATGCACTGAGTTCTAGAACACCCCAATATTTTGTTATAAATGGAAGGGTTTTCCCCATTCATTAGTCACCTCCATTGCATTAGATCACTGTGGATCTATACTAGGTCACATTCTCCATTTTTACCTTGTGAGCTCCCATTGATTTCTATGTTTGTCTGGGTTTTCTACAATAACAAGAAAGAGGAATTGTAGATATGAAACGTTGAGGACTTTCAAGAACCCATCCCATTGAGGAGAACCGAAAAACACCTTTCTTGTTTTCCTCTCAGGTGCCCCATTTTTAATATAATATAAAAAATATTTTTAATACATTGTTCTTGTTTTGACTATTGGATGCATGGAGCCATATTGTATTTTATCTACTTAATGTCTTTTGTGCTTAGATCTGGATTTGTGCAACAGACTTAAAGATATTTTGCAGGCATAATCGATGTTAGGGCTATTTATTATGCGTATCTAAAGTGATATTTTACAAGAAAGATTCATACTAACATGAACCTTATCATTTAGAGGAAGGAGAAGTCATAACAAGGTTACTTTAGGTGAACCTTCGGTAGGATCATTGATAGCAGTCTTTTGTTTTTTTGTTTGGGTTGGTTGGGTTTCAAATGTAATCTAGGACCATGTGGTGTGTCTCAAGGAGAGCGGGTTTGATGACTGTCGTGGTGCTTCCTCTTGCGAAAGAGATTTGAAATGTTGTTAGTTGTTTATCATGAGTTCATGCATGTTGCTTCCTCTAATTGCAAGCGATTCTTGTGCTTGTCCCATCCTTTGTTATTCTTTCACCTAATGTGTTTTTTTTATGGGGTTCGAAAGCTCATTTCTTGGGAGCACCCTCTCGAACGATATGTTCGGTGGGGCATGGTTACTACAGTCGAGGTGCTTGGGAAATACGATGGAAAAATTTAGACGCATTCATAGTGGTGGGACTCAGAATTTTTCTTTCTAGAATATGTGGGCTAAGGGTGAGAGCCTCCATAGTTGTTTATCTCCAAAAGGAGGCAATGATGGTTTATGTGTTTCTTGGGCAAGATTTTTTTTTCATGGTTGGTTCAAGGGAGTGGTTGTCTGCACGCTTCCTACCTCAATCCTTTTCTGAGGGGAAAATGTCGGGGTGGGGTCAATATGGGATGGATGAAGAGTCGTTCTATCCATTGGGCTTGCCACCATAGTCCTCTTGAATTTTCCTTGATATGCCCTTGCGGAAGGGTTGGGTGTCTAGGTAATGAAAAATCCCTCCCTCAGTCCAAGCTCCATCAAAATTGCAAGCTTCACCATAAACGGGCATGATGTGTCATTATTTTCTCATGCCTTTGGTGTTGAGGTAATTCCTCTTCCTTTATTGAGCCACTCCCCCTTCCAAGGAATGTAGGAGAAGATTATGTCCTTGTTTCTCCATTTGGATTATGGGTTTTTTGCGCGACTTTGTCATTTCATGGATGAGTTGATTTTTTCAATAGTGTTGTGGTGTGCACTTTCGGGGCTTCCTTATTTTTACAACATGACATTGCATGAATGGTGTATTTTTTTCCCTTGGTTTTATCCAGCATTGAGTTTCAGCTCACGATAACTCCTCTTTGGAGTTTGGTTTTCTAGCTGCCCTTGAATTTTTGGCTGGAAAGGTTGCTGAGTGTTTTGTACATGGAGGGGTGAAATAGAGGGGTGGGTTTTGGTATTCAGTGCATTTTTTTTTTGAAACCTTGTGCAGGTTGGGGGGTCATTTACCTTACAGTAGTAACACTCTCCCGAGACTCGTCTTGTTGTGGCCCTTGTCTTTTCTAGTGGTCTACTTTAGGTTGTGACTTGTCTGCTTGGTTGTTTGATCATTTGTATATAGAAATGATGTTGTGTCGTAATCTATGTGGAAGGGTGTGAAATGGTGGGATGATTTGATTGGGTACCTTGTTTTCTTTCTTCTTAGTAAAGCCAACATCTCCTCTCCTGGTGGTGGCCCTCTATTTTGCTAGCATTTCCTTAAATTTGGCCCCCTTTCTCCCAAATTGGATTTTTGTCGCGAGTGTTATGTGGGTGATGTTTTTGTTTTCAAAGTGGTTGACTATTGTAGGAGGGTTCACTTGTTGTCATGTTGTTTACTTGAAATTTAGCCTCCTCTTTTGAGAGGGTATCCACCTTTGCATTTTTTTCTTTCATGTTTTTTTTTTCCCTTCTTCCTTTTGGCCCTTAAATTAATAGAGGATAGGGGAGATTTTTGTGGATTGGTTTTTGGGAAGGAAGAAAAGTAGTCTGTACTCCAAGGGTGTCCACCCTAGTCATTACTAATCCACGTCCCTTGTAGTTCCCCCTTTTTCTATGAAGTCACGGGGTTCGGGAATATTATTCTTTGTTTGAGCCTCCCCTTGTGAGCTGGTAGCCATCTTTGATTTCTCTTTCTTTCATGTCATTTTCTTCCATTTTGGTCCCTATATTTATGGAGGAAAGTGGGAATTTTTGTGGATCAACGTCCAAGAAGGATGAAAAGTAGCGCAAACTCTCGAGGTTTTCATCCTAGTCCGTTTCGCTCATCATTCATTGTAGTTCCCCCCCTTTTGCTAAGGCACGGGGCTTGGAAATCTTGTCCTGTGTTTGAGCCTCCCCTTGTGAGTTGATAACCATGTTTGATTTCTATTTTTTTTCATGTTTATTTCCACCCTTCTTGGTTTTGGTCCCTTGATTTATGGAGAAAAGGGGGAGTTTTTGTGGATTGGTATTTTGGAAGGATGAAAAGGCAGTGTGAACTCCTCGGGTGGCCACCCTAGTCCTTCACGATCGTCGATTTGTAGAATTCCTCCCTATTTTTGAGGGAAAAGGGCCTTGAACATTGGTTTTGTGTTTGAGTCTCGTCTTCTTCGCTGGTAGCTACATTTTGGTTATCTTTTACTTTTTCTTTTTTTTCACATTATTTTTTTCCCTTCCTCCTTTCGATGGCTAGATTTACGAAGAAAAGGGTGAATTGTTGAGGATTGGAATTCATGAAGGATAAAAGGAAGTGAAAGCTCCCGGGGTGGCCACCCTAGTCCTTCCCAATTGTTTTTCCTTGTGATTCTCCCCTTTTTGTGTGGGTGTGGGGCCTAGCAAGTTTGTTCTCTATTTGATCTTTTCCTCCTTTGAGTGGGCAGACAATTGTTTTTCTCTTTATTTCATATGATTTTCTTAATTTACTTCTTTAGGCCCATAGATTTATGGAGAAAAGGGGGAGTTCTAGCGGTTTGATGTTCATGAAGGATGAAAAGAAGTGTGAGTTTTGGGGTGGCCACCCTAGTCCTTCTTGGTCATAGTTCCTTACAATTACACCATTTTTGAAAAGCCACAGGGTTTGTAATGCTTCTTGTATATCTGCTTGAACTTTTCCTTTTTTCCTTATACATATTTGTTTTTTTTTTCCTTCGCTTCCTCTTTTTGGCCCCCAACATCATGACGGAGAAAGAGGGGAACTTTTGGGGTTGGTTCTTTGTGAAGGATGAAAAGAAGCGCGAGCTCTTATGTTGGCCACCGTATTCCTTCCCAATCACCCTTCCTTTCAGTCCCCCCCTTTTTGCAAAGGAATGGAGTCCGAGGAGCTTATTTGAGCCTCTCTCTAGTGAGTGGGTTATGGATCGCAATTGTCTTGAGGGGGAAGGGGGCTTGTTGCTGATTGTGATGCATTGTACATTGGGTTGGATTTTAGTCATTTGTCATGGGGCTGAAATTTTTTGGTAACACATGGAAACGACTCTCAGTAATGGATATCTTAGCTCTTTTTATGATGAAGAACATAGCAAAATGTGATACTTACCGTGAATTTCAAATTCCTGTGAATCATCAAGTTTTTGAATGCAATTTGTGCTTGAGGCTTAATTCAAGGGCACGTGTGTCTGGGTGTCGCATTCCATTTAAACGCGCTCCCTGAAATATGTTAGGGAGTATCAAAGCTAGTCGTTTATGCCCAATGTAGTGTGGTTGGCAGAAATGTGGTAGGTGAAGTCTCGTGGCAAGTGTTGCAAAGCATTGATATTGTCCCCTTGGTTGGGTAGTCGGCATTAGCCGATGTAGGCTTTGCATTGCATCCCTGGAAATTCCTTTTCTCTCTCTTGTCGTCCCATTGGGCAGGGCAGATTTAGTTCCAACTTGTGACCTTAGCTCAAGCAAGAACACCAGCTGAGTTTAAGCATATAATTAACTAGAGGAAAATAAACTTACAAGTATTCCCTCGGTAACGGTGAGTGAACTGGAAAGAGCCTAGCATGAAAATCGGGTGATAGTGTTGGTTGAATTGTAGTATGTAGAAGCATCCTCAACAGCGGACCTAGGCCAAGTCACTTGGAAGGGGGCGCCTGAGAGGGTCATAGCCCCGTTGGGCCAGGATCCTACAGCATCACAAGGTGTTGTTGGCGAGTCATATTGTTTAGGAATGCAGCCCTAATTGGGTGCTAAATTCCATCCATGGTTCAATATTGGCGAGAGATTAATAGCGAACAAGTACGGTGAGAGAAACATGAAAAGAACTTTGAAAAAAGAGTTAAAAAGTGCTTGAAATTTTTGTTAGTATGAATCTTAATTTGAAGTATACGAAAAAAGACCACTTTAGCTGCGCATAACAAAGAAACCTAAGAGTAGAGATGTCTGCTAATATCCTTAGATCTGCAGTTAGGTGATCAAGATAAATGCTGCAAAAATCTAGATCTATGTATTAGAAGACATTAAGCAGTAGAAAAAACAATATTTACTCCATGCATCCAATAGACAAGACAAGAATATATCGAATGAAATTTGTATTAATGGCACCTGGGGGGAAAGCACAAGAGGGTGTTCCCTGTTCTCCTCAATGGGATGGGTTCTTGTAAGTCCTCAGCACTTTATATCTAGAATTCCTCTCTTTTGATGGTGTAGAAAACCCAGACAAAAATATTAGCAAAATATGACTATGATGGTGGATCAATAGCCAGACCAAAAGTATAGATCCAAAGTGATCTTTAGGCAGAAAAGGGTGATAAATGAATGGGAAAACCCTTCTATTTATAAAAAAATATTGAGTTAGTCTAGATATTGATGCATAGTTAAAATATTATTAACCAAATCAAGATCCAACTTTTATGGAATATTTTATTATATTTGTTGGAGGGAAAAGGAATTTGACTTGGGTCAAATTCATTTATTTGTAAATAATAAATAAATAAATGATTTATTTATCATTTTAAGGATGGAGTTGAGTAATAATCAAATGAATAATTATTTATTTAATTATTTAAGGGTGATTTAGTCATATTTAACAAAGAATATTATTTAAATAAGTTTTAAATAATTATTCTTAGAAAATAATAAGATAAATAATGATTTATCTAATTAATTTCCTTGTTTTGGGTTAAATATAACCAAGAATATTAATTAAATTGTTGTTTAGCTAATTATTCCTTGAGGAAAATCAAACAAATGTATATTTGTTTAATATGTCCTTATGGGGTTTCCTGTTTAGACCATAAACAACTTAATAAATGTCGTTTACTAAGTTATTTTCATAGTGAAAGCAATTTTACTTAGTGTAAAATTGGTCTTACATGGTGTACTTGGGTCCATCTAATGATCATAGGTTAGATGACCAAAAGATGGTGTAACAGATTGCCCCCTAGTGTGCGATCGTTAGGAGCTAATCATATGACCGAAGTACGTTGCAAGAACTCAATCACTAGACATTGAAGGGGAAGTCAAAGAGAGAAAAGTATAAGGTAGACCAAAGTGCTGAAAGAACTAGACCCTGAGGAGGTGAGATTTACAGGTGCGACAAGTATTTTTGATGAGTAGGTACATATTCTATAGGCGGCAGGGGAGGCATACCTATGCCCGCCGAGGCAAAGTAAAAACAATAAGGGGTTAGGTAAACCACGTAACTGGCCAATATAGTACATGCTAGCATAAACATGAGCTAGATAAACAACACGATAATAAATCCCACATACATATTTTTCTTGGGATAACAGCCAGGACTTGTACAATGATATCTGAGTACATGAGATATAAATGCAACATAGATGCCCCTAAAAATAGGAAAGGGCTCTGAAAATCTGACTGATATATACAAACAAAAAGGTGTTGCAAGCAACTGAGGCCGACATCATCAAATGTATGGAGCTGCATCAAAGGCTGTAATGAAGAGGTCTTCCGAGTGTGTGGGGGGCTACCTATAGGGCCACCCCCTCATGAGGGCTGAGACATCTCACACTGTTGAGGTGGCAAATCCCCTCTGCAGACAGAGGTGATCCCACTAGCCCTAAATTGGGTCTAGCAACAATCGAATCACGCAATGACGTTGGTTCCTAGTTACAAGAAAGAAAAATAGCGCAATAAGTAGCCTACCTCAAATCCCATGCTGTTGTTGTCAATGAAGAAGCGATGCTCCTTGTCCCTAGCTTGACAGATCAAAATCCTTCCGTTCGCCACATCCCGACACTTGTACACATGTAGAGAAATGACAACATAAAACATAATACTTAAAGCATGTAACTATATATCAGTCAGAGAAGATATAATTTGTTGCATTACATAAAAGAGTAGACACACGAATGGAACCAAAATCAGAGTCGATTATATTATAGATGACAAAAAGGGAGATTAACTAAATGCTCTGACGCTATGATCTTCCTTCAGTGGGGCTTGCAGCGGAGTGCATCTCAACTAATCCTGTTAGGAATCTGGAAAAAGCTCTCTCTCTTATGGGGTTCTCCTTGGCTCTGCTCTCAATAGTTGCCCAGCTATATTTTTCTTCCCACAAGTTTAGCTAGCTAGCAAATAGAGAGGGCAGGCTTTTATAGAGGGAGGAAGGGAGGTTGGGATCCCTATAATCATGGGATAGGGTCCTATCTCTTAGGAAGGTTCCATGAGAGGTGGAAAACCACTTCCTAATAAGGGAGATCCGGAGGCAAGCAACCCAACTTCTTCCTGATGATTCATTCTGATTTTGTTAGAATCAAACTTCTGCCATTTATTTTTAAAAAACATTCCTTAATAGGCTTGGCACGAGGGATGAACTGGATACCCACGCCAATGCCAAAACATGGATTTTTAGGGTTTTTCAGAGGAATTTTTCTTCAGGAGAATTCTTGTCCTTATGCAGAAGGATGCCATTAAGGTGTTTTCAGGAAATTTTACTATTCATAGGTCATGGGAAGATTCCTCCAATGTACGGGATGAGGTATTGTAGGGACGGTGACAAAATGTTGTGTAACAGATGCCCCCTAAAGCATGAAGCCCGAGAGAGAGGGAGGGGTGAAATGCTTTATGAGAATGCGCCCAACTGAAAACACTACCGTCGAAAAACTTGCGAAAATAAATACAACTGATATCTCGGATACATGATATGTGGTGTGGGCACAGCCATCCATAATAGAGTGTACAAAAACCAGGATCCAAGGTATGGATGCAGCCATCCAGTAAATAAGGACCAACAGGTAGACTCAGGTATGGTCGCAGCCATCTAATCAAATGAGTCATGTAATAAATCATAATAATCCACAAATAACGCGCTCCCTGGATTTTTATCAGACAAAATACAGGGTCTTTCGCTCCATCTCGACCTGAACAGTATACAAGTTCGAGCATGTGAATATGTGAGCTGAAGTCGAACATGCTAGAACATCATCTTATTACCAGCCGATAATGAAAGCCGTTAATAGATGCAAGAGGAACCACCAATAATGAAGATGGCTCTCAAGGTACAAGAGGTAAAATCCATGGAATTTGAACAGTGAGTTGGCATTGAACACCCGTAGAATCATTCGATCGAAGGCCAATGATGAAAACCTTGCGTCGAATGCGAAGAACCTGCGATTGAGGCATGCAGGCTCCAAGGTACATGAAGCGAGTCTCTAGATCAACTTCCTGGATAATGAGCTGAAGTCGACAGGAAATGACCTTGATCTAAGGTGGGCCATAATTTTTCCCACATCATCGACACGAGACAGAGGAACATAATGTTTATGAATCAAGACCAACAGAGAATCAGAGGGAGGTTGAAAACTACAGAGGCCAACTTCTCTTGAACATATCAGCGGTACTACATTGGATTTGGCAATATTTTACATAAAGGGATATGAGGTCATGGTGACATGGCAAAGAGAAGATGAGTGGTCAAAAGAGATTACCTAAACCCATGAAAGCAAGCAGATAACGAGATGAGATGGTCGCAAACCGACACGAATGCAGACAAGTGCCATGTTCAAGAGTGACATACTGCCGACACGACTATAATACTAGTTCCATTTTCCCCCACCATTTCTGGCGAGTACCCCAATTATTTTTTGAAAACAAGCTTGAAGGGGATATCATAATCTTCTGATATAAGTTCTTCCTTCAAACAAATCCAGCCTAGTACATTTTAACGAGCCCTAGGAAAGAGAAACTCGAGTAACGTCATTATGACATAGTCCGATGTCATTATTTTTTTAACGAGTCTTACAAAGGAATAACTCGGTGTATTTTCATGTTTAGAGAGTTTGAAAAGACAGCGGAAAAGAAAACTCCAACAGTCCCTTTTCGTAGAGAGTCTCACAGATCCGAAAAGGTAGAAAACTATGTCTCAGAGAACCTCCTAGTCATGATAGGCTAGGGTATTCCTTTTTCATAAATAATCTATCCCAACCTGAAAAAGGGGTAAACATATACTAGGAAGATGTCATTTCGCAGCCAATTTAACGAGCTCAAAATGACAAGTGACTCGGAAATATTTTCAGTTTTAGAGAGTCAGAAAAGAGTTGAAATATGACTCCAGTAGTGAATTTTTCGTGTTTTTTCCGAGTCCGAAAAAGTATAAAATAAAACTCGTATCATTGTCCTAATCACGTGAAAACCTGTCGCTACACAAAAAGCAAGTGTAAAACCCATTTTTCGACAAAAATATAGTAAAATATTGGAAAAATAAGTCCCAAAACCTAATTTTGATTTTGAAAAGTTATAAATATTACCAATAGTAAAAAATTATTTACTTTTCACTTTTTTACCTCTTTGCAGAGCGATAGTGAGCTATTCCCTTTGTGATCTCGAAGTGTCGATTGTGAGCAATCCAGTGGATGAATCTGTATCCCATCTTCTCTAGGTAAGAGCTACTTCCTTTAGCCATATTTTAAGTTGCATTTCATTATCTTTAATCATGATTTGAGGCCTTTTAGGGGAGGAATTTCAAAATTTAAAGCTTCCCAGTTGGTGCGGTTACCATGCACAGACCCACGCCAATCCGCTCTGTTTTACACAGAGGCCGCACCAGTTGGCACGACTATTAGCCAGACAGCCGCGCAAATGGCACCATGCAAATTCTGGCCAAAAATTCTCAAAAATTAACCAATGAAAAGAAAATTTGAATACTTGAGGAGGTTTCTAACATTCCTATGTTGGATTTGATGCAGGTACCCAGCAAAAATGGTGATTGAATGGAAGGAAAGAGAGCACAGTGAGGAAGATTAAATGGCAATGGGGAATGAGCAGTGAATGAATGCTCTCCGAAATTGTAGTTTGAAGAAATTCTTCCTAACGCCATGTCTACAGGCTCAACCTGAACTATTGAAATATTTGATTAGTATATGGGATGAGGACGAGGAGAAGTTTAAAATGCGAGATCAAGTACTTGAGCTTGAAGTGTCAGACGTGTACTTTATCACTAGACTATCATGGATAGGTCCAGTTCCTATCATGACATGCACCAGGCCTTCTGGTGAAAACATGATAATGGTCATGAACAGAGTGTGTGCAGGGGCACGTAAAGGGTCAGGTAGCGGAAAGGTATATATTCAGACCATTCCTGATCTAGCACTCAGAGTAGTGCTACATACCATCACACGGGCTGTAGGGTCACAGGAACCACACGAGGCTACCAAGACACAGTTCCTTCTTGCATCATAATGCATGAATCCCACATTGTTTGACTGGGCCACAGCCGTGACTATGAACATCAAACGACAATTAACCAAATGAAAAAAGACCAAACTGAAACTGTTTGGATATGGGTCAATCTTGTTATCATTCTTCCTACAACGACTGGCTATCTTCTAGGGCCAGGGGGCTATAGTCCTGGATCCACCATTGAGAGAGCCACGGATGGCTCGATGGGCAGCATTGATGCCTAGGGAAGGGGGCAACTAGTGTATTTCATGGTGGCCTGAATTCTTTGGATGGCTCCGATGACATCTGATCATAGTAGAGGACTGGCCCTATGCGGGCACTAATTTCACTAGAGACCCATACCTTCCACTCCTGGAAGGAGAGGACTGGGATAAGGAGCTGGGTAAGACTCTTTTTAATTTTAATGAGTTTTATGAATTTTTGGTATACATGCATGTTCTAACAGCTAATCCTATATGTATGCAAATGTTGGCCAAGAGAGACCCGCCGAGATGTCACCAGTGGCGAGGAGGACCCCTCTCGCTTATGACCCTCAAGGTGAGGGAGGCAAGGGGGAGGTACTTTTATAGAACCTATAGGGGATCACCCATGGGTTTACTGATTATTCTTACGTAGCTGATGTCTCTTTAGGTTATCAGAGGCACACTATAGGGGTTCCGAGTTGACTCCACCGCTTACTGAGGCAGTTGGTGCGGGTAGTGACGTGCTACCATGAGCACCATGCCGATTAGTCTCCTAGGCTTTTTCAATGCATATTTTTGAGAGACATGTCGTCTTCGGATGTAACTGACACAACCATGTATATTTTTGGTTTTATATGATGCACATGTTGCAAACATTTGACATATATATATACATCTATTTCTACATGGATCTTTCTTACATATGATGATGTTTTACAAATTGTGTAAATGTTTATCTAATACCATGTTAGCTACTGCATTTGTTAGTGTATTCATTCGTCTTCATATATGCTGATATGTAATGTAATAAAAATTTCTTTCCAATAAACAAATACGTAGATACAGTCTTAAAATACATGGGTTTCTAACTGAATAATGACCATTGAGCTGTAAAAATACAAGCTACGAGTCCAGATATACAAGAAATGCACGAATATCGAGGTTGACAACCTTGTTTAATAATTCCAGAACGGCACTATATTTTGCAACATTATTTGTAGCAGGCCCTAGACAAAAACCTTGTAAATTAACCAACTCACTAGCAGGATTGTAAATTACCCAGGCTGCCGAAGACAGGCTCCTGGTACTGCGGGAGGTACCATCGACGAAACCGATATAAGGAGTAATAGACATCTGCACAATCAGGAAGACCCAATAAGCAGAAAAACGCTTACAAAGAACTCCACACCACACATGCACAAAAATGAAAAAATCACCTATGTACATATACTACGCAAGAATCCTTCAAGCATAATATTTCTTGAGGTACAACCCATTTATGGGTTGTGCCAAAGGAAGACCTTCATAATCGATCAGCTCATAAGCCCCATTTTTCAATACGCATTTAACAATATAGGGCCCATGCCACATAGGTTGGAATTTTCCTACCCCAAGCTTCATGGGCTTCGTCATACAAGAGGACGAGGTCCCCTTTGATAAAAGAGTGTGGAGAAACCATTTGATCGAAATGAGCTTTAACCCGCTTTTTCTGTGCCTCGATAACCAAAGCAGCCATGCGGCGAGTTTCATCCATTCTCTCAAGATATATGAGACGTTCTTCCTCTGGGGAAGTATCGGGCAGTAATTCCATAGCCAATTTTAGTGAAGGGATCTCACATTCAACTGAAAGAGTAGCTTCCAAGGCATACACCAATTGAAATGGTGTGAATCTGGTCGCACTCTTTACTGACGTTCGGTAGGCCCAAAGAGCTGAAAACTACTGGAGATGCCAATTCGATTTTTGTATACCGATTGTTCGTTGAAGCATCGTGACAAGAAATTTGTTCACGGCATCAACCTGGCCATTTGCTTGAGGGTAGTATGGCATCGAGCTGTCGTGACGCAAGCCCAAATTAGATGTTAGCTCTGCCATCATGTAGTCTCAAAAATGAGAGCCATGATCAGTGGTGATGGCTTGAGGAACGCTGAAACACATGATCACATGGTTTAAAATGAATTGTGCAACTGTCTTACTGTCTGCGGCCAATGTAGGCATCGCTTCAGCCCACTTGGTGAAATAATCCACGGCAACAATGATATAAGCATGCCCCCTAGCCGAGAGAGGGTTACATGTCATAAAATCAATGCCCCATTTGGAAGAAGGGCCCACGGTAATGACAGGATGTAATGGGAGGGGCAGCGCACACATCTTGTACTGGAAGATCTGGCACTCATGACAGTTCCGTACTGCAACAATACAGTCTTTAAAGATATATGGCCAGAAATAGCCCGCACGCAGAATCTTCTGGGTGGTAGCATAACCGGACATGTGACTGCCACAAGCGCCACTGTGACAGTCATTCAGAAATTTCTCAGCCTTTGCTAAGGTCAAACACCGATGGAGTACAGAATCGACTCCGACACAATATAAGGTATCTTTGACAATGTGATATGGTTGCGACTAGTGTCGAACATGGTGTCGAGCATCCTTCGTTAACTTAGATAGGAAGGTAGATGTCTGGAGGTACATGATGATATCACCATACCATGGATCGAGAGTGCTGATTAATAAGAGAGTTTCGTCTAGGATATGATCCTTGGATTGAGACGGAACATAGTAGGTAGGGAGGGAGAAAATGAGATCAGAAAAAAATAATGACTTATTCAATTTGGAAGTAGTGAAATCCAAATCGAACTCTTGGAGGATGACAATCCACTTTGAGTACTTGCCCCCCAGTAATTTTCAAGACAAAATGTAAGTCATGGGGTTACAGTCAAAAATCATGGTTACCGTGTGCAACAAGATGTAATGGCGAAATCGTTGAACGGCCTAGACCGCAGCCAGTGCCAACTTCTCAACGTGGGCATAACACGTTTCAGTGTCAAGGAGGTTCTGAGACAGATAATAAACCACGTGTTCATTACCGTCATCATCATCCTGCACCAGAACCATGGAAATTGTACTGAATGCGGCAGCAAAATAGAGGGTGAAGTCGCGATGATAGTTTGGAGGACGTATTAATGGAGAGTTGACAAGCAACATCTTGAGGTTGTCGAAATATTGCTAAGAAATCTCGTCCCAACAGAAAGGGATGTCTTGTTTTAGAAGTCATGTAAACCCTTTGGCTACCTTCTCATAGTTCCAGATAAAGCGACATAAGAAATTTGCTTTCCCCTGAAGACTCTGAAGTTGATGGAGCGAGGATGGGGAGGGGGGATTAACAATAGCCTCAACCTTGAGAGGGTCAAGGTGAATTCCATCCTTAAAGACAATGAATCCTAAAAGCCGACCAGAGTCAACGCAGAAGATGCACTTGTGAGGATTAAGCCTGATGTTGTAACGTCTGCAGTGGAGAAAAATCTGGCGGAGATGTTCCAGATGGTCTTCGTGTATAGGGGAATGAGCTGGAAGGTCATCTAGGTACAGCTGAAAAACATTACATATGTCATGAAATGCGTAAGACATGGCACGTTGGAAGGTGGCCCTAAAATTTTTTAAGTTGAAAGGGAGCTTATTATAGGTGAACGTTCCCCATGGATAGATGAAAGTGGTCTTTTGTTGATCGGATGGGAGGATATTGATTTTATTATAACCCGAAAATCCGTCCATAAGGGAAAATATATCACTCCCCGCACAATCATCAATGATATGATCTATAAAGGGGGTGGGATAGTTGTCCTTAGGGCAAGCTCGATTGATATCTCAATAGTCAACACAGACTCGAATTGTGCCCTCCTTCTTATCCACATGGAAAATATTTGAAACCCACTCTGTCAGAGGGATCAGATATATAAAGCACACTTTAAGAATTTTCTCAGCTTCAGCTTTTATAGGAGTATATTTTCTAGGATGCATTGGATGCAAATGCTGGCGCACAGGCTTCGCACCAGGATAGGTGGGAATTTCATGCACGGAGATATTAAGATCGATCCTAGGCATCTCTTCATAAGACCATGCGAAATAATCATGGAATTCGCGAAAAAGGCTAGTGTACACTTGAATCTCATCAGGAGAACAAGTGACTCCCACATGGATGTTCTCGACGATCCCCAGTTTAACGGAGATGTCGATAGGCATCATTTGGGTAATATTACTCACATTTCCTTCTGAAAATACTTCATGAGTCAATATTGGCATTTGGAGAGGCGGAGAGGGAACCTGAGATGCAAAATGCTCGAGACAATTAGACATTTCCCCCAGGCCAGGAATGAACGAGGAACGATGATGTCCATCTCTCCACGACAGATCTTCGAGAGACATAGTCTCCATGATAGCTTCATCAGATGGAAAAAATTATCTCAAAGGATGGGGAAAATCTACATCGCCGAGCTAAGAGGATTGAGAATAAACGTCAAGAGCCATGCTCAAACGAGCATTATCAACAGAAGGAGGATCTGATGTGGCAATGATATCACAATAATTGATTTCAACCAGGGTTAGAGGCATCAATTCTTCAAAAGAGGCAACCTGTTCAGGAGAAGGGATGATCCACGGGTCATCCAACCTAGAGATCATGTTGAATTGAATGGTGTTCAGTGGTGGAATGGGAAAAATAACCATAAGAACGGGGTCCTTGAAAAAACCAAGTCCTATACTATCGGGGGGATTAGGAATTTGATTGACGTATGGTACTTTGTTCTCAGAGGATGAGGTAAAGAAAGACAAATAATCTATAGTAATAATCTTGCCCTCATGTGGAAACCTCAAAAGTAGAAAGAGGGTGGACAGAACGCACAACATGGCATGGGTCCAGCTATGACTGAGTAGAAGATTGTAGTTGAGTTTGGCATCCACAACTTCCACTTCGACGTTGAATTTATTACCTTGCAAAGTAATTGGTAGACTCGCGAGAACACCCAAGGGCTCTGATTCCCTTGCATCAAATGCCTCGAGGGCATTGGGAGATGATGTGAGGGTTGGAGAGCCAATGGCCTTCCAACAAGCAGATGACATAAAACAAGTAGAGGCACCTTCATCCAAAACATCTCTGTGAATATTGAGGCCGTTAATACTGACTTGTATAACAAGCATGATCTGGTGTGGTGGTCAGGGAACAAAATTCTCTAGATCGAAGGCGAGAAGGCTAGAATCGGCAGGGTAAATTCCGTCGATTATAGATAACAGAGCTTTCTATTGAGACAGATAACTATGAAGTACTTCCAAAGCGTACATGGCGGAAGGTGCCTGTGCCAAGTCCTCAACAATGTTGTAATGTTGAGCAACATGGGCGTTCAGATTATAGGAAGACTTTTGGATAACACCTTTGGAAGGTGGTCGTACAACAGGTTCAGTACTGGGCCTCTCAATCTCAAGAGGAACAGAGGTAGGCAGGGGAGGAGGGCCACCAAAAACCTTCCTTCCTAGCTACCTAATGTCATCCGGAATAATCCTTCGATCGAGTGGAAATAGAAACAGGTGCGGCACCATTCATCATGAAAACCTGGGACCCAAACGATGTAGATGGCGAAGTTTGCTTGACCATCTGGGTCTGCTGAGATGGAAACGGTTCGTTAAGAACTGTTAGAGTTCCCTTAGAGCCCTTAAGAATTTGACTCACCTCGGATCGTCTAGGACAGTCTTTGGTGTAGTTTTCTTTGTCACAAATCAGGCAAGAGTATGTCGGTTTGCATCGCGAACCATCATCAGGATGGGGTTCGGACGATTTTGGTTTTGGGGCATCGGATTTGGCTTTGCCTTTTCCCTTCTTCTTCCCTTTGGAAGTCTTGTTTGCAGGATTGGCCTGAATGGCATGGACCTCCGCAGTATTACCAGAATCTAGAGTAGATGGAGGAGAATAATTATTGGAAGAATTTGATTTCTGCTTCCCATTAGAAGACTTACAATAAGTCTAAGAAACAGAACCAATAACACCGTCGACCGATGGGTAGCTTTCACTTTAGAGGTCCCTGGTCGCGGGGCATCATTCAAGATGTCATATAACGTGTTGAACTGGGAGTACACTAAATCAAGGTACTGGGCACGAGAAATGGCTTGTTCCTTAGTTGCACATGCCCCCATAGCAATGTCTTGTGCAATCTTATTGACAAAGGAGGTAGTGAACCAGTGAGTTAGACGCTGATCAGGAATATTAAACTTGATCAGACGACGACGACGTCTCCATTCATGAATATGATCTGAAATATGAGTGGCTTTGTATTGTTTCAGAGATGTCAGGAGATGTGTCATGGCTTCGTAACGAACCGGTAACTGGAAATGCGTCAGGAATTCTATGGCTAGAGTATTAAAATCTTGAAAAATACCACGGGGCAGTTGTCGAGGAAGAAGCGATGATCCT
Organism: Pinus albicaulis; assembly: GCA_034641835.2. NCBI lineage: Eukaryota > Viridiplantae > Streptophyta > Pinopsida > Pinales > Pinaceae > Pinus > Pinus albicaulis. Next base: position 678,643,472 of record CM076582.1, on the reverse strand, counting down.
CGTCCCTAGCTTGAAAGATCATAATCCTTCTGTTTTCCACGTCCGAACACCTGTACACATGCAGAGAAATGACGACATACAACGTAATACTTAAATCATGTAACTATATATCAGTCAGAGAAGATATGCTACGTTGCATTACATAAAAAAGTAGACACACGAATGGAACCAAAATGAGAGTCGCTTATATCATAGATGAAAAAAAGGGATATTAGAGCCAAATGCTCTGACGCTATGATCTTCCTTCTGCGGGGCTTGCAGTGGAGCACGTCTCAACTAAGCCTGTTGGGAATCTGGACAAATATCTCTCTCGTACGAGGTTCTCCTCGGCTCTGCTCTCAATAGTCGCCCAGCTATATTTTTCTTCCCAAAAGTTTAGCTAGCTAGAAAATAGAGAGGGCAGGCTTTTATAGAGGGAGGAAACAAGGTTGGGATTCCTATAATCATGGCATAGCGTCCTATCTCTTAGGAAGGTTCCATGAGAGGTGGAAAACCACTTCCTATTCAGGGAGATCTGGAGGCAAACAACCCAAATTCTTCCTGATGATTCATTCTTATTTTGTTAGAATCAAAATTTCACCATTTATTTTTAAAAAACATTCCTTAATAAGCTTGGTGCGAGCAAGACACAGGGACAGAGCGCTAGCTCGAGCACCCACTATGGTACTTTTTACCCATTGGCACTACAGATGAACTGGCTACTCGCACCAATGTCAAAGCATGGATTTTTAGGGTTTTCCAAAGGAATTTTTCTTCAGGATAATTCTTGTCCTTATGCAGAAGTATGCCATTAAGGTGTTTTCAAGATATTTTACTATTCACAGGTCACGGGAATAGTCCTCCAATGTATGCGATGAGGGATTGTAGGGACGGTGACAAAATTCTATGTAACGTGTTACACACACCCGGGAATCACTGATGTCAACTGCTACATCACTGAATCATCGAGTATATGGATCTTGATCATGCTAAAAGGAGCTAGATGTGAGAAGAAATCAAGTCAAAGGGTAATAAGGAGTGCATTTTCCTAATCCAAGGCATTGAAAAAGAGTGGAAGCTGGAACCAAGGTACACAGCCCTGTAGAGCTGTCTTCTAGAATGAATGAGATGATGTCGACAGAAGGAGGTTCGTCGTAGGTGAGGCAACAAGGGATCCTCAACTAAGGCACGATAGAAAATAGTAGAGTGACTGACAGACTGACACCAATGATGATGATGAAATGGGGGGTACTGAGTAGCGAACGAACAACTTCCCTTGTTAGAGCATAAATGGCATGAATGACCTGGCAGTGACTGACACAATATCATGAGGGATAGGGGATAGTGGGACTGAAGGCCATAGTGTGCGACATGAGAGAGGGACCAAGCAATGAAGGATGGAGGACTATAGTGGGATGCAAAGGGACTTGGGATAGATTCCATGAATGCAATGATGACTCAACTCGGATGCTCTAAACAAAGGTGACTCGATGGTGCTGCCATAAAGAAAAGGTGCAATGGGAACCATACAAACATGAGTACAAGATGGTAACTCACGAAGAAACTCGAGACAAGCATGGAAAACTATGGAGGAAAAGTGGTGCCCCCAGTATGAGTGTTGCAAGTTAAGAAATTTTATTTTGAGGAGAGGTGATGTGACGCTCCATGGAAAAAATGTGTCTTGGTGGAGTCTCAAGTCACTAAAAACTAATAGATACCCATTTTAGGGCTCGATGAGAAATTTCCAATGGTATAGATGGTTCGTCAAACTGAGCTACAATTTGGCTGGAGAAGGCGAAAGAAAAATCATGGGTTTTCTTTTAATAAAGCATTTTCCCTCCAAATTCGCTCATTTGCAGGTGGAACTATGGTGAATGTAGTGAGGAAAGAAGACCCTAAATCTTGCGGCGATCGTAGCAGAAAAACCGACTATTGGAATTTGAGATTCGTCAGTTGTAGGAAAGAGGCCTAATCCTACTCTTTCATTTCAGTGGGTTGAAAGTTCAGTTTAGGTACCTAGATCTCATGAACATGTCAGGTCGCACTTTTTGGGGTTTGTTCTGCATCCCGGGTAGCAGGTACTGGGCATAAAACTGCGACCTATCCCAGGAAATGACCTGAAAAGTGTGATCTATCAGAGAAAGGGGGTTTCAGTTCTGTTTTTGGCAGAGATCTGGGATTTTTATGGTTGAGGGGAATAGGTTCCCCCCAACATGTTGTGGTCATGCCAAAATGTATTTAGAAAAAGTGGAATCTAAAAACATTTTAATGATGTGGTGCACCATTTGTTCTTGTTATGGTTATGTAGTTTGAGAAAGGGGATGGAGGATTACCAGTCTCTTTTGGTACTACATATATGAATCAAATGTTCTTTAAATTTCCAGATTGGCATACATGGTGTCACTATCCCAAAGAGAGGATTTGGAGATAACGAACTGGTGCTCTCCTAGAAAACTCATAGGTTGGTCAACAAAAAAGTCAAAGGCACTGGGTTGTTTATGAAGGAATGATTAGGGGTATCATCCCTAGAGTGATATGAAGTGATATGGGACTCTAGAGGTTGTTCTAAATGTGGAAGAATAATGTTACTAGAGTCGACACAACCAGATACACTAGGAGCGTTGTAGAGAATTTTCTTCTCCTGGTCTCTCAAATATGGGTGCCCCGTTACCCAAACATTGGGTGTCAATGTAATGGTCACAAGGTGTATGTGGTTCAAATTCATGGGTTTGATGTAAGGGGAATAGATAAAGTCAGGGGTGGTGACTACTTCCAAAATGTCATCATCATAGTAGAAGATTGGGTGACTGGAGGAAAAAATACCACCTGATGCGACGAAGCTACCTAACTCATCATCATGACAAGAGAGGTTCACATGCGCATCGTCACAAGTGGTGACAAAAGATTAAGCAGATAAAGGATCTACCAATGTTGAGCCCAGGGTGATCGCTGAAGGGAGGTCAGGTGAAACATCAGGGGGAGTCTCCAAGGAGACTTCCACCGAGGGTCTTATGGATGATGATAGGTATAAAATGGTGGATTAAAGCTCCATCATCTCGACATCATAAGGAGGAATGTCAATGAGAGCATTTGTGTCCTCTGGTTTTGCCGAAGCAATATGCGCAAATAAGGGATTGGTGGACTCACTACGCTTGGCCTCGAATTGGCATAAGGATTCTAAAGAGGAACGATACTCTTCGAGGCGAGGACAGAGGTGAGTGTAGTGGCCATGAAAATCACACAAAGCACATTGGATGGTACGCTTTGGAGGCCGAGGAGGGGCAGAATTTTTTGGGGCAGCCTTGTCCTTTGATGCCCCTTTACAAGCTTTTCCTTTCTTACCCGAAGCAGTCACAACAGGAGGTGGTTCCCGTTGAGGTGACTGGGGCACTGTTACAGCGGGAGAAGTCATAAGGACTAGTTGAACCAAGGTCAAAGCAAGATAAGGTTTGGGTTGACCAGGAGGGGTAGTGGCTAGAGGATCCAGGTACCAGACGGGTCTCACAAGGGTCAGGTTAGGAAGAGAGAGGGTGGCCATAACAGGTACCGTGTACACTCCTACTGGGAGAGCTAGGAACGATATTTGACCAGAGGGGTAATGACTAGGCGAGATGGCTCCAAGATGGTAAAGGCCTGGAGGAACCATTCCAGTAGGATAAAGAGGCTCATGAGTACCAACTAAAGGTGAAGGGCCAAGAGGAGAAGGTTCAGAAGGCTGATCAGAGGACATCATGAGAATCTAGTATTCAGAGGTACCATATGGAAGAGGTTGAGCGGCTACCTGACCTTCAAGTGGTTGGGTAGCCACAAATCCTTGTTGAGGGAAAGGATCGGTAAGCACAGCTGGTTGACTAGGTGCATTACTAGGAGGAATGGAAGGGACGGTTTTTTGTCCTCTCAATGCTACCTGAGACTCCCACAGCTGTCACATCTATGGAAAAAGAGGACAATCATGCGTATAATGACCATAAACACCACAACAAGAACATGGCTTGTTTGTATGAATAGGCCTGTCCTGCTTGGGTTGAGTGCCTTGTTGCTGGTTTGTAGTGTTAGGAGAATTACCTTGATTAGGTCCAGGAATACCAAGGGCAGCTTGATTTTGAGTTCCTTTCCTCTTCCTTTTTGAGGGAGGAGGATTAGTCGTGCCCTGCTGTGCATACACCTGCCCTTGAGGGGGCAGTGGTTGTTGTTGCTGGGGTTGAGAAGGCAAGGGAGGAGGAGGTGCTAATGCTGGAGGAGCTGGGGAACCAGGCTATGGATACAGATAATAAGGAGGTTGGGTAACAGTGTGGTAAATAGGAGGTTGGGAAAAAAGAGGAGGCATGACATATCCTGGATACGTGCTACCTAGAGGGGGAAAAGTGTAGGAGGTTTTGGCTACTCCCTGAGGAAAACCATAGCCCATGGGAGGTTGAGCATACTGATTAAAGAGAGCTCCAACGATACCGTTGGCAGCGTGATATGCCCCCAGTGCGTTGGCACCACCGGGCTTGGGAAGATCAGGTAGAATGGTATAAATAGAACCTGACTGAGCATAGATGAGGTCATATTTTAACGCAATTTGGAGAGCAGCTTCTTCAGTTTGAGGAAAGTGCGATGCAACATATTTCTCGATAGGCGACAAAAGAGATCTAAGGAACCATTCCATGTAGACACGGTCTTCAAAGGTAGGGGCTTGAAATAGGCTCTTTCTTTTCTGCCATTCCTGAACATGCTCGGATAGGCGGGTCGCAGATGATTAACGGAAAGAGGTCAAGAGTTCGGTACCAGTGTCATAATGAAGGGGAAGTTGGAAATAAGACAAAAATCCCCAGGCAAGAGTTGCAAAGGTGGTATGAGAGGAAGGGGCCTGATCAACATACCACTTAGAAGCTTCACCTGTAAGCGTTCGTTGGAACAACCGAAGACGGACAGAGTCATCGGTAATAGATTTAGATGAACACCACATGTGGAAAGATCGAACATGATTTGAAGGATCTTCTCCAGCAAGGCCTTCAAACTTTGGGATGTCCGAAGGGAACTTTGTTAGCATAGTAGGCCAACTAGCATCATGGTGTATAGGGTCGTTTATCAACTGGTCAAAATCAGGGAGGCTAAGTCCTACCATGAGGGGGAGCAAGGGCATAGCTGGGGATAGTGGTATTCCCGGTGGGAGGGCCGAGCTTACCACCAGCATTAGGTCCTGCACTAGAGATAGTGAAGGTGTTAGGGGGAGAACAAAAGGCGGAACAAGGAGGAGAACCCAAAGGACCAGAAGAATAGTCGGTGTGCGGACTCAGTGGAGGACTAACTTGAACCCTACGTGAAGGAGTAAGTCTTCCTACCGGAAACTGAGGATGAAGGCCAAGAAGTCTCCAGGATAAATGCCTTGGTGGTGCAATGCTGATGACACAAACACATCACAAAGGAAAAAGTGATCGACAAGGGCAGGGAGGTGCAGGATCAATTTATTTAAATGTTTTAGAGTCTTTTCTTGGCGGTGTTAACCAAGCCATTTTTCGTTTAGGGTATGTGTGTAAAAGTGTGTAAATTTTAATTTTTAAGCCAACACGTTTGTAGAGAAAAAGAAAAAGTGTGATGTATAGCTATAAATAAACCTACAAATGACAGTATATAGGCCTGTAAGATCAGAAAATAAACAACTAATAATGCAATAATCTAAACCCGGGGAGGCGGGTCTCCCAAAAAATACTCTATAGGTGAGAAAAATCTAAGAAAAAAAAACTAAAAAAGCCAATATATATAAGGTCAAGAGGGACAGGGATCTAAAAGACAAGATCTGCTGGAAAGTGGTGCAGAAAACAACAACAAATCGGAGGAAATTTTTTTGTAAAAGAGGTGGCAAAAGGCTATCTCCTGAAGGGAAACGGAGTGAAACTTAGAGGAAAACCCAAAAAAAGCTAAATGAGGTGATTTTTATGGATAACAAGTTGATCTGAAGAATATTGGAAGGTTAGGTATCAGATCTGAAAAAATGGTTGAAGACTCTGAAATTTCAGACAACCTGCAACAACAAAAACTCTTCCATGAAAAGTGGAGGGTATTCAAGCCCTAGGGGGCTATGTTCCCACTTATTTGAGCAGAACAGAACAAGCACAGGTCCAAAATGGGCAGAGACGGAGGTCAGACAACCTTGAACAAAGGCTCAGAAAAACCCATAAAACTTTCAGAAAAATCCATGCAAAAAGTCCATGTCGCAGTTTCTGACCTGTTTTCAGCAGAGGTCACAGTTTTTGGGCTAAAAAGTGCATCCTAAGGGTCCAAATCACAATTTTTGGGCCAAAAAGTGTGACTTGCACTTCCGGTTGTAGGTTTCAGAAAAATTTTCCGTCTCAGCTGCGGCTCATGTCTATCACCTACACAATAGGTCCGAAAACACAGGGAAGTCAGAATTTTTATCGTTTTAGGGTTTTATAGGTTAAAAAAAACACCAAGAAAAGAAAAAACAAGGGGCTGAATAGAAATCCTAGGGTTTGAAGCAGCTAGATATGCAAGGATCAGAATAATGACAACCGTCGTAATCATAAACCCGTGTGTAGTCGCTAGTTGTTAGTATGAATATTAATTCCAAGCGTATGAAAAAAGACCACTTTAGCTGCACATAACAAACAACCCTAACAGCAGATATGGTTGCTAATATCCTTAGATATGAAGTTAGGTGATCAAAGTAAATGCTGAAAAAATCTAGATCTATGCAGTAGAAGACATTAAGCAGTAGAAAAAACAAGATTTACTCCATGCATCCAATAAAAAAGACAAGAATATATCAAATGAATTTTGTATTAATGGCACCTGGGAGGAAAACACAAGAGGGTGTTCCTTGTTATCCTCAATGGGATGGGTTCTTGTAAGTCCTCAGAACTTCAGATCTAGAATTCCTCTCTATTCATGGTGTAGAAAACCCAGACAAAAATAGTAGCAAAATATGACTATGATGGTGGATCAATAGCCAGACCAAAAGTATAGATCCGGAGTGATCTTTAGGCAACAAAAGGTGATAAATGAATGGGAAAACCCTTCTATTTAAACAAAATATTGAGTTAGTCTAGATATTGGTGCATAATTAAAATATTATTAACCAAATCAAGATCCAACTTTTATGGAATATTTTATTATATTTGTTGGACGAAAAAGGAATTTGACTTGGGTCAAATTCCTTTGTTTGTAAATAATAAATAAATAAATGATTTATTTATCATTTTAAGGATGTGGTTGAGTAATAATCAAATAAATAATGATTTATTTAATTATTTAAGGGTGATTTAGTCATATTTAACAAATAATATTATTTAAATAAGGTTTAAATAGTTATTCTTAGAAAATAATAAGATAAATAATGATTTATCTAATTAATTTCCTTGTTTTGGGTTAAATATAACTAGGAATATTAATTAAATTGTTGTTTAACTAACTATTCCTTGAGTAGAATCAAACAAATGTATATTTATTTAATATTTCCTTATGGGGTTTCCTGTTTAGACGATAAACAACTTAATAAAGGTGGTTTACTAAGTTATTTTCATAGTGAAAGAAATTTTAATTAGGGTAAAATTGGTCTTACATGGTGTACTTGGGTCCATCTAATGATCATAGGTTAGATGACCAAAAAATGGTGTAACAATTGTCGGGAGGGAAGCCGATGGAGGTTGTGTATGTGTCTCGGTTGGATGTGTAATGGATTAGGCTGGTTATCTGCGTGAATTGAGGTGCACACCAACATGGGTTGTTGTATCGTCACAAGCGCAGGTGGAGTACCACTTTACGGTTTTCCATTTCCATGGTCAAGGAACAAAACATGTGCTTTTGTGGATGGTTGTGTGCACTTGCACCCTTGTGGTGTTGGTTGGCAGGCTTTCCATTCGAGCTATCTTGAAACATGGGCCAAGGAGTCTAACATGTGTTCGACTCTACAGGTTTGAAAACCTGCGAGGTGCAAGGAAACTGACGAGTGATATCCCCTGTATAGGGGGGTGCATTTTCAACCGACCTTGAGATTATGTGAATGGTTTGAGTGTGAGCACACCCGTTGGGACCCGAAATATGGTGAACTATGCCTGAGTAGGGTGAAGCCACAGGAAAATCTAGTGGAGGCTTGTGGTGATACTGACGTGAAAATCATTCGTCTGACTTGGATATAGGGTCAAAAGACTAAAAAACCATCTAGTGGTTGGTTTCCTTCAAATTTTCCCTCAGGATAGCTGGAGCTCATTCACAGGTTTTATCGGGTAAAGAAAATTATTAGAGGCATCGGGGGTGTAACTCCCTCGACCTATTCTCAAACTTTAAATAGGAAAGAGGGTCCGACTTCTCCATTGAGCCATGGCATGGAATCAAGAGCTCCAAGTGGGCCATTTTTTGTCATAAGAATTGGTGATGCAGGATGAACTAAAAGTTGAGCTACGGTGCTGAATTGTGCACTAACCTAGATCCCACAAAGGGTGTTGGTTTATTAAGAGAGCATGAGGGTGGTGATGGAAGTCGAAATCCGCTAAGGAGTGTGTAAAAACTCAACTGCTGAATCAACTAGCCCCAAAACTGGATGGCGTTGAATCGTGGAACCTATACTAAACCGTGAGAGAAATTGCCTAGCTTCGATTAGTAGGAGGATGCAGAGGTTGTTGAGAAACCTCGGGTGTGATATTATTTTGATTGACCCTTGGTACAGATCTTGGTGGTAGTAGCAAATATTCAAAAGAGAAATTTGAAGACCGAAGTGGGGCAAGGTTCCATGTGAACAACACTTGGACATGGGTTAGTCGATCCTAAGAGATGGGGAAGCCTTATATCAAGCACGAGAATAAAACTCAAATCAAGTTAATATTCCTGAACCAGGACATGACGGCAGGCAACAACATTAGGAAATCTGAAGACATCGTTGGGGGCCCTAGGAAGAGTTATCTTTTCTTTTTAATTTTAACAGCTTTCCCACCCTAGTATTGGTTCACTTGGAGATAGGGTCCAAACAATAGAATATAAACACATATATTGCGGTGTCTGGTGTGCTCTTGGAAGCCCTTGAAAATATGGAGGACAAAGTACTGTTCATGCCTGGTCATACTCATAACTGCATCAGGTCTATAAGGTGAACAACATCTGGTCAATAGAAAAATGTAGGTAAGGGAAGTCGTAAGAATGGATCTGTAGCTTTGGGAAAAGGATTGGATCTCAAGACTAGGCCTAGGGTCTATTCCCTCAACTTGTGCGTTGTCGAAAGTCTACCCGAGTTGCCCTTGTGGCGAGGGCGAGCGGTTGCATGTTGATTGGGCTATGGGCATAGAATGCCCCCTCGTGGGGTTTTCCCTAGGCAACAAAAAATCGACTCGGAACTGGTATGGACAACGAGAATATGAATCTTTAATGAAAAAAAAGCATTGTGATGGTCCCTATGGATGTTGAAGCAATTTGATTTCTGCCTAGCGCTTTGAATGTCAAGGTGAAGAAATTCAACCAAGCACGGGTAAATGGTGGGAATAACTATGACTCTCTTAAGGTATCAAAATTCCTTGTCATCTAATTAGTGACATGCATGAATGGATTAATGAGATTCCAACTGTGCCTATCTACTATATGGTGAAATAATAGCCAAGCGAATGCTCTTGGCATAATTAGCGGGGAAATAAGACCCTGTTGAGCTTGAATCTAGTCTGACTTTGTGAAATTACTTGAGAGGTGTAGAATAAGTGGGAGTTGTTTTCGACGCAAGTGAAATGCCACTAATTTTAACATTATTTTACTTATTTTGTGGGGAAGAGACAGGGCACTGCCATTGTCTTTGGCCTTAAGGAACATTTTGGCAGGTTGATCCAGGAGAAAGACATTATTAGGTGGGGAGTTTGGCTGGGGCAACACATCTGTTAAAATATAACACAGGTGTCCTAAAATGAGCCCAACGAGGACATAAATCTCATGTGGAACAAAATGGTAAAATTTCATTTGATTTTTATTTTTAGTATGAATACAAGTCATGAAAGCGTGGCCTATAGATCCTTTATAATTTTATAATTTGAAGCTAGAAGTGTCATAAAAGTTACCACAGGGATAATTGGCTTGTGGTAGCCAAGCATTCATAGTGACGTTGCTTTTTGATCCTTTGATGTCAGATATTCCTATCATTATGAAGGATAATTCACCAAGTGTTGGATTGTTCACCCACCAATAGGGAATGTGATCTAGGATTATACCTTCGTGAGGGAGGTTAGTTTTACCCTATTGATGAATCGCATCACAATAGTAATTTAGCTTAGTACGAGACAAACCGTTGATTCACACAGTCGGTCATCGTGCTTGGTTGAAAAGAATCTGGCGTGAAGCTACCATGTGTCAGATTATGATTAATGCCTATAAGTTAGAATCCATTCTAGAAGTGGTGCATGTCACTCTTCGACTGTATTGTGACCCAGAGTATCAGCACCGGTTTATCTCCCCTAGGGGCCTATGTCCTTTTCAAACCGTGACCATGAAGCATCTCGGTCCAGGAAAATTTGAAGTTCAATGTCAAATGTTCTTTGAGAAGAATCCTTTACATATGACTTAAATACGCGATGGGGTATTGTAAGTGGAAGAGTGGCCTTACTGCCACGATCCACTGAGATTTAGCACTTAGTCGCCTCAATTTAGAGCTTCGATCTTGTAAATTTATTCAAAATTCGAAAAACTATCGTCATTGCACCTTCCCCCCTGTCCTTCATTAAAACATCATTTATTTTTCTTACATCTCAAAAATTATTTTCTTGGGGGCAGGATATTTGGGTTTCCAGGCCTCATCTGTGTGAGAAATCACCATTCTGTGGAGCTTTTGGTTGGTTGCATGTCACGACATGGCCAAAACTTCGTTGCCCAAGTATGGGGAACACGACAGGTGTGCTTCCATTTCATGGCACGATGTAAAACCAGCCTAAGCCTATGTAACTTGGGGTTTCCATGTCCTCCCACACCCCGGAGGGAAATAGGCTGGGAAAATTGGGGTTTCCATGTTGCATCATGGGCAAAATCATCACCCAAGTCTGGGGAACATGGATATTTGGGATTCCATTTTGTGGCATATGACGAAAAACTGGCCTAAGCCAAGGAAACTTGGGGTTTCCACGTCCCGCCCCTGATGGTTTCTATATTTTACGACACACTGGAAACTTGAGGTTTTTAATGAGTCCCTAGCATAGGGAACTTGGGGTTTCCATGACAATGGAAACCGCCACCCAAGTTTAGGGAGTTAGAAGTGTTTTGAAATCGTGGCCCAAGCCTTTAGGAACTCAGGGTTTTTTCCATGTCATGGCGCAGAGAAGCCTGCCACCCAATTAAATGAAACTCTGGGTTTCCATTTCATGACACAACAGAAAACCGACCCAATTTGGAGAAACTTGGGGTTTCTATTTTGTGGCACGATAGAAATTTCCCAATTCTAGGAAACCTAGGGCTCCCATGTCTCGTCGCGATGGAAACTGAAATCCCATCATGTGGATATTTGCGGTTCCATGTCGCAAGGTGAAAAAACCGCTGGCCAATTATGTTTAACATGGGGTTTCCATGTCATGCCACATCTAAATTTTCCACCAAAGTCTAGGGAACTTCAATTTTCCATGTCATAGCATGACAGAAACCGCCACCCAAGTCTACAGAGCTTGGGGGTTCCCATTTTTTGTGGCACAATAGAAACCACCCAATTTTAGGAAACTCAAGGATTTACATGTCCCACCATGAAAAAAAACGTTGCCTTGGTGCTGGGAACTTGGGTTTCCATGTCGCGACATGGCAGAGAACCGCCCAAGTTTGTGGATCTTTGGGGCTTCTATGTCATGGCATGATGAAAATCACATAATTCTAGGAACCTTGTGGTTTCCATCTCCCGACACTATGAAAATAACAACCCTAGTGTGGAGAAATTTGGTTTCCATGTTGCGGAATGACCAAAATCACCCAATTTTATGGAAATCGTGTTTTCCATTACGCGGCATAATGAAGAACCACCCACGTTTGGTGAACTTGGGGCTTTCATTTCACAGTGCGATGGAAATCACTTCACTGATATGTATCTGGAACTTGGAGCTTTCATGCCTTTTCGTGACAGAATCCATCCATGTGCGGGGAAGGTTGGGTTTCTTCACCCCACCATGACGACAGATGCCCAACTCTATGAAATATAAGGTTTCCTTGTCACTGATCAATGGAAACTGCCCACGTATACGTCTGATGTGACAAAAATCGCCCCTGCTCCGAGAAACTTGGGGTATCCATGTCCCATCACGATAGAAACCTACCAAGTAGGGGGTGCTTTGGGTCTCCCTATCCCTGCTCGACCAAAGCCACCAAATTTCAGGGAACCCGCTATTTCCATGTCACGTCTAGTCGAAAGCCACCCAAGTGTGAGAAAGTTGATGCTTCCATGTCTCGCCACGATGGAAATCACCTAGGTGTAGTAAACTTGGTTTTCCTGCGTCCCTTGAGTGATTGAGGTCATGGCCCTAGCATGGTAAAATTTTGGGGATTCCATGTCCTGGCCGTGACGAAAACCGCCACCCAAGTGTAGGGAACTTGGTTTTTCCACGTCGCCCTGCTATGGAAGTCACCCACTTCTGTGACATATTAGGGTTTTCATGTCGCAGAGTGACATAAAACCCACCCAGATCAGGGAACCACGGTTGTCATGACACTATACATGTGGTGCTCTTCTAACAACATATAGTGGGTGCGACACCACTACACTTTTTCTTTTTATCAATACTAAAGTGTATGGACTATGCCTGACTCCAAGACTTAGTCAATTTTCAAAAAAAGTGTTCTTAACAATGCAATAGAATAAAATTAATATTCAATATTTAAATTTTCACAATTAAACATTAAACACATCACATAAGTATGCCCATACATACTTGGGAGGGGAAACTCTTGTAAAGTCTACCGAAATATATAAAATTGTTCAATAATGTACAATTTACCATAATGATACAATTTCACCAAGTCCGTGCAACCACCTGCACACCTTGCTAATTTTGTCCAATGACCGGTCCTTGAGTCATGCAATGTTGCAACTCAACCACACTTCAACATGCTAGAAACCCTGAATTATTAGTCAAAACACAATTCAGAACTTTCTACCAAATTTCATGTAGCTCGGGTCAGATGGGTCACTGCCTGCATGAGATGTCTTCCCGTCCCGACTCACTGTCATGTAGTCGGATCACTGCTTGCATGAGGTGCCATTTCTTGCCTGAATCTTTGCAGCTTTCCTGCATGTCGTTGTCAGGTTTAGCCTCAATCCTCCCACCGTGCACATTCACTTTTGTAGCTCCCTGATTTATGCATTCTATCCCCACCCTCCAAATTTCTATTCTCGGTTGTCTGCCCGCGGTGCAGTTCCATGGTATTCACACCCGTGCATGACCTGTGACCTAACCAGCCCACGAACTTGTGTCTAGACAAAACTCTTGCCCATCCGCTATTTTTTCCTTCACTCCACTTCTTTTCTTGGCCTATAGCTCGTTGCCTCTACGATATCCTCAAAACTCTGAATGATTCAATGCGTTTACAAGCACTTACCATATCCAATATATATGACTAAGTGATGACATGTTTGTTCAGCTATAAGGTAGGTCAACTCACTTCATAAGTGCTAGTTTTCCTGCACGCTCAACCACATCGGTTGAACCATATAAAAGTTCCATAAAAAACGTGCATCACTCAGGTCGTTTGGGTTGATCGCCCATTCACCCAACTCGCCCAATTTCCACAACACACGAATCACCTGATGCCCACATGACTCACTTGCCCACTATCAGTGCACACCTGCCCAGCACCCTCACTCACCAAACGCATGACTTTCCCCCTGCTCCACACGACTTGCCCAGCCGCTATGGGCGCTCTCGTCACATTTTGACCAAGTGTCCGCACGAATCATTGCAAAGGTGGGAGCCCACCAACATGGCGCACCCAGTGTTGGACATTTTATCACATATGCCCATCACACATGAGTCCAAGTCATGGGCGTGACATCCTCCCCCACTCCAAATAAGTTTTTCATCCTCGAAAACTCCATCACATCATCGCAAAGCATCGCTAGATCCAGAATCACCAAAATTTCCATGTTGTCCATCTCTTCTCCATTGTAATATTCCCAAATGGGGAATGCAGCAATATAATGCAGAATGATAGATAAATAATGAAGATCATTATTTATATAGCAAGAGGCCAATATGGAGACATTTCATATTTTATCACATCAGCAAAATATGTGTAAAAAGTGGCCCAGAAGATGCATAACAAGAAAAGCAAGTCTCCAGTGAAGAAAATCCCTCAATATGAGGTGCTTCAAACATATATAAAAGCTGGAAAACCCTTACAGCATTATTTTATTGCCTCTATAATAGCAGTAGATTATAAATCATATCTAGATCTGATATTTTCATAAAAATTTAGATCTATATCATATCCATGCACTATACAAGCTCCTCTAAAGAACCCCCTTTGGGTTTTCAGCAAAACACCAAGTACAAGATGTAGATCTGAGATTTAAGACTGCAGATCTACTGAAAATTATAGATTTGCAAAGTGTGGCTGATCTGATATAAGAAATATAATAGCCTCCTGCAATAGATCTCCAAAGTGAAGGGAAAATCCCCAACACTTAGAAAATCAGCTCTCCAAATGGTGTCCTGAACCACCCTGTAACTGCTCCTACAAAAATGATGCAGATCTGGAAGTATACTATGTTGTAGGGATCAAAATAAGGTTGGAATCATGCAAGATATAAAAATGAGGCTCAAGCCCTCCAATGTTGTCCTCCCAATGAAGTAGAATCCTCCTCCACTGAAAAAGAGCACTCAAATGGCCTAGATCTGAAGATCTAGTCTCCACTTTCTGCATCTTGGAAAAACAATCAAACCCTCAACAATATCTACGCTATAGTTGAGAGAAGAATCTTGGCCCTAATTGAAATAGTGGAAAATGCAATACAAACTCTTCCAAGAGCTACTCAATGGGAAGAGGTGGGATTCCTGATCATAAACACCCAATGTTAAACAACATTCAATCTCAGCTAAACAACAAGAGAAAGATATATGTCTAAAAAGACCATATATTCAGAAAATATTATAAACATCAACAACCTTCTAATGCTTCCATCCTCTTCCTTTTATAATTCAAGAGCTTGCAAACCCTAAACCACTTCCAATGAGATCACTTATTTCACAAAAGGCATCTCCATCTAAAACTGTGTTGTACCTCACTGATGGCCACTCCACCACGTCATCGTTGTAGATTTGGTCAAGGTTGACTGAGTCAAAATGTTCCATCCCCCTTTCACACCTAAGGGTGCTTGATTTAATAGTCAAGATTTAGCCTTTTCATATTCGGCATTTATTTATTCATTATTAAGGATTATTATGGACCTACTTTTCTCTTTTATTCTTTAAACAAGGTAATAAAACAAAATTGAATATTCCAATTGGTTCATGACTAATTGGGAATATTACAGTCCTCCATTCCCAAATGTTGGTTGTCCTCACGAAACTGACAAGGTGAATGCTGCAACTCTTCTCCTCCTCCATTGGTGACACCAACATGATAAATTTCCTCCATAATCTAATTTTTCACCAATCCATCCCTCCATGAATTTCTCCTCCAAAGTTCTCATGAGATGTAAACAATCCATCCCATAAGGAGACAATAGCTCAAATGAAAAAAACATGGTTTTCTTAATGTTCTCGTTAAAACATGTAACATAAGATACATGGAGAATCTCCATCCCATAGGGCACATACATACCTCCCATCTTCCCTCCATACATTCCCATAAAAAGTACAATTACATCATCCATGTATGGGATGAAAACTACATACATACAAATATAAATTTGTGCATATGGAGGTGGGTCACAGTCCCACATGTGGAATCAGTGCAGTGCATCTCCAGACTGCATTAGATCATGATGTGGTAAGTGGCTTCCCCACCACTTACTTTCTTCCTAAGTCATATCAGTATGGCTGAAAGTGTGAGATATATTTGGTTCTTTAGGAATGCACCCATCATGAAACAAAATCTCCCTTTTTCCTCTAAGGGAGTGGTCATATTCAGAAATTTTTGTGGCTCAATGTTTGCCATGAAGTTTATAAGGTACAATACTCCTTCTTGGAGTTATGTCCTGCATATACATGGTGAAATAATGCAAACAATAATCAATTGAAACATTATTTACATGATCATATTCTTCACCAAAATTTCTTCTTAAATAAATGGAGTAGTGCATATATCTATCTCATTTATCGCAAGAAGAAAGAGATGGCTGAATTAACTCCTTCATAGAGTCATGTTGATGTCCCAACTCCACATGGTTCATGAATCTTTGAAAATGTTGATGTAGTTATCCTTCAAAGCCTTTCCAAGTATAGCTCCTCATGATGATGTTGTAGAATCTCATGGAATATGTGTGCCTAAAACATAACTCTTCATAGGCCCTTTGTAGCAACTTCTCCTTGAGCTTGGAGGCTCTAGATAAGAAGATTCTACCATGATAATAGATGAATCCTGCTTGTACTGAATAGCCCTTTTCATGTATTTGGTCATAAAGTATCATGCATGTGTGAAGATCCTTGGAGTAATCCACCAATAGTTGGGATTTCCAATATGGATCAATCTCCCATAGTGACAGCGCTGATGATCTATCAACAGAAATGTTTATCATATGGGTGCTCTCCTCCTTGACATCTCCTATGCCAAGGATATATGATGGAAGGCTGTTATTCCCTCCTTGCTGCCGTCCTTTGATATGCACATGCTTCAGTAAATATTGAGGCCTTTTAAATTTAGTCTCCCATGGGAGGCTATCATCTATCCAATACCTCCTTGGTTTAATAAAAGCATGCATGTGTGGCCACCATATTCTATCATGTATGGAAGATTTATCTCTAAGTGATATCATCTTCTGAGTATCCATAGCCAAGGAAGGGTCTCCTTTCCCCATGATGGAGCCACCCTACAAACTTGCAACATTTCATCTCAGCGTAGTATGAGATGAGAGAGTGGAAAATGTTGATAGTGGAAGAATATCTCCCTCCTCCTTGGGCTCCCCCATGCCTCCCAGCGCTGTATTTTGGTCTTCTAACGCTCTCATCCTTTATGGATATATGAAAGGAGCATCAAGATGTGAGACATCTTTCACCAAATCTGAACCAGGTGGTCTCCTAGGGGGTTTACCACAAGATAATGATCTCTCATGAATCATCCTCATGTGCATAATATATGGGATCATCATATCCCTACTTCCACTATGAAAATTAATCTCTGTTTCTTGTGTGGAAGTTTCATGATAATTGAGTATCACTATTAAGGATGCAATAGTGCTTCTAATTGGAGAAATTGCTCCATCCTCACCTCCATGTGGTGGTGGATCATCTCCTGCTATGTCAGCGATGTGATCCCTTCATGGTTCATCTTCTTCTTCCTCCTCATCATCTGAGAATACCTCTATGTAATGTGATTTTCTATCTGCACATCTATTTCTAGGTGCCCATTATTATTGGCATCTGAAATAGAGCTTCCTTCTTCTTAGATCTCTCTGGACATCATCATCAAGCAGTTTTTTATTTTGACTCTCCTTAGAAGGAGCAGCCTTTTCTTATTTTCCCTTTGATGGAAAAGAGGGCTTATGCTGAAATGCTACCTTTTCTTTTGGCAAGGCTTCTTGAAGGTCTCTATCCCTTTCAATAGCATCATATAGGTTAGTGGGCTTCGTAGACTTAACCAACCCATGAAGAGGTTCATCCAACCCATCAATGAACATGTACACCCTTCTTGCTGCAGACAAATCAAGAACCATAACATAAAGTCTTAAAAATTTAGAGATGTAAGTTTTTTCATTACCTAATTGTTTCAACTTTTCAAGGCTGATGAATGGTGCTTCTGGATCTCTTTTATCAAATCTTTCCACCATCCTTCTAGTGAAATCTGAATAAGCAGTCACATTGGCATGACCTAGTGTAGGCAGGCCATGGAACCACCAATCATGTGCTTCACCTTCAAGGTGTAGCGCTGCAATATTAATGGCATCCACCTCACATTGTTCAACTGAAATTAGATATCAAGTTTTTCTACCCAAGATTTGGTAGAACACTTGGATGACCCATCAAAATCGGGTAAAAATAATCTTCCCACAGTGTGGTGTCGATCATGATTATTAATGAATCCACCACCTCTATGATGATGCCTTGGTATTCTATTGTCCTTTAATTAAAAAAACTCCTGAAAACTCAAGTGATATTTGAATCTCTGATTTTGAGACTGATATTATTCAAAATAGTCTTCAAGGGATTCAAGTTCTTGAAACCCTTCATTTCCCACAGCCAAAAATGTAGGCATGGTAGAGCATTGGGAAACTTGTGGCTGATGCACTGGTTGATCATTCCAGTGGTGAGACATGCGAGAGCCTTCTCCATGATGAAATGCTTTAGGGGATTCCTTGAATATATTCATTCTCATCTCCTTGATCTCTCTAGAAATTTGTTGCTTGTCTCTAAGAAGGATCTTAGGGAACTCCTTCTCTTCATCTTCACCTCCAGATAAAGGGGATTTATCCTTGTATTCATTATCATTTGTATAATAAAAATTTCTATGCCTCCAATTTTGATACCTCTTTTCTCTATCAATTAGAGGCTCTCCTTCTTCAAAAGACATATTGGCTTTAGAATGCACAAGCTATGCCAAGATGATTCTCTGATACCACTATAATAGTCCCAAATGGGGAATGCAACAGTATAATGTAGAATGATAGATAAATAATGTAGATCATATTTTTTATAGAAAGAGGCCAATATGGAGACCTTTCATATGTTATCACAGTAGAAAAATATGTGTAAAAAGTGGCCCATAAGATGCATAACAAGAAAAACAAGTCTCCAGTAAAGAAAATCCCTCAATATGAGGTGTTGCAAACATATATGAAAGCTCGAAAACCCTTACATCGTTATTTTATTTCCTCTACACCAGAAGTAGATTATACATCATATCTAGAGCTGGTATGTGCATAAAACTTTAGATCTATATTATATCCATGCACTATACAAGCTCCTCTAAAAACCCCCCTTGGGGTTTTCAACAAAACACCAAGTACAAGATGTAGATCTAAGATCTAAGACTGCAGATCTACTGAAAATTATAGACCTAGAAAGTGTGGCTGATATAATATGAGAAATAGAATAGCCTCCTCCAATATATCTCCAAAGTGAAGGGAATATTTGCAACACTTAGAAAAACAGCTCTCCAAATGATGTGTTGAACCACCCTGCAACTGCACCTACAGAAATAATGCATATCTATAAGTGTACTTCACTGTAGGGTTCAAAATAAGTTTGGCCCAATGCCAAGGTATGAAAATGAGGCTCAAGCCCTCTAATACTATCCTCCCAATGAAGTAGAAACCTCCTCCACTGAAAAGGAGCACTGAAATGGACTAGATCTGAAAGATCTAGTCTCCACTTGCTACAACTTTCCAAAAAAACCAAACCCTTAACAGGATCTGTGATATATTTGAAAGAAGAAACTTGGCCGTAATCTAGATAGTGGGTAATGCAATAGAAACTCTCCCAAGAGCTACTGAATGGGAAGAGGTGGGATTCCCGATCAGGAACTCTCAATGATAAACAACATTCAATCTCAGCTAAACAGCAGGAGAAAGATATATGTCTAAACAGACCATATATTCAGAAAATATGATAAACATCAACAAACTTCTAATGTTTCCATCCTCTTCCTTTTATAATTCAAGAGATTGCAAACCCTAAACCACTTCCAATGAGGTGAATTATTTCACACATGGCATCTCCATCTAAAACTACGATGTACCTCATTGATGGCCACTCCTCCATGACAACGTTGTAGATTTGGTCAAGGTTTACCCAGTCAAAATGTTCTAGCCCCCTTTCACACCTAAGGGTGATTGACTTAATAGTCAATATTTAGCCTTTTCATATTTGGAATTGATTTATTCATTATTAAGGAGTATTATGGACCTCCTTTACTCTTTTATTATTTAAAAAAAGTAATAAAAAAAATTGAATATTCCAATTAGTTCATTACTAATTGGGAATATTACATCCATCATCGAAAAAACCACCAAGGTTCATGACTCCATATACATGTACATTGGAAAATCTCCTCAATCCATGGTAATCAACAACATATGTCACAATATCCACATGTTGCCTCCATCGTGGGAAGTTAATCTCCTCAAATCAAGCTACATGTTACCACTGCAACATATATCATGTCAACCCATCATGCATCATCAATATCTTGTGAATATTCTACCAATATATTCCTACTCAACTCCAACATATATCAGCGCATTGAGATCCCCCATGTCTCAAACTAGTTGGGTAGTTGATCCAACCATCACGTCCAAACCATGAGAAAACACGTCCTCATGCCTTCACTGATTTCTTCTACAACATCTGGTCACATCATCAAGTCAATATAATAATATCCCATATCTGTCAAAATAAGCCATGTTCATGTCCATGAAGTAACCTCCATCTCATCTGCAACATGATTTCCATCAAATATCAAGTATGCCATCTCTAGGTCAATGAAGTAGTCCTAATTTCATCTGGAACATGTTGCCCATGATGCTAATATATATGTGTTTCTCATATAAAGTCACATCTATAAAGCATGATCATCCATTTGTGAGAGACCCATCTCCTCAAATCAATCAAGAACTCCACCCATTAATCCAATGCTCAATGTTCGATATATAGGTCCATGAATCAACCTTCATCTCAACTGGAATATGCCATCTATGAATATATCAAAGGGGAAAGTTAACCCTTTCCTCATCATCCATCCATGCTCTACCCATGATCCTAGATCAATCAGTCACCAAGTCTATCAAAAGTGTGGTTAAGTAAAAATGACTCAACCCATGCCCATATGCACCCGAGAAAGGCATCTCCATTGCTGCAACACCATTGAAATCCAAAGCATCATGTCTCAATAATATCCGTCAAGTCACTCCTTACAAAAAAACCCCCCAATGTGTCTATGGTATGCATCGCATATTGCATCAAATTCATGTTTCATCCTTACCTCAGCTCATCAATGAACCAGATACTCCAATACAACTATAATATGAAGTCTCTAATGGCTGCAACCATCTCCAATTCATCATGAAATCTCATGCATCATCTCCATCCAATACTTCGGAAATAACACTTGAGTTGGCCATGAAAGCCATCACAAGTTGCCTCTGTCCTCCAAGTCACATGAATGTCTTCATAAAATTCTCACAAAACAATTATGGTCTTGTTGTCCAAATGTGAATAACATACCCATCACTCCATCTATAAAATTGCTCCATGTCATACTAGAAAATCCATCATGCTCAACATTGATTCAGAATGGTACTTGTAAGTCAATTTAGAATATTTCTATATGTTGAGGACTAAGATGGTCCTACGTGGAAAATTTTTTTAGAACTTGTATAGAGTTTTATTGTACCAATTGATTATGAAACTAGTGCCAAATTGAAGATTTCATAGCGCTTATTCGATTGGTATCTCTGGATTCTCATTTGGACTCTGGACAAGGGAGAAAACGCTCGTTGATTTTTTTTTTGCAATCAAGGTAACCTAGGTATTTCTTCATGTCACAAAGCTCCAGCTCGACATGTCATCGTTAGTGTGAATATCTAGGTGGGTGCATCCAATCCTAGTCGAAAACCTACAGTGCAAAGACATTCAAAAAGTGTGAAAATATTATGCCAAGGTGAGATAATATTTTATTATACATTAATATTCTTAGTGCAAAAATACTACAAACCAAAATAATTTGGTGCAATTATTCACATAAACGAATGCCATATATATGTGTGTGTATATATATATATATATATATATATATATATATATATATATATATATATATCATAAGGTTGAGAGCATATGTTATATAACCATGGTAGGAGAAACTCTATTTTGAAAGTGGAGCTTTAAATTCATATTAAAAAAACCTACGAAGAAATTATTTATGGTCATGTTTAACAGTTATAAAGCCCTACTCACTGATAACATATTGGAGTGCAGTTTTGTCATGTATTACGATGGTGTAAAGCATGGTGTATTAAGCGTTATCGAACCATGGAGCAGAATGAACTATGATAATGTTAGAGTGAAACTTTTTCATGTATTACTATGGTGTATATATAAAATGATGAAGGGTTATGTTGTTATATGATATGGTGTTTTAAACCTTGCTACGATGGTTGATGAACCTATCTAGCAGAGGTGACATATAGTATAGATGCATTGGAAATCAGGGATGGGGTTGACATGTAATGCCACCACAGAGATTGAGTCACCATGCAATTGAACCATCAACGCCACATATGTGGAGTTGGTACAATCCAGAAGCCATCAGAGTTATAGAAAGGTTTAGTTGCCACAGGTTCATTTGACATGCGCCTACAGAGTTTGAAGAGCCATGAGATTGGGACTTTGATTAATTAAAAAAATGGTTTATGATATATCATATGGATATCCTTTGGAGATTTTTACATGTGCATCGACTAAGGATCAAGTAAAAATTCCATCAATCCTTCAGAGCCATAGGTTTTGACACAATCTAGCTCGAAAACCATAGGGGTTAGTCACCATGTCAGCATCGTCGAACCCACTATAGAGGTGACACAGTTCAGTTAAAAAAACCATCATTTTTGTGGTTATAACATATGTGAATTGGCACATAGATGTGTCACATGACATGGTCTCATAGTTTGGTTATGAAAGATATGAATATTTTCATAGGTTATGAAGTTTGTTTCAACATTCATGAAATTCAAAATTCAACAAAAAAATGTGCATTGTTATGTGGCATGGAGTTTGAAGTTTCATGGCAAAGATGTGTCATGGTAATGCATTTAAAAACTCTAACAAAAATATTGTTACATGGCTTCAAAGGAGTTCGAAGGTCAACCTTCAATAAATCTCCATCCACCAACGTAGGTATATGCATGTATGTGCATGATTATGGTTACAAACTCCAAGAAAAATGTGGATCATTACGAAGATCATAATATATAATTACGAAATGCTTGAAGATGCATTAAAGACTACAACGAAAACCTTTTATGTGAATTGTACGTGACTTCAACGAAGTTCAAAAGTCATGTTTTTTAATAACCATTAGAAAAATTTGGAGTAAGTTTGAAGCTAAGGTCCCATAATAAAAATGCTTATGGTTTGTCAAAAAAAATGTGCTATCTCAAATGTCTTCGAATAGCCAAAAAATTGTTAAGTTGTTTTAACAACTCAAAACCAGAAATAACATTTTAAGGTGTATAAAAGGAGGACCTTTACACCATTCAAAGATAATCATATTCATATTTTTTTCAAGCCATCAAGAAGAAAAGTTAGAAGAAAATTCAAAAGAAAAAAAACCCAGTCAACAAATCCTTCTTCGGAGGAAGGCCATCAAGTTCTAGTGTTGTCGAAGTGCAGTTTGAAGTGTTAGGAGGGTATAGTTCTATGCATCATCTGATATGTGAAGTTTCTTGAGGTTTTATAAAAGCTAGGATTGCGGTTCCTGGGAGCATCCTGAGGCCAATTTGAGCACTTGAAGATCCAAAACAGGGGTTTTGGCACATTCTGGATTCAACGAGAACCTTTGTTCGTCGGCAACAGTAACAAATTCTGCCGAAATTGGTACCTGAAGTGTGTCCCACTTTGTCAAGTGGTGACAAGGTAAAAATAATTGTATTGTTGAAAATTGAATACTCGTGTTCAGTAGAGGTTAGATTCAAAGTTATAAGACTCTATAATTGTTATAATTGACAATTTAGTTGTAATTTTTCAAATTATTTTGCTAGAGCTCTTTGCACGAGAACATTTCCAGTCTCAAGGAAATAGCCAAAACAGAAACAACTATATCTATGTAACTCTTTCTTTTAACTAAAATACGAGTGGCCTAGCCTATTAGAGCAAGGCTTGGAGATGTAGTCGAGGAGGGGTGCACTCCGACAACAATATCGGTGTATTTATTTTTTACGATGCATGTTTATAGTTGGTGAATTCTTTATGGTGAATTTTCTCAGCTAAAATTAAATTACTATGAAACAAAAATCCATTTTAAAACTTTCCAAGTGTTAAGTGTTGATCTAATCCCGCAAATTTTAGATCATTTGGTATTAGAGCAAGAAACTTACTAGGTGCAAGAATCGTTAAACATTCAAGGAAACTTCGGTTGAAATAACTTGAAGAGTTCAATCAATAATTTCAATAGGAGAATGATGCATTGCAGAAAATGGTACAAGCTTTGCAAGAGGATAAGAAAAGACTCCAGAAAAATATTGAAGCTTTGCAAAAGATTCAAAGGATAAATAGTCCATCAGGTCACATTTCATCCACTGAAAGGAAAAATGAAGACTCACCTCTTGGACGATGAAGAAAATTCATCATTATCCACGACTCCAAAAGCCTAGTCGGTAGAAGAAGGTATCAGAATATTTTCCTCACCTTCTTAGGAAACTCCTTATGTACCATCCTCGCCAAGAAAATACTTGGAGAAAAACGAGTCTTCGAGTGATAATGATATTGGAGAATTTGAAATACATATCATAGGAATGGGTTTGAATATAATGCACAATATGGGCTACCAGGAAGGACAAGGTCTTGGAAAGCTAGGCCAGGGTAGACTCCAGCTGATCACAATATAGGAGAGGCCAAAATATGAATTCATAGCCCTCAAATAATCAATATGTGACCACTATGGGAAGAGCGGTAACATTTCAGATCGTTGTTGGTCCCTACACCCAAACCTGGTGAACAAGCTGCAAGACTGCAAAGGTAAAAAGACTAATCACTCTGATAGTGATTCATAAGGTAAGTCCTCAGACAAAAATTTATGTTTAAATTCCTTAAAAGGATTTATCCATGTACCTTTTGCGGCAATAACGCGCACTGTGTAGAAGAATGTTGGAAGCAAAAGGCATTCAGCAAAAATTTGGGTGCTACAAAAAATAAGCCACCAAAATAATTTCTCACTCTGCAGGTGAAGAAATGACCAGGAAAGGCTTCGTTTCAGTCTAAGGAAGGTTCAAAATCATACATTCAAAGCTCAAACAGATCGAGTAAGAAGTCAATCAACACAAACTCCAAAGAATGAGTTTTTCGACAATGAAATCTGAAAGGGAATTCAAAGAAAAAATGTCTGATGTTACCCTGAGAGTCAATACCAACACCAGCAGAACCAAAGGCAAAAGAATATCCTAGAGCAGAGAAATGTAAGTCTTTAGAACAATCGTGGAATTGGGAAGACTTCATGCCATATGCACGATTGTAAGTTGTAAATTATTGTCACATCAATAGGCCTTAGTCGAGTCTGTAACTAGGGTCAAGTTGATTTTTTATACTGATGCATGTTGTCATAAAAATCATGTTTGTTGTTATATTACAAATTACCTCCTCATCATCTTAGAGGAGATGGATACAAGGAAGGAATAAAATCACCTAGACAAAGACCTATTTTTCCAAAGTAACACACCCTATAGATAGCTAGGTCAAGTTATAACGCATACTTGCCTCTTTAAGGGAGTGTTGATGCCTATATTAACACACTATCTTTCCTAAGGGGAAGATTTACCTGTGTTTAATGAGGGAAAATGGATAAATTATGTAGTAATTGACTAGAATTTGTTTCTTTTTCTCAAAGGATTCAGTCCAAAAAGTAGTAACCTATAGTGCAGGCCTCTAATTGGAAATTACTAAACCCAAATGAATACCCAAAGAGGGAAAAATATAGGAAAATCATGGAAACATCATGTATTTTTCCCTATTCGTACTAATGGAGTAGAATGGAAAGATTGGTCCTCCGAAATTATTATAAATTGGAAGCTTGGGCTCATTGTCAAAATTTGAAAGGTTGATTATGTGGAAAACATACTTTTGTTGTTGAGTGTGAGTCTTCATGATTGGCAAGGTTCATTGAAAGCTCTAGGCCTAAGTATCACTACACTAAGATATTGAGGAGAGAGAGAGACGAGTCGGAAGACTGAGGGAAGCTTGGCCAAATTGATGATTGTAATATTTCTTCTCTTATTAATGTTTTATTGATGCATCTATTGTTTATTCGTTTATTAAACATGACATAAGTGGATTAGATCTACATAGTTCAATTTTTGATTATATACTTGTTTAATTTAATGTAGTGTTAAAACTGTGAAGGTTACACTTATTCATTTTTTTTTCATAGGATTCAGAGTTGGATTCATTGAGGAGGAATTCCACCACACTACCTAGCGCTCTCTAATAGATCTACCATATACATAGAGGTAATCCTTCAATATCTCACTTTTTCAATTAATAATTACTATGAACATTTATGTAGCTTCTTTGTGAATGTTTCAGCAAATATGACTGTCTGCCTTGGATCCCAGAAAGGCCCGGGAGGGATCTACTCCAACTACCACCTGTGCATTTTACCCCTAAGCAGAATTGGTGACTCCACTGGGGACTAATCCTTAGTTCCCCTATTGTTTACTTTTGATCGTTTAGTTATTTCCCTTTGTTACTTCTCTTTATGCTCACATCCCTTTCTGATCATTTCATATGCTCTTTGATCATCTCATCAGCTCACATTGTTCAGAACAGACCTTACCTGTCCATTATCTCCAATTTCTCCTTAGTAACACACCCCTTGTGTGTGTTCTAGAGCATTATAAAGTTTATTCTTATTTATAACAGTGCATTATTCTTGTTATTAACGCGATGTACTCCTTGCTAGCCTGCGTTACCCAGCATAAAACTTGTTATTTCACACTTGTTGTGATTTACCTAGATGTTGAGTTGTTGGTTGTCAGTTTCGCTTCTTTGTTTTGGATCTCTATTCTTGGTTTTATGCTAGAATTTTAGTTTTTCTTATTTGAAAATTTAGCATTAGTTTCATTTACTTTTTGAACAAGGAAAAGTTTTTTTTAGTTTTTCTGAACATACTTGATTTCATTCTGTAATTTTTTGGTTAAATAACTATTAGTGAGGATAGATATATGAATCGTTTTAGGTTGAACTGCATTATTTGGATGTTTGGTGCTGCATGGATGTGTGAAATGTTTCTCCTTATAGAAATAATCTCTTTCATCCAACTAAATTTTAAAATAATTTTCTACATGGTTTAAGTTAGAGTATCATAAAATTTCATACGTCCAATCGCCCTCTGGAGACTTATAAGAAAGTACACTAAAGTTAAGCGCTGATAAAATCAATCAATAAATCTTTTTGTGAGCTTACACCAACATTAGTTTAGGCTAGGATGTTGGGATAGGAAGGGTGAGAAAACTGCCCAATATCGCATAACTTGACACTAGTGTCATTAAAGAGTGAAAAAAATGTTTCACTCATACTATTGGGACCATTCAACTACTACTAGAGTTAAGCGTGAGACAAAACTAGGGTGTGTGAGAAGGTAGTCCACCTTTGATCGCATAACAATGGGCATTCTGTGTATTGGGGTTCCCCTCGAGGATGTCAAAACTACATCGAGGATCTAGGTGTTCTACCCATACAATGTGATTTCTATGATTGTGACCCCCCTAATAGTGTCCATGATTTGAGGTGTCTTTAGTTTCCATACTTCTAGGGAAGTACACAAGCTGACTGGGGGGATCTGCCCTGGTACCTAACACAGATGAACCTACTCTATCATCAGTTTTTTGGGAGGGTACATGTCTTCACGAGAGTTCTTGGCCACATTTTCTGAGGTTCGGGTGAATCTCAAGAGTAATCATAACTGTACATATGACCAGCTTTCTCTGTATGCTATTGTGATACTAGGTTTCATCTCCAAAAAATGGTAGCACTCAGATAGGGTCTTACCCCTCTAGCTGCTTGATTGATTGAATTTAGAGTTCTTTTTTTTTAGGTGTGCGGTTCTAGTACCATTGAGACTTAATAATACATCACAATAAAATTTTGAAAAAATTAATTGGTCATCATGGCGCCCTTCGACCCTCATCATATTTCTAGGCGACACCAGGGTATCCCTCCATTGATACTGGGGGAGGTGTCGAGTCTCGGTGATCTACTGCCTTCTTTGGAAGAGAATTCTCCAGTATTGAACCCTAATTTTCACATTGCCTCTTACTCTATGTATTTTCCTAAGGATACGTTCATTGAAGGAGTTTTACCTCCTTATAATCCTCCTCTCACTGGCCTGTTGGGGCCATTGATGATTTAGGTAACACCAGTACCATCCATTTCTTCGGCTGCACCCACATGCACTACCTAATTAGCGACCATTGGGCCAGTTCTGTTGGTGGCAAAATCAGTTCCACCACCATCTTACCCACTAGTTGTCAGTTCTACACAACTGATTAGTGACCCTAGTATCCATCATATGCCTGGTCCTATAAAATTTTTCACATCAAATATGAGTGGAATTATGAACCCTTCGGTATCTAATCATATCGTGTCATCTCCTAGACCTCTCCCTTTCGCTTCCATTACCAGGGCTACTGTTGATCAGCGATTGTCATTGATGCCAACCCAAGCAACACCAGGGGCTACCCCAATATTGCATAGGAATTTTGACCTACCAAATTACTATATTCTGGGTCCAAAATGCTTTTCATGGTTTCTTCTTGTCAAGATGTTTCCGTTGATATATGGCACGCCACGTAATTCTTCACGGTTTGACAGATATTCATGTTTCAAGTTTGTAACCCCAGTTAGTGGGCTAAAACCCCGTGGGGTTGTGGCATGGGTCATTGAAAAGTGATAATTAATATTTTTAAGCTCCTAAAATGCCTCCCATGTTCACTTTTTGAAGCCCCTCTCAACCTAAGCATTTATATAAAATGTGATCCTCATATCCTCCTTATGCAAGGGATTTCGCCATATGAAAGAGGTCATCGTGGAATATTTTCTCTAACGTTTTTTATATGAAGGTTTAGAGGCTGAAATTTTCATGAGGCAAATCTGAAATCAAGAGGAAGCTCCTGTGAAAATTTCAGATCAAGGTGCGCAATATTTTCAGAGATATGATCTGTGGAAGTCAGTGTTTTTGTAGGCTCCTGAAATTCGTCTCAAAGAAGTGACTTTGGGAAAATATTCATAACTCTCTCTCTGAGTATCGGATTGGAATTATGTAAAAATTGAATGATAGGGAACAAAATTTGGTTTTTTCCCTATCAATTTCAAAGGCTAATGAAGAAATAATGATACATGGCATGCCGTACAAGTTTACTCTACTAAAACAGTCCATAATTAGGGCATTGTGAGAGATTGGGCATAACTCTCCCTTGAAGAATTCAAATTGGGTTAAACTTGTGCAATTGGAAATAAGACTCATCGGAATACTACAAGACTGTAAATCAGATATTGGGGATCTAAAATAACAGAGATACACGAGATTTAATATTGAGCTCCTAGAAGGCAAGAAAACGCTAGATCATGTGTTGTCAAGGGCTAGAAAGGACAAGACTTTCTAGGGCAGCAAAGTAAAGCAAGGTGTAGCAAAGGGTAGCATGACAAGAGCAGAAACCAAGGTTTAGAAAAGTAACAATAATTTCATCACATGAAGTCTTCAAGTGGGAATCACTCCATACAATCACTGTAAAGGTATCATTGTACTAAGTCATTGTAAATACCTTATTGTAAAAATTGTACTAGTGTTTATCTGCCAAGAGTTGAAGAGGTTGTGTCGGGAGGTCTAGGATCATCATTAGGTGGTTGTGTCATAGTTTGGGTTACGGTATAGTGTGTATTATTCTTCTACATCATTCTATATCATTGTAAAGTGGATCATTTTCCCTAGTACGAGAGTCCATTCTTCTGTTATTCTTCTATAGGGTGGTAGAGTAGTGCTAGGGTGAGTTGTAGCTCATTGGGTGTTGGGGCATCCATTTTGTTGACTACTAAAGAATATCAAGAATTGGAGCATCCATCCAATGGGAGCTGGAGAAGAATGCTTTTCTAGATTCTAGGAAGTTGGAGCTTTATTTTCAATTGGAGTTGAATATTGAAGAATTATTAGAAAAGCAGTAGGTGGTTTTTGTCTCGGAGTGGGTTTCCACCTTAAAAACTATGTGAATTTGTGTTCTTTTGTTTACTGCTATAATTGTACAAACACTGATAATAATTGAAGATTAACTAATGCTCTAATTGAAAGGAATACTGATTCACCTCCCCCCTCCCTCAGTATTTCCAACAATTGGTATTAGAGCTTGGTTCCTTCATTAGCATTTTAACAACTAGAAGGAGGTCATTGAGCATACCAAGAATGGTGTACCTCTATACAATGAAAATAATTATGCACTCTGGAAAGGAAGAATGGAGGTCTATCTCTTGGCACAAGGTTATGAAGTATGGGACACTATTCAAAATGGATTTACATCAACTGCAGATGAACAAGGTAAGAAGAACTTGGTAAATGATGAAAAAGCAAAGAATATTATTATCAGTGGACTTATTGAATCTGCTTATCATAAGGTGCTGGGTTGTAAAAGTGCCAAAAATGTATGGGACAAGCTTGAGAATATATATGTAGGTGAATCAAATGTCAAAAAATCAAAGCTTCAAATCTATAGAGAAAAATTTGAGCAACTTAGAAAAAAAGAATATTGCAACATTGCTACATACTTCCAATACGTTGATGAAATAACCAATACTCTAGAAGGATTGGGAGAGCCAGTTGATGAGAAGACTATTATACGAAATATTCATAGAATGTTACTAGGGAGATTGAACCCAAAGGTATCGGTCTTAGAATACAGTGAAAATCTAGAAAAACTTAGCAAAGAGGAATTACATGGAGTTCTCATAGCATATGAAATGAGACTTGACGAAGAAGAGGGTACTTCACATCTAGAAACTGTGTTCGTTGCATCTAAGAAAACCAGTAAGGACAAACAACCTTCAATTGAAAAGACATGCACCTACAAGTGTGAAGAAAAGGGAGATGATGGAGAAGGTCTTTTAGATGAAGAATATGCCTACTCTACGAGAAAACTAAAAATTGGTAAGGGAAAATTAAAAGCTAAAATTCCATTGATATGTTTTAGCTGTGGTGAGGTTGGGCATTTCACAGCAAAATGTCCAAACAGAAGTGATGGAAACTCAAAAGGAAAGAAAGGCTTTAAGAAATTCAACAAGAAAGGATCCAAAAGGAAATTTATCTCTAAATAAGATAGCTCATCCTCCAATGAAGACAATGATAGTGAAGAAGAAGGCAATGATAGAGTATTGTTTATGGCCAAGCACAACAAACAAGAGGTATCAAACAATGAAGAAGAAGGATTGACCATAGAATAGTTTTCTAAGGAAGTAGCCAAGATTATAAAAGAGATAAAGGGAGAAAAGATCCATTCCAATACCCTTGAATAACAAGTTCAAGGTCTCAAAATTGAAGTTGAAGAACAAAAATGCATTGAAGAGTCACTTCAAAAGAAGTTGGAAGAAAGAAACCAAGAAAAGGAAGAATTAGAAGTCGAAGTAGTCTCACTGCGTAAGGAAGTGATGAAAGGAAAAACTACCAAAACTATCCCAACAGCTCAAGGGCATTGGAAGAAATCATCAACAATCAACGATCTTACAATGACAGAACTAGCATCGGTTACAAGGAAGAAGAAGCAGGACCTTCTACAACAAATAAAAATGAACCTATGAGATCTGACTTGCATGTAGACTTCATTGGACAATATTTTCAAGAACAACCTTGGAAGACAATTCCTTGAAGAATATTTCCATCCAGGTACCAACATATATTTTATGGCTACTGTTACTCGTGGAAAATTTGGCCATAAAGTCATAGAATGTCACATGTACCCCAGGAACGAATACAATTCCAGGAGATCTGTCAAATATGAACCACCCAGGGCTCAACGAAACATCAACATATTTTAATATTTAAGAAATAATATTGAATGTTACAAATGTTGAAAATTTGGACACATAGCCAGAGACTACAGACTTGAAAATCCTCCAGAAGAATATTCAAAGCCACAGAATGAACGAACATGGAAGAAGAAGAATATTGATAATTGTGCTCTCGATCTCAAGGCTCAAAACAAAAAGGATGTGTGGTATGTTAAGAGAATTTCTCAATGCATATGACTGGAGATAGAAAAAAATTTGTATCTCTGAAAGAGAAGAAGGATGGAACTATATCCTTTTGAAATTATGGATATTAAAATGTTATAGGATAAGGTACCGTCACTCTCATAAGCAAATATTGATGGCGGGGTGAAAACCACAGTCACAGTTTTATCTATTTCAATCCCATAGTTGTGTATAAATGCATTTCAAAATTTCATCACCCAAGCGATCCCCAATCCTGGAAATCTTACAACCTTCTTTTTGCTATGAGTTGGCAAATTTTAAACAAGAAATTCAGGGTTATTTCAACATCTCAATTCAGAGAATTGAGATATTAATTCAACAATTCCCTTATGCTTATGGACTCCTCAAAGTATACTAAATTACTCCTTTAATAATAATCTCTCAAAAGGCCTGATCTTGTATCAAACCCTCATGCGCACTTTATGAATATATATATATATATATCAGCCCCCAAGCTTTTTTTCCTATGCGTTCATAAGACCCACGCTTCTATAGTTCAATCCCCACTCATACATTAAACCATATTCACCATACCACATAATTCGTGTGGTGCCAACTCTGCATACCCAAACTTATATGTTCTACCAAATCTATCAACATATAATATAGCCCTCGTTAATAGATGGAGCCTTACAAGGGAACACCAAACACGGCACATATCCGTCAGTCCTTAAAGAAGGACCAACAACTACTATATAGCCGCTCCACCAACCCATTACAATGTTCCATATTACAAGGTGAACCATGCAACGTATAAAAATTGGGCCGCACCATGTCAATTTAATTTAACTCAAAAATATATATATACCTCTGCTTGGGCCCACATGCACCTTGGCTTAATATTCGTTTGGATCCAAGGGTCGACAACTTATCGCATGGTGCAGGGTGATCCAACGGTCTCACTCTAATATCGCGGGTTTTTTTTAACTGAGGGTTAACGCGCGATATGGGTGGTATTAAAATACCACCACCTCCTTATGTGTCACCCGCAGACAGATATCGCGATCGTTTTGTGGAAACAACTTACCGTATTTAAAAGGAGCGAAGACCACTCTCACTATTCCCAAACAGCTTTCACTATCTAATGCTCTTCACGGTTCTGCTATCAACTAGTTCAAGGTTCCACCTCAATTGTTAATTCTGCTTTATTCAAGTGATTCAATTCACCTCTCCACAACATATACAAAATGCAACAAATCATGAAAGGGAAATCCTCCACCAGTTCAACATCTCTTTTTCCAATTAACCAGAACACCATTTAAAACCACAATCTTGTCACACTAGTTATGTATAGCAGAGTACTAATCACATCTTCTTCAGTATTAATTTAGCACGTGAAGTAGCTAGGAGGTTCTTCTCTCTGTATTATAGGTTCCAGTCATCTACCATTATTGTGCTTAGGCTTCAATTCATAGTTCGTAGACATTCAATACGATATCGACATGAGTGTCGATTTATTTACTAATACATAGAATGCTTATAATTTAGAAGTCACAAAAGAACCAAAGTCCTTCCTTAGACAGTAAACCCCAAAATTTAGTTCACTGCCAATGCGTTGCATGGAGCGTTTCTCACTCACAATTCCTGGGAAACTAACTCATACAGTCACGAATAGTCCAAGCAATCAATACAGGAAATTTTAATCTTGTAATGACACAGGGTTCATATTTATTGCAGAATCTCAATTACTCTTCATATAATTCGACCAAGAAGGAATTTATCTTTCACACAGGACTTACAACAATAACACAAATGCATCAATTTCAAATGGCATTCACTTACAGCCTCATGTTGGCCGGATCTTCAAATTGACGACCTTTTCCTCCCTGCCTCCGAGCAATTCTCTCTCTCTCCTACTCTACAGATGTTTATTTTTATACAAGCACAATTGAATTGATTCGACTTCTTTACAGCTTGATAGAACCTCTTGATATTCCCTAGCTCTAATTCTAGCCTAACTGACTCTAAATTTTCTTGTCCTTTCATTATTCGAGGGCAGTTAAAAATCCCTCTACATATTATTAAAATACTAGAAATTACATGGGAGGTTAAAAACATAAAGCCCCCTATGTCTTCTTATGTACAAGTAAATCTTGTGCCTAATGCCCCTGCATCAGACTCCCAAGCTTCAATTTTTTCATGATCTCCTGATCATGTGCTCCCAGTCTCTGCCTCTAGGATCCAAAATTTTGTTTTGTTGCTGTCTAGCAGCTGCATCATATTTCCACTGCTCTCCTCCCAGTCTCCATACCTTGTTCTGCAAACTACCTCCAACCATACCTTCACATTCTGCCTTTTTCTTTCCTTGGTTATAAGCCTATTGCATTCTTGCAGCTGTATGCTACTCCTTAGACACCCTCATCATCAGTTCTATGATGTTTTTAATTTCTTTGTCCAGCCTATCTCCCAGCTGGAAATTCCTCTGTCTACTGCTACTGCTATCAATTTCTGCTAATGTCAATACTGTTGCTCTTGTTGTCGCACATGCTATTAACATGTTTACTACTCCTACAGGTGTCATTCCCCATGCTGCTTCAACTTCCATCATGGGTGTTGCTGATGCCAATGTTGCTTCCACCCAAACATCCTTAATATCATTTAAGATATCTCCCTTTGCAAAAAAATTATTTTCTCTTCATCTGCAACCTCATTCTTAGAAATCAGATCAACGATTAATTTCCTACCAGCAGTGACATACTCATCCAGAATACTAGTAAAAAAAATTTGATTCTGTAAGCTTGTATCTGCTCCTCTTTTCTTCACAGCTTCAGGCCTCCTTGCTCCAGTGTCTGCATTTTCTTTCTCTTGCATAATTCCTCCCAGCAGACGATTCAGCAATCTCCCATGTACTTGTTTTTCATCTTCAACATGCTATAAGTTAGCTTCAGTATCTCCTCCTTCTTCTTGGGAAATATTCAACAACTGCCTCTAATCCTCTTGATGGATTCTGGAAATCCAATCAAGTTCTTTAAGCTTTGAAATTTCATCTTATGTTAGCATAGAATGTTGATTCTTCTTTACTGCAACAGTTTTAAAAATTTGTCCACCAATTCTTTCTTATGCATTCATACCACCCATATGCTAAAATCTGGCTTTAGCATCTTAATCTTTGGTTAGCATGGAATTTTCTTTACTCATGAGACTGTTAGCTAGCCTCTTTCTCTCATCTTCTTCATGAATGCTCTTTTGCTATGATTCATCAAAATGATGCCCTTCATTTTGCTGAATCATTTTCTTCTTATCCTCTGTTTGCTGATTGTCATTCGTGACAGTTCTTTTGTCCTTCTTCTTCAACAAATTCTCTCGTGCACAGGTCCTTTGCTTCTCCAATTCTCTTCTTTGCAAACCCAACATCCTATATAGCTCCACAACTTCAATAGGAGTAGCTTTCGGGAACCTTACACAACCCTTTATGCCTCTGCTTGTTCTAGGCCAATCATCTGTTGTTCTTTCTCTCTCTATTCCAACATTCTGCTGAATATCTTCATTTGAATTTTCTTTCTTAATATCTTCCTCATCAACAAACTCTAACGCTTGTCCATATTCTAGCGGTGTACCTGCAAACACACACAAATTTTTATTTTTCAAACCACAAGACTTTTCGGTCTTGGCTGCTCCCTCAACCACTTCTTCTTGAACAGGTCTACACATGGAATCTTCAATTTCTATCCTTGTCTCAAGAACTCAGGGTTATTCTTCCTCTATGGAGTCTCTCATCACTTCACATTGGTCAGACTCAAAAACACAAGCCCTTGCATCGTCTGGACTTGTCCAATAACTGAGGAAATCCTCAATGATTTACTCTTCAACAAGACAAAATTCATGCTGCGTCAAGTCTTCACTATGTCTCACAAGATCTCTTGTAGATATCCACTCTCCATTAGAGCTCTGTTCTACTTCACAAGTAGGAATTTATTCTTTCAACTCAGTTGCTCTGAGTTCTACTCTAAATAAGGCAATCTCCTTTTTCCTCAACCTCAACTGTAATGGTTGCCATTTCACATTCTTCCTTATGAGCCAACCAACCTTTTGGCTTTCTTCTATCATCCTCTCCAGTTTATAAACCTGCTCTGTAATCTTAGCGATCTCTTTCCACCATTCTTCATTAGTGGATTTCTCCTTCATGCCATTTTCTTTGGCATATTCTTTCTTTCTTTGGTTGTGGCCTCTCTCAGAACCCATGCAATCTCTGCTGTGGATATCAATAGCCATTTTCTCCTACAAGATGCACTAAGCCTCTGCAACAGCAAGCTCTCTTGCTGCAACTTACCTCACCAATCCCTTCCTCTGGATCTAGCTTTTGGCAAGTACTGGCCCCCTATCTGCTGGAACCTTCTGAGCACTCTCTTCTGCTCTTCTTAGGCTTCACTCTGCAACCTTCTAAAGAACACCTCCGCTCTCTTCTCATCCAAACTCTGTTGGGAATTCTTCCAGGTTCTGCCAGACTTCTTCTTCACTCAGATTCCCTTGCTTGACTCTCCTATCACTGCTCTCACAGCAGTGATGTGCTTCTACTGAGATGTCTTCAATTTTCTGCACTCTAACTTCTGCAAACAATCCTTCAACCAGAGTTAAACACTACTTGTTTTCTCTTGATAACACTGCGATTGTCCTCTTTATCCAGCCTCTAGCTGAACATCAGGCTCATTGCCTTCACTATCAAACTTTGTCTTCAATTTTCTACAACCACAATGCTGCAATTACAATTTCAAATCAGATTTAAAGTTATTTACTTGCAAGATCATGATCTTGTCTTCCACTCACTCTGCAATCCTGTTCACTGTAATTCTATGTATCCTTGTCTCCTATTAGATCTTAGAATCTAAAATTCTTTCCTCAAATCTGTAGTCTTCAAAACACTTGTCCTCTAATTGGACTCTGTAATTCTGCAATCACCTTCACTGTATCCCTGTAGGCTGAAATCTCTATCAGTTTTCAAAAGTCTGGTTTCTTTTCATATATGCATTCACCAAACTTGGACTTTTTCAAAAGAGCTATTCCAAATCTGATACCACTTTGATGGCGGGGTGAAAAACACAGTCCTAGTTTTATCTATTTCAATCCCATAGCTATATATAAATGCATTTCAAAATTTCATCACCCAAGTGATCCCCAATCCTGGCAATCTTACAACCTTCCTTTTGCTCTGAGTTGGAAAATTTTAAACAATAAATTCAGGGTTATTTCAACATCTCAATTCAGAGAATTGAGATATTAATTCAACAATTCCCTTATGCTTATGGACTCCTCAAAGTATACTAAATTACTCCTTTAATAATAATCTCTCAAAAGGCCCGATCTTATATCAAACCCCCATGCACAATTTATGAATATATATATATATATATATATATATATATATATATATATATATATATATATATATATATATATCGGGCCCCAAGCTTTTTTTCCTATGCATTCACAAGACCCATGCTTCTACGGTTCAATCCCCACTCATACATTAAACCATATTCACCATACCACATAATTCGTGTGGCGCCAACTCTGCATACCCAACCTTATATGTGCTACCCAAGGTATCAAAATATATTATAGCCCTCGTTAATAGATGGAGTGTTACAAGGGAACACCAAACGCGACACATATCCATCAGTCCTTAAAGAAGGACCAGCACCTACTATATAGCCGCTCCACCAACCCATTATAATGTTCCATATTACAAGGTGAACCATGCAACGTATAAAAATTGGGCCGCACCATTTCAATTTAATTTAGCTCAACAATATATATACCACTACTCGGGCCCACACGCACCTTGGCTTAATCTCCGTTCGGATCCAAGGGTCGACAACTTATCGCATGGTGCACGGCGATCCGATGGTCTCACTCTAATATCATGGGTTTTTGTGAACCGAGGGTTAATGCGCGATATGGGTGGTATTAAAATACCACCACCTCCTTACGTGTCACTCGCAAACAGATATCACGATCATTTTGTGGAAACAACTTACCATCTTTAAAAGGAGTGAAGACCACTCTCACTGTTCCCAAATAGATATTGCTTTCTAATGATCCTCGCAGTTCCGCTGTCAACTAGTTCAAGGTTCTGCCTCAATTGTTAATTTCGCTTTCTGCAAGTGAGTCAATTCACCTCTCCACAAAATGTACAAAATGCAACAAATCATGAAGGGGAAATCCTCCACGAGTTCAACATCTCTTTTTCAAATTAACCAGAACACCACTTAAAACCACAATCTCGTCACACTAGTTACGTATAGCAGAGTGCTAATCACATCTTCTTCGATATTCATTTAGCACGTTAAGTAGCGAGGAGGTTCTTCTCTCTGTATTATAGATTCCATTCATCTACCATTATTGTGCTCAAGCTTCAATTCATAGTTTGTACACATTCAATACTATATTGACATGAGTGTCGATTTCTTTACTAATACACAGAATTCTTATAATTCAGAAGTCACAAAAGAACCGAAGTCCTTCCTTAGATAGTAAACCCAAAAATTCGGTTCACTGCTAATGCGTTGCACGGAGAGTTTCTCACTCACAATGCCTAGGAAACTAACTCATACACTCACAGATATTCCAAGCAATCAATACAGGAAATTTCAATCATTTAATGACACAGGGTTCATATTTATTCCAGAATCTCAATTACTCTTCATATAATTCGACCAAGAAGTAATTTATCTTTCACACAAGACTTACAACAATAACGCAAATGCATCAATTTCAAAGGGCATTCACTTACAACCTCATGTTGGTCGGATCTTCAAATTGATGGCCTTTTCCTCCCTGCCTCCGAGCAATTCTCTCTCTCTCCTACTCTACAGATGTTTATTTTTATACAAGCACAATTGAATCAATTTGACTTCTTTATAGCTTGACAGAACCTCTTGATATTCTCTAGCTCTAATTTTAGCCTAACTGACTCTAATGTTTCCTGTCCTCTCATTATTCGAGGGTAGTTACAATTCCCTCTACATCTTATTAAAATACTAGAAATTACATGGGAAGTTAAAAACATAAAGCCCCCTATGTCTGCTTATGTACAAGTAAATCTTGGGCCTAATGCCCCTGCATCAGAGATGCTCTAGCCAAGAATGTTCTATTGGTTGAAAACATGAATCACAATATGCTCATTGTTGGACAAATGTGTGATCAAGGACACACAATAATATTCAACTCCACAAAATGTGAAATCAGGAAAGGCAGTTTTGGTGAAATTGTGGCTACAACAAGTCAAGCTCTAAACGACATATATGTTCTGGATGAAGCAACTAAAGCACTTCTAATAGCTAAATATGATGATATAATATTTGGTAGCAGTGATGATCGACTAAGTAAGAAGTTTGCTACAAAGATGCAAAGTGATTTCGAGATGTCTTTACTTGGTGAGCTGAAATACTTCTTAGGGCTTCAAATATCTCAGCAAGAGAAAGGAATATTTATATGTCAAGCTAAGTACATCAAGGAAATTCTCAAGAAATTCAAAATGGAATATTGCAAAGCTATCCTTACTCCAATGGTAACAGGTTGTAAATTGAGCATAGACGACTCATCTAAGGATGTGGATCAAAGGTTGTATAGATATATGATTGGTATTCTTCTATATGTAATATCCTACCAGCTAGATGTTATGCAAGTAGTTGGAAAAGTAACAATATTCCAAGCAGCACCAAAATAATCACATATTATTTCCATCAAAAAAATTCTTCGATATCTAAAGGGAACAATAGAATATGGCTTGTGGTATCCCAAGGGTAACAATCTCATTATTCATGCCTTTATAGATGCATATTGGGTAGGAAGTGTTGATGATTGTGAAATTACTCATGAAGCATTGGAATATCTTCGCTAGAAGCTTGGGATTCTCCCAAGTTCTCATAAGATTTTCCTTATTCAAAATATAAAGGGGGAGTGGAAGTGTGTACAGGTCCGAAGGATGGTTGTGTGTCAGGAGGAGTTACCCTTTGCCATTGATGTCAAAGGGGGAGAGAACATTGTAGGAATAGGTATCATGATCACAGGGGGAGTACTTGTGTTGCCATCAATGCCAAAGGGGGAGATTGTTGATCAACGATTGACATTAATGTCAACCCAAGAAGAACCAGGGGCTACCCCAATATTGCATGGAAATTTTAACCTAAAAAATTGTTATATTCTGGGTCAAGAATGCTTTTTATGGTTTCTTCTTGTCGATATGTTTCCGTTGATATATGGCACGCCACGTAATTCTTCACAGTTTGAGAGATATTCATGTTTGATGTTTGTAATCCCAGTTCATGGGATAAAATCCCATGGGGTTGTGGTATGGGTCATTGAAAAGTTATAATTAATATTTTTAGGCTCTTAAAATCCCTCCCACATTCACTTGTTGAAGCCCCTCTCAACCTAAGCATTTATATAAATTGTGATCCTCATATCCTCCTTATGGAAGGGATTTCGCCATATAAAATAGGTCATCGTGGAATTTTCGCTCTAACATTTTTTATATAAAGGGTCAGAAGCTTAAATTTTTATGACGTGAAGCAAAGATCCTGAGGAAGCTCCTATGAAAATTTTAGATGAAGGTGCGCAATATTTTCGGAGATATGATCTGTGGAAGTTAGTGTTTTTGCAGGCTCCTGAAATTCGTCTCAAAGAAGTGACCTTGGGAAAATTGTCATAACTCTCTCTATGAGTATCGGATTTGAATTATATAAAAATAATCATATACGGCATGGACTTTAGTTTTTTCCCTCTCAATTTTAGAGCCTAATGAAAAAAAAATGACGCGTGGCATGCCATACAAGCTGGCTCTACTGAAACAATCCATAATTAGGGCACTGTGAGAGATTGGGCATAACTATCTCTTGAAGAATCCAAATTGGGTAAGACCTGTGGAATTGAAAACATGACTTAGAGGAATAATACAGGACCTAAAATCACATATTGGGGATCTGAAATAACAGATACATACCAAATTCAATATCGAGCTCCTAGAAGGCAAGAAAACGCTAGATCATGTGTTGTCAAGGACTGCAAAAGACCAGAATTTCTAGGGCAGCAAATCAAAGCAAGGTGCAATAGAGGGTAGCATGAAAAGAGCAGCAACCAAGGTGTATAACAACAACAAGAATTTAATCACATGAATCCTTCAAGTGGGCAACACTGCATATAGTCACTCTAAAGGTATCATTGTACTAAGTCATTGTAAATACATTATTGTAAAAATTGTACTAGTGTCTATCTGCCAAGAATTGAAGAGGCACTGTTGGGATGTCTAAGATCATCATTAGGTGGTTGTGTCATAGTTTGGGTTATGGTCTAGTGGATCTTCTTATTCTACATCATTCTATATCATTGTAAAGTGGATCATTTTCCCTGGTACGAGAGTCCATTTTTCTTTTATTCTTCTATAGGGTGGTAGGGTGGTGCTAGGGTGAGTTGTAGCTCATTGGGTGTTGGGGCATCCGTTTAGTTGCCTAATGAAGAATCTCGGGCATTGGAGAGTCCATCCAGTGGGATTTGGAGAAGAATTTTTTTCTATATTCTGGGAATTTGGAGTTTTATTTTCAGTTGGAGTTTAATATTGAAGAATTATTAGAAAAACATTAGGTTTTTTTTGTCCCAGAGTGGGTTTCCACCATAAAAACTGTGTGCATTTGTGTTCCTTTTGTTTACTGCTATCATTGTACAAACACTGATAATAACTAAATATTAAATAATTCTCTAATTGAAAGGAATACTAATTCACCCCCCCCCCCCTCTCACTATTTCCAACAGCTACTTTGGTTCCCTTCAACAACCATTTCTGTTGGAATCCATTGTTGAGTTCGAACCCCTTCGCCACTATGCCAGGGGGAAATGTTACCAAAACTTACATTCCAGGGGGGAATTTTGTACCCCTACATTCTATGGGATAGGTAGGTCAATCAATTGTTGATTCCATTCATCTTATTTGTCAGCCTTATGGTGTAGGGTCTATGCCAATGGTCAATTATGCGACTAGTAGTATGCCACAAGATAACTCTATCGCGTCTATCTGGTGACCCTTCCCCAAAACAAATTGGGTCAAGGGGGAAACTATTACCATGGGGGAAATCAAGTTTTTTTCCCCTAGCACAATATCCCCTATGGACAACAATTTTACATCCTTACACCTACATTAGCTAGAAATTATTATTAGCAAACTCCTACTTATACCACTGGAAACACTTTGATGGGAGGACCCTACGGTCCAAATGGTTAGCCAACACCTCCTTAGTTAGATTTTGAGGTAGCCACGCAATTTCCATTCTTGGTAGCTTTAGACATCCCTGATCTATATAAATTGACCAACTATCCCATCAATCATAACCCTCTCTGGCCTCCTGTACCGCATAAGACTCCATCTAACATCCATAAGTTTGAAGGGAAACAAGGGGAGGATCTGGCTACACACATCAACACCTTTCATTTATGTTTTGTTTCTAATTCCATAATGTAAAATAGTATTTGGCTCAGGTTCTTCCCCTACACTCTCATGGGAAATGCTACAAAATGGTACATTGAGTTACCACGAGATGCAGTCAATACTTTTGGTGCCTTAGTGATGGCATTTCTTAAGAAATTTCAACTACCTATCCGATACGAAACTGGAACATAACTCTTATCCTCGTTACACCGAGACACTGCCACTCACATCTCTGATCACATTCATGAATGGAGACGTAGGCAGGGGTTATTCAAAGCACCAATTCTATACAATCTATTATCGATCTGGTTTTGCAAGTAACTCTTCCCACCTCTTGCTAAGGACGTTTTCATGTCTGGTGCGGTCATGGAAGACCAATCCATCTATCATTCACATCATCTATATCTCATGTATTCACAATATGGCACGATGTGTGAGTTACTCCCCCATGTTCCTAGCTACCTGAATCCTCCTGCTATGTAGTTACCGACAACGCATGCTGACGGCCTCGTTGGCATAACTGATTTCTCCTCTTACCTATAGGCCCCCACTGAGTGCCAGGTGGCAATATCATATCTAGATATCTAGTTAAGTTCATCCTTGCATAGGGATAATCCTCGATCATTAGGATCTGGCTATTCAACCACTCAAAGAATTAATCATCGAAGAAATGACAGAGTGGACCCTCTCTAGTCCATGACATCAAGGCAGAA
Source organism: Pinus albicaulis (assembly GCA_034641835.2). Lineage (NCBI taxonomy): Eukaryota > Viridiplantae > Streptophyta > Pinopsida > Pinales > Pinaceae > Pinus > Pinus albicaulis. The sequence goes on along the minus strand of CM076582.1, from coordinate 678,600,273 downwards.
CAATGACCATGTCTAGGCTCTCATGGTCCTGCAGAATCCATGATCATCTAAAGCCTCATAACAAGAACTCTCTCTAGTATCTGTTATCACTCATTAATATGTGAAACATTTATTGATATGGTCATATAGGTCACTCATCACATGGATAAGGTCTCCTAAGGCATTTCAATTTGGTATAGGAATTTTTTTTACATTTTTAGCCTATCCTAAGTTTCATGATCACCTTCATTTATGCCATTTTAGTCAAATCAATCCCATATCATGTGAGTTTTGATTCCCCATGCATTCAAACTCAAAAGGGAGAATTTGTCAAATTTTTCAAATTTTCATAGCGTTTTAGACAGGAAAACAACAAAATTTTCTACAAAACTCCCTAATAGTTTCGTATCGAATCTGTTAGAGGCTTAAATAATTTTGGTACGAAACTCCATTTTTTTAGCCTGGCTTGTCAAAGTTGTACGAGGTGTCATTTTCTTATTAGAGAAGTAAGGGTAAAGGACATTCAAGGTTGTTATGGTAAATTCAAATGTACACAGTCATTTTTTATCATTACCTTTTTTGGCTTGTATGTGTCATGATTGAAGCATGAGCTGTCAGTTAAAACTATTAAACCTTACCTCAATTAACTTTTTTTCATATTGTGCTTTATCCTTGCATTTGATTTGATCCCTCGAGAGCTACTTCATTGAGCCAAGCAGGTTACTGGTAAATTTGAACTCTACAGGTGTCATCAGCAAGCGAGGCAGTGAAGAATATAAGTCATCCATGGCTACAAGGAGAAAAATAAATAAGGGAGGCCATTGTTAGATGCATGAGCCCATGGACATGAAATTACTCAATGGAGACTCTACAGCCATGGAGGTTTTCAGAAGGACTGGCTGCTTTCAATTCTGTCAGAGGTTGCAGGGCTTTCATTTACATGTTCCAAACAATTTTGCCACCAGTTTCACAGGAACAACATCAAAGGTTGGAATTCTGAACCTTACAGTGACACTAGAGAGCATATCATCAGCTACAAGAATCCCTAGAGGAGGTGAACAATGGCTTAAAGGTATCAAATTCACAATGCAAGATTGCAAAGAATTTATCAAGCAAGAATATGGTGAAGTTGATTTGAAAAATTCTATCCCTACGATATTCATGAAGGAGAATTATGAAAAGTTGTTCATGGTCATTCAAAAGTATTTTACCTATGAAGGAAGGTTTCACATCATCTACTCCTATCATCTTAGACTTCTTCTACATTTTTTAGGTAAGATATCACTTGACATGCATTTATATTTATACAGGAGTCTAGGGAAAATGTCAGATAAGGTTCAAATCAAGACAGAGGGAGATGAGACATCTCTTTTTCAACATGGTCTAATTAATTTGTTAGTATTAGAAGAATTGAGGAGGTTAGACAGAGATTGGATTTATTTCTTGTTCATGAGTGGTTATGAAATTTTTGTGGTTACTCCTAAGAAAGCCTCCAAACCTAGAACTACTTCATCACCAGCTGTGGTAGAGGAAGTTGAAGAAGAAAATAGATCATCTCCTCCAGAACCAGTGAACATGGAAGAAGAACCTTTGCAGGAGACTGACACACCTCAAACAACACCTGAAAAATAGAAGCATACAGTCAGGAAACAAGGCATCAAGAGTGTCACTAGGAGCCATACATTGGCTAAAGGTAATTTGGAGGATATCCTTCATGCAATTGACATTGAAGCATCACCCATTGTGTAAGATGAAGACATTGAAGATGGAGGAAGAAATCTAAAGAAAGGTAAGAATGCTAAAAAAATACATTTTGCAGGTGATGATGCTGGTTCATTTTTCAACTAAGGAATCCAATGACCAGACATGAAAGGAAGGTCATGGAAATCAAAGAGTCTGAGAAAATAAATGAAGCTGCCCAGCCAATAAACATGATAGAGTTGTCCCCATCAACAAAGGAGGAACTGATTATCAGGAAAAGAAAAGGTAAAGAAAAAATAATTGAAAAATTAGAAATAGAAACCCTCAAAGAGAACCTAAAGGAAGTAGGTAAATAGATGTCAATCTTGAAGCAAGAGGAAAAGAAGAACAGAGCTGAGAAGGTTCAATTTGAATAGATGAGGAAAATATGGGAGGAATAAGTCACAAATGTCTCAAAAATTTTGGACAATGAAGAAATGTTGTTGCAATGGACTCAACCATTAAGAGGGGAGGTCAAACACATTAAGAATATGAACTTGCACTTAAAATCCAAGAAAAAAGCATTAAAATATCAAGTGGAAGATCTTCAGGAGAAGCTGGATTTGATTAAGGTGGAGTTAGGAAAGAAAGGGTTGAAGATGAAAGTGGTAGAAGACCCCATTAGCCAATTAATTGTAAATTAAGATGAAACACCACAGGAGTAGAAAATTGAGTTGGAATATGTTTTATGAGGTTCATGACTTACAAAGAACCTAAATTTTACCTCTGTAGATCAATTTTTTAAAACAATCTTGAACTTATCAAGTTCTTGTTTTTTGCATAGTTTCATACCGTACCTCAGGCTTGAGGCTAGAAAAATGCTACGAAAATTTCTGTAGGTGTATTTTTTCCTTAAAACTCAGTTTTTTCAAGTATTATGGAGGGATATTGATTATTTTCAATGTGTCTTAGCATGGTAAAGTTGTTGGAACATAAAATGTGTCAAAAATATAGGTGGAAAAGGAGGTTTTTTAATGTTTTTTATTATTCCAACAACACATCAATCAACTAGAGACCTTCAACATATCAGTAGGAAAAAATAGTGGTTAAAGTGAAGGTTATCCATCCAGATCATCAGGAAAAAAAGTGGTTAAAGTGAAGGTTATCCATCCCTAAAATATTGGATTGTGTTCCATAGATCTAGGGGTGTTTTAAATATATAAAGTGATGGTGATTTGTCCCTCAAGCATGTGATATCCATTATGTAACTTTTTCACTGTTAGGAGAGCCGAATGTAATAAATAGGAGATAGAGTCCTATTAGGAGTTTGTTTTCTTAATGATAGCTATCCTTTTTCTGTTTCAAGTTAGTAGTTTCAGTTATGATAGGTGTCAGAGTAGAATTCGAAGATATAGCTAGCTGGGAAGATCATCTACATTGTAAATAATATATATTTATAGACTAAGCATCGAAGGGAAGAGGGGTGGAGAATATTGCACCAAATTTGTAATTGTATGTTTTATCCATTATCAGTAATATACAATGACATTATACTTCTAGACCTGAGATTCTCATCAGGTGTTTAATGTGTTCTTATTATATATCTTTATGTCTAATCACTTGCAGTAGATTTTATCTCTAATTACTTAGAATTCATACTATTATGTTCTAACTTCCTTTAGGGGTGAAATTATTGTGTTTTCCTTTTATTGTGTGTGTGAATTATCCTGATTAAAGACCTCTATCTGCCTCAGCTTCCATGTGATGAAATAATGCCATTATGTTATGAATTATATTCAAAACATTCATTGTCATTGATGAAGACATCGAGCGGCAGCAATTTCGAGGCACCGCATGTAACAGTTGAAGGTAGCCAACAATGGCGTAGGTGCTTCCTTCCAAGCGAGAAGATCGCTCCTCTAATACCAAATGGAGCAACAAAGTTGTAGGCTTGTTGAATTAATCGTAAAATACACAAGAGGTATTGTAATAATAATATATTATATATAAAATGTATAAGAGATGATGATAAAATGTTACAATGAGGCCCTACTTATATAACTACGTAGGTGGCCTTTCATGAATGGGCATGTATTTTAGACATGCCCTTTCACTAACTTAATGACTACTTACATAATCTTTATTTAAATATTAATGAATATATTTATTATATTTGTTATAAATTATATTCATAACATTGCCTTTCTCTCGAAAAGCTTTGTCCTCAAAGCTTAATTTTTTGACAATTTTCTTCACTTGGGATTATCTTCTTGGCATATGTCTTTCACCATTGGTACCTTATCTTGTATAATTCTCTCGTAATGTTGTCTTTGAAACTAGGGTTTTTGTTAATTTTTTTTTAATTAATTAATTAATATTAAATTAAATAACTAAATTAATAAATTTATTTTTAAATTAAATAATAACAATTTATTGTTATTATTATTAGAAATTAAATAATAATAATTCATTATTATTATTATTATTATATATAAATTATATAATTATAATTTACATATATTATAACTTTTTAATTATGATTAAATTGAAATCGTCCACCGTATAACACGTCTGTTCATTAAACCTATTCGTAACCTTTTTTTACCACTCATTCTTATCCAACCCAATGACTACAACTTCTAGTGCAAGAGATTTCTTCATATTTCATACACTGAAGCGTCGCTGGATCAAAACGGAAAAATCCACAATCGTGAACAGGGTCACGATACAGAGGATAAACAAGAATCTCCTCGCGATTCATGAACCTAGCCTCGGAAACAATAGGTGTTGGCTTGACCATATGGCGGTTGGTGAGAATGATCCCGTATGTTTGTTAACAATGAAACCTATGTCATTGCTCCTCCCCTCAATCTCTGTATCAAAAGATCGAGTGGAAGTGGTTCAAAGCACTACTACCGGCATAACCTTCTCCAACGTATTTCTCCACTTCTTTGCCTCATCAGTTTCCATGTTTAAAAAACGTGAAGAAATTCGTAATAGGGATAAAATATCAACCACTGGTAATGGACTGGGTGAACTTATATTCTTCACAAAATCCATAGCAATTTCCAGAAAAATATGGGGAATATTTCTCACCAAACAACAATCAATTTTCTCCAACTCATTGCAATCACCGATACTAAGATCTTGAAGGTTGGGGCAGAATCCTCCACAAAATGATATCTCTAATATTTTCATCGCTGTAATTTCTAAGTGTTGGAGCCAAGGCATTAATCCTGCAAATGGCAGTTTACTCAACAGATGACAACACCCAAAAGGCAACACAATAGATTGAGGAGAATGACCTCCAATTTTTAGAACCTCCAAATCGCTTAGATCTCTGATTGCACTTGGCCATTCTTTTAAGCCTGTGCCAATAAAAAGTAATACTACAAGGTACCTTTTCTAAAAAACTTGCCGCGGTAATTATTCAATTTCCCAACAGAAGGAAATATCTAAATGTTCAAGCTTGTTGATGTTTCCCAGTGTTTCACTTGAAATGGTTAATGAAACGCAAAACTTTAAATCAAGATATTTAAGTCTAATTAACTTCCAGAAGGAATTTGGAAGCCTCCTCAAAGTGTAGGATCTTTCCAATTCGAGGTGTTCCAGATTTGTTAAATCCCTGAAGGAATCTGGTAGTGACTTCAGTTTCTCGCAATTCCTTAACACCAAGGTCTTCAATGATTACAAACCACAAAACTCGTCTGGAAATTTTTCCAGATTAACTTGAACTCTCTCTCTGGGAAAATCAATGACTATCCGTTCAAGGTGCTTGAGGTACCTTATGGACTTCGGAATTCTCAATAGCGGAGAAAAAATATGTAGCTCCCACAACTGCAAAGGTGCCTGCGAATAATTTTCCCACAATGTTTCCAAGACACTCCCACTCACCCCCAAAACAGTTAAATTCTTTACCAGAATCCAGGAAGGTAGCGAAGAGTAGGGACACCTGTACCATTGAATCCATACTAGATTTGGTTACTTCACCCTCCTCAGAATTGATTCCATGTGATCTTCTTCTACTTCAAGGAGACTAACACCAAGAAAACCATTATGTGTATTGAGTAGTCTATCCAGAGAATAAATCACGTGGCTTCCCAACAACTCATTAGTACTCTTTTTGAACCATGACATTTTTTAGCGCATTAGATGGGAATGAATTGTAGTGGGAACTACCATAATTCCTCGCACTGCTGTTGGTACCAGTTTATCATATGATTGTTGTAACAAATCATAAATGTCTTGTGGCCAATAGCAAAAACGAAGAGGCAATTGCAAATCCTTCGCTTCCAGTAAGCCTGGTAATATAGTGACAGTAATGTACTTTTGAAGTGTCTTATGGTACTTGTCATAGAGTTTCCATGCGTAGCAATGACAGGACTCCCAGGTTAATTTTACAATTGATGTCATTACTAAAATCCCAGAAGGTGGACCTATGCGCATGGTTGTAACTCATGTTGCAGGAGACAATCTCATAGGTTCTAATGCAAACACTTTTGTTACCATTGGTTCATATTTATCAGTTCTTGGTTTGAGTGGGAAAACTTCCCTCATTCCACTGCTATCAGAGTTGCTCAACAAAAGTGGATGTGTATTTTTTTTTTGGATCTGAGCATGCCTCGATAATATGCTTTACAGTATCAATAATCACTTCAAGGGAAACTTGAACAGCAAAGAAAGGAATGTTATTCTAGCGGAACTTTTCTTGGTCTCTATTTAATGGAGCTATCAAGCCTTCACTCTCAACCATTGGTTGTGAACTCACAAATGAGTCTAATCCATGCCATGAAATAAATGGCACGTTATTTGTGTCCTTTGTACTTGCGGATGCTAAGGAAACATTAAATGGTGCATCCATATGTTGTGAGGCCATCCTGCAAGGATCCCTTTGAAAATCATGGCTAGAATCATCTTCATCCTTATCAAAATCAGCTTCATCTTTTTCTATTTCTTCAACAGTTTCCTGACTAATAGGCTCATCTTTATTTTTTAGATCACCTTCATTCTCATAAGTTGTAATTTTCGTAACCTGATCTTCTTCATAATGTAGTGACTCTTCATGATTATCATCTGAATTTTCTAAATCAACTGAATTGTTATGTTGACTATGTTCAATATTCAGGAATAGTGGTTTTTGCATCAGATTAATCTTGTCGAAAATGGCGTTTATTGTTATGATTGTTTGTGGCCTCTCTATGGTTTAGCCAAATTTGTCTTTCTATCTGATCAGTTGTGTCTTGAAATTTTTTAATGTTGTCAGAATTTCCTGTAACCTTATCCTCAAGGTTGGTTAATATTTTAGTGACTTTATCGGAATTATTATTGATCTTACTCTCAAAATAGATCAAATTTTTGTTGAAATCATCCACCTTCATTGATGAAAAAATCGAGTGGCAGTGATTTCGAGGCACTGCATGTAACAGCTGAAGGTAGTGAATAGTGGCGTAGGTGCTTCCTTCCAGGTGAGAAGATCATTCCTCTGATACCAAATGGAGCAACAAAGTCTTAGGCTTGGTGACTTAATCGTAAAATACACAAGAGGTATTGTAATAATAATATATTATATATAAAATGTATAAGAGATGATGATAAAATGTTGCAATGAGGCCCTTCTTATATACCTACGTAGGTGGCCTTTCATGAATGGGCATGTCTTTTAGACATGCTCTTTCACTAAATTAAATACTACTTACATAATCCCTATTTAACTATTAATAAATATATTTATTATATTTCTTACAAATTATATTCATAACACATTAAGAGTACTGATTTTGTCTCCATAGCCCAATGGTAGAAAGCCTTCATTTTTCAACCTGTAATCATATAAAAACCAAGTCACAATTCATAGAGTTAGCCATCTAGTATTATCCTTATTCAAAATCATAAACCTGCTTTGAGAGAGCCCTCTCAAACTGAAGAGGCTAATCTTCAGTTAGAAGTGGTTTGAAAGAGTTACATTGAGTTGATTGATGAGAAACCAATCAAGATCAATTTGGTGATAACAGTATGAATGAGACAATCAGTGTACCAAACCCAAACTCTCTTTGGGACCGGGTTTTGTAGGCTTTCAACTCTTCTTGAACCTGGCATACAATGCCTTCGCACCAATCAAATACTTATGGCTCTAGGAAATACTGTGATAGTAATACGTGGGCCTTGGTGGCCACATGCTAACTCTTGGACCCTGCCAAGTGGAAGATCATCCACATCAGTTACCTTATCAGTATCAAGGCCACCGGTACTATAGGAATTCAGTTACCCACCGACGCAATATTATTAGTAAAGTGAGTCTGGATCAACCCCATGGTGGTTCGGGGATCATCTCTCGATCCTCTTAGATTGGGGCTTAGCCCTCTTCATGATAGATATGTCAAAAATTAGATATCTTCCATATCTATCATGAGTTCATGACCCCCAATGCGAAATAAATGATGTTGATCATCCCACCATTGGGTTATCAAGATCAGAAGGTCCTCTTTCCCTTTCATCATTTCTAATATAGCATATTTTATTAATCCAAATCTCAGGAGAACTAACAAACTTGCCACATAGGTAACCATTTCCAATTCCTCTCTCGTGCTCTCTTTTGTGCCAGATACTCATGGTAAAATCTTTGCACCTGCACAAATCAAGTTTTCAACAGATCATTTGTAAGACAAATCACTGCAAACTAAAGAAAAACAAGCTTAAAAATTGTTTTGGCTAGCTAATGTGGGGATCTATGTAGAGTAGAACGTGCTAATGCAATGTACCATAACGGTCAATGCATTTAACGCGGCCCTGTCATTGGGAACCTGCGTTACCTGCCTAAAATTTTTAGGTCTTTCTCAAAAGTCATTTTTTAGCCTTTAAAAGAATTGAAAATACCAATGGAATGTAAGATAAAGGCTCAATCTCTTACCTTTAATTGAAAAAATCGAAAATTTTCGCTCGAATCATCCACAATCGATAGTAGAAGTTTCACCTCTTTTTTTGTTCTAGATCTCTTTCACATCACAAAAATAGTGAAAATTAAGGCTAATTTCCTTCTTATAGACATTCTAGAGGTATGACTCACTCAACTAGTCATTTGAAATTGGTAAATTTCTGCTATTTTTTGATGCATCTATTTTTTTATTGATGTTACCGATGCTCTGATGAAATTTTCAGTGTTTATATGCAGATTTTACCATGCTTGACCCAGAACAAGCCTTATTTTTAGGGATTTTTCTAGCTCATAAAATGGAAAAAACCTCAAAGCCGAGTTACCCTCATCGGGCTCATGAAACTACCACAATGAAGAACTATGATCCATTCTTTTCCACATTTTTCTAGCTTGTTAAAAAATCGAAAAAGAAACTGAGCTTTTCTTTGTCGGAGTCGTTAAAATTTCATGGAGAGGTTCGAGATTTTATTCCTTAGACTCGTTAAAACTTCATGAGGAATATTGGGTTTACTCCATCTCCTCATACTCATAAAAAAAAGAGGTAGACATCTGTTGAACATAATTTTATCACTTTACCCGGATTTAATGGACTAACTTACAGAAAGGGAAGTGTTTCGGGCTTACTATTCTCCCTTTGTCAGACCCGGTTATCAACCATGACAAAGGTACCTCCTTGGAGTTTTATTTTATGATGTTTTTCAGACTCCCTAAATATGAAAAGATCACTGTGTTTACCGTTCTGGAATCGTTAAACCTAATCATATGGGGAAAAATTTGGACAAAGTTGAGACTCATTCTTTTATAATTTGAAATTTTATTTGGCAGAAAAACCTTGGACATGGCACTTCCCAGAAAATTCTCTCGCAATTAGCTGAACCCTACCATTCTATGACTTTAGCCTTCGTATGCTCATGTCCCTTCATTGGTGAACCCTAAAACTCTTTGGTGTTCATAAGCCTAAGTTTCCTGGTACCCTGTTACTATGCCTTCTATTGTTCAAGAGATCTTGCTATCTACTGCCTTTTGACAGATCTCTTCCTATCGACTTGAACATCTTATCTAGGAAGTTGATCTAGAAACATATCAGTACCCTATAACTTGTAGACATCAATTACAGGTTACCATGTGTTTGATTGGGGGTTTTCATCACTAGCACCTAGTCGAATGATTCTACGAGTGTTATACAACAAAACCATTTATTCACACTCGCTAGGTTGTATTGTGCATCTTGGAGACCATCATCCTTTTCGGTGGCCATCGTCGCGTATGTTAATAGTTTTCATCTTGACTGGTAATCAGATGATTTCTCACATGTTAGACTAAAAATTCATTATTCACATGTGCGGAAATATGAATTTTAGTGAAGCGGAGACCAAGACCTTGAGTTGAGGGTTATATCATTCAGATTTGTTTCCTCTCCCAAGATGTTATATTGTTTTTAGAGATAGCTTGTCCTATTGATCCTGTCATTAAAGAAGCTTTCACATTATGCTTATCGATGGAAATAATGGTCATATATCTTCCTGGAGAAATCATTTTGATATAGCTACTAAGCATGGGAATTCCCAACTCAGGAAAAATATTTATATTTTTGACATATGTTGTTTGTTTCAGGTTTTCCTCAGCCTTCCAACTCCTCTCTATCTACTACACATGTTATAAATTATTTTGGCTGTCGTCTTTGCCTCTGACCTCACACCTTAGGGGGCATCTGTTAGAGTATAAATGACCTCCTCATCATCTCAGAGGAGAATGATACATGGAAGGAATAAAATGACCTAGACAAAGACCTATTTTTCCAAGGTAATGCACCCTAGAGACAGTTAGGCCATGTTATAATGCATCACTTCCTCTGTAAGGGAGTCTTAGCACCTAATTTAATGCATTTTCTTGCCTAAGGGGCAACGTTACCCATGTTTCATAAGGAAAAATGGAAAAATTCCGCAGTAACGTACAGACATTTCATACTTTGTCCCAAAGGAGTCAGTCCAAAAAGTAGCAACCTGAGGTGCAGGCCTATGATTGGACATTAGTAAAGCCAAATGAACACCCAAAAATGGAAAAATATACGAAAAGCATGGAAACATCATGTATTTTTTTCTATTCAAACTAATGGAGAAGAATGGCAAGATTGGTCCTCCCAAATTCTCATAAATTGGAGGCTAGGGCTCATTATCAAAGGTTGAAAGGCTGATTGTGTGGAGAACGTACTTTTTTTGTTGAGTGTGAGGCTTCAATATTGGCAAGGTTCATTGAGATTTCTTGGCCTAAGTATCATTACACTCGGATATTGAGGAGAGAGAGAGACGAGTCAGAAGACTAGGGGAAGATTGGCCAAACCAATGGTTGAAATCTTCCTTCTCTTATTAATAGAACTACCTCTATTTTGCACACTTGGTGTTTTGTTGATGAATATATTGTTTATTCATTTATGAAACATGATATAAGTTGCTTAGATCTACATATTTAAATATTTGGTTATATACTTGTTTAATTCCTTGTAGAGATAAAATTGTGAAGATTACACTTTTTCTTTGTTTGTTTGTAGGATTTAGACTTGGAGCCAGTGAGGAGGACTTCCGCCACATTGCCTAGAGCTCTCCAACAAATATGCCATATAAAAATAGGTAATCCTTCAATATCTGACTTTGTCAATTAAGCATTAGTATGAATATGTATGTAGTTTCTTTGTGAGTGTTGTAGCTAATATGACTGTCTTCCTTGGATCCCGGGAAGGCCCGAGAGGGATTTACTCCAGCTACCACCTGTGCATTTTACCCCTAAGAATTTGTAATAAAAAAATTTTGGAGGACCAAATTTTTTTTCTGTTGGGAGGTGTGATCCAAAATGGATCTTGTAATTCAAGTTAGAATATTGTTATATGTTGATGACCAAGATCATCCTAGGTGGAAAAGTTTTTCTCGGCTTGTGCAGATTTTGACTATCCCAATTTATTGTGAAACTAGCGCTATATTGAAGGGTTCAACGCGCTGATTTCGGTGGTATCTCTATATTTGAATTTGGACTTCGAAAGAGGGCGAAAACATCCATTGAAGTTTTTGTCACAATAAAGGTATGCTAGGTATTTTTTCATGTGACAAAGCTCTGACTCGACATGTCATCATGAGTGAATCTCCTGGTGGGAATTTCCAGTCCTAGTTGAAAACCTGCAGTGCAAAGACATTCAAAAAGGGTGAAAATATTATTCCAAGGTGAGATAATATTTTATGATGCATTAATATTCTTAGTGTGTAATATTCCTAATTGGAAATGGCAGCAATATAAGACATAATAATGTAAAACACAGGAAATATAATCATCACATCAGAGGGATCAATATGCAACCATCATTTTATTAATATATCAGCAATAATATACAAAAATATCTTGAGGGACAAGCTACTCAAGCAATAAAAACAATCCTCCAATGATCAGAACAATCAACACATGAGTTGTTGCAACTTTATAGAATGTCGGAGAGTAGAGACAAAGCTGTCTATATCAGTGTAGCTGCTACTATAAACATACATAAATGGAATATGGTTGATAGAAACAAAATAAATGCCTAGAAAATAAGAAAATATAGTGCTCCAAAAGCAATGCAGTCAAGCCACAAGATGGCTGAAATACACGAAATAACCAAGCACTAGAAATGTGTACTACTACTGCTGCTGCTACTGGAAACTACTACTTCTGAGGAAAAGAACCATGTGTGGAAAGCTGGTAGTATGCTTAGAATGATTTGGTATTTTAACCACAGATTCTACTCAAAGGACCTAGAAAAACCCAGAAATTGTTTGGCTAGATATTAACTTTGAATTTTCGACCATTTTTGGGTTACCCACTGCAACAGCTCACTAAAATAACATAGTCATGGCCTCAAACTACACTGTGAGGGATGGTATATGGTTGGCCTGATGCCAAAATTATAGAAATATTCCCATGAGCCCTTGTTGTTGATCCTCCAATGGATAGGCTACCTCTGTTATAGGTCAATTTGGGCACCATTCCCAATCACATGGTTAACTGGGCATCATCTCCAGGACCGATGATCAAAGGGTCTATCATTCCCTATCATCTCAGTTTTTATATGCCCTAATATAGGAAAAATTCATGAATCAAACAATATTTTCATCAAAGCAAGGCTTTTCCATGGTTTGAAGCTTATTATTAAACATGTGGGAGCTCACCAACGCAGGCTATAAGGGGCCTATGTGTGTTGCATATGCAGGTAGCCCCATTCAAGGCTGCTCTGCAAAGCACTTCCCGACATTCAAAGGTGTGTTGGTCAGATTCGGAGCGAAATTCTCATTGTTTCGGAATCTCCACTTGGCCAGTGTCTTTTAGAAGGGTTCACATGTGTCAAGCTTCAAATCCAAGTGTCCATTTGACATCTACATGAATGGAAACATGTCTTGCCTATTTTTGGAATTTTATTGATTACAAAACTACCTACAGTTCATCTATAAACTGAACACAGATCTAAGTGTTTGAGAGGAATAATTGGAGTAGGGAAATGCTGGAGAATTTTCAATAGAGAGTTTTGTTTGTGGAGCTGCTGTTGGAGAGACTTATGCTGTGATGAGACTTGGGAACTTTGCTGGAAGGTAACAATGAATCAGTCACTAGGTTGTAAGCTCTCCTTCTATCATCAATAAAGAGTACTTCTTGTTTTTCCCTACATGCATCCATGTTTACTTTTATTTTCCATGTTGTAAAATTTTGGTTGATGAATGTATTTTATGCTTAACTGATTTGGCTAATTAACTTGAATAGATATATATATTATTGCATCTTCTGTTGTTTCAGTGCTCTTTCTTGCAGGAAGAATTCAACTATTTGAAACTGCTTGAATTTGAGGCTGTAGTGGAAGCAACAGAAAGGATCCATTTGGAAGCAACTCATACATGTAAGCATCAAATCCTCTCTGTGTATCTATTCTGAGTTAGGAAAAAGGGTAGTGCAGTCTTTCACCTGTTGTTCTAGACTAGACACCAGTCTAGGGAAGCGTAGTTTTATCCATAGATTACAATTCTAGCCCAACAAACTGGCGACTTTGCTGGGGATAATTTCTCTTGATTCTTCGTGTTTTAGTGTCTGATCTGCTTTCTAAATCCACCCAGTAGCTATTTCGCATGAATATTAGACTTTTCAGACCTTAATTTGCAAAGTTAGTGAGCCAAAAGGTATCTTTTTCTTTGCTTACTGCGCTCAACGCACCCTTGGTCAGGGCATAGTTCTTTGCAGAGCATTGTCTCCCTTGTCAGCCTGCGTTGTAGAGCACTATCTTCCTTTGGAGACTGTGTTGACTCTTGAAAGGAACAAATCCCCTTGAATCTGACTTTGTACTTTTCTTCAGTTCTTCTTGCTGGTTTGTTCTGGAAATTTTAATGCTCTATTGACCAGTAAATCTCTATATTTCTTCTCCTTTGACTGAAATTTTTTTTCAATGCTGTTTTAAAAAAAAGTTTTTCATTATCATTGACAAGTTGATTTCAAAGTACTTTTATAGTCACATTAAGAATCGTTTGCTTTCGAAATAGGAAATTGTCGTAAAATATTCATTTCCTTGATAGGAGAAATTATTGTTGAAGTCCTCATTTTTCCTTCAAAAGAGAAATTGTTGCTTGTATTCTTCATTTCTCGAAAGTAAAAAGAATTTTGATTATTGATGTAGTGCACCTAGTTTCTTTTCTACATTCATAACATTAAGGAAACTAAAAAGAAAAACTTGCATTTTCATGTAGGATTGTGTGTTTTTTTCAAAAGGAACATTAGGAAATCTGAATTTAGTTTGAGATTCATTGATTTTTTTGCTCTCAAATTATTTTCTCTCTTCCTTTAGTAGCTAGGTATTTAATTGAAAAAGTTGAAAGTGAAATTTTGTTTGTCATTCCTAGCTTGCATTTTAGGAATTCTATATACATCATCGTGGTGAACCTGAAAGGAAAACTGTTAAGCAAGATCAACATAAAATAAATCTCAATTTACTTAACAACGCATTGGAACATTAACAATAACATTTAGAGGTCTAGGCTAGAGACGTTTTTTGGCATCGTAAAACATAGCAGTTGTCGTTAACTTGTCTGCGATACATTCTGAGTGTGATACCTCACTCCATGTACATAATTATATTGTAGCTCATCCACATAATATTGGGTATATCGGGCGGTGTTACAGTACGATAAGTATAAAGGGGTGCTCTCACTATGCAGTTTCGCATCAGACAGTGCTAATACAGACTTGGTCCTCTACGTACCTTCGAGTATATTTGGGAGGACAAATTTTAGGTGCTATCCATCCATAGTGAACCGAGTTGAATGCCTTGAAATTGTGATACAATTAACATAACATTCGGGGAGATTACCTGCCTGTACTTCTTGGTTCGCCAAGAGGTATTCTGCAGTTCACAGTTTCTTGGTAAACCCTTTTTCCTAGCATTATCCTCTTTTTGTTTATTTGTTTTTGGATAAAATAAATCAGTAATTGTGGAAGAACACAATCCTACCCCCCTTCGTTCACGTAGATTAGCTATGAAACCACCTTTACCACCAAAAGTTATTTCTTGTAGGTGAAGGCCATCACGATCTGCCGAATCAAGTACAACTTGTACCTCTGGAGAAACATCATCATTTAAACCAGAGCTAGCTAAAATTGTTTCCAAACATCCCAGTTCATCGACTGTTGTTGAAATGTAGTCTTCACATCTACCTATGGTCACAATCCATTCAATCGTTGAGACCATACCTCCTGGACTCGAATTTTTTCAATCTCACATTGATCCAGATCCTATATCTTCTTTGCCAGAATCTCTGAATCCTGAATCTGAATAGCTGGAAGTTGTTCCTACCTTGGTCATCCCACAAAGTTCTGTAGCCACTAAAATTCCTATTTCACACAGTCAACCATCTGAAATATATTTTGGGCTTGATGGTGAAGTTCTTCCTCTTGGTTTAATCGCAATTGAATAAATCCTTCAACCTCATACACCTTTAATTCAAACCCAATTTGGGGGAGACCTTTACCTGTACCAGTCATTTACTCAATCGTTTCCATCTGCTTTTGTTGATCCTATTTCCATTCAATCACACGTTGATTTCGAAGAGTATACATTTGGTCAAACAACCATGTCTGAACCAACATCTTCGGTTGGGTATGCTGTTCCAATTACGTCAGCTCCTACCCTTGCTACTTTTTCGATGTTCACAACATCACAAGAGTCATATTTACATGGTGACCCATCGGTCCCAACAGGTTACAAATCACTATCTGGCACTTTATCTCGTGCACCTTCACGATCATTGTCTTGGCCAATGTCATCATCTGGTGTTTTAACTGGTAGTCCTATAGTTAGTACTGAACAAATTGATTCATTAAATCCATCATCAGGGAAATATCAAGTCGGTCATTATGGGTCAATTCCTTTAAATACCATATCAACTCGACTCCCAGCATTCAGTGAAAAATATTTTTCGTCTTATTATCCTCCTTATGCTGGGGGGAAACCTATGGTCACCCAATATGACAATACTCAATCACATTTTGGTCAAACTAATGTTGACATGCATGTTTGTCAATGGCAGCCCACTCTTCCTATCCAACCACAAACGGTTGTCCAATTGTATGAACCAATTCAACCTGTTACACCCACATCAATACCACTTGTTAATACATCTATACCCCTGTTACAGAATCAAAATCTTGTACATCAACCTTATTAGGCGAGTTATTCAAATCAATATCATCAAATGTTGGGTCCACAAACTCAAAATCCTTTGGTTAATTTACAACAACCTGTCTCAGGGATCATTTATTCACAAGCTGGTCCACCATTTTATGGGATGTCACAAACACAATCTAGTTATACATATCAATCGAATCCAACTTATACTAATTTGGGTTATAATCTTGATGGACAGACCCCTTGCAAGCCACAGTGCAAATTCTTCAAACTTCATATCAACAAATACCATATCCAGGTTTTGGTCAACATAACTCTCAAGCGTTTGCCATGCAAAACAACCCCTATCTGGGTTACCAGCAGCAAATCCCATATGCCAGTGCTCAAAGACCTGTTACCCAAGCAATTCCATCTTATCCTGGCTATGTTCAACCTGATCTTAAGAGACAATTTCCTTTTGTTGCAACCTTGGAATTACCAGATTTAAACCGGTTAACCAATGATCCTATTAATTATGCTCCTTGGTGGCCGGTCATACCACATAAATTACCCTCTGACACTCCTAAATTCAATGGAAACGCTGAAGAAGACCCATCAACTCATGTTATGACTTATCATTTATGGTGTTCATCAAATTCCATAAATGATGATTTTGTTCGATTACGTCTTTTCTAGAGAATGCTCAGAGGTCCGACAGGTAAATGGTACGTTGAATTACCTAGATCTTCATTCGACAATTTCACTACTTTGGCTACTATATTTTTTATCCATTTCCAGTTACCGATCAGATACGAAACTGGAACAGAACTCTTGACCAATTTCAAACAAAGCAATGCTACTCACATTTTAGATCATATTCATGAGTGGCGTCGCCGTCGACGAATGGTTAAGACATTTGTTCTCTATCAGCTCCTTGCTTAATGGTTCATCAAATCCTTGTTACCATCTATAACAGAGGATGTGGCTAAAGGTGGCATTGTTACAGAAGAGCAAGTTATCGCTCGTGCCCAGTATTTAGACTTGATTTATACTCATGTTGGCACACTCTATGAGAAAATACCAAATGCGCCGCGATCTAATTTCAATGTTCCCCCTTAAATAAAGGACTCTCATGCCGGAGACGGCTTGATAGGCACTGTAAACACACACAACATTACTGCATATAATCCTGCTCCTACTTGCCAAATCAATGTCGTCTCATTTGACAAAGGAAAAAGTGATAAGAAACGAAGAAGTAAGAAAAAGGGGAAATCAAAGAAAAATAAAACTTCTAACCCGTAGGAATGATCATCTGATCAACCGTCACGACCACGGAAACCTAGTTATCCATGCATAATCTGTAACGAGGAACATTTTGTTAGGGATTTTCCTCACTGTGCTGAAGTCTCAAAAATCATCAAGACTTCAAATGCATCAGCTATGTTAACAGACCCATTTCCTAATCCAGACACAAATTTGGTTGTTACGGATCCAACTCCTAGTTCCCAAGTGTTAATTTTATCCACTACAAAACCTTCACAATATATTTTGGTGTCGACGTGGAATAAATACTATGGTAGTTTGACTGATCAACCTACTACCTTGACAACGAATCCATCTACTAAATCGGTACCACTTCCTATTATTCTTGAATTGACGATTAAGCCAGCAAAGGGAGAAATTCATAAATCGACATATAATCCTCGAGCAAGAGCTAAACAAAATTATAATATAGTTGAAGATTTGGCTCAATCCCCTTCAGCTATGTTTTCTCTTGAGGTATTACAAAATTTTCCCTCCTAGAAGCAGGATTTATTGTCGGGCATTGGTGGAATTGATCCAAATGATTCTAATCTTGTCGTCTTTAATCATACGGGCTATGTACCACAACTACCAGTAGAATTGGCATTCTCCATCCAATTAAATGTTCTCAATCACCTTGTTCATCGCACTATTATTGATGAGGGAGCATCTACTTGCATTATGTCTCTAAACTGTTGGAAGTCACTTGGCTCACCGTGATTATCACAATCATCAACGATGTTGAAGGTTTTTTATGGAAGAACATATAAACCTTGTGGTATTATCAATAGCTTGCAAGTTGAATTAGGGGGAAAAAAAGTAAGTATTGATGTTGAGGTTGTTGACGAACCCCTTGACTATAATATTTTACTTGGAAGACCATGGGTATATGCGATGACTACAATTGTTTCTACATATTTGAGAATGCTTTCCTTTCCTCATAAAGGTACTATTACAATCATTAATCAATTATCCTTTTTTTCCTCCGCTTCGTATGTAACTGGAAGCATTCCGTATATTCACTTACCCCAACTAGAAATCTAGAACATTGGTGTAGAACTCTTAAAGGATTCCACTCTTATGGGAACCTTTTCATTACCACCGCCCGCGACGTCAATAGAAATTGCAAGCATAGAGACCTGCTACATGATCTCTTCCACTCTATCTAGCTTAAGGAAGAGTATGGGTGATTTTGATTTTTATATGTTGGATGATGTTTTACCTCTTATCCATAATGAGCTTCAATAGCAATCAATCTATTCGGCTTGGGTAGAAAATCCGAAATCAGCATCGCCGAGTGTTTGGGTTGATTGTTCATTAGATTTTGGTACTCCATCTGATCCATTTTCCTCAAAATTTTTGACAGATGAAAATGTTTTGGAAGCTATGATGGCAGAAGGAGAACCATGGGAATATTATCATCATCATTCCCATCTTCCATATTATGAAGAAAATAATCTTAGTGAACTATATCACCCATCCATTCAAAATTTCTTTTCGAATTCCTTTCTGATTAATGCAATTGAATCTGAGCGAAATTTATCAAATATTGAAGAAACGATTTCTATCGATATTTCAACTAAACCTGGCGTTGTAGAAAATATTCATGTTGGTGTATCTTGTTCTCCATCAGAACTTGATTCATATCAATCTCTTTTTCATGAATTTCGTGACATATTATCTTGGTCTTACGAGGAAATTCCAGGCATAAATACTAGTATAGTTGAACACACTATTAATATGTATCCTAATGTCAAATCGGTGTGTCAACAACTTTGTCCTGTTCATCCAAAGGAAGCCACCACCATCAAAGCAGAAGTTGAAAATCTTTTGCGTGATGGTTTCATTTACCCTGTTCTGCTAACTGAGTGGGTTTCAAATATCGTTCCTGTTATGAAAAAGCAAGGAACCATTATAGTGTGTGTCGATTATCGGGATGTTAATCAGGCTTGTTCGAAAGACAACTATCCTACACCCTTTACGAACAGATTATTGACGACTGTGCTGGATGTGAAATATTTTATTTCATGGATGGATTTTCTGGCTACAATCAAATCAATATCCGCCCAGATGACCAACATAAGACAACATTCATCTGTCCCTGGGGCACAGTCGCATATCAGAAACTCCCATTTGGTTTAAAGAACGTTGGGGAAACTTTTCAGAGAGCAATGTATTATGCTTTCAATGACATTAAGCACATTTTTCAACCATATCTAGATGATTTACCAGCGCATTCATGAAATTGGACTGATCACCCGATGCATTTGAGAGAAATTTTCTTACATTGCCAACACTACAAGATACGCCTCAATCCGCACAAATGTGTGTTTTGTGTTGGTTCTGGTTGATTGCTCGGATTCATAGTCTCAAAGAAGGAATTCGAATAGGCCCTCTGAAGGTACAAGCCATTCTTTATTTGCTCGCACCATCAAACCTACTTCAGATAAAGAAACTTCAAGGAAAGACTAACTTCCTGAGAAGGTTCATTCAAAACTACGCTAAAATGGCTAAAGTATTTACTTGATTATTGAAAAAGGGGGTTCCCTTCCATTGGGAAGAAGTTGCACAAGCTTCTTTTGATATTTTCAAGGACCATCTTGTCCGAGCGTCATTAATGTATCGTCAAAATTATTCAAATGATTATTTCCTATATATCACCGCGGCTGAAATGACTATCGCTATGGTTTTGGTCCAAGTAGAAAAAGGAATTGAACATCCGATCTATTATTTGAATCGTAATCTCAATGATATGGAATTTAAGTACTTTTACGTGGAAAAGCTTGCCTTGGCAGTTGTTCAAGCTGTCCAAAGATTTCGCCATTATATCCTACTCCAAAAAAAAAACAATAGTTTCGGATTGCAACCCCATGACTTACATCTTATCACGTATTCGATTTTTTTAGAATATTCAAAATGGATCATCATTTTGTAGGAATTTTATTTGAAATTCATAAAATCCAAGTCAAAGAAGTCTTTAGTTTTTGCTAAGCTTCTCTGTGACCTTCCCTGTGATAGTACTGCAACTACGTCGGAACCATCTATTCCAGATGAGTCTCTGTTTCTGATCGGATCATCTGATCCCTGGTATGGATATTTTATGATTTATCTCCAAACCCAAAAATTTTGACCTAATACCTCTTGCTCTGATCAGTGACGTATTCGATGTGAAGCCAAATATTATCTTATCGTCGGTGATACACTTTATCATTGTGGTGTCGATACCATTTTAAGGAGGTGCCTCACTCATGAGGAGGTCGAGAAAGTATTAAATGATTGCCATGCTGGAGCTTGTGGTGGAAATTTATCAGGTTATGCTACCACGTAGAAGATACTCCGTGCTGGTTACTTTTGGCCTACTATTTTTTGAGATTGTATCCTCGCAGTTAGAAGTTTTCATGCATGCCAGATTTATGACCATAAAATCCTCAAGCTGCCATCGCCAATGCATCCTGTTGTCTTTGCTGGACCATTTAAAAAATGGGGTATTGATTTCATGACTGTAACCCTCTTTCGTCCAGGGGGCATGGTTATATTATTGTTTCAGTTGACTATTTTACCAAATGGGCCAAAGCGATGCCTACACTCAACAACACAGGACAAACAACTACATTTTTTTTCTTCAATCATGTCATTGCACGGTTTGCGGTCCTATAGGCTATAGTTATGGATCATGGGAAGAATTTTCACAACCATATGATGTCTGAATTGAGAGCCAAGTTAGTATTGTCACATGATAATTCTACTTCTTATTATCCACAATCAAATGGACAAGTTGAGGCTATTAACAAAATTCTTAAACGAATGCTTCAACGAATAATAGGAGTCCGGAAAAGGAACTGGCACTTGATCATGTACTCCGCCTTGTGGTCATATTGAACCTCGGTGAGAAACACAACTGTATTTACTCCTTTTCAATTGGTGTATGGTCTGGAAGCTATCTTTCCAATCCAATGCGAAATATCATCGTTAAAACTCGTGATAGACTTGTTACCTGACACCTCTGAAGAAGAAGCGCCTCTCCTTAACCTCATCCATCTAGATGAAACACGTCATGAAGCCCAATTGGCCAACGAAGTACATAAGAGACGTATAAAGGCACAATACGACAAAAATGTCTAGCCTCGCATCTACTCAGAGGGCGACTTGGTCCTTATTTACAACCAGGAAGCTGATAAGATAGGTACAGGGAAATTCGAGCCATTATGGCATGGCCCCTATATTGTTAAAAGAGTTCTTGCTAAGGGTGCCTATGAGTTAGTTGATTACGACGGGATTCCATAGGCACAGCCTAGAAATGGGTTTTATCTTAAACGTTACTATGCTTAATCATGAGCATGGTAATTTTTTGTATTATATTGTTTATATGCTGTTGATTTGCATTCACTATCTTAATTTGTATTTTAGATTTTTCTTGACATTATTAATCCACTTTATATTTCATCATATATGTCTAAATCTTCGGAACCATTTTTTGGATATGGTGATGGTGCTAGTCGTAGTACGCAGAATCTATCCTCTGTAGCGTGGGCCATTTTCGCTCCGAACAACGAGTTAATGAGTTTTCAAGGGATTTGTATCAGTATATCGACAAATAATATCGCTGAGTATAGCACGTTGATTGAAATTCTCTTGGATTCCATTTCATTTGGTATTAACCGCATAATCATCAGGTTAGACTCACAACTTGTGGTACTACAACTTACTAGTATTTATACTGTTAGAAATTCAACACTTCTTAGATTGTTCCTTAGATTTTGACTTTTGGAGAGACATTTTGATTTCATTCTATATCAACATATTTCCAGAAATCTGAACACTTTAACTGATTCATTATCTAATCAAGTTTTAGACAGAAGTTTGCGACATAGGTAAAGAAAACATTCACATCATTAAATAGGATTGCGCATTAAACATAGGAAAAACTCTGAAAACATATAGATAGATAGTTATAGGTTTTTTACAAAATTTGTGCCCAAGACACGTTGGTCATCTTACCTCAACATTTATGCAAAAAGTCATAAGTAAACTAGTGGTGCTCATGATAGCACGTTATCGATCTAGCAATCCTATGGAGAAACCGCATCCAATGGTTAGGAACCCCAATGGTGTGTCGTTGTAGTCACATGGGAATTTCATCAATTTGGCAATCTGGAATCCTGAAGGTCAACCCCTCTATGTGCTTCTGGAGCTCAGCAAGAGTCTCAGCCATATCAAGGTCCTGAAGGACTGCTCTCCTGACAGCACTATCTGATGGCACATCGGCTTCGTGCTCTGGTTCCTCTACTGGTCGAATGCGACCAATATATGCATTACATTAAACATTTATTTTAGTCTTCGAAAGAAATAAAAACACAAAAACATTTTTATAAACCTTATAAAAATCAAAAACATTGTCAAATCAGTCTTACCTATTACACCCCACTGAGCGCCTTCTGGTAAAACTAGATCTAGATCTCCTCGTAAGTCAACGCCTACATATGCATACTCATCGATGGCGATGATATGTCACCTGAACAAGGCGAATAATGCAGTCGAGAACACAACGTTCGATTGTCCTGAATGCCGACCCATGAGTTCTACCCATCTCTGCATTCGAGGATCTCGAGGATTAGATATATCCAATGTTACATTTTGTGGCTGCATCAGTGGAATCCATTCCAAGGCGAAGGAAATGAGAATGGAACCACAACTAAAAATTTTCTTCCTTCCTCCCTTTGCTTTATTAAGTTCTTCCTTTATCTGAGATAGAACAGCTTCAGACTAGTTGAAAAATGTTGGTTCTAAACATTCCAGCGCATACTGCATATATGATCTGTTCACTACATGGAGTGTAACGGTGCCAATTAGATTATCGATCGTGAATAGGATGGTTCTCAAAGGCAAATCCCTAACATCACGAATGTTTATTTTTCCATATTTTCTAGGTTCTGACCCCAGATAGCAATACTACATAACATAATCCCTCACTGTTTCTCCTCCAACAGTAGATCCTGTGAATGAAATGGGCAAACCTCTCCTCGACAAACCTGTGAGAAAATACACATCCTGAAATGTTATGGAAAACACTTGATTTTTTATGTGAAATTCCTCTATCACTGGATCCCATGCTCGAACAAGGAACTCCAAGAGTTCTATCTGTTTCCTCATTCCTGACAGTTTGAAGTACTTAAACAACCTGCAATCTCTTAAAGATTTTACAGTACCCAGATCATTCAAGGAAATCATATTTTTTTCTTCATGTTCTCTTTCTCTCCATGTAATCGTCATTATAATTCGATGGAAACTTGAAAATAAACCATAAGATCCATTAGATACCATTCATTGCAAAAAACTAGGTAAATTTTGGACACAGCATGAAAAAAAAAAACTCCAACTGTGACCAACGCACTCTTTGGGCTGAGACCATGTGTTGCACATGCAGGTACACTTCACTGTACTTGCTATGCAATGCAGTTTTTGACATTCAGGGGTGCGTTGCCCTTAATTTTGGCAGAATTTACCTTAGGGGCCTCAAAACCCTAAAAATTTGCAAGGTAAGGTAATGAAATGAATACTGAAAGAAAGAGGAGGTCTTTGCTACTGACCTGAATAAAACAACGATGAAATCCATCCACTGAAATGATGCAATAAATGACTAAAGTTCGGGGGAAAAATCAAGTTCAGAGCTCCAAAATGCAAACGGTAACTATGGAATGGTAAAAATGAATAGTGAAACTACTTTATATAGTCCTTTAATTAATTGCAAGTTAAATTTATTGCTATGACTATAGTTTTATTATGTTTTTATCATGAAACAGGTATTTTTAATCCATTTGATGTTGTTTAGAATAGGAAATACAATTGACGAATAGGTTAGTCATGCTGATTTATTTCAAGAAGGACTTGACCACAAAGCGTGCTTTTTCTCCGTATTTTTTGAACTTTTATAAAAACGAAAAAGGATTTGAAGCACACTTTTATCTCTTTTTTGAGATTCTATAACAATGAAAAATGAACCCCTGGAGTCTTCTTTCAGCTCTTTTTAGACTGCGATAATGTGAAAATATTGCCGAGCACTTGTCATTTCGAGCTCGTTAAAGTAAATGAATTGATATCTACTCAGTATAAGTTTAACCTTTTTCCGGACTGAGATGGATTATTTACGAAAAAGGAATACCTTGGTTAAACATGACCAAAGATGTTCTTTTAGATATCATTTTACACTTTTTCAGATCTGAGAGACAAATTTACAAAAAGTAATTTTGGATTTCTCTTTCATCCTCTTTTTCATATTCTCTAAACATGAAAAAGGACCGGGCTATCACTGTCATTAAGCTTGTTAACATAAAATGGTGAAAGGCTTGTCAATCATGGCAAGAATTGAGTTTCATTCATCGCTAGACTCATTAAATTATTATATAGCAATACCTTATTCTTTATTCGCCCGAAGGGTTGAATTATAGATCAAGAAAATGTTATCCTCCTCACCCTTGTTAAAAAATAAAGAGGTACTGGTGGACAAATGACCGGGGAAAATTTGGGAAAAGCAAGCAAAGTTTCATTTTGGTAGCAAGTCGCTCTTGAACATGACACTTCTTTCACTCCATGTCTGTGACTATTTGGGTTGGGTAATCATCTTGACGGTTCATTCACACCTATGGTTCATCATACCTTCACTTCGGTTTTGGGTCAATGCTTCCAACTCATCAGAGTGTCGGCGATATGTTCAAGAGAAGTCATCCAATGATTAAGAACTCATCCATCTGCAATACTCATAAACCTTCATTTTCATGACCGTCATCCCTGAAAATTGCTATATCAAGTCATACCCTTGTCTCCAAAATCAGTAACTCTAGTTTTGCAATAAGGTGAGTTCCTATCGACTACAAATCAATATCTAGGAAGTTCACTTAGAAACATCAGATTCCAGTACCATGAGGGTTTTTACAACATTGACAAGATCCTCGCTTCTGGACCTTTCACCGAAATATTTTATTTGGCGTTCGACATCAAATCATCCATTCACGCCATACGAAATGTACTGAAGTACCTTGAGGGCTATTGAAATTAATGGTGGTTCTCTCAAATTTGTTAACAACTTTCATTATTGGCTGGTAATCAAACGATGTATTTCCATGTTCGACGACAAATCATATATTCGCATGGATAGACTTGTACCTGAATGATCGAGTGAATGAGATAAGAAGAATTCGGATCTAGTTTCAAGATTTTGTACACATCATCTATATGATGACCTTACATACAGATTTTCATCGAAACATGGGCCTATATCTGTAGGCGATGTCTTCATCTGGGCAAAATTCCAATGTAGACGACTTCTTGAAATATTTATATGTTATTAGATTGTTTTATGTGTTGACTATGGGAATGCCTACCCTCAACAACTATGATCAATAGAGGATTTATCATGATGTAATGTATTGTAAGATTGATGCAGGTGACTATTCCGCTTTGTTTCCAGGCTCATCACAGTGTAAATCATCTTAATCAAATTTTCTTATTATTTGGATCTCATGCTTTAGGGGGGAATTTTTATAGGTCAATTCTGGCACCATTCCCAATGACCTGGTTAACTAGGAATCATCTCCAGGGCTGATGATCAAAGGGTCTATCATTCCCTATCATCTCAGTTGCTATATGCCCTAAGAAAGGAAACATTCATGAATCAAACAAGCTTTTCATCAAAGCAAGGCTTTTCCATGGTTTGAAGCTTATTAGTAAACATGTGGGAGCTCACCAATGCAGGCTCTAAGGGGCCTAAGTGCATTGCATATGCAGGTAGCCCCATTCAAGGTGGCTCTACAAATAAATTCCCGACATTCAAAGGTGCGTTGGTCAGATTGGGAGTGAAATTCTCATTTTTCCTAAATCTCCACTTGGCCCGTGTCTTCTAGAAGGGTTCACATGTGTCAAGCTTCGGATCCAAGTGTCCATTTGACATCTACATGAATGGAAACATGTCTTGCCTATTTTTGGAATGTTATTGATTACAAAAATACCTACAGTTCATCTATAAATTGAACACAGATCTAAGTGTTTGAGAGGAAGAATTTGAGTAGGGAAATGTTGGAGAATTTTCAATAGAGAGTTTGGTTTGTGGAGCTTTTGTTGGAAAGACTTATGCTGTGATGAGATTTGGAAATTTGCTGGAAGGTCACAATGAATCAGTCACTAGGTTGTAACCTCTCCTTCTATCATCTATAAAGAGTACTTCTTGTTTTTCCCTACATGCATCCATGTTTACTTTGATTTTCCATGCTGTAAAATCTTGGTTGATGAATTTATTTTATGCTTAACTGATTTGGCTAATTAACTTGAATAGATATTTGTATTATTGCATCTTTTGTTGTTTCAATGCTCTTTCTTACATAAATCATTCAGCTATTTCAAACCACTTGAATTTCAGGCTGTAGTGGAAGCGACAGAAAGGAGCCATTTGGAAGCGACTGAAACAAGTAAGCATCCAATCCTCTCTTTGTATCTGTTCTGAGTTAGGAAAAAGGATAGTGTAGTCTTTCACCTATTTCTCTAGACTAGAAAATAGTCTAGGGAAGCACAGTTTATCCATAGATTACAATTCTGGCCCAACAACCTCTCCACTGAAAAATAAGCCCAGAATTGGCTCTATGTGATCCTCCTTTGCTGCACCCTACAACACAACCCAGCTTTAAAAAGAAACTGCACTGTAGCTGAAGGAGGTAGCTTGGAAAAAATTCCAGAATGAGGAAATGTAGCTCAAAGAACCTCTCCTTCCCTGAGGATGAGGTAGGGATTCCTGACCAGGAACATCCTTGTGCTAAACAGCACAACAACCCTGCTAAACAACAAGAGGAAGCAAGTCTAAGCAGACCAATATCAAAATTATAAAATAAAACATGAATAACAATGGTTGTCATCCCCTCCATATATATCATGAGAGCCTCCTCACATTGGGTCCCATCCATACTTTCCACCAAGCTCATGCAAGTCGTCCTCCACTAAAACTGTGTTGTCTTATCATAAAGACCACTCCTCCATGACAACACTGTTGATTTGGTCAAAGTTAACTGAATCAACATGATCCAGTCCCTGTTCACACCGAAAGGTACTTTATCCAGCTACTTATTCTTCCTCCTTTCACATTAGGATTTTTGTTATTCCTTCTAAATGGGTTTTATGAGTCTCCCCACCCACTTAATCACCTACCTAGTGATAAAACAAACTTTAATATTCCATTTAGATGAAGGCTAAATTTTGGAATATTGCAGTCCTCCCCTAAAAAATGTTGATTGTCCTCAAGAAACTGTAAAGGTGGAGCAAAAGTCCTCCCTCCCTCTTCTTGTGGCCTCCTCATGAATAGATTCCACCACAACTCAACATAATTTGCAATAAATCTTCCCTCCAATGGTTCCTCCCAAGTATGCAAAGCCAAATGGTGTACATCATGAGAAAGTGGAAGGTGCAAGTGAAAACCTTCTTGTTTTCCAACGGCATCCTCAAGGTAGGAGTGATGATAAAAATAGGGGATCTCATCCCCAATGAGAGTCTCCCATACCCATGTTATCATCCAAATGAAATGAGCCATCGTAGGTAGCTCATCAAGGAAATCCTCAACCCCTGGTCTATGCAATGTGCTGGGGTTGCATGGAGAGTTTAGATTCTTCCATCCAAGTTGTTTCTCTCTCCATGTATGGTAAGTATGGGGTTGTTTCTGATCTTGGACTGAGATGACATGGCCTCCAAGAATGGCCCAAGTTACCCCACCAAACAAATCAGCCATGAAGTGCCTCCTCCAAGAACTCAAGCTCTCCAAATGGCTCCTCCCACATGAATAAAAGAGATGTAGTATGGAAATCATGGTTTTCCCATTGCTTCTCCTAAAACATGTAACATGTATAGTAGGGATAATCATACTACCAATGCGCACCTTCAACTCTTGTCCCACTCTCCAAACAAAGCTCCCCATGAACATAAAAATATCATAAATATATGGATGCAAAAAACAATGAAAACAAGTTGTCCTTTGACAACCAAAAAGTGGATTATAGTTCCACACATGGAACCAGCACAGTGCATCCCTCACCTTCCTCAAAACCAATAATAGCAAGTGCCCTTCCAGCCACTTTTTTTCTACCACTATCACCCCATAAGATGGAATCATGAAGAAAAATTTTGGTTTCAATGGTGCACACCAAGAATCATGTGGCTTCCCCCACAAACAACCAATAGGGTAGCGAATCTCAATGATAAATTTGGCCTCAAGTACATCATAATATAATCCATAATAAGGAATGAACATCCTTAATACAACATGTTTCTCATATAAAGTAAAGAAGTGTAAATCATAATTCAAATATGTACCTTCTCTACCATGTACTTTGGTCCTTGAGCTGAAATGGCTTAACTGAAAATTCTCCCTCACCCCCAATGATTAGGGAAGTGGTTGTGGCATCCTCTATATCACCATATGGGCTATGAATCTCTCCATATGCTGAAATATATCATGCTGGATGCCCTCCCAAGTGAACTTCTCCATCAACGAATGATATGCATCAAAGTGCATAGAAAGGAAGTCCTCATGTGCTGCA
This sequence comes from Pinus albicaulis, assembly GCA_034641835.2. Lineage (NCBI taxonomy): Eukaryota > Viridiplantae > Streptophyta > Pinopsida > Pinales > Pinaceae > Pinus > Pinus albicaulis. The sequence goes on along the minus strand of CM076582.1, from coordinate 678,571,151 downwards.
TGTAGCAGCTTCTCCTTGAGCTAAGAAGCTCTAGTAAGGTAGACTCTGCCATAAGAATATATGACCAAATCATCCACCATATATCTATCATCTCCCTCAAAGTCATCAAGAATCATGCAGGCACCAAGATCCTTGGAGTACTCTACCAAAAGTTGACACCTCCAATATGGATCAATCCTCCCAAGAGACAACGCTAATGATATGAAATGTGAAGCTCCCCACATGTTTTTGTCTGCTCCTTTGACATAACCCATGCCAAATTCATCCTCCAAAGTGTTTCCATGACCATCATGGAGCTGCTCATGCTCAAATAGAAGTGGTGACCTTCAGAATTTGGCCTCCCATGAGAAGCTATCATCCAAAAAGAACCTTCTAATATTGGCCAATGTAAGCATGGGTGGCCTCCATCTACTCCCATGTATGTAGGATTCCTTCCCCAAAGGAAGTACCCTCTGTTTCTCCAAATCCATGGAGAATCTCCCTTGTACCAGGGTGGTACCATCCTCCATCACTGTAGCAACTTCTGTCAGCGCAGAATAGGTAGTGAGAGTGGGTAATGCTGAAAATGGGAGAATGTCTCCCTCCTCCTTAAGTCTACCCCAAAATATATGCACTGTAATAGACTCCTCCAAGGTCTTCACCCCTCTGGAATATAAGAGTGGTGAACCAAATGGCAAAATGTCTCCCACCAACTGTAGATCTGGTGGCCTCCCAGGTGGAATGCCCCTATATAGTGCGACATCAAAATCTGAAGTGGACTGTATATATGAGTGGAATTATTTGTCCCTCTCTTCATTGCACAATGCAGTCTCCTTATTTTCTGTAGAAACCTTCTAAAATAGATAAGGGTAAATCATCCCTTGATGTTGATCCTTCCTTTATTCCCCTTCCATCTCACAATCCACAAAAACTGATGCATGCTGCTCTGGAATTGTGTTTTGGTTCCCACATGTTGGACATTTGGAACTTCTTGCAAAGACACATGGGCTCCTATAATAGAAGCAATGGATCCCTTCCCATCTACATGTGGTGATGTATATTCTTCCAATGGTACAACATTGTTAGCTCTTCTCTTCTCATACTATTCATCAATATTTGAGAATGCCTCGTCATAAATGAGAGACACTTGATCTTGGTCTTCCCTTGAAGGAGGAAACTCTATGTCTTCATCTGCAAAAGAGGGATCTTCAAGAAGTGGGGATCTTGCCCAGGCAAGGCATCATGCATGTTTTTATCCCCTTCAATATAAATAAGGAGTGGAGTGGGCAGAATATATCTCTCCAACTCATGCAAAGGTTTTGAGTTTTTGGGTTCAACAAATGTTGTTTTACAATGTTTAATATCAAATATTCTCACTAATTTCTTAGTGAACCCAACATAGTTGTTTACATTTTCATGATAAAATGAAGTAGAACTACAAAACCACCATTCATGGGCCATACCTTTTAGGTGCAACGCTGCTACTCTGATGGTCTCCTTTTCTAAAACATGGTGTAGCTCGAAATAGGAATCTAGCTCCTTCACCCAAGCTTTGGCTGTGCACTTTGTTGATCCATGGAAGTTAGATAGAAAGATTCTACCTCTCTTAGTTCTATTATGATTTTTGGACCTTCTTTCTTCGTTGATTTGGAAAAACCCTTAGAAGTCTAAGTGCTCTTTGAATCTACATGATTGAGACTCATACTCCTGAAGATAGTCACTCAAGGTCTCCTCCCTTGGTGGATCTTCTTCCTCCATGCTTCTTGTATTGAATGTGGGCAATAAACTGCATTTTGGATCTGCATATGTGGCTAAATGTCCACACCCATCATGTGAATATCTATGGCTTTCTTCACTTTCAAACCCCCTTGGAATTTTTCTACACTTCTCCCCTTTCATCTCCTTGAGATCTTCTTCGATATTTTTCATAGTTTGGAAAAGAAGTTGGGAGATCCTCTCTTCCTTCATTTCTCCAAATAATGGATTCTTGCCTTTGTTTCTTTCGTACATATTCTCTTTTATGTGAGAAGAAGCTTCTCCTTCAAATGGCATAATGTCTTGAATGCACAGGCTGAGCCAAGATTATTCTCTGATACCACTATAATATTCCAAATTGGAAATAGCAGCAATATAAGACATAATAATGTAAAACACAACAAATCTGATCATGAAATGAGAGGGATGAATATGCAGCCATAATTTTATTAATATATCAACAAAAATATACAAAAATATCTTGAGGGACAAGCCACTCAAGCAATAAGAACAATCCTCCAATGATCAGAACAATCAGCACATGAGTTGCTGCAACTATATAGAATGCCGGAGAGCAGTGACAACACTGTCTATATCAATCTAGCCACTACTATAAACATACACAAATGGAATATGGCTGATAGAAACAAAATAAATTCCTAGAAAATAAGAAAATACAGTGCTCCAAAAGGAATGCACTCAAGCCACAAGATGGTTGAAATACACAAAAGAACCAAGCACTGGAAATGTGTACTACTACTGTTGTTGCTACTGGAAACTACTACTTCTGAGAAAAAGAACCATTTTCAGAAGGTTGTTATCTTTCTCAAAATGATATGATATTTTAACCATAGGTTCTACTCAACAAACCCAGAAAAATCTAGAAATGGTTGCGCTAGATCTTAATTTTGGATTTTCGGCCATTTTTCGGTTACCCACTGCAACAAATCACTAAAATAACACAATCATGGCCTGGAACTACGCTGTGAGGGATGGTATATTGTTGGCCTGATGCCAAAATTATTTAAATATGCCCATGAGCCCTTCTTTCTGATCCTCCAATGGATAGGCTACCTCTCCACTGAAAAACAAGCCCAGAATTGGCTTTATGTGATCCTCCTTTGATGCACCATGCATCACAATCCAGCTCTAAATAGAAAATGTGCTATAGCTAAAGGAGGTAGCTTGGAAAAAATTTTAGAATGAGTAAATGCAGCTCAAATAACCTCTCCTTCCCTGAGGATGAGGTAGGGATTCCCGACCAGGAACACCCTTGTGCTAAACAACACCACAACCCTGTTGAACAGCAAGAGGAAGCAAGTCTAAGCAGACCAATATAAAAATGATAAACTTAAACATGAATAAAAATGGTTTCTATCCCCTCCATACATAGCATGAGAGCCTCCTCACAATGGGTCCCATCCATACTTGCCACCAAGCTCATGCAATTTTTCCTCCACTAAAACTGCGTTGTCTTATCATAAAGACCACTCCTCCATGACAACATTATTGATTTGGTCAAAGTTGACTGAATCAACATGATACAGTCGCTACTCACACCCAAAGGTGCTTTATCCAACTGATTATTCTTCCTCATTTCACATTAGGAGTGTTATTATTCCTTCTAAAGGGGTTTTATGAGTCTCCCCACCCACTTATTCACCTACCTAGTGATAAAACCAACTATAATATTCCATTTAGATGAAGGCTAAATTTTGGAATATTACATAGTGCAAAAATATTACAAACCAAAACACTTTGGTGCAAGTATTCACATAGGCGTGTGGTATATATATATATATCCTAAGGTTGATATCATATGTTATATAACCATGTTAGGATAAAATCTATGTTGAAATAAAAGTTTTAAATTCATGTTAAATAAACCTATGGAGAAATTATTTATTTTAATGTTTAAATCCCTACTCGGTGATAATATATTGGAGTGCAATTTTGTAATGTATTACTATGGTGTAAATAATGGTCTATTAAACATAATCCAACCATGGAGTGGAATTCACTATGATAATGTTAGAGTGCAACTTTGTTATGTATTACTATGGTGTATATATAAAATGATGAAGATTTATGTTGTTATACAATATGGTGTTGTAACCGTTGTTACGATGGTTGATAAATGTATCTAGCAAAGGTGAATTATGGTATAGACGCATTGCGAATCGGGGATGTTGTTGACATGTAATGCCACCGCATCGGTGTGGGTCATGACACCATTGAACCATTACCGCCACAGATGCAAAGTTGGTACATTCCATAAGCCATCGGCATTATGGAAAGGTTTAGTTTCCATGGGTCCATCTAACATGCATCTAGAGAGTTTGAACAACCACGAGATATAGATTTCAATTAATTAAACAAATGGTTTATGATATATCATATGCATATCCACTGGAGATGTTTTCCGGTCCATCGACTAGAGATCCATTCGAAATTGCATGGAGACTTCAGAGCCATAGGTGTTGGCAGAATCCAGCTCAAAAACCATCGGGGTTAGTCACCATGTCAGCATCATCGAAGCCAATGCGGAGGTGAAACAGTTCAGTTAGAAAATTTGTCGGGTTTGTGGTTATAATAGATGTGAATGGGCATAGAGATGTGTCACATGACACATTTTCATAGTTTGGTTCCTAAATCTATACATATGTGTCACAGGTTATGAAGGTCATTTCAACATTCATGAAATTCAAAATTCAACCAACAAATGTGAATTTTTATGTGGCATGGTGTTTTAAGTTTCATGGAAAATATGTGTCATGGTAATGCATTTAAAAACTCCAAAAAAAACTATTGTTACGTGGCTTCAAAGGAGTTGGAAAGTCAACCTTCATTAAAGCTCCATCCACCAATGTAGGTATATGAATGTATGTGCATGATTATGGTTACAAAATCCAAGAAAAATGTGGATGGTTACGAAGGTCATAAGAGATAATTACGAAATGCATGAAGGTGCATTAAAGACTATAAAGAAAAGCTTGTATGTGGCTTGTACGTGGCTTCAATGAAGTTTGTCCTCAACAAAGTTCGAAAGTCATGGTTGTTAATAACAATTTAAAAAATTAGGAGTAAGTTTGAAGCTAAGGTCCAATAATACAAATGTAGATGGTTTTTAAAAATAAATGCGCTATCTCAAATGTCTTAGAATAGCCAAAAACTTGTTAAGTAGTTTTAACAACTCAAAACCAAAACTAACATTGTAAGGTGTATAAAAGGAGGAATTTTACACCATTCAAAGACATTCGAATTCAGAGGTTTTTCAAGCCATTAAGAAGTAAAGTTAGAAGACAAATCCAAAGAGGCAAAAGCAAGTCAGCAAAGCGTACTTCAAAGGAAGTGCATCAAATCTGAGTGTTGTCGAAGTGCAGTTTGAAGTGCTAGGAGGGTAGAGTTCTCTAAATCATCTGGATATGTGAATTTGCTCGAGGTTTTGGAAAATCTAGGATTGGGGTTTCTGGGAGCATATTGAAGCCAATTTGAGCACTTGAAGACCCAAAATAGGGGTTTGGCACATTCCACATTCAACGACAACCTTTCTTCATTAGCAACAGTAACAGATTCTGCCAAAATTAGTACTTGAAGTGTGTCCCACTTTGTCAAGTGGCGAGGAGGTAAAAATCATTGTATTGTTGAAAATTGAATACTCGTTTTCAATAGAGGTTAGAGTCAAAGTTATAAGACTCTATAATTGTTGTAATTGACAAGTAAGTTTTAAGTTGTAAAATCATTTTGCGAGATTTATCTGCACAAGAAAATATCCGATCTCAATGAAATATTTGCAATAGAAAAAAATATACCGATTTACCTCTTTATTTTAAATGAAATACGGGCAGCCTGGCCTATTAGAGCAGGGCCCAGAGACATAGCCTAGGAGGGGTGAACTCCGTCAATAATCTCGGTGTCTTTATTTTTGAATATGCATGTTTATAGTTGGTGAATTCTTTATGGTGAATTTTTTCAGCTGAAGATACATTATTGTGAAACAAAAATCCATGTTAAAACTTGCCAAGTGTTAAGTGTCGATCTAGTTCCAAAAATTTCAGTTCAAACATCCTTGCCTTGACACTCCTTCTTGATGCTCATAATTGGCATCCCCATAAGTGCACCTGCATAATGTCTTCCATGATCTCATGTCGATTTCCAAGACATAGGCTCCCCAAATGTCTATCAAGGTAGGCTCAACACAAATCTAGTCATCTCATCCTTTTCCATCATCGAGGTTAGTGCCCTCAGTCATTTCTACCTTCATATTCCATCATGGTTTCTTCCTTCACTTTTGACTCCCACACTAAAGGTACACCAAGATTTCCTCTTGGTTTCAACCATGAATAAGTCTACTGAAATATCAGACCAGTGCGTCCTTTCTTCCATGAGTCATGCTGGGCACTTAGCCAATTCTCCATATGGCTAAGAATGACTTATCCATCTCAAATATCATCAATTTCCAACATTTTTCATGGGAATTTGACCCTTCTAGCATGAGGTCACAAATTTCCACAACAAGTTCTGCAAAAAACAATTCTCCTTGCTTCTCCAACACACAAGATCTCATCATAGTCTTTGAAGGAAATACTATCCATTGCATCAGAAAAGAAGTTCCCTCTTTGTCCATCCCTGCATATGGCCCATCTTCTAAAATTTCCAATGAAACACAAGTTATAACCATACTTACATCCTCATAAGGTATCCACAAGTGAGTGTCCTCCATCATCAATGTCAGCAAACTGCATGATCTTGGTTCAACTTGTTCATCGAGCTCTTCCTCTATCATGTACACATCTGCAACATCCTCTTCTTCACATGTCTCGGCTTCTTCTTCTTCATAAAAATTTGCAACTCCAACCTAATTGATTGCAAGACCAAGTTGAAGAAGCTCTACTTCAACATTCTCCTCCAAGAATTCAAGTTCAACATGAATCTGTGGGTGCTCTTATTTCATATGCCTAAACCTGTACAAGGTCTGAAAACACCTCCCTTGAGATTCTTCCCGACTTTCCATGTATTTTTATGTAGCTCCGACCATAAAAATTTTCTTGCCCCTCCTAATATTTCACATAGACAAACAAATATAATGTTAAAGCTTCAATACCAACTGCAGCTATGTTATTATGTTCCTTCTTCAATATTCAATCTTCAACAAAGCTCAACTCATCCTGAATCAAGCTCTAATACCATCTTTCATGAAGTGGTAGTGGTGACAGTGCTTCACCCATGTTAGGACACCAAAGGAAACATGTTCGGGTCGGTTGGGTTGGCTCCTGTCGTGTGAGGGCATCTATGTCAAAAATTCCAAAAGATGACTGCCTGTGTTCCTTGTGCATGTTTGTGTCGCTCGTTTATCATTTTTTCCCACGAGCCTTCCTTTGGGTAATGAATTTGGGTGGGTCGGGTTGTGAGTTTTGGGTGATTTGGGTCGTGCTATTAGGGCAATTCGGGTCATGTGTTCGAGCGGGTTGGCTCATGCATTCGGGTGAGTCAAGCCATGCATTCAAGTGATTCAGGCCATGCATTCGAGTGAGTTAGGTCGGGTCACGTCAGGTTAGGGGACCATGTAAAAAATGCTAAGTTGTGATATCTCATGTGCCTTGTGTACATTTGTGTGGCCAGTTTAAAATTTTCTCCCTTGTGCCTTCATTTGGTTGGGTCAGGTAGTGCCATTTGTGGCCGCCCAAGGAAATGCATTCGGGAAGGTCCAGTTGTGTGAGGGTGACCATGTCAAAAATTCTAAGTTGTGACTACCTCTATGCCTTGTGCATGTTCGTGTGGCCCGTTTTATTTTTTTTCCCTCTTTCGTTCGTTTGGACGGGTCGGGTCCGATTGTGTGAGGGTGACTGTGTCAAAAATTCTAATTTGTGACCACCAGTGTGCCTTCTGTGCATTCATGCAGCCCGTTTGTCTTTTTTTTATCGTGGTGCCTTCATTCGGGGGGGTAGGGTCGTGTGAGGCAGGTTCTACAAAAAATGCTAATTTGTGACCTCTCGTGTGCCTTGTGCATGTTTGTGTTACCTGTTTTCCATTTCCTACCTCGTGCCTTCGTTTGGGTGGGTTGAGTTGTACCATGTGAGGGAGCCCAAGGAAACATGTTCGAGAGGATCGAGTCGGGTCGGGTCATGTGATGATGCCCAAAGAAACGCATTTGGACGGGTCAGATTGGGTCATTTGAGGGTGCCCAAGGAAATGTGTTTGGGTGGGCCAGGACGGGTCCTGTGAGGGCACTTAATAAAACACATTCCGGCGGGTCGAGTTGGGTCGGGTCGGGTCGTGCCTTTTGAGGCCACATAAGGAAATGTGTTCGAGTGGGCCGGGTCATGTGAGGACGCCCAAGGAAATGCGTTCAAGTAGGTCAGGTCGGGTCGGGTCATGTGACAGCACCCAAGGAAATGCATTCATGCAGGTCTGGTCAGGTTGTGTGAGGGCACCCAAGGAAACACATTCAGGCGGGTTGGGTCTAGTCGTGTGATGGTGGCCTTATAAAAGATGCTAAATTGTGACTAGTCGTGTGCCTTGTGCAAGTTCGCGTGATCCATTTGATGTTTTCTCCCTCGTTCCTTCATTTGGGCGAGTTAGGTCGTGCCATGTGAGGGTTCCTAAGGAAACACATTCGGTTGGGGTCCTATAAGGAAGGTCATATAAAAAAGCCTAAGTTTTGACCACCCATGTGCCTTGTGGATGCTCATGCGACCTAATTTTTCGTTTTCTCCCTCATGTCGTCGTTCGGGCGTGTCGGGTCAGATCGGGTCATGTGAGGGCACCCAAGGAAATGTGTTTGAGTTAGGTTGGGTTGGGTCATGTCATGTGAGAGCACCTAAGGAAACATGATCGAGTGGTTTGGGCCAGGTCTGGTTGTGTGAGGGTGCCCAAGGAAATGTGTTTGGGTCATGTCGGGTTGGGTTGTGTGAGATTGACAAGGAAACGCATTCGGGCGGGTCGGATCAAGTCATGTCATGTGAGGGAACCCAAGGAAAAGAATTTGGAAAGGTCAGGTTGGGTCAGGTCATGTGAGGGCACCCAAGGAAATGCATTCGGGTGGGTCGAGTTGGTCATGTCAAGTCGTGTGAGGGCGCTCAGGGAAACACGTTTAGGCGGGTCAGGTCGGGTTGGGTTCCGTCGGGTCGTGTCAGGTCATGTGAGGGCACCTAGGGAAATGTGTTCAGGTGGGTCAGGTCAGGTCGGGTCATGTAAGGGTTCCCAAGGAAGCGCATTGGGGCAGGTCGATTTTGGTCATGTGAGGGAAACCCTATAAAAAATTTGAAGTTGTGACTACCCATGTGCCTTGTGAACGTTCGTGTGACCTTTTTTCTGTTTTCTCCCTTGTGCCTTCGTTTGTGTACGTCGGGTCTTTTCGTGTGACGGCACCCAAGGAAATAGATTCGGATCTAGTCGGGTCGTGTGAGAGAGGTTGTCTAAAAAATGCTAAGTTTTTATCGCCCATGTGATTTGTGCACGTTCATGTGACCCATTTTCCATTTTCTCCCTTGTGCCTTCGTTCGGGCAGGTCAGGTAGGGTCAAGTCATGTGAGGGTGCCCAAGGAAACACATTTGGGTTGATTCAGGTGAGGTTTTCCTGTGTGATGGCGTCGAAGGAAAGATTTCCAAGCGGGTTGGGTCGGGTCGAGTCATGTGAGGGAACCTAAGGAAACGCGTTCAGGCTGGGTCGAGTCAGGTCGTGCCATGTGAGGGCACCCAAGGAAACACATTCAAGTGGGTCGGGTTGAGCCATGTGAGGGTTGGGTTGGGTCATTTCGTCTGAGGGCGCCCAAGGAAACACGTTCGGGTGGGTCAGGTTGGGTCGGGTCAGGTCATGCCATTTGAGGGCGCGTAAGGAAACATGTTAGGGAGGGTCTGGTCAGGTTCTATCATGTGAGGCAGTCCAAGGAAATGCGTTCGGGAAGGTCAAGTCGGGTCAGGTTGGGTCATCTGAGGAGGCCCAAGGAAACACATTCGGGCGGGTCGGGTCAGGTCGAGTCATGTGAGGGAGCCAAATGAAACGCGTTCAGGTGGGTCGAATCAGGTCATGTGAGGGAAAACGTATCAAAAATGCTAAATTTTGACTACCTATGTTCCTTTTGCATGTTCATCCGACCTGTTTGTCATTTTCTCCCTTGTTCCTTTGTTTGGGAGGGTTGAGTCGTGCCGTGTGAGGGCGCCTAAGGAAACTTGTTTGAGTCAGGTTAGGCCAGGTCATGTGAGGGCAGCTGTATAAAACATTCAAAGTTGTGACCACCCGTTTTCCTTGTGCATGTTCATGTGACCTGTTTGTCATTTACTCCCTTTTGCCTTCGTTTAGGCGGGTCAGGTCCTACCATGTGAAGGTGCATAGGGAAATACATTTGGGTCTGGTTGAGTCGGGTCATGTGAGGGTGGTTGTATAAAAAATGCTAAGTTTTGACTGCTCATTTTCCTTTTGCACGTTCGTTCGATCCGTTTGTCATTTTCTCCCTGGTACCTTCATTCGGGTGGGTTGGGTCATGTCGTGTGACAATGACCAAGGAAACACGTTCAGGTTGGGTCAGGTCATTTGAGGGCAGCCATATAAAAAATGCTAAGTTTTGACTGCCCATTTTCCTTCTATATATTTGTGTGACCTATTTTCTATTTTCTCCCTTATGCCTTCGTTCGGGCCGCTCAATCTGTGCCATGTGATGGCACCCAAGGAAACGTGTTCAGGTCCAGTTGAGTTGGGTCATGTGAGGGCGGTTGTATCAAAAATTATAACTTGTGACCACCCGTTTCTTTTGTGCAGTCTCGTGCAACCCATTTGTTGTTTTCTCCCTTAATCCTTCATTCGGGCGGCTCGGGTGTTACCATGTGACGGTGCCAAAGGAAATGCGTTCGAGTTGGGTGCTACTATGTGACGGTGCCCAGGGAAGTGCATTCGGGTCGGGTTCGGTCGTTCCGTATGATAGTGCCCAAGAAAAAGTGTTCAAAAGGGACAAGTGAGGTCGTGTCGTGTTAGGGCACCCAAGGAAATGCATTCGGGTGGGGACGGGACGTGTGAGGACATCCAGGGAAACGCGTTTGGGTGGGTTAGGTCGGGTCATGTGAGGATGCCCAACAAAACAGATTTGGGTGGGTCAGGTCAGGTTTGGTCATGTGAGGGTTCTCATATAAAAAATGCTAACTTGTGACTTCCCATGTGCCTTATGCACGTTCTTGCAACCTGTTTTCCGTTTTCTCCCTTATGGCTTCATTCAGGTGGGTTGGGTCATGTCATGTGAGGGAACCTAAGAAAACGGATTCGGGTCGGGTTGGATCGGGTCATGTGAGGGTGACCATATAAAAAATGCTAAGTTGTGACCACTCGTTTGCCTTGTGCACATTCGTGTGACCTGTTTGTCATTTTCTCCCTTGTGCCTTGGTTCAGGTGAGTCAAGTCATGTCATGTGATGGCGAATAAGGAAACATGTTCAGGTCAGGTCAGGTCGTGTCTTGTGAGGGTGGTCATATAAAAATTTCTAGTTTGTGACAGCCCATTTTCCTTGTGCATGTTTATGCGACCCATTTTCCATTTTTTCACTTGTGTCTTCATTCAAGCGGGTCAGATCGTGTCGTGTGACGAGGCCCAAGGAAACATGTTCAAGTCGAGTTGGGTCAAGTCGTGTGAGGGTGGCTCTATCTAAAATGCTAAGTTGTGTTTGCCATTTTCCTTGTGCACGTTCATGTGATCCATTTGTTGTTTACTCCCTTGTGCCTTCGATTGGGCAGGTTGGGCTGTGCCATGTGATAGTGCCTAAGGAAACGCGTTCGGGTCAGATTGGGTCGGGTCGTGTGTGGGTGGCCATATAAAAAACGCTTAGTTTTGACTGCCCGTTTTATTTTTAGACATTTGCGTGACCTATTTTCTGTTTTCTCCCATGTGCCTTTGTTCAGGTGGGTTCGTGTAATATTCCAAATTTTCCATCAGCTAATTGGAATATTAGAGTTATTACTTTTATTATTTAGTTAAGTAAATAAAAGGGTGGAGGGACCCATAAATCTAATAGATGAACAAAATTCACTTCTATAGTGTGAATGTGGGTTAATTGAGTAGTGGAGTAGCATTATGGAGTAGTGGAGAAACACAATAATAAAGAAAGGGTGAAGGTCATAGAGCATTAATGAGGAAGATGATGAAGATAGTGGACGAATAAATGCAAGATGATGGAGATAGTGGAGAAGCAATTGTAGAGATGATGGAGGAAGTTGAGAGTAATTGCAGCAATGATGGAGATCATGGAGGACAACGCAGTCTTTATGGAGGCCAGTGTCCACATGTGTAGCGCAATTATGAGGTTGGCCAAGCATAGGGAAGGCTCACAACCATAAAAGGAAGATGAGGGAAGCAAAGGAAGGGGAGCCTGGATTTTTATTGTTGACTGTAGTAAGACATTTCTTTGAATGCTTAAAATGTTTAGCTAATTCTATTATGTTGTTTAGCACTAGTTGTTCCCGAGAGAGAATCCCAACCTCACCCATGGGGTACCTCAAGTTCCTACTCTGGGAAAGTTTTCTTGGGCAACATTCATCATCCAGCAATTAGTGCCATTTTCAGCCACTCTCATATGCACTTCCAACTACATTAATTATGCATTCCTGAATTTGGGTTTGAGATTTGGAAGGTTTTTCTGAGTACTTAAGCTGAGAAAGATATGGAGGGATCAAAACTTCACATTATGCATCCATTAAAGTCTTCTGGGAGTTTCATTTTCATATCCGGCGTCAGGCCATCCATCTATTCTCATATGCAACAACATTTCCTACAGGAATTCCATAATTTTGCAGTGAGGGTTTGAGGAGAAGAGGAAGTTCCAAGTAACTCAGCTTGGAATGAGGTATTAACACTTCACTCTGGGGATCACTTTAGAAGCCTAGGATTAGCATTGTATTATCTATCAGCGGGCTACATCATCAGCCCTCCTAGACAGTGCAATATTTCCCAGTAGTTGTGCATGTAGCAGCTGCATATTCAGTGGAGAAGTTAGATCTCAAGTTTTGAACTTGGGGATTGGTAGAAAGGAATGGCCCTTCAGTTAGCGATATGAGTGGGTACTATTGTAGTTGATAGATCATTATTTCAGCCCCACATCAGCAATTGTCTTCAGGGAGTTCGTAACTCAGCCAGCAGGGGTGCAGTGTGCAACCCAAAAAGGGCCGAAATTCCAAACTAAAAATATAGCCAAACCATTTCTGGGTTTTTCTGGGTTTTTTCAGTAGAATCCATGGTTAAACTTTTAGATCTTTCCTGGCATTCCAGCAGCCTCTCGCACATAGATATTCTTCCTAGTAGTAGTACTTTCCAACAACAACAGTTTATACTTTCGAGTGCTAGGTTTCAGTAGTTTATTTCAGCCATCTTTTGGCTTGAGTGCATTCCTTTTGAAGCAATGTGTACTTACATTGCTATTAATACATAATCATATGGCTCAGTTTTTAATGCTAATGTTTTAATGTCTTGATGTTATATTATGAGATTTCTAGTATTTTACAGTTTTGTGCTTACATTCTGGTTATTGCCTTGATTGAAATGTTATAAATGTTCTATATTCCTTTCTTTCCCATTTTGGGATATTACATTTGGGTCGTGTCGTGTGATGACGCCCAAGGAAATGCATTCAGGTCGTGTCATGTGATGACGCCCAAGGAAATGCATTTGGGTCGGGTCAGGCTGTGTAAGGGAAATCATATAAAAAAATTTAAGTTGCGACCACCTGTGTGCCTTGTGCAAGTTTGTGTGACTCGTTTGTCATTTACTCCTTTGTGCCTTAGTTCGGGCAGGTCAAGTCATGTTGGGTCGTGTGAGAGTGGACGTATCAAAAATTCTAAGTTGCGACTGCCCATTTTGCTTATGCACATTCGTGTGACCCATTTTCCATTTTCTCCCTTGTGCCTTCGTTCGGTCGGGTCAACTCATGTCGTGTGAGGGTAGCTGTATCAAAAATGCTAAGTTTTGATTGACCATTTTCCTTTTTCACGTTAGTGTGACCCGTTTTTCATTTGGTCCCTTGTGCCTACGTTTGGGCAGGTCACATTATACCGTGTCATGATTCCCAAGGAAACATGTTTGGGTTGGGTTGGGTCGGGTGGGGTCGTGTGAGGGTGGCTGTATACAAAATAATAAGTTGTGATCACCCGTTTTTATTTTGTATGTTAGTGCAACCCTTTTTCTGTTTACTCCTTTGTGCCTTTGTTCCTGCAGTTCAGGTCTTGTCGTCTGACGGTGCCCAAGGAAACGCGTTTGGGTTGGGTTAGGTCAAGTTGTGTGAGGGAAGTCGTATCAAAAATTTTAATTTGTGACCACTTGTTTTCCTTGTGCACATTCGTGTGACATGTTTTTTGTTTTCTACCTTTTTCCTTTGTTTGGGTGGGTTGGATCGTGTCTTGTGAGGGCGCCCAAGAAAACATGTTCATGTCGGGTCATGTTTATTCATGTGAGGAGGGTCATAAGAAAATGCTAACTTGTGACTACTCGTTTGCCTTGTGCATGTTCATGTGACCCATTCGTCGTTTGCTCCCTTGCATCTTCATTGGAGCAGGTCGGGTCATGCCATGTGACGACACCCAAGGAAACACGTTTGGGTCGGGTTAGGTAGTGTGAGGGCAGTCATATAAAATATGCTAAGTTGTGACCACCCATTTTCCTTGTGCATGTTTTTGCGTCCCATTTTTCAGTTTATCCCTTGTACATTTATTCAGGCAGGTCGAGTGGTGTCTTCTGACGATGCCCAAGGAAATGCGTTCGAGTCGGGTCAGGTGGTGTCATGTGAGGGCACCCAAGGAAACATGTGCGGGTGGGTCGAGTCAGGTCGTGTCGTGTGAGGGCACCCAAGGAAATGTATTTGGGTGGGTCGAGTCGTGTGAGGGCATTTAGGGAAATGCGTTTAGTCGATTCATGTTAGGTTGTGTGAGGGCCCCCAAGGAAACGCATTCCAGCGGGTCGGGTTGGTTCGGGTCGTGTGAGGTTAGCCATATCGAAAATCCTAAGTTGTGATTTCTCATGTCCCTTGTGCACGTTTGTGCGACCTGTTTTTTTTTTTCTCCCTTATGGCTTCAAGTAGGTCGGGTCATGTCATGTGAGGGCACCCATGGAAACGAATTCGGGTCAGGTTGGGTCGGGTCTTAAGAGGGTGACCATATAAAAAATTCGAAGTTTTGACTGCCCATTTTCCTTGTGGATGTTCATCTGACCCATTTACCGTTTGCTCCCTTGCGCCTTCGTTCGGGCAGGATGGGTCGTGTCGTGTGAGGACGCCCAAGGAAACACATTCAGGTTGGGTCGGGTTGGGTCTTGTGAGGGCATCCATATGAAAAATGCTAGGTTGTGAACACCAATTTTCCTTGTGCATGTTCGTGCGACCAATTTGCCATTTTCTCCCTTATGTCTTTGTTCGGGTGAGTTGGGTTGTGTCGTGTGACGACACCAAAGGAAACACATTCGGGTTAGGTTGGGTCAGGTCGTGTGAGTGAAAATGTATAAAAAATGCTAAGTTGTGTCCACTATTTTCCTTCTGCACTTTTTTGTGACCCATTTTCCATTTTCTCCCTTGTGTCATCGTTCGGGTGGGTTAGGTAGTGTCATGTGTCGGTGCCCAAGGAAACGTGTTCAGGTCATTTTGTGTCGGGTCGTGTGTGGGCAGGTGTATAAAAAGTGGTAAGTTGTGACCGCTCATTTTCCTTGTGTACGATCGTGTGACCTGCTTTCCATTTTTTCCCCTATGCCTTCGTTCGACCTGGTCATGCTCAGGTTGCTATGTTGTCACCGCTCGTATGCCTTGTGCACATTTCTGTAACTTGTTATCACTCCACCAGATTCCTAAGGTTGAAGAAGGAATCCCAACAGAGGTAACAATAGAACAAGCTTTCGACTTGATAGCTAGCCCTTTCAAGTCAGAAAGTGCTCTCTCTAAAAGTTCACAACCAAGAGGATTTGAGAAATTAGGGTTTTTAGGCTATATATAGAGTGCAGGGGGTTGTTTTGAATTTGATTTGGTTGGGGAATCACTGGATGAAGGAATTAGGTCAAGGAAAGCTAGGTCAGGGTGAATGGGATAGGGTTGGAGGGATCAATGGCGCAAGGTAGGCACAAGGCTTATCACTTGAAGAGGATTGTGATGGAATGGTGTTGAGACTAAAATAAATCTAGGAAGAGCATAAGATATGTATCCTTCTTAGATAGATGAAAATGGACAAACTATGATCAATTCCCCAAAACAGAGCATGTGAAAGCATGTATTTTGATTATCAAACTTGAAAGAGATCATATCATAGAGATGAAGTGAACATGATACAATACATTCTAACATATCAAATTGAAGAAAAGACAAAGATAGCCATCAATACCACAAGTATCCCGTAAAATAGCTGCAACTCCTCTTTATTAGCTGGCCAAACTCAGTACAAACGTTCCTTTATCAACTAGGAAACATGCAAACTGATTCAAACCAATGATAAGAGTGAATAGAGGGTAGATATAGACATCAAAACAACCTTCACTCATCCTTAGGGGCCGAATCCATGAGGTGAGGAAGGAATCCATAGAAATCTAAACTGATAGCTGAAGTGTAGGATGGTCCAAGTGACTCACTGCTCATTACATTCAAACTGATTCATCTTTGACTAAAGGATACATTTACCCAATGAATCTACCCCTAGGTAACTAATCCTCTACATAATTACATTTAACATGATGAATTACATTTATAGTAAAATTATTTCTTGAGGTGAAACCAAAAATTACAGTGAAAAACCAAAAAAATGAGTAAACTAGCATAAGCACCATTTTCCTATAATAAGCACCCCTGTTGTGTCATAAGCACCCTCCATGCTCATGGTCACTTTGGAGGCCTTCCTGGTGTCCAAATTGGGCCCATGACATCTTCTTTGAAATATTATCCTGTCCTCTTTTTTATTATGCCTCTAGTTTTGAAAATGGTGCTGATTTTACCCCTCAAAAATTAAATCTCCCAAGACTGGTATAAGCACAATGCCTATTCAAAAACAAGGGCAGAAACATGTTTTTTGGTGGTTTTTTTCCTTTTTTCACTTCCTAAAAATGCAAATCAAGCTTGGAAAATTGGTTTTTATAGATTTATATGTCATTACAAATCTCATGGTTGTTTTCTTTCACTCAAAAAGTGTCCCAAACATAAGCGCAATTCCAAGGGTGTTGTGCTTATGACCATTTTTATGATATTTGCATTGCCAGAAAAAAAACAGTCATGTACAACTTTAACAAAAATGTTGCAACTTGCCTCAAAATTTGTGGAAAGGTTTCTAATGAGGTGGCTAGGCTTGGAGTGAAGCCTCAAAAAGTATTTTTAACCTCTCCTTCTCCTTTTCATAAGTGAGAGCTTCAATTTTGGCATTGGCTCCTTTGAGCTTGGCCAATGCAATTTTCTCCTTTTGCGCCTGATGTTTGAATTTCCTTCTCAACAATTCATTATACTTATTTGAATTTTCTAGCAGCTTCTCTAAGTTTCAATTGGCTCTATCAAGCCATGGCTCCTTGTTCTGATTGATCTCTATATTAAGTTTCTCATTTAGGGTTAGCTGATCAGTAAGCTCAGCTTCCCTTTGCCTTTCTAGAGCTAGAACTCTTTTCGACCCTCTAGTTCTAGGTCTTCTTATTGGTACCTATTCATATATTTCATCAATGTCACCATACTTATCCAATGTTTCATCTAGCGTGACTTTTGCCTTTTGAGCCTCCCTTTGAGAAGTGAAATACTTCACCTCAGCAATGACTTGTTTGGTCTTCAACTACTCATTTTCTTTCTCAATGAAATTTACAACATATTTGGTTGTGTCAAGGATGGTTTAGAGGTCTCTGGTTTTTACATCCTTACCTTTCATGGCCATGTTAATGATATGGCTATCATCATCATCAGCTAGGTCAGCCAACTCAAACTCATGCTCAGTCTCATGGAGGTTTTCATCATGTCTCACCTTTGGCTGAGTTTCTATCGCAATCAATTTTCCTTTACCTTTGTCCACATGTTTTTTTGATTTAGAATACATTACCCCTCCCACTATGTGTGGAGAAAACACATGCCTGTGGCCTCTCTGGTAGGTTTTTGAAAATCGATCAACCTTAACAATACTATCCCTCTTTGCCTCATATTTCTCATTTCTGATAGGGGATTCACTCTCAGTGTTGGATGAAGATAATGGTGGTGAAGTGGATGAAGAGTACTGATATGATGATGGTGAATGTACAATAGGCTAATATGGAGGGATGGAAGTCGATGGCTGAGATGATGAAGGAAGATTTTGATCATGTTGAGTAGGAGGATCTATGAATATATCATGGGCTATGAAAGTTTCCAATGAAATTTTGATCTCATTAAGATGGTAAAGGACAATGATTTTTATAAGGGAATGATGGAAAAAAAATTTCATTCGATGTTCATACTCCTTTTTCTGAGCAATAAAAGCCATCTTTTCAACACTCTAGATGTAGTATTCCTAGATTAGCAGACAACTAATTGGAATATTAATTTTTTTTTTCTCTTAGATAGAGGAATAAGAGGGTATTGAGACCCATAAATCTCCTTAGAAGGAATACAAGACACACCTACTGTGAATGGAGGTCATATAAAAGTTGGATTGAAGACTCTTATGTGTGAAAAGGGGCTTAAGCATGTTGAATAGGTCAACTTTGACCAAATCAAACAACGTTGTTATGGAGGAGTGGCATTCATGAGGGGACAACACGTTTTTGGAGGGAGATTAATTTCATGATGATGGAAACCCTAATGATTGGGATTAAAGGTGAGAAATCTCACATTGTTTATAAGGAAGAGGATGGCAGCCATAAGGGGTTAGCTTATGATTATTATTTTGATATGTATGTTTAGACCAGGAACACCCTGTGTTAAACAACACCAACAATCCTAGAGACGCCTCTTGGGAGAGTATTCATCTATAATTTCCACACATCTGGATTCTGTCCAAGCTTCAGTCTTTAGCTACAGCATAGTGCCTGTTCAGATCTGAGTTTTGTTGGAGGGTGTTGCAGTGGAGGGTTGAGAAACCCACTTTCTGAGCTATTTTTTCATACGAGGAAGGATTCCTTCTCTTGGGAGATCAGGAAGGAGAGATTATGAGCATATTTTAGATATTTGGCACCAGGCCAACCTATCTCCATAATACACAGCACAGTTTTAGCTAGGAATTGTGTTATTTTGGAGGGCAGTTTCATAGGAGGATCTATTGGCTCTTTTAGAGTGTTTTCTTGTATGTGGAGGGTTCAACCTTTCATTGGAGGAGACCCTTTGAGAATATCTACATTAGATCCATATTATTTCATCCTTCTATTACATGAGCTTCAGTTTTCAGTGATTCTTTAGTCCTAGGGTTGTAGATCTCCATTTGTATTTGGGTGTATTTCCAGAAACCATTCTCTGGTTCTCTTAGAAAGGTGTCTAGCAGTCTAGATCTTCATTCCTAGCATTATTTGAGGTATATAACAATAGATCTACATTGATATATCTATATGTAGTAGTTTATGTCCTAAAAATATGTTGTAATAGCTCAAGGATTTTTTATGGCAACTATTTCTCATGTGATGGCATATTTTGCTTGTAGAGGCTTGTTTTTTATTGCTTGAGTGACTTGGTCCTCAAGATCTTGTGCCTATTATTTGCTGATATTTTTAATAATATGGTTGTACATTTGTCTCATATCATGGTGTGTTTAATTTTTTACTATTTTTTTCATTATTGTGTTCATCCATTGTTGTTTCCCCATTTGGGAATATTACAGTGGTATCAGACCATAATCTTGGCTCAGCCTTTGAGTTTTAGCCAATATGATATAAGAAGAAGAAGAGAAGAAGAAGAGATCTAAAATTATGGAAGGAATGAGCTTTGTCTAAGCACTTTTTAGATGTATGAAGAAGCTCTCCAAGGAGGTTAATAAGATGAAAGAGGAGAGATAAGATGAGACCTCTAGAGGGTTTCAGGAAGAGGAAGACCCATGTACTTCCTATCATCAAAAGAGAGAACCGGTGTTGCATAGAAATCCAAAGAAATATAGTATTCCCTTCTCTTTTCAGGAAGAAGACATGAGGCATGGAGATGGGGGGCACTTGGAACATGAGATCCTAAGTGGATACGTGGAAAAATATAAGTCTCAACCTAGATCTTTCAAGGAGCATCAAACTCTCCCACATTTCATTCAACTTGAAGAAGAAAGGAGACCTTGCAGCAATAGGAAAATAAAGGGTAATAGATTTCTATTTCCTACCTTTGATGGGTCATCCGCATGTACAGCAAGGGCTTTGGGAATGAATTTGGATGCATTCTTCCTGCTAGATCCAATGATGGAGAGATAATATTTTGAGATTGTTGTGTTGCACCTTGAGGGTGAAGCAAACATTTGGTGGTTCAGCCAACTGAGTCATGCAAGAGTCACTGCATTTGAATATTTTACTCAAAGGTTGATCAAGAAATTTGACAAGAAGAAATCAGAGGAGAAGAGGCCTTCACCACCACTTGAGGATACTTGTACCAGCACTGGTATAGATTTGAAAGATCAACCATCATCATCAGTAGTTAGGGAAACCATCACATTGGAGGAAGGAACCCTTGTATAAGTACAAGATGTTCCCAAGATTTACGAAGGTATGCATATGTTTCCACTTTCTATTATTTCAACACATCTTATGGAGGGTTGTGGGAATATGCCATTGCATGACCAAGGGTCAAAGAATATTTGTAATTTGGAGGAGAAACATTTCACTGTGTTGTGCAGCCTTGGGTTATTCAAGGAGGGGATAAACAATCATCTCGATTATTCATTATTGAAATGCACACAACTCTTGGAGTTAGGGTGTGGATTTCTAGAGGATAGGATGAGAATTTTCCTTAAAAATCCAATGCAGAACTATATGTTTAGCATTGAGCATGAGCATGCAACATCAAATACACCATTATGGAGATCAGCAGCGCTCTCATTGAGCAGCAGTGATGAGTTGGGGGCCCAACTATTATTGGAACATTCTATTGACCAATTTGCTTATATGACATTGGATGGGTAGATGATTGATGAGAAGCATTTTATATTTCATTATTGTGATGGATCTTTCTTGATGAGAATTGCATAGCTCAATGAGAAGACCTTTCCTTCAGCATACTTGGATCTCTATGGATTCAACATGGTCATCGATGAGTGGTCTCAACTTGGGGGTCTCCAAGAGATTTCATTTCAAAATCCCATGAAATACAAAGATAGAAATCTGATTTGGGAGGATGGTATTTTCCATTGGAGAAATACCAATTTTGAGCATGATGATAGACAATCACTATTGTTTGGATGGGTGATATTGATGAGCAAAAGGCTGGAAATCCACTTGCAGATCCGTGACATAGGACAACAGGAGGAAAGAATGCATTGGTTACTCTTGAAAGAGTTTGGTCATCATATGACACATTCATTTTAAAAGAGTGGGTTGGTGGATGGAACTTGGCATGGCACTTACATCATATGGTAGCAAGGGGTTTGGGTATATTGGGGTGATGTGATATTTTTCATGTCAACCATCATGTTGTTGCTCCATAGTTTATATGGTGATAGTGTGGGAAGGAAAAAAGAGTTGTTTATTTGGGGGTTTTTGAGGGAGTATGGGTTTATTTTATCCCACACTTTGCATGATGTTGTAGGAGTAGGAGATGGCACTATCATGGTGCAAAGGGGATACTCCTTAGCCTTGGAGGATTGGGAGGTACTTCAACTTTGGAAGGAATCTCCCATATATATCAGCATTATGATTGATGTATTTGAGATGGGGGATGTCAAAGGATGGAGCTATGAGATGAAACAAGCCTTCTCATAAAGGCCAACAGTGTTGTCACTTGGGAGCTTGGGTTTGTTGATGGAGTGTGCCTAGGATCACTTCACATATGATGCACTTATTAGGCAAGTATGAGATGAGAGTGATGGAGTAGTGGATGGAGACATCTATTACCATGATATGATCTTCTGGACTTGAATTTTCAAGCATAAGAAGACATATCTTCATGCAACACATAATTCATTCCTCTTCATGGGAATATATCATACCACTATTGAGGGTTCATTCATGGATATTATTATCAAATTACTCTCACTACATGGTAAGAATTGTGTTTTTGCACTTATTTATTATC
The DNA here is from genome assembly GCA_034641835.2 of Pinus albicaulis. NCBI lineage: Eukaryota > Viridiplantae > Streptophyta > Pinopsida > Pinales > Pinaceae > Pinus > Pinus albicaulis. The sequence goes on along the minus strand of CM076582.1, from coordinate 678,549,279 downwards.
TAACACAGTATTTTCATTCTCTTACCATCTCTATATAGTGCACTGCTCCACAAGAAGGCAAGCCTCTATTTGGGCTTCATGGTCATTTTGGGGCCAACGTCTATGATGGAGAGAGCCATTTATTGTATGGATTTGGGAAAGTGTTTTACTATTTCCTATATTATTAGTTGATATACAATGCCATTTACTATTTGCTAGTATATGAGATAACATGCACAACTAGAAAATTGTTTGAAGACAACTTGCCATATCATATTATGAAACTGCAGTTGGTAAAACTATGTTGTGACTACTTGAGAAATTTTTGGTACCTTCCAGCACTATGTAAAGCCTTCAGTACTTCTCTCATTTGGATTCCATATCATGATAATGTCATTTTCATTTTATATGGGATGATTTGGGCAAGAACCAAATCATGGGTCTTTGAGGATCCTATTGCCTTTTTTCTCCATGAAGGCTACATTATTGCAGCCCATATTCAGTAGCAGCTCTACACTTATCATAAGTGGAGAGAGAGATAGCGTGGGATGGAAAATTTGATCCATAATATTCATCTATATATCCCACCTTCTTTGCAAGAGCCTAAGGTGGAGGATATGTTTCATGAGTTTCCATGTTGGAGGGTGACTCACTTTCTGTGGATTATAGCTTAGGGATGGAGGTTTCACATGGGAATGATAATTCCCAATATATTTCATATTCCATGCCTCAAAAAGGCCTCTAGGCTAGATATAGTTGCTTCCATGGATACCCCACTTTTTCATGATGAGAGCCAATTGGAATTTTCACCAAAGGCATACGTATACACTTGAGAGGAGCAACTTGAGGACATATTGTTGACATAGCATATTGTTCTTTGGAGGAACCTATAATATGAAGATGCTACAGGAGGAAGATGAGAGGCTCTTCAGTTCTGTCCTTACAGTTGCTTGAGGACAAGCAACATTTGGAAGGGGAGGACTGTAATATTCCTAAATTAGAAGATAGCTAATTGGAATATTAATTTTTGATTTTTCTCTTAGATAGAGGAATAAATGGGTATGGAGACACATAAATATCATTAGAAGGATTAAAATACACTCCTAGTGTGAATGGAGGTCATATAAAAGCTGGATTGAAGACACTTAGGTTTGAAAAGGGGATGAAGCGTGTTGAATAGGTCAACTTTGACCAAATCAAATAATGATGTTATGGAGGAGTGGCATTCATGAGGGGACAATGCAGTTTTGGAGGGAAATTAATTGCATGATAATTTAAACCCTAATGAGTGGGATTCAAGGTGAGAAGGCTCACATTGTTTATAAGGAAGAGGATGGAATCCATATGGGGTTAGATTATGATTAATATTTTCATATGTCTGTTTAGACGTTTTCTCTCTTTAGTTATTTAGCTGAGATTGTTGGTGTTGTTTAGCATAGGGTGTTCCCGGTCGGGAATCCCACCTCTTTCCTAGAGAGGCCTCTTGGGAGAGTATTGATCTATCATTTCCACACATTAGAAATTCTGCCCAAGCTTTATTATTTAGCTATAGCACAGTGCCTGTTCATATATGAGTTGTGTTGCAGGGTGTTGTAGTGGAGGGTTGAGAAACCCACTTTCTGAGCAGTTTTTCATAGGAGGAAGGATTCCTTCTATTGGGAGATCAGAAAGGAGGGATTATGAGAATATTTCAAATATTTGGCACAAGGCCAACCTATCCCCATCATTCACAGTGGAGTTTCAGCTGAAAAATGCATTATTTTGGAGGGTAGTTTCAGAGGAGGATCTATTGGCTCTTTTAGAGTGTTTTCTTGTAGGTGGAGGGTTCAACCTTTCATTGGAGGAGACCCTATGAGAAGATCTACATCAGATCCACATTATTTCATCCTTCTATTACATGAGCTTCCTTTTGCAGTGATTCTTTATTCCTAGGGCTGTAGATCACCATTTTTATTTGGGTGTATTTCCGGAAACCCTTTTCGAATTCTCTTAGAAAGGTAACTAGGAGGCTAGATCTTCATTACTAGAATTATTTGAGCTATATAACAATATATCTACATTGATATATCTTTATGCAGTATTTTATGCCCTAAAACTATGTTGTAATAGCTCAGGGTATTTGTATGGAAACTATTTCTCATGTTATGGCATATTTTGCTTATAGAGGCTTGTTTTGTATTGCTTGAGTGACTTGATCCTCAAGATATTGTGCCTATTATTTGCTGATATGTTTAATAAGATGACTATACATTTTTCTCATATCATGTTGTGTTGAATTTTTCACTATTCTTTCCATTATTGTGTTCATATATTGTTGTTTCCCCATTTGGGAATATTACACTGGAAAATGTAGTAAGGTATGTTGAGCATCATTACCCTAGTGAAATGCATTAGGATCCAGATGTGATAGGTATACAGCCTTGAGAATCTACCTTCACATTTAAATTACTTCATGATTATATTCATTATGGGGGAAAATCTGTCCAAGAGGTAGGAAAAATGAAACATCCTCTTTTTCTCATTCTTGTACCTTGGTTTTAAAAAGGGCTCAAATTGTTGAATTTCCAAATCACTCTTTTTGAACCACCTTTCCCCAACATTTGGGATCCCTGTGGCAGATGAAATGATGGCAGTTGAGACAATAAAGGTGACGGAAACTAGGGTAACCTAGTTGTTATGGATCTTAGATATGAAGAGCCTAGTTAACATGGAATGATGTTGAACCCTCTGAATTTGTTCACATAAATCATAACAACCAACATGTTTGAAGCATGTCACTATCATTGGAGAAGAAAAAATTTCCCTAATGCTAATAGTTTCATGTTTGATTATCCGTCCCCCTTTAAGTGGCCTCCTAGCCTCTGTTTCCTCCTCCTCACTATGTGATCTATTATGTTATCCTTCTGCTGGCATAGTGTGTTTGTGTTCAAACCCTAGGGAAGTAGGTGATAGTGTGGAAGGTGAATTGGGGATAAGATATGGGGAAAGGGAATTTTATGTGAAATAGTGTTTAGGGATATGGGGAATGGGGAAGGAAAAATGAGTGAAAGAGTGATGGTAATTGGGATGGGGAATTGGGATTTATAAGCCTAGGTAAAAATAACACCTAGGGCTTAGGGTTTTGGGAGTTAGTAGCTTAGGGATATGGATTATGATAACATGGATTTGGGAATGAATTTTAACGATGTAGGGATGGCATTGAGTGTAAGGGAAATGGGATTTTTGGAATTATGAGTGAAAGGGATAAAAACTAGGGTTTCACATTGAAGAAGATACCAAAATTTCTTTTAACCAACTCACACATTCAAAATGACTTTGATGAAGAGAAGAATGATGTAAAAGTCACTTACTTGCTTGATTGGAAGTGTGAAGAATGATTTTTGAAGTTTGGGGGTGATTTTTTGTAACATTGATGAGTTTTTTATCCTTTATGATCATACGCATAGCGCTAAGAGGATAAGAAAAATGCTAAGAGGATAAGCACAGTGCTAAGAGGGTAAGCACGATGCTAAGAGGATAAGTTCAATGCTAAGAGGATAAGTGCCCTTCTGCTATTTATTTCTCAAATTTTCTCAAAAAATCACAAATTTTTCTCTCCTCAGTTCTTTTTTCAATGAAATAAGAGGGAAATGAATTTGAATTTGATGTCTAGTAGTGTTGGACAGAATTTTGAATTATAGATAAAACACGCTTCCCTAGACAGGTGCTAATCTAAAACAATAGGTTAAAGACTATGCGACTACTTTTCCTAACTAAGAACAAACACACGGAATGGATTATATGCTTTCTTGGAATCCAAGTTCTTCCAAATGATTCCTTATGTCGCTTCCGTTGTAGCTTCAAATTCCAACTGGATGTGCAAAATATTTACTGCAAGAATGAACACTAAACAACAGAAGATAGAAATAATACATATGTCTATTCAAGTTAGTTTTCTAAATCAGTAAACCATAAGCCATATACATCAACTAAGATCTTGCAATATGGAAAAGCAAAGCCAATACAAATGCATATAGGGAAAAGTAAGTTGTATTATTTATTAATGATAGAAGTGGAGGTTAACACCAAATGACTGATTTAGTGTCACCATCTCTAGCACCATCCCAACCTCATCATAATGCAGATATATCCAGCAATCTGTCACTCAAATCAATCTCCTCAATGAAAAATCCACCAACATTTCTCTACACAAATTCTTCCTTATCAAAGACTAAGATATGTGCTCAATTTATAGAGTAGCTGAGGTAATTTTACAATCAATGACTTTCCAATAATAGCCAAGACATGTTCCCAATCTTGAAGATGTCAAATGGACACATGCATTTGAATTTTGACACATGTGAACTCCTCTAGAAGGCATTGGCCAAGTGGAGATTCTGGAACAATGAGAATTTTGCTCCCAATGTGACCAATGCACCTTTAGATGTCAGGAAGTGCTTTGAAGAGAAGCCTTGCATAGGGCTACATGGATATGCAATGCACTTAGTACCTTTATAGGAAGCATAAGTGAGCTCTCATATGATATATTATAAACTTCAAACTTTGGAAACCTTTGGAGATGAAAGTCTTTGATTGATTTGTCTTGTTCTTTGTCTTAGGACATGTAGCAATTGAAATTTTAGGGGATGATAGACCCTATACATTGGTCCTGGAGATGATTCCCAGTTAACCAAGTCATTGGGAATGATGCCAAAATTGACCTATAACAATTTCCCCTAAAGCATGAAGTCATAATAATAACAACAATATTTTGATTGATATGCTTTACGTTGTGATGAGCTGGAGATGAAGAGGAGTGGCGACCTGCATAAATATTACAATACATTACATCATGATATATCCTCTTGAACATAATTTCTAAGGGTAGGCATTCCCATGTTTTGCACATAAACAATCTAATAACATGTACATAATTCAGAAATTTGTCGACATTGGAATTTTTCCCAATGTAGACATGCCTATAGATATATGCCCATGTTTGGATGATGATCTGTATGTAAGGTCACCGTACAGATAATGTGTAGAAAAATCCTGAAATTGTAGCCTAGATGGCTGTAACTAGATCCGGGGTCTTCTTATCTCGTTCACTCGATTGTTTCGGGTACAACTCTATCCATGCGAATATATGATTTGTAGTCGAACATGGAAAGAAATTGTTTGATTACTAGCCAATGATGTGAGATATTAACAAACGTGAGAGAACCACCATTGATGACAATGGCCCTCAAGGTACTGCAGTACATTTTGTAAGGCATGAATAGATGATTTGATGTCGAACGTCAAACAAGGTATTTTGGTCAAAGGTCTGGAAGCGAGGATCTTGTCGATGCTGTAACAAGCATCATGGTACTGGAATATGATGTTTCTAAGTGAAATTCCTAGATAATGATTTTTTGTCGATAGGAAGCCACCTTATTGCAAAACGGGAGTTAGTGATTTCATAGACAAGGGTATGAATTGATATAGAAATTTTCAGGGATGACGGTAATGAGAATGAAGGTTTACGAGTATTGCAAAAGGATGATTTTATTCACTGGATGACTTCTCTTTGAACATATAGGTGACACTATGATGAGTTGGTAGCATTGACCCAAAACTGAAGTGAAGGTATGATGAACCATAAGTATGAATGAACCATCAAGATGATTACCCAAGCCAAATAGTCATGGACATGGAGTGAAGGAAGTGTCATGTTCAAGAGCGACTTGCTACCATAAATAATTTTTGCTCACTTTTCCCAAATTTTCCCCAGTCATTTTTTGACCAGAACCTCTTTATTTTTTAATAAGCTTGAGGAGGATAACATTTTCTTGATCTATAATTGAACCCTTCGGGCGAATAAAGTATCACTATTTAATAATTTAACGAGTGTAGCGATGAATGAAACTTGATTCTTGCCATGATCGACAAGCTCGTTGCTATTTTATGTTTTAACGAGCTTAATGACAGTGATAGCCCAATCCTTTTTCATATTTAGAGAGTTTGAAAAAGAGGATGAAAGAAAACTCCATAAGTACTTTTTCGTAAATTTGCCACTCAGATCCGAAAAAGTGTAAAATAACATCTGAGAGAACCTCTTTGGTCATCTTTAACCAAGGTATTCCTTTTTCGTAAATAATCTATCTTAGTCCGGAAAAGGTTAAACTTATACTGAGTATATATCGATTCATTTACTTTTATGAGCTCGAAAAGACAAGTGCTCAGAAATATTTTCACATTATCAGAGTCTGAAAAGAGATGAAAGAAGACTCCAGGGGTTCCTTTTTCACTGTTATCGAAGCTCAAAAAAGAGATAAAAGTGTGCTTCAAATACTTTTTCATTTTTAACAAAGCTCAAAAAATAAGGAGAAAAAGTATTCTTTGTGGTCAAGTCATTATTTGAAATAAATCTGCACGACTAATCTATTCATCAGTTGTATATCATGTTCAGAACAACATCAAATGGATTAAAAATACTCGTTTCATGATAAAAACATTATAAAACTATAGTCATAGCAATAAATTTATCTTGAAAATAATTAAATGACTATTAAAAGTAGTTTCAATATTAATTTTTACCACTCCATAGTTACCATTTTCATTTTGGAGCTTTGAACCTGATTTTTCCCCGAACTCCAGCCGCTGATTGAGATCATTTCTGTGGATGGATTTCATTGCAGTTTGATCTAGGTTAGTGCCATGAACCTCCTCTTTCCTTTAGTATTCATTTCATTTCCAATTTCTACAAATTTTTAGGGTTTTAAGGCCCCTAGGGTAAATTTTTCCCAAAAAGAGGGAAACGCATCCCTAAATGTCGAAACCTATGTTTCATAGCAGGTACAATTAAGGGTAATTTCATATGAAAAGCACTTTCTCTTGTTAGGGAGTGCGTTGGGTGCAATCTAAGTTTCTGATTTTCACATTATGCCCAAATATTTCCTAGTTTTTTGCAATAAATGGAATCTGATGGACCTTATGGTTGTATTTTAGGTTTCCATCAGATTAAAATGAAAATTACGTGGAGGGAAATAGAACATGAAAAATAGGATATGATTTCCTTAAATGATCCGAGTACACTAAGAGCCCTAAGAGATTGTGGACTACTTAAGTACTTCAAATTGTGTAGGATGAGGCAACAAATAGAGCTATTGGAGTTCTTAGTTCGAGCATGGGATCGAGCTATCAAGGCATTTCATATTAAGAACCATGTGGTTCCTATAATAGTCGAAGATGTGTAATTTCTTACAGGTTTGTCGAGGAGAGGATTGCCCATTTTGCTCTAAGGGTCTACTGTTGGAGGAGAGACAATGAGAGATTATGTTTTGCAACATTTTTATCTAGGGTCAGAGCCAAGAAAATATGGAAAGATAAAAATCCGAGATGTTATATATTTCCCCTTGAGAACTATCATTTTCACGATCATAAAACTTGCCATCACCGTTACACTACATGTAGTGAATAGATCGTATATGCAGTATACGCTAGAGTTTATGAAGCCAACAGTCTTCAATTGGTTTGAAGCTATTCTGTCTTAGATAAAGGAATAACTAAATAAATCAAAGCGAGGAAGGCAGAATAATTTTAGTTATGTTTCTATCCTTATATCCTTCTCCTTGGAACAAATTCCACTGATGCAGCCACAACATGTGACACTGGATATAGCTAGTCCTAAAGATCCTCGGATGTATATATGGTTAAAACTCATGAGTCGGCATGCAGGCCAATCATATGTTTTGTTCTCTACTACATTATTTTCCTGGTTCCGAAGACAAATCATTGCCATTGATGAGTATCCATACGCAGGCATCAATTTTCGAGGGGATCTAGATTTAACATTACCATAAGGCGCTTAGTGGGGTGAAATAGGTAAGAATTTTTTGACCATGTTTTTTATTTTACTAAGGTTTATAAAATGTTTTTTGTATTTTGACATTTTTCCAAGACTAAACTAAATGTTTTATGTAATGCAGATTTTGGTCATGCTCAACTAGTAGAGGAACCGGAGCGCGAAGTAGATGAGCCAGCAGAGAGGGATGTCGGGAGAGTAGTCCTTCAGGATCTTGATATGGCTGAGACTCTAACTGAGCTTCAGCAACACATAGAGGGTTTTACCTTCAGGATTCCAGATCTCCGGATCGAAGAGATTCTTATGCGACTGCAGTGACACACTATTGGGGTTCCTAACCATTAGATGTAGTTACTTTTTAGGATAGCTATATATATAGCATGTTACCACAAGCACCACTAGTTTACTTGTGAAATTTTGCATACATTTTGAGGTCATATGACCAATGTGTCTTGGGCACAATTTTTTTAAAAACCTTTAACTATATATATATATGATTTTAGTGTTTTCCTATGTTTATTGTGTAATCCTATTCAATGATGTGAATTGTTTCTTTACATATGTTGCAAATGTCTGTCTAAAAATTGATTAGCTAATGAATCAATCAATGTGTTCAAATTTCTGGAAATGTGTTGATATTGAATAAAATCAAAGCGTCTTTCCAAAAGTCGAACTCTAAGGAAAAATCTATGCATTGTTGGATTTCTAACAGTATAAACACTAGTAAGTTGTAATACCACAAGTTGTGAGTCTAACCTTATGATGATACGGTTAATACCAAATGAAATGGAACCAAAGAGAAGTTCGATCAACACAATATACTCAACGATATTGTTCGTCAATATACCAATACAAATCCCTTGAAAACTCACTAACTCATCATTCAGAGTGAAAATGGACCACACTGTAGAGGATAGATTCTTCGTACTATGACTAGCACCATCAACATATCCAACAAAGGGTTCCGAACATTTAGACATCTGCGATGAAATGTAAAGCGGATTACTAACATCAAGAAAAAACTAAAAACAAAGTAAGATATTGAATGCAAATCAACAACATATATTTACAATATAATACAAAAAATTACTATGCTCATGATTAATCATAGTAACGTTTCAAATACAAGCCATTTCTAGGCTGTTCCAATGAAATTCCATCGTAATCAACCAACTCATAGGAACCCTTAGCAAGAAATATTTTGACAATATAGGGGCCATGCCATAATGGCTCAAATTTTCCTGTACCTATTACATCAGCTTCTGGATCATAAAGAAGGACTAAGTCGCCCTCTGAGAAAATGCGAGACTGGACATTTTTGTCGCATTATACCTTTATACATCTCTTATGTGCTTCGTTGGCCAATTGGGCGTCACGACGCATTTCATTAAGATGGATGAGGTTAAGGAGACGTGCTTCTTCTTCTGAGGTGTCAGATAACAATTCAATCGTGAGTTTTAATGATGGTATTTCACATTAGATTGGTAAGATAGCCTCTAGACCATACACCAATTGAAAAGGAGTAAAGCCAGTTGCATTTCTCACCAAGGTTTGATACGCCCAAAAGGCAGAGTACAAGATCAAATGCCAGTTTCTTTTACAAACTACTATCATTCGTTGAAGCATAAATTTAAGAATATTTTTGATTGCCTCAACTTGTCCATTTGATTGTGGATAGTAAGGAGTAGAATTATCATGTGACAATCCTAACTTGGCAGTCAATTCAGACATCATGTGGTTGCAAAAATGCTTCCCGTGATCTGTAACTATAGCCTGTGTGACCCAAAACCGTGCAATAACATGATTAAAGAAAAACAATGCAGCTTTGGTAAAATAGTCGACTACGACAATAATAGAACTATGCCCCTGAGACGAACGAGGGTTACAGGTCATGAAATCAATACCCCATTTCGAAAATGGTCCCACAGAGACAACCAAATGCATTGGCACTGGAAGTTTGTGGATTTTATGATAAAAAATATGGCACGCATGACTTCTAACCGCAAGGATTCAATCTTAGAAAATAGTTGGCCAAAAGTAACCGATGTAGAGTATCTTCTGCGCGGTAGCATAACTAGATAAATGTCCACAACAAGCCCCAACATGAAAATAATTTAACACTTTTTTATCCTCCTTATGAGTGAGGCACCTCCTTAAAATGGTATCGACACCATGACGATAAAGTGTATCACTGACGATCAAATAATATTTGGCTTGGTATCGAATACATCGCTATTCAAAGTGAGAGGTATGAGGTCAAAAAGTTTGAGTTTGGAGATAAATGATGAAATCTCCATACCAAGGATCAGATGATCTGATAAAAAATAGAGACTCGTTAGGAATTTATGTTTCTGATGTAGTTGCAGTACTATCAGAGGGAAAGTCACAGAGAAGCTCAGCAAAAAATAAATACTTCTTTGACATGGATTTGATGAATTCCAAATCAAATTCTTGCAAAATGAAAATAAATTTTTAATATTTCCCCACAGAAATTAACGTGATAAGATATAAGTCATGGGGTTGAAATCCAAAACAATAGTAGGTTTTCAGAGCAGGATATAATGGAAAAATCTTTGGACAGCTTGAACAGCTACCAAGGCAAGCTTTTCAACGTATGAGTTCTTAACTTCCGTATCATTGAGATTACGACTCAAATAATAGATTGGTTGTTCAATTCCATTTTCTACTTGGACTAATACCATAGTAATAGTTATTTCAGTTGCAGCGATATATAGGAAATAATCATTTTGATAATTAGTGGGGAACATTAATGACACTCAGACAAGAGTGTCCTTGACAGCATCAAAAGAAGCTTGCACAACTTGGTCCCAATGGAAGGGAACCCATTTTTTCAATAGTGGAGTAAATCCTTTAGCCATTTTGGCGTAGTTTGGAATGAACCTTCTTAGGAATTTAGCCTTTCCTTGAAGTTTCTATATCTGAAGTAAATTTGACAATGCAGGAAAATCAAGAATGGCATGAACCTTCAATGGGTCGATTCGAATTCCTTCTTTTGAGACTATGAATCCAAGAAAATGACCAAAACCAACAAAAAACACACATTTATGTGGATTGAGGTGTATTTTGTAGCGTTAACAGCTTAAGAAAATAGCTTTCAAGTGCATCGGGTGATCAGTCTGATTTCGTGAATGCATGGAAAATCATCTAGATATGGTTGAACAATGTGCTTGATGTCATTGAAAGCATAATCCATTGCCCTCTGAAAAGTTTCCCCAACATTATTTACACCAAATAGTAGTTTCCTATAATCAAATGTGCCCCACGGACATATGAATGTTGTCTTATGTTGATCCTCTAGGTGGATATTGATTTGATTGTAGCCGAAAAATCCATCCATGAACGAAAATATTTCACATCCAGCACAATCGTCAATAATCTGGTCGATAAAGGGAGTAGGATAGTTGCCTTTTGGACAAGCAAGATTGATATCCTGATAATCGACGCACACTCTAATGGTTCCTTTCTTTTCATGATAGGAATGATATTAGAATCCCACTCAGTTAGTGGAACAAGGTATATGAAACCAGCACGAAAATTTTTTTCAACTTCTAATTTGATTGCAGCAACTTTCTTTGAATTAACAGGATGAAGTAGTTGACGCACCGGTTTGACATCATGATACATATTAATAGTGTCTTCAAATATACTAGTATCTATGCCTGTAATTTCCTCGTAATACCAAGAAAATACATCACAGAATTCACGAAAGAGAGAGCGATATGATTCAAGTTCTGATGGAGAACAAGAGACACCGACGTGGATATTTTATACAATGCCAAGTTTCATCGAAATATTGATAGAAATGGTTTCTTCAATATTTGATAAATTTCACTCGAAATCAATTGCATTAATGGGTAAAGAATTCGAAAAGAATATTTTTATGGATGGGTGATATAGTTCACTAAGATTATTTTCTTCATAATCAGGAAGATTGGAACGATGAGGATAATCTTCCCATGGTTCTCCTTTTGACATCATGGCTTCCAAAATATTCTCATCTGTCAAGAACATTGAGGAAAATGGATCAGATGGAGTACCAAAATCTAAGGAAGGATCAACCCAAAAATTCGGCGATGCTGATTTCAGATTTGCTGCCCAAGCTGGATAGATTGATTGCTATGCTAGCTCAATAGGGTTGGGCAGCAGAAACTCATCCAACGTAGAAATATCAGAATCACTCGTACTCTCCCTTAAGCCAGATAGAGTGGAAGAGATCATGTAGAAGGTCTCTATACTTGCAATTTTTTCCGATGTCATGGGCGGCGGTAATGCAAAGGCTCCCATTAAAGTGGAATCCTTTAAGAGTCCTAAACCAATGTTCTAAAGTGCTAGTTGGTGTATGTGAATGAACAGAATGCTTCCAGTTACCTACGAAGCAGAGGAAAAGAGGGATAGTTGATTAATGACTATGATAGGACCTTTATGTGGAAAGCAAATAATTCTAAAATATGTAGAAACAATTGCAGCCATTGCATATACCCATGGCCTTCCAAGTAAAATATTATAATCAAGGGGTCTGTAAACAACCTCAACATCAATATTCATTGTTTTCCCCCCTAGTTCAACATGCAGGTTATTAATAATACCACAAGGTTGATATGTACGTCCATAAAATTCCTTCAACATCGTTGATGATTGTGATAAGCACAGTTGATGATTGTGATAAGCGGCTCTCGTTAAAGTGGAATCCTTTAAGAGTCCTACACCAATGTTCTAAGGTGCTAGTTGGTGTATGTGAACGAACAGAACGCTTCCAGTTACCTGCGAAGAAGAGGCAAAGAGGGATAGTTGATTAATGACTATGATAGTACCTTTATGTGGAAAGAAAATAATTCTAAAGTATGTAGAAACAATTGCAGCCATTACATATACCCATGGCCTTCCAAGTAAAATATTATAGTCAAGGGGTCTATAAACAACCTCAACATCAATATTCATTGTTTTCCCCCCTATTTCAACATGAAGGTTATTAATAATACCACAAGGTTTATATGTACTTCCATAAAATTCCTTCAACATCGTTGATGATTGTGATAAGCACAGCTGATGATTGTGATAAGCGTAGCGAGCCAAGTGACTTCCGATAATTTAGAGACATAACACATGTAGATGCTCCCTCATTAATAATAGTACGATGAACAAGGTGATTGAGAAAATTTACTTGTATGGACAATGCCAATTATGTTGGTAGTTACAGCACATAGCTCGTATGATTAACGATGACAAGATTAGAATCAGTCGGATCAATTCCACCAATAGCCGACAATAAATCTTGCTTTTGGGAGGGAAAATTTTGTAATACCTCAAGAGCAGACATAGCTGAAGGGGATTGAGCCAAATCTTCAACTATATTATAATTTTTTGCAGCTCTTTCTCGAGGATTATATGTCAATTTTTGAATTACTCCCTTTGGTGGCTTGATTTTCAATTCAGGAATAGCAGTAGGCGGTACTGATTCTGTAGACAGATTCATTGTCAAGGTAGTAGGTTGATCAGTGGTCTGACTACCATAATATTTATTATGCGTTGACACCAAAATATATGTTGAAGGTTTTGTGAAATATAACATTAACACTTGGGAACTAGGAGCTATATCAGTAGCAACCATGTTTGTGTCTGGATTTGGAAACGGGTCTGCCAACACAACTGACACATGGGAAGTCTTGATGATTTTTGAGACTTTAACATGGTTAGGAAAATCCCTAAAAAAGTGTTCCTCATTATAGATTAATCATGGATAATGAGGTTTCCTAGGTCCAGATGACTGATCAGATGATCTTTCCTACGAGTTAGAATTTTGATTTTTCTTAGAGTTCCCCTTTTTCTTACTTCTGGGTTGCTTGTCACTTTTGCCTTTGTCAAATGACACGAAATTAATTTCAGAATCAGGAGCAGGATCAGATGCAGTAGTGTGGTGTGTGCTTGCAGTTCCTATCAAGACATCTCTACCATGATAGTCCTTGAATTGAGGAGGAACAGTAAAATTAGATCTCGATGTGTTAGGAATTTTTTCATAGAGTGTGCCAGACTGAGTATAAATAAACTATAAATATTGGGCATGAGCGATAAATTTCTCTTCTGTGAAGATGCCACCCTTAGCCACATCCTTAGTTATAGATGGTAACAGGGACTTAATGAACCATTTAGCAAGGAGCTAATACGAAACAAAGGTCTTAACCATTCTACGACGATGACGGAACTCATGAATATGATCAGAGATGTGAGTAGCATTAGCCTGTTTGAAATTGGTCAAGGGTTCCGTTCTAGTTTCATATCTGATGGGTAACTAGAAATGAGTGAAAAAGACAGTAGTTAGGGCTATGAAATTATCAAAATAAGCTCTAGGTAATTCAATGTACCATTTTGCAGCCGGACCTGTGAGTGTATGCTGGAAAAGATGTAGTCAAACAAAATCATCATTCAGGGAGTTTGATGAACACCATAAATGACAAGTCATGACATGAGTTGATAGATCTTCTCCAGGGATTCCATTGAACTTAGGAATATCTGAGGGTAATTTGTGAGGTATCATCGGCCACCAAGAAGCATAGTTAATTGGATAATTGGTTAACCGATTTAAATATGGTAACTCTAAAGTTGCAACAAAGGGCAACTGTCGATTAAGGTAAGGTTGAGCATAGCCAAGGTAAGATGGAATTTCTTGAGCAACAGGCCTTTGAGCACCAGCATAAGGAATCTTCTACTAGTAACCTAGATAGGGGTTGTTTTGAAAAGCAAACGCTTGAGGATTATTTTGACCAAAACCTGGATATCATACTTGTTGAAATGAAGTTTGAGGCATTTGCGCCTGTGGCTGCCAAGGGGTCTATCCACCAATGTTATAACACAAATTAGGATAACTTGGATTCGGTTGATAGGTAGAACCAGGTTGCGGTTCTGACATCCCATAAAATGGTAAACCAACTTGTTAATAAATGATTTTGGATACAGGTTGTTGTAAATTAACCAAAGGATTTAGAGTCTATTGAACCAACATTTGATGGTATTGAGTTGAAGGACCCGCTTGATAAGGTTGTACAACATTTTGATTATGTAACAGGGGTAAAGATGTATTAACAAGTGGTAATGATGTGGGTGTAACAGTTTGAACTGGTTTATGCGATTGTATAACCGTTTGTGGTTGGATAGGTAGAGTGGGTTGCCATTAACAAACATTCATTTCGACATTATATTGACCAAAAAGTGATGGAGTACAATCATATTGGGTGACCAAAGGTTGCCCTACAGTATGAGGAGGAAAATAAGACGAAAAATATTGCACTCCAAATGCTCAGAGTCCTATTGATATGGTACTTGAAGGAATAGACGTAGAAGAACTAGCTTGATATTGCCCTAAAGATGTGTATAATGAATCAAGTCATTCAATACTTACAATAGGATTACCAGTTAAAATACCGGATGATTACATTGGTAAAGTCCATGGATTTGAAGATGCACTAGAGAAAATGCTAGATAATGATTTGTAACCTGATGGGACCAAATGGCCACCATGAAAAATGACTCTAGTGAAGTTGTAAATATGGACAGGGTAACGAGGGTAGGAGCTGACATAATTGGAACAGATGGACCAACCGAAGATGTTGGTTCAGTCATGGTTATCTGACCAAATGTATACCTTTTTGAATCAACAGGAGTTTGAAAAGGAACATGATCAACAAAAGCAGAGGGTTTTGATTAAGAAAAAGACTCGTACAGGTAAAGGTCTTCCCCAAAATGGGTTGGAGTTAAAGGTGTCTCGTCTTGCTAGATTCTTCAATCAGAATTAAATCAGGGGGAAGTATTTCACTGTCAGGTCCAAAGTATATTTCAGGTGGTTGACTTTGTGATATGGGAGATTGAATAGCTACAGAACTTTGTGGGATGACCAAGGTAGGAACAACTTCCGGTTGTATGACTTCATGATTCAGATTTTCTGGAAAATAAGAGATAGGATCTAGATCAATTTATGGTTGAACAACGTCGGGTCCAATAGGTATGGTCTCGCTGATTGGATGGATCGTGACCATAGGTAGCTGTGAAGACTCCATTTTTACAACAGTAGATGAACCAGAATGTGTAGAAACAACTTGAGCTAACTCTGGTTTATTGAAAGATGATGTTTCACCAGAGGTACGAATTGTACTTGATTCGGTAGATCATGATCACCTTCACCTACCAAAAGTAACTTCTAGTGGTAAAGGTGGTTTTAATGCTAGTCTACGCGAAGGAAGGGGGAAAGGATTTTTTTCTTCCATGATTACTGACTTGTTTTAACCAAAAACAAATAAAAAAAATAAAAGGGTAATGCTAGAAAAAAGGGTTTACCAAGAAACTGTGAACTGCAGAATACCTCCTGGCAAACCGAGAAGTACGGGAAATCAATCTCCCCGAATGTTTTGTTCGGTGTATCACAATTTACAAGGTGACCAACTCAGTTCACTATGGATGGATAGCACCTAAAATTTTTCCATCCAAATATACTTGAACGTACATGGAGGCCCAAGTCCGTATTAACACTGTCTGATGTGAAACTGCACAGTGAGAGAACCCCTTTATACTTATCATACTGTAAAACTGCCCGATATACCCAAAAGTAAGTGGATGAGCTACGATATACTTACGTATGTGGAGTGAGGTATCACACTCAGAATTTATCGTAAACTAGTTAACTATAGCTCCTATGTTTTACGACGCCAGAACACGTCTCTAGCCTAGACCTTCTAAATTTTATCATTATGGTTCCAATGCTTTTTTAGGTAAATTGAGATTAGTTTTATGTTGATCTTGCTTAACAATTTTCCTTTCAAAGGATCGTCGCGATGATGTATTGCAAAATTTATAAAATTTAGCTACGAATGATAAGAAATCTTTCACTTTTAGTTTTTCAATAAAAATCCTAGCTACTAGAGGGAAAGATAAATCAATTTGTGAGAAAAAAATCAAAGAACAAAAACTAAATGCAAATTTCCTAATTTTTCCTTTTGCAAAACACACGAGCCACTACATGCAAATGCATATTTTTCTTTTCAGTTCCTTTAATTTTATTAATGCAGAAAAGAAACTAAGTGCACTAAATCAACAAAAACAAATTCCTTTTACTTTTGAGAAATTAGGAATACAAACAACAATTTCTCTTTTGAAGGAAAAATGAGGAATAAAACAAAAATTTCTCCTATCAGGAAACAAATAATTTACGAAAATTTTCTTTTTTCAAAAGAAAATGGATCTAATGCGACAATAAAAATACATTGAAATTAACTTGCCAATGATAAAGAAAAATTATTTAAACAAACATTGAACAAATTTTATTTCAAAGGAGGAGATGAATTCACTGGTCAATATGAGGCTCGGGCTTTTCAAAACACATCAGCAAACAAACTGAAAAAAACTGCAAAGAAAAATTCAAGGGAATTTGGAGGGCTTCAAGAGGCAACGCAGTATCTAAAGAGAGACAATGCTTTGCAACACAGGCCTAAAAGAGAGGCAGTGCTATGAAAAGCACTGTGTCATGTCTAAGAGTGCGTTGGGCGTAGTGGAAAACAAAAAAAACAACTGTTTAACACACTTATTTTTCAAATTTGGATCTTAAAAGACCTAATATTTGTGAGTAACAACTATTGGGTGAATAGACAAAGAAAATTAGAGGCTAAAACACCTACGATAAAGAGTAACTTCCCCAGCGGAGTCACCAATTTGTTGGATATAATTGTGAATTATGGATAAAATATTATTCCCTAGACAGGTGCTAATCTAAAACAAAAGGTTAAAGACTATACGACTACTTTTCGTAACTAAGAATAGAAATGCAGAATGGATTATATGCTTACTTGGAATCCAAGTGCTTCCAAATGATTCCTTCTGTTGCTTCCATTGTAGCTTCAAATTCTAGTCAGCTGTACAAAATATTTCCTGCAAGAATGAACACTAAATAGCAGAAGATAGAAATAATACAGATGTCTATTCAACTTATTTTGATGAATTAGTAAAGCATAAACCATATACATCAACTAAGATCTTGAAATATGGAAAATCAAATCAAATACAGATGCATATAGGGAAAAGTAAGTTGTATTCTTTATTAATGATAGAAGGGGAGGTTACAACCAACTGATTGATTTAGTGTCACCATCTCCAGCAACATCCCAACCTCATCATAATGCAAATATCTCCAGAAATATGAAACTCAAATCAATCTCCTCAATGAAAAATCCACCAGCATTTCTCTACACAAATTCTTCCTTATCAAACACTAAGATCTGTGCTGAATTTATAGAGCAGCTCAGGTAGTTTTACAAGCAATTACTTTCCAATAATAGGCAAGAAATGTTTCCAATCTTGTAGATGTCAAATGGACACATGGATTCGAATTTTGACACATGTGAACTCTTCTAGAAGGCATTGGCCAAGTTGAGATTCTGGAACAATGAAAATTTCACTCCCAATGTGACCAACACACCTTTAGATGTCTGGAAGTGCTTTGCAGAGCAACCTTGTATAGGGGTACCTGCATATGCAATACACTTAGACCCTTTAGAGGAAATATTGGTGAGCTCTCATATGTTATATTATAAACTTCAAACTTTGGAAAACTTTGCAGATGAAATCCTTTGATTGATTTGTCTTGTTCTTTGTCTTAGGGCATGTAGCAATTGAAATGTTAGGGGCTGATAGACCTTATACATTGGTCCTGGAGATGATGCCTAGTTAACCAGATCATTGGGAATGATTCCCAAACTTACCTATAACAAGTAGTCTTAAATACTTAATTGATTTTAGATTTAGATCTAAAAACCCACTTTTCCTATGTTTTTTCTCACTTTTTGAAAGAATGTTGAATATGCTTTTTCTTTGACTTTTTCTTCTTTACAGGATGAAGTTGCTTGAGTTTTACACTTTTCACCTTGATTTAGTGGTGATATTCAGTTTGGCATGGAAGTTGGAGTTGAAAGGTTTTAGGGAAGTTACTTATTACGTATAAGAAGCATAAAATTACATAAAAAAAGAAATAAATAAAAACTCTATTTTTTAAAAATAATTACATTTGATTAGGAAAATAATACTATAAAACATAATTATAACTTTAAAATATCATATTTACAAGTTGATAATTCTTTTCAAATGATAATGAAATGTTTATTGAATCACTCTCACACCTTTTGCTGACCTTATTGAGATGACATGGTGCATTTTTGGACCTTTAAAAATGAAACCTAATGACCTAATGGGACCTTGAATGACCTAACTCCGTAGTTGAATTTAACTAATATAATACATCGTGAAATGAGCTTTTAAAAAGTGTTTTTATGCTCAGCAAGAAATTAAGGTGGGCCAACAAATGATAAATTGTGAGGGATGGTGAGATTTTAAGACCATGGATACCATCAGTCAATCAATTTTTTACATGACCTAATGGAATAATAATTTTTTTTTGAATGGATACCTAAAATGAATATGAAAAGAGTGATTTTGATCATTGATGGAAGACTGCATATTCTGACACTAACATGACCCATTTGTCATTTTCTCCTTTGTTCCTTTGTTCAGGCAGGTTGGGTCGTGCCGTGTGATGGCACCTAAGAAAACGGGCTCGGGTTGAGTTGGGTCGGGTCGTGTGAGAGAGGCCACATCAAAAATGCTAAGTTGTGACTGCTTGTTTTCCTTATGCATGTTCATGCAATTTGTTTTCTTTTTTCTCCCTTGTGCCTTCGCTCGGGTGGGTCAGTTCGTGCCATGTGAGGGTGACCAAGTAAAAGCGTTTGGGTTGGGTCGTCTGAGGGCACCCATATAAAAAATGATAAGCTCTGATCGATCATTTTCCTTGTGCACGTTCATGTGACCCGTTTGTTTTTTTCTCCCTTGTGCCATTGTTCAAGCAGGTTGGGTCGTGTCGTGTGACGACGCCCAAGGAAATCCGTTCAAGTCATGTTGGGTCGGGTAGGGTCATATGAGGGAAACCGTATAAAAAATGCTAAGTTATGACCACCTATTTTCCTTGTGTATGTTCGTGTGACCCATTTGTCGTTTTCTCCCTTCTGCCTCTATTCCGACGGGTTGAGTTATGTCGTGTGACGATGCCCAAGGAAACGTATTCAGGTTGGGTCAAGTGGGGTCATGTGAGGACAATTGTATCAAAAATTCTAAGTTGTGACTGCCCATTTTCCTTGTGCATGTTCATGCGACCCATTTTCCATTTGCTCCCTTGTGCCTTCATTCGGGCAGGTCGAGTCGTGCCATGTGAGGGATCCCAAGGAAACGCATTTGATCCGGGTTAGGTCCAATCGTGTGAGGGTGGCCATAACAAAAATTCTAAGTTGTGACTGTGCATTTTCCTTGTGCATGTTCATGCGAGTCGTTTGTCATTTACTCCCTTGTGCCTTTGTTCGGGCAGGTCGTGTTGTGTCGTGTGATGATTCCCAAGGAAACATGTTCAGTTCGGGCCAGGTCATGTGAGGGAAACCATATCAAATATGCTAATTTGTGACCACTCATTTGCCTTGTGCATTTTCTTAAGGCACATTTTTCATTTTCTCCCTTGTGCCTTCGTATGGGAGGGTCGGGTCGTGCCATGTGAGAGTGGCAAAGGGAACGCATTCAGGTCGGTGCATGTGAGGGAGAACGCATTCAGGTCGGTGCATGTGAGGGCAGTCATATCAAAAATTCTCCTTGTTCACATTAGTGCAAGCCACTTTCCATTTTCTTCATCGCGCCTTCATTCGAGAGGGTTTCTTCATGCCATGTGATGACGCCCAAGAAAACGGGATCGGGTGGTGTGAGGGTGGTTGTATCAGAAATGATAATTTTTGACTACTCGTCTACCTTGTGCAAGTTCATGCGACCTATTTTCCGTTTGCTCCCTTGTGCCTTCGATCATGCGGGTCAGGTCTAGCCATGTGAGGGTGCCCATGGTAATGCGTTCAGGTCAGATTGGGTAGTGTGAGGGTGGCCGTATAAAAAATCCTAAGTTGTGACCCCCGTTTTCCTTGTGCACGTTCATGCGACCCATTTTCCATTTGCTCCCTTCTGCCAACGTTTAGATGGGTCAAGTCATGCTTTTTGAGGGCACCCAATGAAATGCGTTCGTTCAGGGTCAGGTCAAGTTAGGTCATGTGAGGGCAGCCGTATAAAAAAATGCTAATTTGTGACAACCCATTTGCCATGTTGTGGCTTCGTTTGGGTGGGTCGGGTCGTCCCGTCTAAGGGCACCGAAGGAAACGGATTTGGTCAGGTCATGTCATGAGAGGGCATTGGTGTCAAAAAATTTAAGTTGTAATTTCCCACCAATGTTGCTCTCATGTCTCTTGCCGCTTGTTGGCTCTAATGAAATTGGCTCTTCGCTATATCTTTCAGTTACCCCATTTTTGGTCGAGGGGAGGGGTAGGATTTTTGTATTAAAGGTGGGTTGGTAATTGAATTTTTTATTCGAGTGTGCTTAAAGAATTTCCTTCGGTCATTTTTAGGGTCGCTGAATTTCTTCTCTCCATCCCCACTCAGTAGCATATGAGTGCTAATGTTTACCATGCTCGTCCTAGGAGGCATATGTGAAAAAAGTTCCACTTCTTCTCTCTCTCATAGTTGGATGGGGTTGTTGTGTGTGGGTCCTTGAGAGGTTTTTTCACCCACCTATGTCGCTCTCTTACCCCTTCGTTGCTCATTGGATCCGTTTAAATCATCTATTCGCTATGTCTCTCTTGTGCCCCTTGCTCTCTTGTTGGCTCCATTGAATTTGGTTCTTTTCTATGTCACTCTGGTGTCGCTCAGTTTCTCATTGGCTCTAATGAAATCATCTCTTCGCTATATTATTCACCTCCTCCCTTTTTGGTTGGGGGGGTGGGAGGGGTTGGCTTTTCTTGATAAATTTGGGTTGGTAATTGAGTTGTTTTTTCGGGTGCACCTGGGGGGTTGGTAATTGAGTTGTTTGTTAGGGTGCGCCTGAAGAATGGCTTTGCGTGATTTTTAGGGTCATCGATCTTCATCTTCTCTCAATCCCCACTTGGTAGCTCATGAGAGGTAATTTTTTCCATGCTCATCCTGGGAGGCATATGTGAAAAAAAATCCCCTTTAGCTTTGCGTTCTCAGAGTTGGATGGGGTTTTTGTGTGTGGCTCCTTGAGATGAGTCGCTTCCCACCCATGTCACTCTCATGCTCGTTGGTCGCTCCATTGGAATCAGCTCTTCACTATGTCCCTCTTGTGGCCATTGGCACTTTTTGGCTCCGTTGAAATGGACTCTTTGCTATGTTTCTCTGGTGCCTTTTTGTAGCTCTTTGACTCCGTCGAAATTGACTCTTCGATATATTGTTCACCTCCTTCATTTTTGGTGGGGGGGAGGGGTTGGATTTTCAGATGAAAGGTGGGTTGATGATTGAGTTTCTTGTTTGGGTATGCCTGAATAATGGACTTGGGTCACTTGTAGGGTCATCGATTTTCATCTTCTCTCTGTCCCTACTTGGTAGCACATGATCATTATTTTTTTCCATGCTCATCCTGGGAGGCATATGTGAAGAAACTTCCCTTTCTTCTCTATATTCTCATAGTTGGATGTGGTTGTAGTGTGTAACTCCTTGAGATGACTGGCCACCCACATATGTCAGTCTCATTCCCCTTGGATGCTTGTTGTCTCCGTTGAAATTGTGAGGGGGGAGGGGTTGGATTTTCATGTGGAAGGTGGGTTGGTAATTGAGTTTTTTGTTTGGTTGTGCTTGAAGAATGGACTTGGGTCATTTCTAGGGTCTTTGGCTTTCATCTTCTCTCCATCCCTATGTGGTATCACATTGAGTAATAATTTTTTCCATGCTTTTCCTAGGTGGCATATGTGAACCAACGTCCCCTTATGCTCCATGTTATCAGAGTTGGATGGGGATTTTGTGTGTCGATCCTAGAGATGACTAGCTACTTGCCTATGTCACTCTCATGTCCCTTGATCGATTGTTGGCTCAGCTTAAATCTTCTCTTGGCTATGTCCCTCTCGTGCTCCTTGGTTTCCCGTGGGCTCAGTTGAAGTTGTCTCTTCGCTATTGTGTTTTCCTCCTCCCTTATTGGTGGGGGGGAGAGGTTGAATTTTCATGAGAAAGGTGTATTAGTAATTGAGTTGTTTGTTTGAGTGTGCCTGAAGAATTTCCTTGAGTTATCTGTAGTGTTTTCAAATTTCATATTCTCTCCATCCCCACTTGGTAGCACATGAGCAGTAATGTTGGCCATGCTTGTTGTGGGAGGCATATGTGAACAAAGCTACCCTTTTGATTTGTGTTCTCAAAGTTGGATGAGGTTGTTGTGTGTGGCTCCTTGAGATGACTTTCCACTAAAATATGTCACTCTCATGCCCCTTGGTCACTCATTGGCTTCATTAAAATTTGTTCTTTTCTATATTGTTCACCTCATCCATTTTTGGTGAGTGGGAATGGTTGGATTTTCTCTCATTGGCTCCATTGAAATCATCTCTTCAGTTTATTTTTCACCTCCTCCCTTTTTGGTGGGGAGGAGGGGTTTTATTTTTGTGTGAAAGGTGGGTTGGTAATTGAGTTTCTTGTTCGGGTGTTCCTGAAGAATGGCCTTGGCTCATTTGTAGGGTGGTCGAATTTCATATTATCTCCATCCCTACTCGGTAGCACATGAGTGGTAATGTTGGTCATGATAATCCTTCGAGGCATATGTGAACAATTCCCCTTCGACTCTATGTTCTCGGAATGGTATGGGTTGTTGTGTGTGGCTCCCTGAGATGACTGTCATATTCATTGTTTGGTTCTTTATGATGCCGTTTTATTATGCTTGTACTCTTTCTATTTCAGCATTGTGGTTCAAGATAGATACTTTTAAGAGGAATGTGCAATGGTTTTGGTTTTAAACTGCCCCTCTTGCTTGATTTTTACATTGGGTGATGCAAGGAGTGGTTATCCTTGTTGTAAAGTTAAGTTTTGGATTTCCTTTCAGAGTGCACATCGCCCATCCATGTGTTGGATTTGAGGTTTTGATAGATGTGGTGGCCCATATGTTTGATTGAGTGGTTGGATTTTTCCTTGCATCTTGCATACATAGTAGAATTTTGTGGCTTTGAATGTTCAGATACAAGGTGATGGTTATTTGTAGTTTTGATCATGTATGCGATTGTGGTCCAGTGTGGTGGAGTCTTGCTACGTTGATTGTGGGGGATATTTGGAAGGAGGACTTCAAGGTGGATTTATTTTACCTCCCTCCTCTATGTGGATGTCCTTGCAGGTGAAAAGTATTCACTGTCAAGATGGTAAGTCAGTTGGGAAATTTCCTAGGTTTCTTGTACATAGGATGTGTGGGGTGAGGTGTTACCTAATCCCTCATCTTGTTTGGATATGTTAGTGTATAGCAAGCCTATTGATTTTCATTTATTTTCTTCCTTTTCTTTCACTGTGAGGTTTCCGCAGGAGACCAAGTGATCGAGGTCCATTGTTGCTTCTGTTTGGGTGGACTCCTAGGTGTCCTTGATGCGGGGAAGGGGGGTTGGGGGGAATTTTTAAGAGAGGTTGGTGGCTCAGTCATTCTTATTTTATTTACTTCCTTTTCCTTTTGAATTGAGGGTGTTAGAGGCAGTTAGACAATCAAGGTCTAGTATTGCTGCTAACTGGGTGGACTCCTAGGTCACCTCGGTGCATGGTTGGGAGGGTTTGGGTGGAATTTATAATAGATGTTGTCAACTTGGTCATTCTCCTTTTACTTCCTTCCTTTTCCTTTGCAATTAGGTTTCCGTAGATGATCAAGCAGTTGAGGTTAACAATTGCTGCTATCTCGGTGGACTCCTAGGTGGCCTTGTTGCTGGGTGGGAAGGGTTGGGGGGAATTATGATGAGATGTTGTGCGGTCAGTCATTCTCCTTTTATTTCCTTACCTTTCCTTTGGATTAATCTCATTGCGGGCGATCAGGTGTTTGAGGTCCATGGTTGTTGTTGTCTAGGTGGACTCCTAGGTGGCTTCGGTATGGGGTGGGGACAGTTAGGAGCAATTTTTTAGAGAGAGTTTGTGGGGTTGTTTGTTCTCCTTTTATTTCCTAACTTTGACTTCGAATTGAGGTCACCGCAAGAGATCAAGTGATCGTGTTCCATCATTTTTGATGTCTGTGTGGACTGATAAGTGGCCTCGATGCAAGGCGTGGATGGTTTGGAAGAATTTTTTAGAGAGATTTTGTGGGGTTGGTCATTCTCCATTTGTTTCCTTCACTTGCCTTTGCGGAAAGGTTTCCGAAGGCACTCAAGGTCCATTGTTTCTACTGTTCGGGTGGACTTGTAGGTGGCCTTGGTGTGGGGAAACGAGGAATTAGGGGGAATTTCTAAGAGATTTTGTTGAATAATATACAATTTACCATAATGATACAATTTCAACAAGTCTATGCAACCACCTGCACACCTTGCTAATTATTTGCAACAACTATGCCTTGAGTCATGAAACGTTGGCACTCAACCGCACTTAAATATGGTGGAAACCTCAAATTATTATTCAAAACACAATTCTAAACATTATTCCAACTGTCATGCAACTTGGGTCACATGGGCCGCGGCCTACCTGAGATGTTTTCCCAACCCGACTTGTTATTTTGTAGTCGAGTGACTTTCTGCAAGAGTTTTCATGTCTGACCCAACTCTCCAAACCTTTCCTGCATGTGGTTATTAGGTTTATCTCAACTCTGCCTGCTGTGTACATTCACTTATGCAGCTCAATGACTTCCGTAGTTTGTTCACACCCTCTAAATTTATATTCTCAGATGTCTTCACATATTGCAGTCGCATGGTTTGCACACTCATCAGTATGGGACGACCTTCCCATGAAATTGTGTCTACACAAAATTCCTTCCCATCTGTTGGTTCCACCTTCACTCCACTTCTTTGCTCGACCTATAGCTCGCCGCCTCCGCGATACACTCGAAACTCCAATTGATTCAATGCCTTTACCACCACTTGCCATATCTAATATATATGACTAAGTGTTGACACGTTCGTTCATCTCCAAGGTAGGTCATCTCATCTCATAAGTGTGGGTCGGCCTGCACGCTCAACCTCATCGCCCCAACCATATAAAAATTCCATCGAAACATGGGTTGCTCAGGTCGTTCAGGTCGACCGCCTATTCACCCAACTTGCCCAACTGCCATAACACATGACTCACCCGACACCCACATGAATTTCCCTCTTTCTATGGGCAGAATCCCACCTGGTTCCCTCACTAAAAAAACGCATGACTTTCCCTGTTCTCCACACGACTCACCTAGCCGCTATGGGCACAGTTGTTGCACTTTCGCTAAGTGTCGCTGCACGACTCATCACAAAGGTGGGTGCCTGCCAACACAACGCACCTAGTGTCGGACATGTCATCGCATATTCCCATTGCACATAAGTCCAATTCATGGGCAAGACATACTCCCCCACTCCAAATAAGGTTTTTGTACTTGACAGCTCCATCGCATCATCGCAAAGTGTCACTAGCTCTAGCATCCCCAAAATGTCCATGTTTTCCATATCTACTCCATCATCGAAAAAACCACCAAGGTTCATGAATCCATATACATGTACATGTGAAAATATCCTCAATCCATGGTCATCCAAAACATCTGTCACAATCTCCACATGTTGCCTACATCGTGGGAAGCCAATCTTCTGAACTCAAGCTACATGCTATCACTGCAACATATATCATGTTGACCCATCATGTATCGTCAATATTGTATGAATATGATGCAAACATACTTATACTCAACTCCAACATATATCCACACGTTGAGCTACCCCATGTCTCAAACTAGTTGGATAGTTGATCCAACCATCACGCCCAAACCATGAGAACACAATTCCTCATGCCTTCACTGATTGTTTATCCAACATTCTGTCACATCATCAAATCGATCCAAAAATCTCCCATCTTTATCAAAATAATCCATGCTCATGTCCATGAATTAACCTCCATCTCATCTGCAATATTATGTCCATCAAATATCAAGTAAGCCATCTCCAGGTCCATGAAGGAGTCCTCATTATATCTACAACATGCTGCCCATGATGCTAGTATCTATGTGATGCTCGTATACAATCACATCTATCCAGCATCATCATCCATGTGTGAGGAGGCCATCTCCTCAAATCAGTCATGTTCGCCCCCCATAAATACAATTCTCATTGTTCCATATCCAAGTCCATGAAGCAACCACCATGTCATCAGTAATATTCCATCTATGAACCTATAAAAGGGGCAGGTTAACCCTTTCCTCAACATCCATCCATGCACTACCCATGATCCTAGATAAATCAGCCACCATGTCCATAAAAATTGTGCCAAATTGAAAAAGACTCAACCCATGCCCAAGTGCACCCCACCAAGGCATCTCCACCATTGCAACTCCATAGAACTCCAAAGTTTCCTATCTCAATCATATCCATTAAGTCACTCCTTACGAATACACCCCACAATGTATCTATGGTATGAATCCCATACTGCATCAAAGTCAAGTTGCATCTATACCTCAACTCATCAATGAACTAGATACTCCAATACCACTATAATATGAAGTCTCTAATGCCCAAAACCATCTCCAAATCATCATGAAATCATATGAATCATCTCCATTGAATACTTTGGCAAGAACACTTGAATTTGACATGAATTCCATCACAATTTTTCTCTTCCCTCCAAGTCACATGAATTTTCTCATAAACTTCTCACAAAACAACCATGGTTTGGTTTTCCAAATCTGAACAACATACCCATCATTCCATCTATAAAATATCTTCATGTCACACTAGAAAATCCACCGCGCTCAACATCCTTGCCTTGAAAATCCTTCTTGATTCTCATAAGTGGCATCTCCATAAGTGAACCTGCATAATTTCCCTACATAATGTATTCAATGCTCTCATGCCGATTTCCATGACTTGGGCTGTCCAAATGTCTATCAAGCTAGACTCAACACAAATCTAGTCATCTCATCCTTTTCCATCATCCAGGTTAGTTCCCTTAGTCACTTCTACCTTCATATGCCATCATAGGTTCTTCCTTCACTGTAGCCTCCGCCAATAAAGGTCCACCAATATTTCTTCTTGGTTCCAACCATGAATAAGTCTACCCAAATATCACACCATTGTGTCCTTTCTTCCATGAGTTATGTTGGGCATGTAGATAATTATCCATATGGCTAAGCATGAATTATCCATCGCAAATATCATCAATTTCCACCCTTGTCATGGGTATTTGAACCTTCTAGCATGAGGTCACAAATTTCACCAACTAGTTCTGCAAAAATCAATGCTCCTTACTTCTCCAGTGAACAAGGTCTCATCATAGTCTTCCAAGGAAAGACTGTCCATCGCATCGGTAAAGAGGTTCCCTCTTTTTCCATCCCTACATATGGCCCTTCCTCTAAAATTTCCAATGAAACACAATTTATAACCGTACTTACATCCTCATAAGGTCTCTCCAAGTGAGTGTCCTCCATCATCAATGTATGCAAAGTGCACGATCCTGGTCCAAATTTTTCATCAAGTTCTTCCTCTATCATTGAAACATCTACAGCATCCTCTTCTTCACATGTCTTAGCTTCTTCTTCTTCATCACAATATGCATCTCCATCCTCCTCCATTTCCCAACAAAATCGAATAATCTCTACTTCAACATTCTCCTCTGAGACTTCAAATTTAAAATTAATATGTGGGTTCTCTTATTTCATACACCTCAACCTGTATAAGGTCTGAGACAGCCTCCTTTGACATCATTCCAAACTTACCATGTCTTGTTATGCAACTTCAACCCTGACCAATGTATTTCCCTTGTCAATGTTTCACTGAGACCATCCAATATAATGTCCAAGATTCGATACCAACTACAACCTTGTAGTTGTATTCCTGATTTAATATTAAATCATCAACAAAGCTCAACTCACCTTGAATCGAGCTCTGATACCATATGTCACAAAGTGGTATTGGTGCCAGTGCTTCACCCATGTGAGCATGCCCAAGGAAGCACGTTCGGGTGGGTTGGGTTGGGTCATGTCGTGTGAGGACAATTGTGTCAAGAATGGCAAGTGGTGACAACCCATGTTCCTTGTTCACATTCATGCAACCTGTTTGTTGTTTTCTCCCTCAAGCCTCTATTCAGGTCGTGCATGCAGGTAGGTCAGGTTGTGCAGTTCAGGCAGGTCAGGTCATGCCATTAGGGCGGGTCAGATCATGCGTTCTGGTATGTCAGTTCATGTGTTCAGGTAGGTCAGGCCATGTATTCAAGTGGTTCAGGCCATGCATTTAGGTGAGGCAGGTCGGGTCATGTCGTGTCAGGGGACCGTGTTAAAAAATCTAAGTTCTGAATGCTCATGTGCCTTGTGCACATTCGTGCATTATGTTTATCAATTTATCCCTCGTGCCTTCATTTGGGTTATGTGCTCGGGAAGGTTAGGTCAGGTCATGTGAGGGCGATCGTGTTAAAAATTCTATGTTATTACTACCTGTGTGCCTTGTGCACGTCCATGCGACCCATTTTCCATTTTCTCCCTCATTCCTCTGTTCTCGTGCATCGGGTCGTGCCGTGTGAGGGGGTGCCCAAGGAAACGCTTTTAGGTGGGTCGATTTATGTGAGGGAAACCATGTCAAAAATGATAAGTTGTGACTGCTTGTATACCTTGTTCATTTTTGTGTGGCCCCTTTTCCTTTTTCTCCCTCACACCTTCATTCGGGCGGGGTAGGTCAGGTCAGGTTGGGTTGGGTCGTGTGAAGGGGGTCGTGTCAAAAATGTGAATTTGTTACCACCCTCATGACTTGTGCACATTCATGCAGCCAATTTTTTATTTTCTCCCTGGTGCCTTCTTTCGGGTGGGTCGCGTCGGGTCGCGTCGGGTCGTTTGAGGGAGGTTTTGTCAAAAATGCTAAGTTCTGACCGCCCATCTCCCTTGTACATGTTCGTAGGACCTATTTATCATTTCCTCCCTCGCGCCTTTGTTCGGGAAAGTCAAGTCGGGTTGTCCCGTGTGAAGGTGCCTAAGGAAACACGTTTGGGCAGGTTAGGTCGGATCGTGTGAGGGTGCACGAGGAAAAGAATTCGGGAGGGTCAGGTCAAGTCCTGTGAGGGTGCCTAAGGAAACGCGTTCGGGTGGTTTGGGTTAGGTCGGGTCATGTGATATGAGGGTGCCCAAGGAAACACGTTGAGGCAGGTCACTTTGGGTCGAGTAGTGTGAGGGAAACCAAGGAAATGTGTTTGAGCGGGTCGGGTTGGTTCAGGTCTTGTGAGGGCGCCCAATGAAAGACATTCAGGCGGGTCGAGTTGGGTCATTTGAGGGTGCCCAAGGAAACGCATTTAGGCGGGTCGGTGTTGGTCGTGTGAGGGTCGTCATATCAAAAATGCTAAGTTGTGACTGTCCGTGTGCCTTTTGAATGTTCGTGCAACCTGATATCCATTTGTTAACTCATGCATTCGTTCAGACGGGTCGGGTCATGCCATGTGAGGTCACCCAAGGAAACGTGTCTGGGTCGAGTCATGTGAGGTAGGTCATATCAAAAATGCTAAGTTGTCACTTCCTATGTGCCTTGTGTACGTTCGTGTGACCTATTTTCCATTTTCTCCCTAGTGTCATCATTCAAGCTTGTCGAGTCGGGTTGGGTCGTGTGAGGGCACCCAAGGAAACACATTTGGGTCAGGTCGTGCCTTCTTAGGGCACCCAAGGAAATGTGTTCAAGCGGTTCGGGTTATGTGACGACGCCCAAGGAAATGTGTTGGGGTTGGTTCGGGTTGGGTCGTGTGAGGGTGCTTAAGGAAATGTATTGGGGTGGGTTGGGTCGGGTCAGGTCAGGTCATGGCATGTGAGAGATCCCAAGGAAACATATTTAGGTGGTTTAGGTCATGTCATGTTAGGGAGCCCAAAGAAATGCGTTCAGGCAGTTCGGGTCAGGTTGGTTCATGTGAGGGTACCCACAGAAATGCGTTCGAGCATCCTGGGCTAGGTCAGGTCAGGACGTGTGATGGTGCCCAACGAATCATGTTTAGTCGAGTCAGGTCAGGTCGTCGAAGGGCGGTCATATTAAAAATGATAAGTTGTCACTGCCCGTGTGCCTTGTGCACATTCGTGTGACCCGTTTGTCATTTTCTCCCTTGTTTCTTTGTTCGGGCGGGTCAAGTCATGCCATGTGAGGGTGCCAAGGAATCACGTTTGGGTTGGGTTGGGTCGTGGGAGGGAGGTCACATAAAAAATGATAAGTTTTGACAGCCCATGTGCCTTGTGCACATTTGGGTGATCAGTTTTGTATTTTCTCCCTTGTGCCTTCGTTCGAGTGAGTTGAGTAGGGTCAGGTCGTGTGAGGGTGTCCAAGGAAATGTGTTCGGGTTAGGTCGGGATGTGTTACGCCCTTATGCCTAGGGTAGTCTCCCAACCAGTCTATATATGGGTGAGACACTACCTTGATTTTATTTTTTCAAATACTCCACAAGTAGACTACGCCTAAATCAACACTTGTTTAATTAATATTCAAATTCTTCTTCAATATGCGAAATAAAACATAAACATCAGTATAAAACCACATGAATGCCCATACATTCAAGGGAGGGGAATGTCCCTAATCATTAGTTTTCCCAATATTATGTTTCAGTAAATATGTACAATATTCAATAAATTATACAATCAAGCCTGCATAAACCATTTATGCTTCTTGCCAAATGTGCTGGTACTTTGGTCTAGACTTAATGTCTTCCAAACAATCCAAACAATCCAAAGGAACCCCAAAATCCACTTTAAAATATAATAGAACTTGTTTTGGAATTTTTCACACAATTTTGATTAACTTGGGTCACTGGCTAAACCAATTCCCTCAGCACCCTGAACGCGGGTTTCCTGAACGTGTTTGGGTTGTGCCAGACCTGACCCTGCTTGAACTTTGTCACGCCTTCAAACACTCTTCTGAATGACTTTCCTCAATGAACCTAACTCAACCTTGAACATGGATGCCTTGTGGCACTATTTTTCACACACTATCGGGCTGAACCCGACTCGACCCTAATGAACATGCATGGCCTATGGCTGACCCGACTCGACCCGAAGCACTATTCTACACTCACTTCTGTATGACTTGACCCGCCTCTGTTTTCTTCGTCTTTTCGGTTTTCCAAGGTAGGAGCTAGCATCAACAAGGTGTTAATGTCTTTCTATATGCATATACACTCCCTTTGATGATTCCCTCTTGCTTGAATGAATGGTTCAACACTTGATCTCCATGCCATATATATGTGTTCATCTTGTTGAAAGTGGGTGGGGGCTTTCCCATGATCTGACCCACCACTTCTCCACACATCACGTCAACCTGTCACTTTTAATACATCGACCTCATTCCAATAATTTGGCTGTGGCTACCAAGCGGAGTATAAACTTTTGTTCACCACCAACGTTATCCAACACTTAGCTGGTTTTTCACTTCTCTTTCTCAACGCTCATTTCATCACACGATTGCCAAGATTTCGTTGCATCGTAGCCAATTTTTGTGTTTCATCATTTTAGTCCACCGGTGTGCCCATCCAACTACACGTAGTAGTTTTTGTCTCTACATCAACCATCGTTTGTCGCATGTCCGCCGAATGCTTTTCAAGCCCTCGATCATCATCCTCGACTCGTGGGCTTGACATTCTCCCCCACTTAAAGTAAAACTATCATCCCCGATAGTGATACCATCATCGTAACATCATATTGTCGCAAATTCCATTAGAAATTATCATCGCACAATATTGTCACAACATCATTGCATAAACCATCAAGTTTCATGTCTAACATATACATGGGAAATATCTCCTTAATCCATGATCATCAACACATATGTCACAATCACCACACGTTATACCATCATGGGAATTCATTATCCTCATCATGGATACATGATATTGCAACATATATCGTTTCAACACATCCTATATAGTCAATATCATTTTAGTATTTCCATCAAGTACTCCAAACAACTCAAAATCAAAAAAGTTGCTATGTATCCAACGTAACTCTGCACATCGTCAACCCCCATAACTCAAACTAGTTGGGTAGATAATCCAACTATTCATTCTCATTGTGAGAATCCACATCCTCATACCATGTGTTAGTTGTTCCTCTCGCATTTTGTCACATTCATCAACCCAATCAAGAAGCCATCCCATCTGAGTGTAAAATAATTCATGTTCAGGTCCATGAACATGATATCCATCTATTAGTGTTAGAATATGCTTTCTACCATCGATGATCAAAATAAATATTTTCATATTCATCTTAGGTGTCCCACTCAGGAATTTGTTTTATCATTCCATTAGGTCATGTAAAACACTGATTCACTGATGGTAACCCTAATCATAAAGTCTCACTCTCCCTCACAAATTCTCATTTGTTCGCCCACCTTTATGTCTTGCTAAGCATAAAAACAATTTTTAAAACCTCATTTCATTATGTCTTATGTGAGTCAGAGTCAACCATGGATTCAGGTCATTGAAGGTCCCATTAGGTCATTAGGTTTCATTGCTCATGGTCAAAAAATGCACCATTTCATCTCAATAAGGTCAGAAAAAGGTGTGAGAGTGACTCAATAAAAATTTCATTATCATCTGCAGAGGATTTTCAACATGTATATATGATATTTTTAAAGTTTTAATTATGGTTTCAAGTATGATTTTCATACTCAAATGTAATTTTATTCAAAGAAAGAGTTTTAATTTATTTCATTCTTTATGTAATTTTATGCTTCCTATATATATTAAGTTACTCTCCAAAACCTGCCAACTCCAACTTCATTGCCAGACTAAATACCACCAAATCAAAGTGAAATGTACCAAACTCTAGCAACTTCATCCCGCAAAGAAGAAAAGTCAAAGAAAAAGAGATATTTTGCATGCTTTCAAAAAAGTGAAAAGAAATATAGGAAAAGTGGGTTTTTGATATAAATCAAAATCCACTCAAGTATTAAATACTTTTAGACATCAATTTGAAATTCATTTGCCTCCTATTCTATTGAGCAAGCACTTGAGGAGAGAACATTT
Organism: Pinus albicaulis; assembly: GCA_034641835.2. Classification (NCBI taxonomy): domain Eukaryota; kingdom Viridiplantae; phylum Streptophyta; class Pinopsida; order Pinales; family Pinaceae; genus Pinus; species Pinus albicaulis. Next base: position 678,515,468 of record CM076582.1, on the reverse strand, counting down.
TCAATTTTCTTGGAAAAATTGGAGGAAAACTGAGCAGAGGGAGCATATTCTGAAGGTGTTGCACATAGATAGAAGGTGTTGCACATAGACATAATGAATTGTGCACATCCTTAAGGCTTTCCACATACTTCTAGAAAAGCCCAAAATGCTTCAAAATTTTCCCAAGTCACCTCTAGAACTACAATATCAATCTCATTGGCCTCTAGCAAGTAATTAAAGGTCAAAATTCATCATTTCTCTCCTCCTTCAAAGTTTATTGGTTGGTGTTGTTTAATTTGTTTGAAGAATTCATTGTAAACTTACTCAAAACCCTAGTTTTCCTCCCTAACACTGACAACTCCTAAAACACATTTCCCTTTCACTCCCATACCCTTTCGACATTGCAAATACTCTTTCCCAAAACCTATGTTATTACAATACCTATCCCTAAGATTTTAAATCCTAAAGCGCTAAGCCCTAGAGCTACTTTTACCTAGGCTACCAATTCCCCATCCTAAAATTCCCTTTAAACCCCAATTCCCCATCCTAATTACCATCACACTATCACTCCTTTTCCCTTCCACCATTTTTCATATCCCTAACACTATCTGCCACAAATTTCCCTTTCCCTGTTTTCCTATCCCCAAAATTCACCTTCCACATTATCATATACTTCCCCAGGGTTTTGGACATAAAAACACAATGGCAGTAGAAGAAGAGCATAATGGACCATACAATGAGGAAGAGGAAACTGAGGCTAGGAGGACACATAACGAGGGAAGGATAATCATAATTGAACCTACCAGCACTAGGGAACTTTTGGCTTCTCCATTGACAGTAACATGTTTCAAACATGTTGGTTGTTATGATTTTTGTGAACAAATTTAGAGGGTTCAACACCATGACATGTTGACTAGGTTCTTCATATCCAACCTTTACTCTATCAACTTCCATCATTTCCGATGCCACTGGGATCCCGAATGTTGGGGAGAAGTGATTCAAAAAGAGTGATTTGGAGGAAAACTACTTTGATCCCTTCCTGAAACCAACGTATAAGAATGAGAAAAAAAGGTACTTTCCTTTTTCCCACCTCCAAGAGAGGTATGCACCGATGATGAATATAATAATGGAATAATTTTCATGTGAGGTTATATTTTCAAGGCTTTATACTTATCGCATCCACCTCTTGATGCATTTCACTAGGGTAAATATGTTGAACATACCCAACTACAATTTCCGAAGCATAGGTAATATGGAAGTCATTGTCGAGAAAACGGAATATGAACATAAAATGAAAAGTATTTTCCATCATTCCTTAATTAAAATCATAGTTTTATATCATTTGAATTAACTAAACATTGCATGCGATACCTTCATAGCCCATGATATATTCAGAGACCCTCCTACTTAGCATGCTCAAAATGTGCCTTCATCATCCCAATCATCCACTTCCATCCCTCCATCTTAGCCCATATCACCTTCATCTTCATCATATCACACTCCTTCACTGATTTCACCCCCTTTATCTCCATTTCATACTAAGATTGGATCACCCAATAGGATTGAGGTCAATGAACCTAAGATGGCTATTATGGTAGAGGTTGAGCCATTTCCAATAACATACTAGAGAGGTCACATGGATGTGTTTTCTCCACATAAAGTGGAAGGGGCCATGCCTTATACATTAAAAAATTAGATGGATAAAGGCAAAGAGAAGGTCATTGAGGTAGTCATTCATGATGAGGAGGACACTCATGAAATAGAGAAGGAATTTCAGCTTGTTGACCTAGATGAGGATGAAAATGAAAAAATCGCTAATGCAGCCATCAAAGGAAAGGATTCCAAGATTAGTGAGCTCCAGACTAACATTTACATGGAAACATATGTCATATACTTCCTTGAGTAGGAGAATAAGCAATTAAAGACCAAACAGGTCATTGATGAGGTCAAGTATGTCACTGCTCAAAGGGAGGCAGAGAAGGCCAAATCCATGCTACATGAAACACTTGAAAAGTATGGCTTGCTTGATGAGAAAGAGGAACAAGTACCAAGAAAGAAACCTAGAACTATAGGGATCAAAAGAAATCTAGCTCTAGAAAGATAAAGGGAAATTGAGTTTGTTTATTAGCTAACCCTAAATGAGCAGCTTGCTATAGTGATCAGTGAAAACAGGGAGCTATGTCTTGATAGAGCCAATCAGCACTTGGAGAAGCTGCTAGAAAAGGATAATAAATACAATGAGATATTGAGGATGAAATTCAAACACCATGCCCTAAAGGAGAAAATTTCAATGGTCAAGCTCAAGGCAGCCAATGAGAAAATTGAAGCCCTAACCCAGCAAAAGGAGAAGGAGAGGTTAAACATACCTGCTGACGCTTCACTCCAATACTAACTACCTCATCAGCATCCTCTCAACCAATTTTGTGGCAATTTGGAACATTTTAGAAAATTATGAGTTTGACTGTGTTTTCCTAAACGAGGAAGTATAAGAAAATTTTTCATATGTGCAGCACCCTAGGCACTGTGCAAATGATAGGGGAATTTTTGGGAAAAAAATCACCACCAGTGGATTCATAATGACAAATAAAATAAGAAAAACCACTTTTCCTTCCTTCATTTTCATATTCAGGTGGTCAAAAGGGAAAAAAACCACCAAAAAATCATGTTTCTGCCGATATTGTTTCCTAGGTGCTACACACATAATGTCTTAGGAGATTGCAAGTTTGAAGGGTCAAATCGACATCATTTGGAGAGATGGAGGCATATTCAGAAAGAGTACTTGACAAGCTTTCCAAAAAGACATATTGGGCCTGATTAGGACACATGTAGGTCAGTCAGAAGTTTCCTTAAACATGGATGGTGCACAACCTTAAGGCGTTGTGCATATGACATTTTGCTGATCTTTTGGGTTGTTCACTGTAAATGTTGATTTTATCTCAGAAAATAATATTTCTATTAATTTAATTTATCATGGGATATGTAATTGTGTCATGGATAGGTTACCTAGTGTTATATTCATTAGCAAAATTTATCCTTTAGTCAAAATGAATCAGTTTGAATGTAATGAGGAGTGAGTCACTTAGACCATCCTAAACTTGAGCTTTCAGTTCATAAATTAGTGGATCTCTTCCTCATCTCATGGATTCGACCCCTGAGGATGAGTGAAGATTTTTTGATGTCTATTTATCCCCTTTCTTCAGACTAATAAAGGGTTTGAATCAATTTAGATGATAACTTATTGATTAGGGAACTATTGTACTCAGTTTGGCCAGATAATAAAGAAGAGCTCCAAATATTTTTTTGGGATATTTGTGGTATGATGTTTATAATTGTTTTTTATTCAGTTTCATATGTTAGAATGTATTATATTCATTTTCAGTACATCTCTATGGTATGATCTCTTTCAATTTTGATAGGCATAATACATTCTTTTTCATGCTTTGTTTTGGGAAATTGATCATAGTTTGTCCATTTTCCTTTGTTTAGGAAGAATACATCTCCCATGCTCTTACTAGCTTCTCATTAGTCTAAAATTCATATCATCACAACCATCTTAAAGTGTTAACCCTTATTCCTACCTCAACCCATTGAATCCCTGCAATGCTGTCTCATTTTCCATGACCTAGCTCCCTTGGCCTAATTTCTTCATCGAGTGAAACCCAACCAAATCAAATCAAGACAACCCCTACACTAAACATCTAGCCTAAAAACCCTAATTCCTCTAGCCCTCTTGGTTATGACCTTGTGGAGAGATCCCTATCTGACTTGGTAGGGCTAGCTACCAAGCCAAACTATTGGTCTATGGTTACCTATGTTAGGATCTCTTTTCAGCCTTAGAGATATGGCAGAGTGATAACATTCTGGTGTTGTTGTCAGGGAGCGAAAGATCAAAATATTACATGGGAAAGAATGACAAAGATTAGATCCGATTGTTTATGGAGAAAATTGATCAGGCACAAGAAGGTTTTGCACCATTCACCTGTCTACTCCAATGTCAAAGAATGCCAAGGTTCATAATTTTCATGGTGACTCCACTTTTCAAGAAACGATAGTATAAATATATTCTTGGTGAAATCACTGTTGTCAAAATGGATTTGATTTCCAGAAGGTATGATCCTATGAATCGATCTCATATTCCTAGTTTTCCTAACTGTATTCCTGGTATATATTGGCAATCAGGCCTATCAAAGTTTAAGGGTGAAGACGTTGAAGATGCTAGTTTGTGTTTGGTCAAATTTCATTTGCATATTCATAGAGTAAAGATTGAGTTTCCTGAAGATTGTATGATGAATATTTTTATGGCTACCTTGGAGGAAAAAGCGAGATCATGGAATGAGAGTCTACCATATTCTATTTTATATTCTTTAAAGAACTTTCATTTAATTTTATTTCAAAATGATCAAAGCTATCATTCTTCGTTGTTGATGATTGATAGTTGTTGTGAGATCTCTGATAATTTTATTGAGTTGCTTGAAAATTTGTATGGGGATGAAGAGTGTCTATATGATGATATCATAGAAGCCCTGTATGATTTTTCCTCCCAACAAGAATCAATATTTTTCTCCTTGTATGAAAATGACCAGGACCAAGAAAGAGAAATGCCAACTCCCGTTCCTGAAAATGAAAATCATCAAGCTAATGTTAACTGCTATAAAACTCAGTTTTCTCCTCTATCTGAAGATAAGATAGATCAACTCTTGAAAAGTGATGTTACAGCCCAAGCTAATGTAGGTTTTTAGTGTTCACATAGTCAAGAAGGTGTTAGTAAAACTTCTTCCACTTTTGAAAATGAAAATCTAAGTTTAAATGAGGACAATCCTGAAACTAGATTTATAGATCAACATGAAGAAAGACAAACTCCTTTGTCAATATTAATATTTGATGAGGTTTCTCCTAAACCTGATTTTCATAAGTACGATAACTATGAAGATAGTTTCAATGAGAATTTTGATGAAACTATACAGGAACTTGTGAGAGTAAAAAAATTAATGATGATGATTTCCTACAATGAGATAAGCTAACAGAGACCGTTGTCTTTCATGAAGAGGATAGGGTTGTCATGTTTAGAAATATCGAAGAATGTTTTATGTTCAAAGATGATTTAGAATATGAATTTGAGGAGTATGATTCTAAGAGAGACAGTGTGCCAGTGATAGAGTTATAGTTTCGTGTGCTTGAGGAATTTACAACCAGCGCTCAGATAACAGAAAGTCATACTTCCCTATGCTCTCATATGGATCAACAACCAAGTGTTATTTTAGATCATAATGAAGAGTGTGCTTATGTTTTTTTCTAGATCTCAAGACAAGGTAACATTTCATGTTTTTGAAGATCCTTTTACTAATTTGCTACAACTAGCAGGGAAGTTATATTTTGTTGTTTTCCTAGACTAGAAGCACATGTTCAGTAGACACTTGGAGTGGCCTAGTTTTTTTTTTTTTTTCTGCCTGCTCGAGGAAAATGAGAGAAAAATTTCAGTAAGTAACCATCTGCTGGATTGGTTACAATGGAAGGATCACTTCACATGATTTTACATGTGTCTTTAGCAGGAAATTGGTTGTCATCAAGATTTGAAGCCCTCAAGTCTCGGTGATATGCTACCATCAATAAGTTTAGTAATTTTTTTTAATTTTTAGTTAGTATTGAGTCAAGTTTTAGACATTTGAGTTTGCATTGAGTTAGTCTATTTTTCAGAGTTGTTAGTTTTTAGTCATTCTCAAAGTTAGTTTGTGTCATCGAGTTTTCAATATTTAGTCATGCATTTCAATTTGAAGTTTTTTGACCGTATTGGCCCAATGGTTAGGCACTTGGTATACGATGTTCTTGACACCTCCAAGGAGATTCCATCCCCAATAAGGCTGATGTTAGTGTCATAATATGCATTCTACCATCAGTGATAAAAATCACTCTTTTCATATTCATTTTAGGTGTCCCACTAAGAATTTTTTTTTATCATTCCATTAGGTCATGTAAAAAATTGATTCACTAATGGTAGCCCTAATCATAAATTCTCACTCTCCCTCACAAATTCTCATTTTCTAGCCCACCTTCATGTCTTTCTGAGTATCAAAGCACTTTTGAAAATCTCATTTCACTATGTCTTATGTCAATCAGAGTCAACCATGGAGTCAGGTGATTCAATGTCCCATTGGGTCATTAGGTTTCATTGTTGAAGGTCAAAAAATGCACCATTTCATCTCAATAAGGTCAGCAAAAGGTGTCAGAGTGACTCAATAAAAATTTCATTATCATCTGCAGAGGATTATTAGCATGTAGATATGATATTTTTAAAGTTTTAATTATGGTTCCAAGTATGATTTTCATACTCAAATGTAATTTTATTCAAAAGCAGAGTTTTAATTTATTTCATTTTTTATGTAATTTTATTCTTCCTATATGTAATAAGTTACTGTACAAAAGGTGCCAACTCCAACTTCATAGGCCAAACTGAATACCACCAAATCAAAGTGAAAAGTGCCAAAATCCAACAACTTCATCCTGCAAAGAAGAAAAGTCAAATAAAAAAGGATATTCAACATGCTTTCAAAAAAGTGAAAAGAAACATAGGAAACATGGGTTTTTGATCTAAATCAAAATTCAATCAAGTATTAAATACTCTTAGACATTAATTTGAAATTAATTTTCCTCCTATTATATTGATAAAACACTTAAGGAGAGTGATTTTTTTATTTTATGGGAAAAATTGGAGAAAAACTGATCAGAGGGCGCATATTCTAAAGGCGTTGTGTAGACAAAAGGCGTTGTATACACACACAAGGTGTTACACACAACCTTAAGGCACTATTGAAAGCCTTAAGGTGTTGCGCATATGTCCAAAATATCCCAAAACACTTCAAAATTTTCCCAAATCACCTATAGAGCTACAACATCGATCTCATCAGCCTCTAGCAAGTAAGTAAAGGTCAAAATCCATCATTTCTCTCCTCCTTCAAAGTTTATTGGTTGGTTTTGTTTAATTTTCTTGAAGAATTTGGTGTAAACTCACTCAAAACCATAGTTTTCCTCCATAACACTCACAACTCCTAAAACCAAATTCCCTTTGACTCTCATACCCTTTCCACTTTGCAAATACTCTTTCCCAAAACCTTTGTTATTACAATCCCTATCCCTAAGATTTTAAATCCTAAAACCTTAAGCCATAAGTGCTCCTTTTACCTAGGCTCCCAATTCCAAATTCCCCATCCTAATTCCCATCAAACTATCACTCCTTTTCCCTTCCCCCATTTTTCATATCCTTAACACTATCTCCCACAAATTTCCCTTTCCCCATTTTCCTATACCCAAATGTCACCTTCCACATTATCATATACTTCCATAGGGTTTTGGACATAAAAACACCATGGCAGTAGAAGATGACCATAACAGACCATATAGTGAGGAAGAGGAAACAAAGGCTAGAAGGCCACATAAAGGGGGTAGGATAATTAGACTTGAACCTACCAGCACTAGGGAACTGTTTTCTTCTCCTTTGGAAGTAACATTTTTCAATCATGTTGGTTGTTATGATTTTTGTGAACAAATTCATAGGGTTCAATACCATGACATGTTGACCAGGATATACATATCCAACCTCCACAACAACTAAGTCACTTTAGTTGGAGTCACCTTTACTGTCTCAACTTCCATCATTCCAGCTGCCACCAGGATCCTGAAGGTTGGGGAGAAGTGGTTCAAAAATAATGATTTGGAGGAAGACTACTTTGAGCCCTTCCTAAAACTACGGTATAAGAATGAGAAAAAGAGGTTCTTTAGGCCTTTTCGTACCTCCAGGAAAGATATGCATCGATGATGAAGATAATCATTAAATAATTTTCATGTGAGGGTAGATTTTCAATGCTTTATACTTATCACATCTGCATCTTGATGCATTTCACTAGGGTAAAGATGTTGAACATACCCTACTACATTTTGTAAATAATAGATAAAATGGCATTCATTGTCCAGAAAATGGAATATGAACATCAAATTAAAAGTCTTTTCCATCATTCCTTAATTAAAATCATAGTCCTATATCATCTCAATCAGCTAAACATTGCATGGGATACCTTCATAGCCCATGATATATTCAAAGACCCTCCTACTCAACATCCACAAAATGTGCCTTTATCATCTGGGCCATCCACTTCCATCCCATAATCTCAGCCCATATCACCTTCATCCTCATCATATCACAATCCTTCACCCATTTCACCCCCTTCATATTAGTTTCATACTGATATTGGATCACTCAGCAGGATTGAGGTCAATGAGCCTAAGAGGGATATTATGGTTGAGGTTGAGAAATTTCGAGAAAACTACCAGGGAGGTTAGAGGCATGTTTATTCTCCAAATGTAGTGGAAGGAACCATCCCTTATACATCAACAAAATAGGCGTACAAAGGAAAAGATAGGGTCATTGAGGGATTCATTCATGATGAGGAGGACACTCATGCAACAGAGTAGGAATTTTAGCTTGTTGACCTAGATGAGGATTAAAATGAAAAATAACTAATTCATCCATCATAGGAAAGGATGAAAATATTACTGAGCTCAAAAATAATATTGATAGGGAAAAATATGTCATATATGTCCTTGAGAAATTAAATACCAAATGGGTCATTGATTAGGTCAAGTATGCCACTGCTCAAACAGAGACAGAAAAGGCGAAAGCCATGCTACATGAAACACTTAAAAAGTATGGCTTTCTTGATGAAAAGGAGGAAAAAGTACCAAGAAAGAAACCTAGAACTATAGGGTTGAAAAGAGCTCTATCTCTAGAAAGACAAACAAAATTTGGGCTTGCTGATCAACTAACCCTAAATGAGCAGCTTGCCATAGTGATTAGTGAAAATAGGGAACCATGGATTGATACAGCTAATCAAAACTTGGAGAATCTTCTATAAAGGGCTAATAAAGACAATAACCTATTGAGGAGGAAAGTCAAACACCATGCCCTAAAGGATAAAATTGAAATGGCCAAGCTTAAGGCAGCCAATCAGAAAATTGAAGCCCTAACCCATTGAAAGGAGAAGGAGAGGTTAGACATACTTTCTGAGGCTTCAATAAAATCCTATCCACCTCATCAACATCCTCTCCACCAATTTTGAGGCAAGTTGAAATATTTTAGCAAATTCTGAGTTTGACTGTGTTTTTCTGAACAAGGAAATATAAAAAAAAAAATCATATGCGCAACACCCTAGGTGTTGCAAAAATTATAGGGACATTTTTGGGGAAAAATATCACCACCAGTGGATTCATAATGAAAAATATAGTCATGAAAAACACTTTTCCATCCTTAATTTGCAGATTTAAGAGGCAGAAATGGAAAAATCCCACCAAAAAATCATGTTTTTGCCCATATTTTTTCCTAGGCAGTGTGCACAGAGCAGTCTTAGGAGATTTCAATTTTGAAAGGTCAAATCAGCATCATTTGGAGAGATTGAGGCATATTCAGAAAGAAGACTTGACAAGATTTCCAAAAATCCTTCTTGGGCTCGATTTGGACACCTACACGATAGTCAAAGGTTACCTTGAACATGGAGGGTGCACAGCCTTAAGGTGTTGCACATATGATAAGAAAATGGCACATATGAGAGTTTGCTGATCTTTTGGGTTTTTCACTGTAAATTTTGGTTTTATCTCAAAAATTAATCTTTATATTAATGTAATTCATCATGGTAAATGTAATTATGTGAAGGATAAGCTACCTAGGCATATATTCATTAGGTAAAGTTATCCTTTAGTCAAAATGTATCAATTTGAAAGTAATGAGGAGTGAGTCACTCGGACCATCCTACACTTTAGCTTTCAGTTCATAAATTAGTGGATATCTTCCTCACCTCATGGATTCGACCCCTGGGGATGATTGAATTTTTTTTTTTGTCTATTTATCCCCTTTATTTAGACTAATAAAGGGTTGGAATCACTTTGGATCATATTTTATTGATCAAGGAACTATTGTACTCAGTTTGGCCAATTAATAAAGAAGAGTTGCAACTATTTTTCGGGATACTTGTGGTATGATGTTTATGATTATTTTTTCTTCAGTTTCATATGTTATAATTTATTGTATTCATTTTCATTTCATCTCTATGGTATGATCTCTTTCAAGTTTGATAGGCAGAACACATGCTTTCTCATGCTCTCTTTTGGGAAATTAATCATAGTTTGTCAATTTTCCTTTGTTTAGGAATAATACATCTCCCATGATCTTCCTAGCTTCTCATCAGTCTAAAATTGATCTCATCACAATAATCTTAAAGTGGTAAGCCTTATGCCTACCTTGCCCCTTTGAATCCCTAAAACCCTATCTCATTTTCCTTGACCTAGCTCCCTTGGCCTAATTTCTTCATCCAGTGAAACCCAACCAAATCAAATAAAAACAACCCCTGCACTAAATATCTAGCCTAAAAACCATAATTCCTCCATCCCTCTTAGTTGTGACCTTATGGAGAGGGCCCTCTCTGACTTGGTAGGGCTATATACCAAGCCAAAATATTGGTCTGTGGTTACCTCCGTTGGGATCTCTTTGTAGCCTTAGAGATCCGGTGGAGTGCTAACACCATCCAAAAAGCCATAATTGTCCCAAATGTGATGCCCATGATGCTAATATCCATGTGTTTTTCAAGATACAATCACTACTATCAAGAAACATCCATGTTTTAAAGTTACTCCTCAAGTTCCATCAAGAAAATCCTCTCAACAATGTGCCATATTCAGGTCCATGAAGCTATTTTCATCTCATCTGCAATATGCATCCAATATGTGTATCCAAGTTAAGTCAGGAAGACTCAACCCATGCCCAAGTGTACCTCACCAAGGCATATTATCGTTACATCTCCATCAAGCTCCAAAGTTTCTTGTCGATCATCTCCATCAAGTGGCTCCTCACAAACACACCCCATAAAAGTACTCAAAGGTATGCATCCCATAATGCATCAAAATCAAGACCAATATCGATCTCAACTCCACAATGGATCATATACTACAATATCACTATAGTATGAAGCCTCTAATGAATGAAACTCCATCATGAACTCCCATGTATCATCATATTCAAAGTGTTGGCAAGAATACTTGTATTGGTCATGACTGCCATCACAATTTTCTCTCAACCTGCAAGTCATATGAATGTGCTCATAGGCGGCTCACCCAACCAATGTCTTGTTGATCAAAGTGAACAAAATCCATCAATCCATTTATGAAATATATCCATGTAGTCCGTGTACATGATTTTGGCTGCCCATGTGTTCATCTAAGTGAAATAAACTCAAATACAGTCATCCATAAGTTTATATGTAAAGGTAAAGTGCCCTCGGTCACCTCTACCATCAATCATCATGAGTAATTCCTTCAAGGCTTCTCCCCCACAAAAGGTTCACCAATAATTCCTTCTTGGTTGTAAGCCATGAAGAAGTCTACCCAAACAATGTGCCCTACAACCAAGGCAATCCATAGGTCATGTCGGGCACCTAGCCATTTTCATATGCCTAAGCATGACCCTTTCATCACAAAGATCATCAAGTTCCTCCCTTGTCCAGGGCGTTTGAACCTTCTAGAGTAAGGTCACGAATTTCCCTATCAAGGTTTGCAACATCCCATGTTCCTTTCTCTTCCAATGTACAAGGTCTCGTCATAGGCATCCAAGGAGACACCATCCATGGTGTTGCCAAAGAATTCATATTCTTTCTTACTCCTCCATACAGTTTATCTACCTTATGCTTCAATGAAACACAAGTCATATCTCGATGAAGAATCTCATAGTGAGTGTCCTCCATCCTCATCAATATCTTTGATGTGTTTGATCTTGGTACAACCAACTCATCATGTTTCTCCTTGATCATGGCCACCCTTTCATCATCTTCATGTGGTTCATCCACCAATGCCTGCAATGTGTTCGGTCTAGGTTCAAGCTTTTCCACAACTTCTTCCTTGTTCGCTTCCTCATATTTAAAATCCTCATGAGAATCATCCATCACTGATTCTGACAATGTACTTCGCCCTGGTCCAACCTATTCATCAATTTCATCGTTGACTTTTACCACATATGTAACATCCATGTGTGTATCATCCACCATTGATGCTTGTAATGTGCTTGGTCCTGGTCAAAAATTTTCATCAAGTTCTTCCTTGACTTTAATCACATCTACAACATCCTTATGTGAATCAACCTCCAATGCTTGTAATGTTCTTCGTTCGGGTCCAACTTGTTCATCAAGTTCTTCCTTCCCTTCAACCACATTCACAACATCCTTGGGTTTGGCCAAAGTAGGTTACTTCCACCTCCTCTGGTTCTGATTTTCAAGTTCAACAAGCTTGTCCCTACGTGCCTACAACTCAAAAAATAATTCCATCCATTCACCAAAATCGTCCATCTTCTCTCTAATTTTATTGGATTCATCTCGTTTTGAGTCAGATATCTATTATTTGCACAAGGTCATAAGGGAATTATGTGCCTCATCAACCTCTTCAATAATCCTTTTCACCTTCTTCCAACATACCAGCAATTTATTTTCCAGTACTTCAATCTTAGGATGAATCAACGTGATATTCTCTTTAATAATCCTTATCCAACATAAGGCCTCATAAGTCTTCTCCTGGAATTCTTCCCAAGTTGGCATGTCTTATTTTGTAGCTTTAGCCCTGAAAAATGTCTTTCTTCAACCAAGGTCTCAAAAGAAACCCAATAATACAAGTCCAGCTTCAACACCACCTACAACCCTTCAACAATGTTGCTGCTTCCTTCAATGATCAACCTCTTTGAAAAGGTAGCTCTGATACCATCTATCATGCCACTATACCTATGGTATCCTCCGAAATTCTCTATAGATGGGTGCAACACTACCTTGTTTTTCTTTTTTCAAATACTCCACAAGTAGACTATGCCTAACTCAACACATGTTTAATTAGTATTCAAAGTGTTCTTCAATATGTTGATTAAAACATAAACATCAATATCAAACCCCATGAATGACCAAACATTCAAGGGATGAGAAACTCCCTAATTATAAGTTTGCTTGATATTATGTTTCATTAACTATGTACAATATTCAATAAATTATACATCCAAGCCTACATAAACCATTTATGCTTCTTTCCAAATGTGCATGTACATTGGTCTGGCCTTAGTGGCTTCCCAATAGTCCAAAAAATCTAAAGGAACCCCAAAATTACCTTTAAAATATCATAGAACATGTTTCTTAAGTCTACACAAAATTCTGGTTCACTTGGGTCACTGGCTGAACGGATGCCCTCAACACCCTGAATACATTTTTGAATGCGAGTCACTAGGGTCATGGGCTACACGTGTTTCCTGAACATGTTCGAGTCGTGCCAGAGTCGACCCGAAGCTGCCTAAATGTTGTCACACCTTCAAAAAATGTTCTGAACGACTTTCCTAGACAAACCAGAATCGACCCTGAACGTGGACGCCTTACGACACTATTATGCATGCGTCGTCGGGCTGAACCTGAATCGACCCCACTAAATGTGCATGACCTGCGGCTGTCCCGACTTGAACTAAAGAACTGTTTTTCACACACTTATGTACAACTTGACCAACCTCTATTTTATTTGTATTTTTGGTTCACCAAGGTAGGAGCTCACATAAACAAGATTTTGATGTCTTGCTAGATGCGTAGACAGTCCATGTGATGATTCCCTCTTGATTGAATGAATGGTTCAAAAATTTCTCTCCACACCATATATATATGCATTCATATTGTGTAATTTGGATGGGATCTTTCCCATGAGCCGAACCACCACTTCTCCACATCACGTCAGCCTTCCACTTTTAATACGTCGGCCTCATTCCAATAATTCGGCCGTGGCTACCAAGTGACATATAAATGTCGATTCAGCACCAATGTTATCCAACACTTAGCTAGTTTTTCACTTCTCTTTCCCATGACTCCTTTCATCGCACGGTTGCTAAGCTTTTGTCACATCATAGCCAATTGTTTTGTTTCATCATTTTCGTTCGCCAGTGCACCCACCCAACTTCGCATAGTATTTTATTGTCGCTACATCGAGCATCATTCGTCGCATGTCCGCCAAACAATTTCTATGCCCTTAGTCATCATCATCGAGTCATGGGCTTGATAGGTCAGGTCATGCCATGTGAGAGCACACAAGGAAATGTGTTCGGGAAAATCGGGTCAGGTTGAGTCATGTGAGGGTGCCTAAGGAAATGTGTTTGGGTTTGGTTTGGTCGGGTCGTGTCATGTGAGGGTGCCCAAGGAAACACATTCGGGTGGGTTAGGTTGAGTCGTGTCATGTGAGGATGCCCAAGGAAACCTGTTTTTCCGGGTTGGGTCATATTGTGTGAGGGCGCCCAAGGAAACATGTTCGGACCGGTCGGGTCGAGTCGGGTCATGTCATGTGAGGGCACCCAAGGAAACATGTTTAGGAGGGTCGGGTCAGTTCATGTCATGTGAGGGCGGCCAAAGACACACATTTGGGTGAGTTGGGTCGAGTCGAGTCAGGTTGTGTGTGGGCGTCAAGGGAAATGCGTTCGGGCTGGTCAGGTCAGGTCAAGTCTTGTGAGGGTGACCAACGAAACGTGTTTAAGTGGGTTAGGTCGGGTCGTGTGAGGGCAACCGTATCAAAGATGATAAGCTGTGACTGCATGTGTTCCTTGTGCACATTTGTTTGACCCATTTTTTTAGGTCAAATTGTGTCGTATGATGTATCCCAAGAAAACACGTTCGAGTTGGGTCAAGTCAAGTTGTGTAAGGGTAGTTGTATAAAAAATGCTAAGTTGTGAACGCCTGTTTTCCTTATGGATGTTCATGCGACCCATTTTCCATTTTCTCCCTTGTACCTTCGTTCAGGCGAGTCAATTCATGCCATGTGAAGGCACCTAGGGAAACGTGTTGGGGTTGGGTTGTGTCAGGTTGGGTTGTGTGAGGTCGACCATATCAAAAATGGTAAGTTGTGACTGTGTGGTTTTCCTTGTGCACGTTCGTGCGATGCATTTTTCGTTTTCTCCTTTGTGCCTTCATTCGGGCGGGTCAGGTCGTGCCATGTGATGGTTCCCAAGAAAACGAGTTTGGGTCAGGTTGGGTCAGGTCGTGTGAGAGTGGCCATATAAAAAATGCTAAGTTGTGACCACTTGTTTTCCTTGTGCATGTTCGTGCGACCCATTTACCGTTTTCTCCCTCATGCCTTCATTTGGGCAGTTTGGGTCATGCTGTGTGATGAAGCCCAGGGAGACGCGTTCAGGTTGGGTCTGTTCATGTGAGGGCGGCCATATCAAAGATGCTAATTTGTGACTGCTCATTTTTCTTGTGCAAGTTTGTGGTACTTGTTTTATGTTTGATACCTTGTGCCTTCGTTCAGGCAAGTCGGGTGGTGCAGTGTGACAACACCCAAGGAAACAATTTTAGGTCGGGTCACGTCATTTTGTGTGAGGGAGCCCAAGGAAATGAATTCAGGCGGGTTGTGTCGAGTCGTGTCATGTGAGGGTGCTAGGGAAACACGTTCGGGCAGGTCAGGTCAAGTCATTTGAGGGCACCCAACGAAATATGTTCGAGCGGGTCCAGTCGGATCAGATTGTGTTAGGGCAGTCATTTAAAAAATGCTAAGTTGTGACCACCCATGTGCCTTGTGCACGTTAGTGCGACCTTTTTTTTGTTTGCTCACTTGTGGCTTTGTTCAGGCAGGTCGGGTCGTGTGAGGGTGGCCATATCAAAAATTTTAAGTTGTGACTGCACGTTTTCCTTGTTCACATTTGTGCGACCCGTTTTCCATTTTCTCTATTGTGCCTTCATTTGGGTGGGTTGATTAGTGTTGTGTGACGACAACCAAGGAAATGTGTTTGGGTTGGCTGGTTTGGGGGTGGCTGTATAAAAAATTCTAATTTGTGACCACCTATTTTCCTTGTGCACATTCATGTGACCCGTTCACTATTTTCTCCCTTGTTCCTTAGTTCGGGTGGGTCGATTCATGTCGTGTGACGTCGCCCAAGGAAATGCATTTGGGTCGGGTCACATCAGGTTGGGTTGGGTCATGTGAGGGAAACCATATAAAAATGCTAGGTTGTGACTTCCCTTTTTCCTTATGTACGTTTGTGCGAACTGTTTGCCATTTGTTCCCTATGCCTTCATTCCGGCAGGTCGGATCTTGTTGTGTGACAATGCCTAATGAAACACATTCAGGTTCAGTTATGTGAGGGCAGGGGTATCAAAAATGCTAAGTTGTGACTACCTGTTTTCCTTGTGCATGCTCATGCAACCCGTTTTTAGTTTCTCCCTTGTGCCTTCATTCGAGCGAGTCGAGTTGTGCTGTGTGAGGGCACCCAAGGAAATGCGTCTGGGTCAGGTTGGGTTCAATTGTGTGAGGGCGGTCGTCTCAAAATTGATAAGTTATAACCACATGTTTTCCTTGTGCATGTTCGTGCGACCCGTTCGCCACTTTCTCCCTTGTGCCTTCGTTCGGGTGAGTCAGGCCGTGTCGTGTGATAGCGCCAAAGGAAACATGTCTGGGTCGGGTCAGGTCGTGTGAGGGTGGTCATATAAAAAATGATAAGTTGTGGCCTCCCATTTTCCTTTTGCATGTTCGCGTAGCCCGTTTTCCATTTCCTCCCGGGTTCCTTTGTTCGGGCGGGTCACGTCGTGTCATGTGAGGGCACCCAAGGAAATGCATTTGATTTAGGTCATTTGAGTGTGGTCGTATCAAAAATTCTAAGTTGTAGCCACTCATTTTCCTTATGCACATTCGTGTGACCTGTTTTCTGTTTACTCCATTGTGCCTATGATTAGGCGGGTTGGGTCATTTTGTGTGATGGTGCCTAAGAAAATGCATTTTGGTTAGGTCATGTGAGGGCGGATGTATCAAAAACGCTATGTTGTGATCGTCTGTGTGCCTTGCCCATGTTTGTGCAACACGTTTTCAATTTTCTCCCATGTGCCTTCATTTGTGTGGGTCGGGTCATGCCATTTGAGGGCACCTAGGGAAATGCATTCAGGTCGTGTCGTTCATGGCCCTTGTTCACTCGTTGGATCCATTAAAATAGGTTCTTCTCTATGTCTCTCTCGTTGGCTCCGTTGAAATTGACTCTTTTCTATGTTTCTCACATGCCGCTTGGTTGCTCGTTGGCTCCATCGAAATAGGCTCTTCGCTCTATTTTTCAACTCCTCCCTTTTTGGTGGGGGGAGAGGGGTTGGATTTTCTTCTGAAATATGGGTTGGTAATTGAGTTTTTTGTTTGAGTGCACTTGCAGAATGGTCTTGGGTCATTTTTAGGGTCATTGATCTTCATCTTATTTCGATCCCCACTAGGTAGCACATGAGTGGTAATTTTTTCCATGCTCGTCCTAGGAGGCATATGTGAACAAACTTCCCCTTTTGCTTGGATTTCTCTGAGTTGGATGGGGTTGTTGTGTGTGGCCCCATGAGATAATTGTTCGCCCACCTATGTCGCTCTTGTGCCTCTTAGTCTCTCATTCACTTTGTTGAAATCGGCTCTCAGTTTGCTCCATTGAAATCGTCTCTCCGTTCACTCCGTTGAAATCGTGCCCCTTGTTTTCTCGTTGGCTATGTTAGCCTCTCTCTCCTAAACAATTATAAAAAAAATAAAAAAAAATTAATTAAATATTGAAAATTAGGATTTTATGCTTAATTTTCTAGATTATGTTAGTTCCTCTTCATTAGGAGTTAGTTTAGGCCTAGCTAACTTAGCACCTAGATTAGTGTGTGTGGTTAATATATTTTCTCAACCAAGTTGTCCAAGATAGACGCACTATCTTGAGACAACTTCCTCATCTATTTATTTTTATTATTACATTCTTTTAATAATGAAGAATATGACAGTGAGTAACACTATGAGGCATTTTCTGCCATGTCTATGTTTCTATGTTGTTGGTGTGTTAACTCTTTTTAATATTCAACATGTGGTATCAGAGGTGTATGGTTGTGAGCTTGTCCCTAGCCAAGGTCATAGGGAGATTGTAGTTTTTTGTTGCGTATTTTGCAGTTTTGTGTTGGCTTTGCGATGCGCCAAGTCTGGAATGATGGGAACTAGAGCTCATGCACCATGTGCGGGAATCTCAGGGCGGTTGATCTTATTTCAATTTTCCTAGTCTCTTATGAAGTAATCTATCTAGATATTTAATTTTTGACATTTCATTCAATCATATTAATTCGTCATGGTGATATAGAGAACCAAGATGTTGTTGCTAGACTTGAACTTCAACAATATTTGAGTTTGGAATTTGATGGATATACAACCCAATGTCTACTTCAAGCATAGTTGAAAAATACAAAGAATGTGTTCTCCATGCGATGTTTTTTCTTATTATTAATTAAGCTTAAGACCTGTGTGTCAGATATATGTAAGTGGAGAGTTGTAGCACTTGTTCCTACGAGGTACATCATAAAATATTTGTTGAATGGCATAGTTTTGAGAATGGAGGATATTAAGCATGGTGAAGATATAATTGAGTTTCTACCGTAAGCTGAGGAATCAACCAATGATAGAAAAATTCCTGGATTTCGCACGACTTGGACTGGTTGGACTGCGAATCTTTGTTGGATTGGATATAAGTCCCTTTTTGTGATCTCAAAATCGTCTATTTGGTTGTATTTTCTTCAAATTCGGCGTTCCGCAGGTAAATATCCGAGGTTTGGGGGAAATCTGTAAAATAAATTTCAATGTTTTCTTATGTCCGACGTAGTTTTATATCCAATAAAAGGCTCGGTGGAAGATAATCAATTTAGTAGAGATGTGGTGAAGATATTTTTCCTATGAACAGTGTTTTTTTATGTAAAATATCGGACCGAAAATGAAAATTCGATTCCGAGAGCAATTTCTCGTGACATTTTTAGTGCATAGTTAATATTTCCATGCATGATAGCGCTAGTTACATAAATTGTTTCTTCTGAAAGCTCTAATTCACCGTCACTTCCTGTACTAAGCTTGCCATTTAATTCTCGTCAAAGCCCTCTCTCGCTTCCTATGGCCACTACAAATTGATGACATCACCAATTATATTCTCTCAATAATAATATATTTACCTCCTGATTCTTTTATGTTAACAGGCGTGTCACTTTTCTCTAAATCCTCCTCAAGAGGAAAGAAACAAAGGCTGAGTTAACAGAAAAAAAAAATAAAAAAATCTGACTCTTAATATAAAGGGCAATGTTCTTGACTGATGAGAGCTGAAGAGAGTTATACAACTTCTAAAGGTGATGCATTGACAAGATATTATGGATAAAATATTATTGGTACTAAGATTTATTTTTTCTGCACGGTAGTTTTATACATATTCAACAAACGTATTGGGATTTTGAAGTTGCAACGTAAATTGTATGCTTAAATGAGAACATATGTTTTGGTGTTCATGCCAAAGTATTATTCGAATTGAACCCTCTACAGTTTAAAATAAAAAAATTGGTGTTCAATGTTTTGGAAGCAACTTGCATGGAATATCTTTGAACCTTCCTGAAATACCAGTCTCCATCATGGAACATAGATTGGAGTAAATTTAATTACAAGTGCTCATTTATCTTCGTAGCCCTTTTTCATGGAGAAGTTTTCTGCATTGGAAGAATTATGGTGTTCAAAAGTCTCTCGAGTCACCTTTTATGGTGAGTATTTTGAGCTTTGTGCTTTTCCGTGAATAGATTCTAAATCTCATTTAAAGGTAACCTAAAATCACTTTTAAGTGATTTCATAAAGTTATTTAAATTATTTTAGTGAGAGCCTCTCTTTATTTTAGTGAGAGCCTTTAAAAAAAATTAAAAGATAAAAATATTTTATTCATGGAGAGCTACTTTTTTCTTTATCTGTAAATTTTTGAGGGATAAAGAGTAATTTCCTTTAGTCAATTTGGACTAATAAGTTGTATTAATTTTTTCTCTTTTGGAGAGATAAGGTGTTTTATTTTTATTTATTTTTTGGAGTAATAAGGATTGATTTTTGTAATTCTTGGAGTGATAATATGAATGTTGAAGTAATTTTGTGGAGTGATAAGGATTTAATTTTATTATAAATTTGGAGTGATAAGTAAAATTTGATTATTGAAGTAAAATTTTTACATCTAGGTGGTTCAGTCAGTTTTGAAGAAAATTTTCCTCCAAGAAGTTCTCAAACTTGATGCTTAATAATTTTCAACGAAAATGTTGTAAAGATGAAAGGCTAATGTACCTTGAAAATTAATAAAATAATATTTTTTTGTGGTACTTGTGTCCTAGATCTGCCCAAAATGGAATAAGGGGATCTTAGGTACACCATGTGCATGAATTGTGTCGAGTTTTTTTTTTTTCGACACTGTTTTTGTACTATGGTACACAAAAACTTAAACAACTACATGCACATAAGCAAGCTTAAGTACACAAGTCATCAAGCTTAAGTAATCAAGCTCATGTAATCAATCATAACTACAAAATCACAAACAATCACATGAATTTGTGCAACACGTCATCAAGTTGATAAATAGGTCTTCTATAGTCACATTCAACATTCTCCAATCAAAATAATCAAGTTAAAGACACCACAAAATCAAGCATTCCAAGACAAGACGACATCAACAACACTTTTTATATTACTTGCAAATAAAAAAATTTGTAACTAAGTTGAATTTTAAGGGTGCATTCTCAGTTGAAACTGACACACTGATTTTAATTGATAAGGTGGTGAAACTAAGACAATTAAGTCAAGTAATTCTTCAACTGAATCATATTATTTGAACTTTTAATCTGTTTCTTGGGTGCATTTTCGACAGTGTTCGACACCCTTCTTTTGAAAATAAGCAAAATCAAGTCAGTACAATGTTCACAACATCAAGGGAGCCAACATGAAGTTCTGTAATATTCCCAATTGGGAAAACTCAGCAACACATGCATGAAAAATGCATTTTTAGATATATGTGCTATAAAACTCAAAATAAACCCTTGGATCCATTATATCTAACAACATGACATCTAAATCCAAAATGAGATCAGAAACAAATCATATTAGGTGAGGTAATCAAGTCTTCCACACCTAGTATGGCTCAAAATTGATGAAACCCCAAAACTACTGCAACATAAAATTACTAAATAAAGAGACAGCACAGTGTAATGAGGGTTTATACATAGAAATGTTAGAGACAAATAGATCTAATATTATATTAATCAATATGGCCCAAAAATTGATATCTAGTCTCCTTTATACAAATCCAAGAGAACCCCGGAAGGGTTTCTAGGAATACACCCAAATACAAAGGGTGATCTACAACCCCAAGACTAAATAATCACTAAAAACTGAAGCACATGAGTATATAAGGCTCTTATTCATATATTCTCAAAGTTATCCCCCCATGAAAGGATGAACCCTTTAATCACAGGAAAAATATCCAAAAGAACCACAAGATCCCCTACTGAAGCTTCCCTCCAAAATAACGCAATTTCCAGACTGAAATTATGCTTTAGGTGATGGAAATATATTGGGATACTACCAAATATTTGAGATTAGATCAATAACCCTCCAGAATAATCTCCCAAGAGAAGGAATCCTCCCTCCTATGCAAAGCCAACTCAGAAAGTGGGTTTCTCAACCCTCCACTGTAACACCCTGCAACACAACACAATATTATATAGAAACTACGTTGTAGCTGAAGACTGAATCTTGGCCCCAATTCCAGATATGTGGAATGATATATCAGGTCTCTCCCAAGAGCTACTCAAAGGTAAGAGATGGAATTTCCTAAACACAACATCCTTGTGCTAAACATCACCAGCAATCTTAGCTAAATAGCTGAAGAGAGAAAAAGTCTAAGTAGACATATCAAAATATGATTCATAAGCTACCCCATATGTGTGCCATCCTCTTCCTTATAAAAATTTGGGCCTTCTTACCTTGGGTCCCACTCATTAAGGTTTCCACCATCACACAATCAATCTCCCTCCAAAATTGCGTTGTACCTTCATCAATGCCACTCCTCCATAATAGCGTTGTTTGATTTGGTCAAGGTTGACCTATTCAACCTAGTCCAACCATTTTCACACCTAAGGGTCTTCAATCCAACTCTTAGATAGCTGTCTAAACTAATCCACATTCATATTGAGTTGCCTTTATTGATGATCCACTCCTCTCGCATTAGTGTTGTTGACTTGGTCAAAATTAACTTTGTCCACATTCATTATTCCTTGTTCACACATGAGAGTGCTACATCCAGTTATTATTATGATCCCTTTTCAAAACAAGAGGGATTATATTGTTGTTATAAATTTTTATGGGCCTCCTTACCCATTTATTCATCTAACTATAGTTTTAGAGAAAAATTAATATTCCAATTAGCTGCATGCTAATTTAAGAATATTACAGTCCTTCCCTCCCAAATGTTGCTTTTCCTCAAGAAAATGAAAGGATAGAGCTGAAGAGCCTCCTCTCCTTCTCTTGTATAATCCTCATGTGATATATCCCTCCAAGGAACAAGATTATGTCTCATCAATACATCCCCAAATTGCCCCTCCCAAATATGAAAGTTAGCTTTTGGTGACCATCCCAAAGAGCTATCCTCATGAAGAAGTAAAATATACATGGAGGAAAAAATGTGTTGTC
The DNA here is from genome assembly GCA_034641835.2 of Pinus albicaulis. Taxonomy (NCBI): domain Eukaryota; kingdom Viridiplantae; phylum Streptophyta; class Pinopsida; order Pinales; family Pinaceae; genus Pinus; species Pinus albicaulis. The sequence goes on along the minus strand of CM076582.1, from coordinate 678,492,947 downwards.
TAGAGGCCTCCTTGAGGGATGATATTTCCTATGTATTGGGATTTATCATACCCATGTGAGTCTCCCATCCCCAAGCTATCATCCATACAAAATAAGGCACCATCTAGAATGGTAACTCGTGAAAAATCTCCTCCACCTTTGACTCCTACAATGTAGGTGGGTTGAATAACTGAACATGGTAGAAAAAATGGCCTACCCCACGATGTATTTCTCTCCAATCATGATAAGTGTAGAGTATCTACTTATCTTGGGCTGTAATAAGGTTGTTGTCAAGTGGCAAGAAGAAGACTAGATCTTCAAAGATCCTCTCTCTAATGTGATGAATCATGCTGGCCCAAACCATTCCATACAAAATGAATGGCACATCATCACCATATGGCATCCAAATCAGAAAAATATTGAATGTTATGTGCAATTTCGGATGATACCAATGGTTTCTCAAGTGGATATAGCACAGTCTTTCCAACTGTTGTTTGAGAACACCATGTGGCAAGTTGTCCTCCAATAAATTACTAACTATGCATGTTGGCTCATCTACTATGTGGGAGTAAGCAGTAATATATATCAGCTGAGCATAATAAAAATATAAATACAATTTCCCAAATTCATGTAGAGAAGGGTTATCATCATAAGTGTTGGTCCTAGAAAGATCATCAAACCCAAAAATAATCTTGCCCTCTTGTGGAGAAATGCACTATACATAGGTGGTGAGGTAATGCAAATATTCAATGAAATGAATAATAAGTACAGTAATACATTTCTTACCATGCATAATTATTAGGCTCAAAGTGAGGCCCATGGATGAGTCCTCCCATGAGATTATCCTCATAAAATTCTACAAAATGAAGGGATGCATACTCCTCTTGTAACACTCCATCAATAGAAACATACTCCCAAGTGACAACGATGTTGGCCTTAGTGATAAGGCTCTTGTCACTCCATGACTCCTTCCTTTGAAATTCCATATGCCAAAGTCATCCACCATCATGTTGCTATGTGGGGGGATCTCCTTCCTATGTGGAAGCCCCTCATTATCCTCCAATGTTGAAGGGTAGCCTCTTTGCACCTTGAATGTGCCATCCCTTTCTTCGGAAATATCATGATAAGTATGGGAAAAATTCTGCCCATACTCTCCCAAGAGTATCCACAACAACAATAACTCTTGCTGCCCCTTCACACCTCCATCATACAAATCATGTGGTTAAAATATGTTTATTATCATGAAGAAGATCATGTCAACACAATGCACCCAAACTCTTTTCTACCATACGATGTAAATGTCCTGCCATGTTTCCTCCACCAACATACCCTTTAGAGAAGGATATATCATATGATGTCCAAACCTTTTCAACAGTAGCCAATGCAGCCATCCCTCCTATTTTCGGGTGTTATAAATATGCAAGTGGATCACCAACCTCTTTCTCACCATCCACACCCATTCATCCACCTGTGGATGTCTCCTACCATGCTCCACCTTGGTACTCCTCCAATGAAGACTATCATCCCTCCCAAATCAGATTTCTATCTTTGCATTTCATGGGATGTTGAAATGCAACCTCTTGGAGATCTCTTAGAGAATATCCCACACCAATGATCATATTGAATCCATAAGGATCCAAGTATGTTGAAGTCAAAACTTCCTCATAGGCCTGCACAACGCTCATCCTAATAGATCCATCATAATGATGTAAGACAAAATGTCTCTCCTTGATCATCTGATCATCTAGTGTCATATAAGTGTAATGGTCACTAGAATGTTGTAATTATACCTGGGACCCCAACTCCTCAATACTGCCTAATGACTGCACTGTCAACCTCCTCCTCAAAGGTGTTTTTGTTGCCTCATGCTCTAGCTCAACGCTGAACATAATGTTCTGCACTGGATTATTTAGGACAAATCTCACCCTATCGTCCAGAATTCCACACCCCAACCCCAAGGGTTGTGTGCAGCTCAACAATAACTCATTAGGATGATTTTTTATCCCTTAATTTGACAACTCAAGGCTGCACAACGCACTAAAAGTTTGCTGCTCCAAATTAGCAATATGTTTTGATCCTTGATCATGCAAAGGTAGATTCCCACAACCCTCCATAAGATTTTCTGAAATAAAAAAAACTGGAAATTCATGCATACCTTGGTGGAACTTGGGAACACCTTGTATGGCTAAAAAGGTTCCTCCTTCTAATGTGTTGGCTTCCCCAACTGTTGAGGATGATGGTTGCTCCTCCATAGTTGTGCCAACACTGGTACAAATCTCCTCAAGTGGTGGTGAAGGCTCCTCCCCTTCTTATTTATTCTTATCAAATATTTTGATCATCCTTTGAGTGAGATATGCAAAATTAGCCACTCTTGGATGACTCAAATGGCTGAACCACCAAATTCTTGTCTTACCCTCAGGGTGCAACACTGAGATCTCAACAACCTTTCTTTCTACCACTAGATGTAGTAGGAAGAATTCATCTAGCTTCATCACCCAAGCCTTCATTGTACATGTGGATGATCCATCAAAAGTAGAAAATAGAAATATATTGCCCTTTATCCTCCTATTTTTGCAAGGTCTCCTTTCCTCTTCAAGTTGAATAAACTATGGAAGTGTTAGAGTTTCCTTGAAATTTTTTGGTTGAGACTTGTATTCTGCAAGGTATGCACTTACGATCTCATGTTCCAAGTGCCCTCCATTTCCATGCCTCTTGTCTGCTTCCTCAAAAGGGAAGGGAAAGGTGTAATTATTTGGAGCTTTCTGCAACATTGGTTCCTTCTTTGGAGAATAGGAAGTACATGGTCCTTCCTCTTCTTGAAACCCTCTAGAAGTTTCATTGCCTCTCTTCTCTTCTTTCTGCTTAACCTCCTTGGAGAGGTTATTCATATATCTAAAAAGTGATGAGACCAAGCTCATTCATTTTACCATTTTAGATCTCTTCTTCTTCTTACAGAATCTTGGCTTGAAATCCACAGGCTGAGCCAAAGATCATGCTCTGAATCCACTATAATATTCCCAATCGGGAAAACTCAACAGCACTTGCATGAAAAATGAATTTTTAGAAATATGTGCTATAAAGATAAAAATCAACCCTTGGATCCATTAGATATTACAATATGACATCTAAATCCAAAAGGAGATCAGAAACAAATCATATTAGGTGAGATAAACAAGCCTTCCACACCTAGTATGGCTCAAAATTGCTCAAACCTCAAAACTATTGCAACATAAAATTACTGCATAAAGGGAAAGTGCAATATAATGAGGGTTTATACATAGAAATGGTAGAGAAAAATATATCTGATATTATATTAATCAATATGGCCCAAAAACTAAGATCTAGTCGCCTTTATACAAATCCAAGAGAACCTCGAAAGGGTTTCTAGGAATACACCCAAATACAAATGGTGATCTACAACCCCAAGATTGAATAATCACTGAAAACTGAAGCACATGAGTATATAAGGCTGAAATAATGTATATTTGATGCATATCCTCTCAAATGTCTCCCCCAATGAAATGATGAACCCTTCAATCACAGGAAAACTATCCAAAAGAACCACAATATTCCCTACTGAAGCTGCCCTCCAAAATTATGCAATTTCCAGATTGAAATTATGTTGTAGGTGATGGAAATATATTGGCCTACTGAAAAATATCTGAAATGAGCTCAAGAACCCTAGAAACTGATCTCCCAAGAGAAGAAATCCTCCCTCGTATTCAAAACCAACTCAGAAAGTGGGTTTCTCAACCCTCCACTGCAACACCCTGCAACACAACACAATATTATGCAGAAAATGTGTTGTAGCTGAAGACTAAATCTTGGTTCCAATACTGAATGTGTCGAATGATAGATCAGGTCTCTCCCAATAGCTACTAAAAGGCAAGAGATGGAATTTCCTAAACAGGAAATCCTTATGCTAAACATCGCCAACAATCTTAGCTAAACAACTGAAGAGAGAAAAATTCTAAGCAGACATATCAAAATATGATTCATAAGCTACCCGATATGGCTACCATCCTCTTCCTTATAAAAATTTTGAGCCTTCTCATCTTGGGTCCCACTCATTAGGGTTTCCACCATCACACAATCAATCTCCCTCCAAAACTGCGTTGTACCTTCATCAATGCTACTCGTCCATAACAACGTTGTTTGATTAGGTCAAGGTTGACCTCTTCAACCTGCTGCAGCCCTTTTCACACCTAAGGGTCTTCAATCCAGCTCTTATATATTTTTTTAAACTAATCCACATTCATATTGAGATTCCTTTATTGATGATCTACTCCTCTGACATTAGTGCTGTTGACTTGGTCAAACTTTAATTTGTCCACATTCATTATGCCTTGTTCACACATGAGAGTGATAGATCCAGTTATTATTATGATCCCTTTTCACACCAATAGGGATTTTGTTGCTGCTATAAATGTTTATGGGACTCCTTACCCATTTATTCATCTAACTGTAGTTTTAGATCAAAATTAATATTCCAATTAGTTGCATGCTAATTTAGGAATATTACAAGTTCATTGAAGAAAAAATAAAAGCAACCGAGTGAGTTCAAATATACAACAAGAGAACATGAGTTCCAATGAGCGTGAAACAAGCAAAACAAGTTTCACCAAGTAAGAGATCAAGAAAATTCCAAAGTGAGTGAGCATGTCATTCAAATCAAGCGAGAGAATTCAATCCAAGTGATAAATTTCAAGACAAGTGAGCTTAAATTCAAGTAGGTGAGCTGACATGGCGTAACACATTGAGCTATTACAAGTTCTTCATTATTTGATCCTATCAAGTGCTAAAGACATGTTGCAAATCAGCAAAGAAACTCTTGCTGATATTTCATGACATATACAACAGACAAATGAAACGATTGAGTTCCTTCAACTGGAGTCACAACTACAAATAAATGAGTTGCAAGAGAAGATTGATGCTTCTGAGTCTTTGAACCATACATATAAAGATGATAAGCCATTCATCCAAAAAATTTCAAGTGTCGAAGTTGTTCAAGCTCAAATTTTTTCCAAGACAATCAGCAAGTCATGGGAAGAAATACAAAGTAACAAAAATCGACTGGGATTAGGATATGTTAAAGATGACGAAAAATTACATATCCTAGATTATTCAAAGCCCATCTAGCTTGTCAGTGCATGGTTTCTTCAACAAATCACATCAAAAAATTATTCAAAAGTTGCATACAAACTGACATGTACACAAACCAAAGTTTTAGTTAATAAAAAATGTTCACATTGTCAAATAACAAGTCATATGGAAGATCATTGTTTTGATCTCCATCCATGTCACTATTTTCGCAAGCCAAATCATTCATAAGAGAAATTTTGCAATAAAAAATAGCCAGTCGGATTGAAGATTATTTATGAATGGATTGATCCTTTGGAATGGTCGTCAACATTCAATAGATTGTATAAGTTCTATAACCAAATTCAATCACACCTATTGCAATCGGCAATCAAATGACGATGATACTCTGGTGCAGATGAATGAGGGGGGTACACCAGTGAAACTCTCCAACACCTAATGGGGGGGAGTTTAGAAATAATTTCTAGATGATTACCTCTCTTTTAAGATGACAAAGGGGGGAAAATGTTAATGAAATTGACGGTGGTTGTCAAGCTAAAAGTTTCGACAACATCAACAAAAGAAGCCACTAGGCATCTTCAGCAGTCATTGGGTGTTCAAACATCCAAGAAGTCAGTGGGCATCAACAATGAGAATTTTCCGAAAGCATCAAAAATAGAAATAGTGAGTTGTTCTTTACATCATCAACATCATCATCAAGTGGGATATCAGCATCAACAAATTCTCTAGTGGATGTCTTCAACATTTTGTTAGTGGACAAGAAAATTTGCCAGTGGGCGTCATCAAATGTTTTGTCAGTAGACAAAGGATGTTCATTGCAAGAAAAGGATAGATGGATCCTTTTGAAACTTGGCACATGATGGATTTTTCAAGAAAAATTTAGAGATGAATAAGACATGCAACTAACTCATGGTCTCTTCAAGTTGTAGTTTTTTTGGCATCCAACTTTGGTGGTTTTTCAGGAAGTATTTTTGAGGATCAACAATTTCAACAGGAGAACTTGGAATATGGTTCCTCATTCTTATTTTGGATTTATCATTGATGGGGGGGGGGGGGGGGGATGTTAGCCTTTCTATCATAAATAATTATAAATCCAAAATTAATTAAATATTGAAAATTAGGATTTTATGTCTAATTTTCTAGATTATGTTAGTTCGTCTTCATTTAGAGTTAGTTTAGGCCTACCTAACTTACCTCCTATATTAGTGTGTGTGGTTGAGATATTTTATCAACCAAGTTGTCCAAGATAGATGAACTATCTTGATATAACATCCTCATATATTTATTTTTCTTATTACATTATTTTAATAATGAAGAATATGACAGTGAGGAATGTTGTGAGGCTTTTTTTTCCATGTCTGTGTTTCTATGTTGCTGGTATGTTTTTGGTGTGTGTTAATTATTTTTAATATTCAATAGGCTCTGTTAAAATCGTCTCTTTTATATGCCTCTCTCATGTCCCTTGGTCGTTAGTTAGCTCCATTTAAATCAATTCTTTTCTATGTTACTCTCATGCCACTTGGTCGCTCATTGGCTCCGTTGAAATCAACAATTCACTATATTGTTCACCTAGTCCCTTTTTGGTGGGGGGAGGGGTTGCCTTTTCATGTGCAAGGTGGGCTGGTAATTGAGTTGTTTGTTTGGGTGCGACTAAAGAATGGCCTTGGTTCATTTATAGGGTCACCAATTTTCGTCTTCTCTCCATCCCCACTCGGTAGCACATGAGCGGTATATTTTTCCATGCTTGTTCTCGGAGGCATATGTGAACAAAATTCCCTTTCTGCTATGTGTTCTCATAGTTGGATGGAGTTTCTATGTGTGTCTTCTTGAGACAACTGGCCACCTTCCTATGTCTCCTTCATTCCCATGGGTCACTCGTTGGCTCCTTTGAAATTGGCTCTTCACTATATTGTTCACCTCCTCCCTTTTTGGTGTGGGGGGGTGGCAGGGGTTGGATTTTCATGTGGAAGGTGGGTTGGTAATTGAGTTGTATGTTCAGTTGTGATTGAAGAATGGCCTTGGGTAATTTTTAGGGTCACATACTTTCATCTTCTATCCATCCCCATGTGGTATCACATGAGTGGTAATGTTTCCCATGCTTTTTCTGGGAGGCATATGTGAGCCAAGTTCCCCTTCCACTCTGTGTTAATAGAGTTGGATGATGTTGCTATGTGTGGCTCCTAGAGATGACCGGCTACCCACCTATGTCACTCTCATGCCACTTCATCGATTCCTGGCTCTCCTAAAATCGGCTCTTGGCTATGTCACTCTCATGCTCCTTGGTTGCTTATGGCCTCGGTTGAAATTGGCTCTTCGTTATAGTGTTCGCCTCCTCCCTTATTGGTGGGGGGGAGTGGTTGGATTATTATGTGAAAGGTAGGTTGGTAATTGAGTTATTTTTTTAGGTGTGCCTGAAGAATTTCATTGGGTCATTTATAGGGTCATCGAATTTCATCTTCTCACCATCCCCACTCGGCAGCACATGAGCAGTAATGTTGGTCATGCTTTTCATGGGAGGCCTATGTTAACAAATATATGTTCTCAGATTTGGATGAGGTTGTTGTGTGTGGCTCCTTGAGATGACTAGCCACCCTCCTATGTTTCTCTCATGCCCCTTGTTCACTCGTTGGCTCCGTTGAAATTATCTCTTTATTATATTGTTCACCTTCTCCATTTTCGGTGAGTGGGAGGGGATGGATATTCTCTTGTTGTCTTGATTGAAATCGGCTCTTTGCCATATTGTTCACCTCCTCCATTTTTGGTGGGGGGGAGGGGTTTTATTTTCATGTGAAAGGTGGGCTGGTAATTGATTTTCTTGTTTGGGTGTGCCTCAATAATGGCCCTATCATTTTTAGGGTGGCTAAATTTCATATTCTCTCCATCCCCACTCGGGAGCACATCAGCATTAATGTTTACCATTCTCATCCTTGGAGGCATATGTGAACAATTCCCCTTCCACTCTGTGTTCTTGGAATTGGATGGTTTGTTGTGTGTGGCTCCTTGAGATGACTGTCCTCTTAATTGTTTGGCTCTTTATGGCGTTGGTTTCTTGTTCTTGTACTCTTTTTATGTCAAAATTGTGGGTCGAGATACATACATTTAAGAGGAATGTGGAAGGGTTTTGGTTGTAAAATACTCCTCTTTCTTTCTTTTTACATTGGGCAATGTGAGGACTGGTTCTCCTTATTGTGAAGTTAAGGTTTGGAATTCCTTTGAGAGTGCAAATCTTCTATCCCAACATTGGCTTTGAGGTTTTGATAGATATGGTGACCCGTATGTTTGATCAAGTGGTTAGATTTTTCCTTGCATCTTGCGTGCACGGTATAATTTTGTGGCTTGGAATGTTGAGACACAACGTGATAGTTATTTTTTGTTTTGATCGTGTATGTGATTGTGGTTGACTGGGGACGAGGCTTGGTAGATTGATGGTGGGGGCTATCTAGAAGGAGTATTGAAGGGTGGAATGCTTCGAAATCCCTCTTCATTGTGGAGGTACTTGTAGGTGAAAGTTTTTTGGAGGCGATCAGGTGATGGATGTCCATCATTTCTACTTTCTGGGTGGACTCCTAGGTGGTCTCAATGTGGGGCTCGGAGGGTTGGGGGGGATTTTTAAGAGATATTACAGGCTCGGTCATTCTTGTTTTATTTCCTTCATTTTGATTTTGCATTGAGGGTGTCACAAGAAATCAAACGATCGAGTTCCACTGTTGTTTCAGATCAGGTGGACTCCTTGGTGGCCTCTGTAATATTCCTAAAGTAGCATGCAGCTAATAGGAATATTATTTTTTTATTTTCTAACTTATATAGAGGAATAAGTGGGTAGGGAGGCCCATAAATCTCTTTAGTAGGAATAAAATCCCTCTTAATGAAAAAAGGGATAATCTTGATAGCTGGATAAAGCACCTCCATGTATGAACGGGGGATAAATCATGTGGACAAGGTCAATGTTAACCAAATCAACAGTGTTGGTATGGAGAGAGTGGATCATTAATGGAAGACAACGCAGTGTTAATGGGAGATAGTCTTCATGAGAGTAGTGGCTTTAATGAGTGGGACCTAATGTGAGAAGGCTCACAATGCATATAAGGAAGGGAAAGGCAACAATAGAAGGCATGTTAGATGATTATTGATATTGATATTTTTAGATCTATATTTTTCAAGTGACATTTCTATGTATGCTTTTGTTGTTTAGTAGGGTCTGTTGTACTTTTTAGTAAAAGGGTGTTCCTGAGTGGGAATCCCACACACATCCTCAGGGGACCTCGAGTGCCTACTTAGGATAGATTATTGAGTTGTATAGTCCACATCCAGGAATTAGGCCATGCTTCAGTCTTCAACTACAGTGTAGTTTCTGTTCAGAGTTGTGTTGTGTTGCAGGGTGTTGCAGTGGAGGATTGTTGGGTCACTTTTAGTGTTTGTTTTTCAGTGGAGAGGCATCCTTTCCATTGGGAGGCCAGCAAGGAAGGCCCTAGAGCTTATTTTCATATCTTCGTACTAGGCCAGTATATTTTTACCTCCTACAACACGGTTTCACTCTCAAACTGCATTATTTGAGTGAGCATATCCAATGGAGGTTTCAGTGCTTCAGTTGGAGGGTTAGATCTTCAACATTGGGATCACCCTTTCACTTGGAGGACCTATTGGAGGATATATATACACTCATATCAGTTTCATCCACCTCCATCCAGTTATTCTGTTGCAGTGGAAATTCAGCCCTAAGGCTGCAATTTGGCATTTTGCATTTTTGGGTATCCGGAAACCCTTTCTAGGTTGTCTTGGATATGCCTTTGGGAGCTTAGATCTCTATCCCAAACACCTTTTGAGATATATAACAAAATATATACATTTTTATATCTTTCTTGTAGCATTTTATGCCCTAAACCTGCGTTGTCTTGGTTCATGGCATTTGTATAACAACTATTTCTCATATACTGACATATTTTCTTAGTAGAAGCTTGTTTTGTGTTGTTGAAGTGACTTGATCCTCAAGAGATTTTGCATATTATTTGTTGATATGTTTAATAAAATGGCTGTACATTTGTATCATATAATGGTGTATTGATTTATTTACTGTTATTTCAAGTATTTTTTTCAATATTCATGTATTTTCCATTTTGGAATATTACAGTGGTATAAAAGCATAATCTTGGCTCAACCTGTGGATCTCGGAAAGTATGCTATCACGAGAGTAAAAGCATAATCTTGGCTCAACCTGTGGATCTCGGAAAGTATGCTATCACGAGAGTAAGAAGAAGAAGAAGATATCAAAATGATGGAAGGAATTAGTTTTGTCCCATCTCTTTTCAGATCTATGAAGGAAATCTCCAAGGAGGTCAAGAAAAGGAGAATGGAGAAAAGAAATGAAACCTCAATTTTCAAGATGAGGAGGTTCCATGCACTTCCTATCAATAGAAGAGAAAAACAGTATTGTATAGAGCTCCAAAGAAATATTCTTTGTACACTTTCTTTGAAGAGGAAGGTTAAATACATGGAGATGGAGGAAAATTAGATCATGAGATTCTATGTGATTATCTTGCAGAATACAAATCTCAATCAAGAGCTTTCAAGGAGAATCTAACTCTCCAATATTTTATTCAAATTAAAGAAGAAAGGAGACCTTGCAGCAATATAAGAAGAAAGAACAATAGATTTCAATTGTCTAGATTTGATGGGTCATCCACATGCACAACAAGGGCTTGAACAAGGTAGTTGGATGCATTATTCATGCTACATCCAGTAGTATAAAGAGAAGCTGTTGAGATTGCAGTGCTGCACCTTGAGGGTGAAGCAAACATTTCGTGGTTCATCCATTTGAGTCACGCAAGAGTGACTTCATATGCATATTTTACTCAAAGGTTGATCAAGAAGTTTGATAAGAAGAAACCAGAGAAGCCAAGGGAATATTTCCATATTATTATTCTGGAGGAAGAGGAACTTCCACCACCACTTGTTAGAGGAGTACTTGCATCAAGAGAAGTAACACTTGCATCATTGCAAAGTGGTCTTGATCTCTTGACACTTGGAGTTCCATGCATTATTCAGGAGTTGCATGAGGAGGAGGAGACTTATACCAGTGATGGTGCATTAGTAGAGGAGCAACCATCATCACTAGCAGTTGGGGAAGCCATCACACTGGAGGAAGGAACCCTTATAGTAGTATAAGATGTTCCCAAGGTTTACCAAGGTAAGAAAATATTTCCACTTCATATTATTTCATCACATCATATGGAGGATTGTGGGAACATGCCATCATGGAAAATTCATGACCTAGGGTCAAATCACATTTCTGATTTGGAGTAGTAGACTATCACTGTGCAAAGGACCCTTGACTAGTTCAAGGAGGAGATATATAGTCATCCTGGTTTCAAACTGTTGAGCTACACACGACACCTTGGGTTGGAGTCTGAAGTTTTGGAGGATAGGATGAGCATATTGCTAGTCAATCCAATGTATAACTGTGTGTTCAGAATTGTGTATGATCATGCAATAGAAGATGTAGGATCATGGAGATTAGTAGCGTTGTCATTGAGTAGCAGTGATGAGTTGGGGGCCCAACTATTATTGGTAGATTCTTATGACCATGGCACTTGTATAGCATTGGATAGGAATATGGTTGATGGAAGACATCTTATGATGGGTGACATCTCCCATTAATTTGATGGATCCTTCTAGATGAGAACTTCACTGGTCAATGAGAAGATTTTTCCTACAAGATATTTGGGTCCTTATGGGTTCGACTTGGTCATTGATAAGTGGTCTTCATTTGGACATCTCCGGGAGGTTTAACTTCAACATCCCATGAAGTGGAAAGGTAGAAATCCAATTTGGGAGGATGGTATTATCCATTGGAGGGAGACCAATTTTGAGCATGGAAGGAGACACCCACATCTGGATGGATGGGTGAGGACTGTGAGAAAGAGGTTGGTGAGCCACTTGAAAATCTATGACATGGGGCAGCAGGAGGCATGGCTGCACTGGCTACTCTTGAAATATTTTTTCCATCATGTGACATATCATATCTCAAAAGGTATTTTTTGGGTTGGGTCCTTGCATGGCACCCATATGTTATGGCAACAAAATATTTGGTTGTATGAGGCATTATACAAGTCAACTATAATGATGTTACTCCATGACTTGTATAATGATGGGATCAGGAGGCAACGAGAGTTTCTGTTTCTTTGGATACTCTTGGGAGAGTATGGGATTATTTTCTCCCATACTTTGCATGATGTTGCAAGAGTAGATGGTGGCACAATCATGGTGCAAAGAGGCTACTCCTTATATTTGGAGATCAAGAGGTACTTCCACTTTGGAAGGAGTCTCCCAGATGTAATAGCATTATGGTATTTGAATTTTTCATTTGGTATGTCAAAGGGAGGAGTTATGAGATGACAGGAGCCTTATTACAAAGGCCAACAACGTTGTCACTTGGGAGCTTGGGTTTGTTGATGGAGTGTTCCTAGTATCACTTCACATATGATGCACTTGATGGACAAGTAAGAGATGAGAGAGATGGAGTAGTGGATGGAGACATATATTACCATGATATGATCTTCTTGACTTGGATCTCTAAGCATTATAAGAAGGCCTTGAATGCAGCACATGGTTCATTCGTTTCCATTCACAAGGGTCTCATGGAGACATATCAGACCACTATGGAGAGATCATCCATAGATATCATTATCATCTTACTCTTAGTACATGGTAAGAGTTGTATTTTTTCACTTATTGATCATCTAACACAGTATTTTCATTCTCTTTCCATGTAGATACAGTTCATTTCTCCACAAGAGGGAAAGTTTTTATTTGGGCTTCATGGTCTTTATAAGACCAACACCAGTGATGAAGATATCCATTTCTTGTATGGCTTTGGGAAAGTGTTGTGCTATTATTTGTATGTTCATTTGATATACAATGCCATTTACTATTTTCTAGTAGATGAGGTGACATGCAAAACGAGCAAATTGTTGGGAGACAACTTGCCACATGATGTTCTGAAACAACAGTTATCATGTAATATTCCAAAATTAGCATTCATCTAATTGGAATATTGATTTTTGTTGTTTACACTTAGGAGACGAATAAATGGGTAAGGAGGCCCATACATTTCAGAAATAAGAATAAAATCCCTCATAATGTGAAAAGGGATAGTCATAAGAGTTGGATTTCACACCCTCATGTGTAAAAAGGTACATTTTCATGTGGACAAGGTCAAGTTTGACCAATTCAACAGCACTGGGATAAGAGGTGGAGATCATCTATGGAGAAAATGAAGTGATAGTGGGAGGAATATTCCCTGGTGTAGAAAACCCTAATGAGTGGGACCCATGGTGAGAGGGCTTCCATTTTTATAAAACGAGGGAAATATAGCCATAGCAAGACATGTTATGGATTATTGATTTTGTAATATCCCTTTTTCAGCATTTGCTATAATAGGGTCCAGAAGGACGCTGTATAAGGAATCCAATGCAAGAATAATATGAAAGGGGACTTGGATCCCTTCCTTTAACCTTCATACAATACACTTCTGGAATATTAGCCCAAAGAAATATCCCTAGGTGGATTATTCAGATCCTCCACTCCTAGGTATCTCAAATAATGCTGAAATGGAGAGCTACAACAATATATGAACTCCAACAAGTAGCAGCAATGAAACATCATGACATATGGTGCATGAAGATATCATACCCATTATATTATGTGCAGCAGCAAATAGATATACAATAACTTGAGGAAATCCCTCTCAAGATAGGCAAGATCAGACCGAAGACAGATGTACATGCAACAATGAAAGTGTAGAGCTACACAACCCAGAAATAAGCTATAACTGCGCAATGCATGAGGAAAATTATTTAAAACTAATATTTATACAAATATGTAACAATAAAAATCTCAGATAAGGTGGGGGAGCAAGATATCAACCCCAGAAAACAATACTACAACAATCCTCCAAGGGATTGGCCAAAATACACTAAATGTAAAAATGTCGGAGTTGCTGGGTAGCAGCAGCAACTCAATAAAAATACAGAAATGGAGAAGGATGGAAATTCTGAAAATTATGAATAAACCTCCTCCAATGATCTTCAAGGTGAAATTCTTCTCCCTTCACTGAATATTACACCCTCCAATCCACAGTGTGAACCCCTCCTGCAAGTACCCTCTGTAAATAACGCAATATGGGGAAGAGAATATGTTGTGAATGGGATGAAAAATATGGCACAATGCCAAACTCTGTAATGAAGCTCTGGTATCTTCCTCATTGATCTTACATAGAAATAATGAGCTCCTCCTCTGCAAAACTAGCTCCGGAAGTGGGTGATAATGAATCCTCACTGCAACCCCCAACAACTCAACGTTTCTGCCAAGCTCAAAAATGCTGTAGTTGAATCTGGTTACCTTGGCCTCAAGCCTTGATGTGAGGAGAATGAAGATCAGGTCCTCCAAAGCTTCCCAATGAAGGAGAAGAAACTTCTACACAGAAATCTCCCTTGTGCTAAGTAGCACAAGCTATCCCTGTTGAACAACTGGAGAGAGAAGAGAACAAATGAAATCTTCAACATAATGAGCAATGTCTCTCCTTCCCTCTTTTATGCCAAGAGGAGGCTTCCTTGCCATGGAACCCAGCCATTAGGTTTTCTCTCATCCAATAATATCCCTCCTATGAAAACTTTGATGTCCCACTTGGTGACTCACTCCCTCCATGAAGCACTGTTTGACTTGGTCAAAATGGACCTAGTCTTCTTGTATTTTCCCATTTTCACACCAGGAGATGAAAAATAAGCCACTTAAGTGACCCTTTTGCACATTAGGAGTGTTTATTAAGCTTCTTCATGGGCCCCCTTACCCATTTTATTCTTTTTATTAAAAGGAAAGAAAAATTAATGTTCTAATTAACTTAATGAAAATTTTGGAACATTACAGTCCTCCCCTCCCAAAGATTTCTTATCCTCAAGCAAGTGCAAGGGTAGAATGATTCTCTTTCTCCTCTCCTACAGCACCCATGTATGATGATCTCATCCAAGAAATAGGATGCTATTACATCAATAAATCTCCCAAAATGCCTCTCCTCAGCATGTAAATTAGCTACCAAGCTATTATCATGAAAAAGTGAGGTGCTCAAGAGAGTGGTAAAGTGATTTCTAGAGGTCCTCCCATGGTATGGAGTCTAAAATTTGTTGGGAGACATTCTCCCCCTGTGTATACTCCATCCTCAAGTAATCAACCATGAAAAATGAGTCACCTTCCAACTAGGAAACTCCGGGAAATCATCCTCCACCTTAAGTTCATGTAGAATAGGTGGGCTGAAAATCTCAGCACCGTAAGCTTCATAGCCTACCCCACTCTGTCCTCTTCTCCACATATGGTAAGTGTGGAGTGAAAGCTGAACTTGTGCTGCAATAGTGTTGCCCTCAAGTGGCAAGATGAAGTCTAGATCTCCAAGGATCTCTCCCTCAGCGCTATAAATCAAGATGGCCCAAATCATCTCATATGTGATGAGTTGAAAGTAATCATCATATGGCATCCAATCAATCATATGGTTCACCTCATGGAGAAACAAATATCTTTTCATGGTGACCATATCCTCTTCCATACTCCCCTTAGAGCATGTACTGCAAAAAGTGTGGAGGTCTTCCTCCCCAAAGGACACATCCTCCCAATGTGTCTCTCCCTCCTTATGATACATATGGGGCTATTGCTGATATATGGCTGAAACATAATGATCCTCAAGGGAGACCCAAACCATCCCATCAAATCCAAAACCCATGGGGTGCCTCCCCAAAAAGCTCAAGCTCTCCAAATGGCTCCTCCCATTTGAAAGAAAACGGTGTAACATGGAAATCAAGGCTGGCCCACTTGTTTTTCTAAAACATGCAATGTGAGAAGTATGGGGAACCACACTCCCTATGGGCATCCTCAACTCTTGTGCAACTCCTCCAACGGTTCTTCCCATGTCCAACGTTCTACTAGCAGAATATGGAAGCATAAATCTATGAGAGCAAGGAGGTGAAACATAGTTCCACACATGGAACCAATGCAGGGCATCATTGGCCTACCTCAATATATAGTGCAACAAGTGTCCTTTCAGCCACTTGTTTTCTACCACATTCATCCTGCAAGATGAGATCATGAAAACATAATTTGGTGCTAATGGTGCACACCGAAAATCCTGTGGCTTTCCCCCACAATCCAGTAATAAGATGGCCATCATAATTGCTGCAATTGACCAAAAGTACAAAAAAACATAATGTGCAAGAAGGAAATATCCTCCTTGACATGATATGCTACTAAAAAATATAAGAGAGTGCAAAACATAAATCAAATAGTTACCTCCCTCATCATGTACTCCAGTCTTTGAGCTGAAATTGCTCAAATGAAAATTCTCCCTTACTTCAACAGAGTAGGGAAGTGGTTGTGCCAACCATATCATCATCTCCTAGGCTATGAATCTATTCATATGCTGATATACATCCATTAGGATTCCCCCCCAAGTGGACTCCTCCATCAACAAATAGTATGCATAAGAATGCATGAAAGGAGAATCCATAAATGTTGCATGTAGGTGTCTCCCCTTGTGCTTGTGAATCCAGGCCAAGAAGATCAAGATATAGTAAGGGATGCTGCCATCCATTACTCCCTCATCCTCATCTCCTACATGTCTCCAAGTTACATCACTTTTGAAGTGGTTTTGAAAACACTTCAACAAGTAATCCCAATTGTGAAGTAACAACACTGCTGGCCTGTGGAGTAGGGCCACTGTCATCTCAAAGCTCAAATATTTGACATGTATATTGTCAAAGACTCTACCCATAATTTTTATGCACATATAAAGTCCCTCCCATGAAGAAGGTACTGCTTGGGAATCTAAGGCCAAGGAGAAACCCCTTTGCACTATGCTAGTGCATCCTCCTTCTCCTGCAACATCTGGATATAATCTGAGCAACAAGAATGTTTGTTTTTCCTCCATACTCCAACCATAAAAAATATGTGAAGGTGGCATAATGAGTGGTAATAAGAATGCCATCTCATCATTATTCACCCATGCTCCTCTATGTCCCATGGTGTAAGTATCCTACTAGTCCTCCTCCTTCTCCATACCCCATGAAAAAGGATAGGTTCTATACTGGCGAAACTCTCTCAAGAGTAGCCAATGCAGCATTGCCTCTTGCTGTCCTATGTCATAAACTTGAAAAATTCTCACCATCCTCTTTCCTTCCATCCACATCTAGTCAAATCCTTGTGGATGTCCCCCTTCATCCTGGATCTTGGTATCCTCCCAACAAGGGCTACCATCTTCCCAAAACAGATTTTGGCCTTTGCATTTCATGGGACATTGAAATGCAATCTCTTTCACGACAAAGTTTCTAAACCCAAACCTCAATGGTGGTACAAAACATGTACATGATGTATAAGGATGATGGCACAGTGAAGTGAAAAATTCCTTCTCTAGAGAGTCAGCATGTAATGATACACAATCCTCCATGAGAAATAAAAATTTAGGCATACCTTGGAGATTTTTGGAAGAATCTTGTGTTGAAACAAGAGTGTCTTGCCCAATAGTGTTGGATGCCTCAATTTTGGAGATGAAAGTTTATTTTCCATCATCATGACAGCACTGGTATGTGCCTCTTCAACAGGTGGTAAGGCTCCTCCCTCATTTGACCAAATCTTTTGATCAATCTTTGAGAAAAATCAGCAAGATTAGAAACCCTTGCATGGTCCCAATGGCTGAACCACCAAGTCTTTGCTTCACCCTCAAGGTGCAGCGCTGCAAATTCTATAGCCTCTCTATCTACTATAGGATGTATCAAGAATAAAGCCTCTATTTTCTTCACCCAAACCTCTTCTGCACATGTGAGTGATCCATCAAATGTGGACAATAGAAATCTATTGCTTCTCATCATCCCATAGCTGTGGGGTCTTCTTTATTCTTTTTGCTAAATAAATTGTGGAAAATATAGAGTATTTTGGAAGGATCTAGGGTTTTCTCGGTACTCAGCAAGATACTCACTTAGAATTTCGAATTCCAAGTGTTTTTCATGCTCCATATCTCCTCCTTGGCGAGAGTAGGAAGTACATGGTCCTTCCTCTTCTCTTTCTTCAGTCTTCTCAACCTCCTTGGAGATGCCTTTGCTAGATCTAGAAACTGATGAGAGTAATCTCATCCTTTGCATCATCTCTATCTCTTCTATCTCTACAATTTGAACTTCCACAGGTTGGGCCAAGTTCGAAGCTCCGATACCACTGTAATATCCCTTTTTCAGGATTTGCTAGAATAGAGTCCAAAAGGACGTTGTATAAGGAATTCAATGCAAGAATAATATGAAAGGAGACTTGGATCCCTTCCTTTACCCTTCATAAAATAAAATTCCATAATATTATCTCAAAGAAATAACCCTAGGTGGGTTATTCAGATCCTCCACTCCTAGGTATCTCAAACAATGCTCAAATGGAGAGCTACAACAATATATGAACTCCAACAAGCAGCAGCAATGAAACATCAATACATAATGTGCAAGAAGAGAGAATAGTCATTATATTATGTGCATAAGAAAATATATATACAAGAACTTGAGGAAAGCCCTCTCAAGATAGGCCAGATCAGCCCCAAGACAAATGTACATGGAAAAATGAAAGTGTACAACTACACAACCCAACAACAATATATGACTGTGCAATCCATGAGGGAAAATGATTGAAAAATGATATGTATACAAATATGTAACAATAAAAAGCTCAAATAAGGTGGGGGAGAAAGATCTCAACCCCAAAAAACAATACTACAAAAATCCTCCAAGGGATTGGCCAAAATACACTAAATGGAAAAATGTCGGAGTTGATGTGTAGTAGCAGCAACTCAATAACAATACAGAAATGGAGAAGGATGGAAATGATGAAAATGATGAAGAAACCTCCTCCAATGATCTTCAAGGTGAAAGGTTGATCCCTTCACTGAATATTACACCCTCCAATCCACAGTGTGAACCCCTCCTACAAGTACCCTCTAAAAATAACACAATATGGAGAAGAGACTGCGCTGTGAATGGGATGAAACATATGGCCCAATGAAAAAAATTGAAATGAAGCTTTGGGATATTTCTCACTGATCTCCCAGAGAAATAATGAGCTCCTCCTCTGCAAAACTAGCTCCAGAAGTGGGTGATAATGAATCCTCACTGCAACCCCCAGCAACTCAACGTATCTGCCAAGATGGAAAACGTTGTGGCTGAAGATGGTTACCTTGGCCTCAAGCCTGGATGTAAGGAGAATGAATATCAGGTCCTCCAAAGCTTCCCAATGAAGGAGAGGAAAATTATAAATATAAATCTCCCTTGTGCTAAGCATCATAAGCTATCCCAGTTGAACAACTAGAGAGAGCAGAGCAAAATCGAAATCTTCAACATAATGAGCAATGGCTTTCCTTCCCTCTTTTATGCCAAGAGGAGGCTTCCTTTCCATGGACCCCACCCATTATGGTTTCTCTCATCCAATAATATCCCTCTTATGAAAATTGCGATGTCCCACTTGGTGACTCACTCCCTCCATGCAGCGCTGTTTCACTTGGTCAAACTGGACCCAGTCTTCTTGTATTTTCCCCTTTTCACACTAGGAGATGAAAAATAAGCCACTTAAGTGACCCCTTTGAACATTAGGAGTGTTTATTAAGCTTATTCATGGGAGCTCTTACCCATTTTATTATTTTTATTAAAAGGAAATAAAAATTAATGTTCCAATTAACCTAATGAAAATTTTGGAACATTACAGATTTTATGGTCTGTATGACTTTGTGCTTTGTTCAAATGTTTAGTTGAGATTGTTGTGCTACTTAGCACAAGGAATTCATGTTTAGTAATTCCTTATCCTTTCTTGATAGGCATTTTGAGTGATTTTTCACTTCATTTCTCCACATCCAAGCTTCAGGCCAAGCCAGCTCCTTCAGCTACAATGTTATTTCTGCTGAAGTATAATGTTGTGTTGCAGGGTGTTGCAGTGGATGTTTCAAAACACCACTTCCGGAGCTTATTTTTTAGAGGAGGGAGCTTCTATTCCTTTGAGAGATCAGTAAGGAATATTACAGAGTAGATTTTAGATCTTGGAACTTGGCCAACCCATTTTATTTCACCTACATTGCAGTATCCCTCAGTGACTACGTTATTTTCAGTGAGCATTTGCAGTGAGGGTTTGCAAATTGTTTGGAGGGTGATATATTTAGTGTTAGGATCAGCCTTTCACTTGGAATATCCATTGAAGGAGGTTTTTTTCAGCTTTTGCATCATCTCCAGCCATCTCCATCCAGTTCTTGAGCTATAGCTGCTACTCATTCCTAGGACTGCAACTCTGGCATTTTGTACTTTTTGCATATTTCAAGAAATCCTTTCCGGATTGTCCTGAAAATGAGTTTGGGAGTCTAGATCTTCAATCCCAAAATTTTATGGGCCCTATATTTGTATATTTGTGTATTGAAACTTCTGAAAAAAATTTATCTCTAATAAAAATGCATTTTCATAGCCTTAGGCATTATTGGTGTAGCAGTGGTCTTAATATTTTTATACTTCCTTGAGGTTGTTTTTGCCTATCTTGAGTGATCATTTCCTGAAGGAATTGTATACATTTTGCTGTTATAATCTCAATATAATGGCTATTTTGATCTTCTTACATTTTATGTGTTTATGTATCACTATTATTTCAATTTTGTGTTCAAGTATTGCTGCATCCCCATTTTGGGATATTACATATCAAAATCGCGCTGTAACCTCTTGGGAAACTATTGGTACCTTCTAGAACTACACAAAAGCTTCAATATTTTTATCATTTGGATTCCATGTTCTGATGATGTTCTATTCACTTTATATGGGATGGTTTGGGCAAGAACTAAAGAGGGGGTCTATGAAGATCCAGTTGCCTTTTTTCCTCTTGAAGGTAACATTATTGCAGCCCAATATTAGCAACAAATCTACACTTATCATAAGTGGAGAGAGAGAGAGTGTGGGATAGAAAATTTTTTCTATCATGTTCAGCTATGCATCCCACCTAAATTCCAGGAGCCAAAAGTGGAGGATTTTTTCTATGAGTTACCATTTTGGTGGGTGATTCATTTTGTATGGTTGATAGCTCGGGGATGGGAGATTCACATGGGAATGATGGTTCCCAATATATTTCAGATTCCATGCCTCAAGAAGGCCTCGAGATAACATATATTTCCCTCCATGGATATCCCACTTCTTCATGATGAGAGCTATTTAGATTTGTCACCAAAGGTTAACTTGTACACTTGGGAGGAGCAACTTGGAGACATATTGATGAGACAACATCTTGTTAATGGGGGAATGTTATCATATGAGGATGCTACAGGAGGAGGAGAGGATGTTCTTCAGTTATATAATTACATTTTCTTCAGGAAAAGAAACATTTGGGAGGGGAGGACTGTAATATTCCTAAATTAGCATGCAGCCAATTGGAATATTTATTTTTTCTTTTTTCATTTAGATAGAGGAATAAGTGAGTAGGGAGACCCATAAATCTCTTTAGTAGGAATAAAATCCCTAATAATGTGAAAATGGATCACCTTGATATCTAGATAAAGCACCTCCATGTATGAATGGGGGCTAAAGCATGTGGACAAGGTCAATGTTGACCAAATCAACAACGCTAGAATGGAGAGAGAGGATAATTAATGGGAGACAACGTAGTGTTAATGGGAGATAGTCTCCATGAGAGTAGTGGCTTTAATGAGTGGGAACCAAGGTGATAAGTATCATAATGCATATAAGGAAGGGCAAGGCAGCCATAGAAGGCATGTTAGATAATTATTGATATTGATCTTTTTAGATCTATATTCGTTAGCTGACATTTCTATGCATGCTTCTGGTCTTTAGCAGGGTCTCTTGTATTGTTTAGTACAAGGGTGTTTCCGAGCTGGAATCCCACACTCATCCTTGGGGGAATTTGAGTGCCTAATAAAGAGATATTATTGAGCTATATATTCCACATCTAGACATCAAGCCAAGCTTCATTCTTCAGCTATATCGTAGTTTATGTTCATAGTTGTGTTGTGTTGGAGGGTGTTGCAGTGGAGGATTGTTGGGGTCACTTTCAGGGTTTGTTTTTTAGTGGAGAGGCATCGTTACCATTGGGAGGACATAAAGGAATTCCCTGGATCTTATTTTCATATCTTGGCACCAAAATATTCTATTTTCACCTCCTACAGCAAAGTTTCACTCTAAAAATACGTTATTTGAGTGAGCATATCTAGTGGAGGTTTCAGTGCTTTAGTTGGAGGGTTATATATTCAGTGTTGGGATAAAAATTTAACTTGGAGGACCTATTGGAGGAGATATATAAATTCACATTAGTTTTATCCACCTCCATCCATTTATTCAATTTCAGCTGCAATTCAGCCCTAGGGCTACATTCCAACATTCTTCATTTTTCGGTTTTTCCGAAAACCCTTTCTGGGTTGTCTTGGATATGTGTTTGGGAGTTTAGATCTCTATCCAAAAAACATTTTGAGCTATATAATAGCATATATACATTGTTATATATTTCCTCTAGTAGTTTATGCCCTAAAACTATGTTGTCTTGGTTCATGGAATTTGTATAATAACTATTTCTCATGTAATGACATATTTGCTTAGTAGATGTTTGTTTTGTGTTTCTAGAGTGACTTGATACTCAAGATATTATGCCTATTATTTTCTGATATTTTTAGCAAAATGGATTTAAATTTGTCTCACATAATGGTGTATTGATTTATCCACCGCTATTTCAAGTATTTTGTTCAATTTTCATGTCTTTTCCATTTTGGAATATTACAACCTCGATGCTTGGCGGGGAGGGTTCAGGTGGAATTTCTAATAGAGGTTTTCGACTTGGTCATTCACCCTTTTATTCCTTCATTTTCATTTGCAGTGAGGTTTCCATAGGCAATCTCACATTCGAGTTCCACCATTGTTGTTGTCTAGGTGGACTCCTATGTGGCCTCGCTGCTGGGCGGGAAGGGTTGGAGGGAATTTTTAAGAGACATTGTGGGGTCAGCCATTCTACTTTTATTTACTTTATTTTACTTCACATTGAGGTCACCACAGGTGATCAGATGATCAAGGACCATTTTTTCTTCTATCTGGGTGGACTCCTAAGTGGCCTCGTTGCGGGGCGGGGGTGGTTGGGAGGCATTTTGAGAGACAGTTTTTGGGGCTGGTTGTTCTCCTTTTATTTCCTTAAATTTAATTTTAATTGAGGTCACCACATGTGATCAGGTGATTGAGGTCCATATTTTCTATTTTTCAAGTGGAATCCTATGTGGCCTCGATGCAAGGAGGGTACGGTTGGTAGGAATGTTTGAGAGAAATTTTGTGGGGCTGGGTGTTCTCCATTTGTTTCCTTCCTTTTCCTTTGCCTCTAGGTTGTCGTAGGCACTTGAGGTCCACTCTTGCTTCTGTCCAGGTGAACTTCTAGGTGGCCATGGTGCGAGGAGGGGAGGGTTTGGGGGGGATTTATAATAGTTTTTGTGTGGGATATCTTGTTTTTCTTTCTCCCCTTTGTCTATTCATTGAGGTTTCCTTGGGTGATAAGGCTTTGGACATTCTTGCTAGTTTGCGGGTGGTTTCCAACTCCTAGGTGGCCTTGGTGGAATGTGACTTGGCAGGCTGACCCATTTTTTTTCTTTTTGGATCTTTCATCCATCATCCATTGTGTTTGACGTCATAATTTATTTTTTATGACCTTGGCATGTAGTGTGTGGGCTCTAATCCTTTCCTGGGGATCCAAGAGGTGCAAGGTATAAAAGACTTACATGATATTTTGATTTCTCTTTGACTTGATGGGTGTTCAGGTTGGCTCTTGGTAAGAGAGAGATTTGAATGCTCTTTGAAGTGGGAGGGTGCTATCTGGTTGATACTACCAGTATTCATATGCTAGTCTCAAATATTAAGCCATGCATGTCTAAGTATGAACTAATTAAAACTATGAAACTGCTGATGGATCATTAAATCAATTATAGTGTTTTTGATAGTACCATACTACTCAAATAACCATATTAATTCTAGAGATAATACATGCACCAAGTCTCGAATCTTTGGAAGGAATGCATATTTTAGATAAAAGGTTGGTGCATGCTTTCCCGCTTCTCCACTAAATCATGATAACTCGACAGATCACAAAACCCTTGTGACGTTGATGCTTTATTCAAATTTATACCCTATCAAATTTTGAGGGTAGGATAGAGGCCTACCATGGTGGTGACCGGAGACATAAAATTATGGTTTTATTCTAGAGAGGAAGCCTAAGAAATGACTACCACATCCAAGGAAGGTAGTAGGCACACAAATTACCCAATCCTGACATTGGGAGGTAGTGACAATAAAAAAATATATTGGGCTCATTGTGTCTGGTAATTGGAATGAGTACAATCTAAATCCCTTAATGAGGATCCATTGGAGGGAAAGTATGGTTCCAACAACCAAATTAATTCTATCTCCAATAGCATATATTTAAGACGTTGTAGTTAAAAAGCTCATAGTTTGATCTTGGTTCGTAAAGCTCGGTCCATCTACTTGGTGAGCACCTGCACTTCCGTCACATTTTTCGGCAACATGCTCCTAGCCTTAACTGGTTGGGTTGCAGCTCTAGCGTTGTTACTTTATCAAAATTAGAGTGCTCAAAGCAAGATTATGCTCTAAATACATTAGCATGAAATAACGTGTTAGGAGTTTGGTCGTATTGTGTTGGCCTTTGGGACCTGACTAATGATTAATAGGGACTATTGGGGGCATTCATATTTCATTGTAATAGGTGAAATTCTTGGATTTATGAAATATGGACCACTATGAAAGCATTTTCCAAGGATCTTTTCATTAATCAAGAATGAAAGTTGGGTGCTCAAAGATGATCATATAATATCCTAGTCTCAACCATAAACGATGTTGACCAGGGATCAAAGGATGTTTCTCTAAGGACTCTGCCAACCCCATCTGAGAAATAAGAGTGTTTGGGTTCCAGGGGGATTATGGTCGCAAGGTTGAAACTTAAAGGAATTGACGGAAGGGCACCACCAAGAGCAGAGCCTGTGGCCTAATTTGAATCAGCACGGGGAAACTTACCACGTCCAGGCATCGTAAAGATTGATAGATTGAGAGCTCTTTCTTGATTCTATGGGTGGTGTTGCATGGTCATTATTAGTTGGTAGAGCGATTTGTCTGGTTAATTATGATAAAGAATGAGACCTCAACTTGCTAGAAAACTATGTAGAGGTTCCCCTTCACATCCAGCTTTTTAGAGGGACTATGGTCATTTAGGCCATGGAAGTTTGAGGAAATAACAGGTCTGTGATGCCCTTATATGTTCTAGGCCACAAGCACACTGCACTGATGTAGCCAAATATTTTTTCTTCCTAGTTCAACAGGATCGGGAAATCTTCTAAAATTTCATTGTGATGGGATATGCCATTGCAATTATTGGTCTTCAACGAGGAATTCATAGTAAGCACGTGTCATTAACTCATGTTGACTATGTATTGCCACTTTTTACACACCTTCCGTCACTCCTACTGATTGAATGATCTGGTTTGAAAGTGATGCTTGTGCTTGTACCATCCTTTGCTATTATTTCCCCTAATGTTTTTTTTGTATGGGGTTTGAAATCTTGTTTCTTGGGAGCACCCTCTCTAATGGTGTGTTCAGTGGGGCATGGTTGCTGTAGTCGAGGTACTTGGTAAATACGATGGAAAAATTTAGACACGTTCATAGCAAGGATGCTTGATCTTTTTCTCATTGGAATATGTGGGCCAAGGGTGCGGGCCTCCATAGTTGGTTCTCTCCAAAAGGCAGCGGGATTGGTTTATGTGTTTCTTTGGCAGGATTTTTTGTTGGTGGTTGGTTCAAGGGAGTGGTTGCACATGTGCTTCCTACCCAAATCCTTTCGTGAGGGGAAAATTTCAGGGTGGGGTTAATATGGGATGGATGAAGAGTGGTTCAATCTATTTTTCTAGCCACCCTAGTCCTCTTGACTATTCCTTGATATGCCCTCGCGAAAGGGTTGGGTGTATAGTTAATGAAAAGGCCCTCCCTCTGTCTAATCTCCATAAAAATTGCAAGTTTCATCGTTAATGGGAATGACGTAGCATTATTTTCTCATTCCTTTGATGTTGAGGGAATTACTCATCCTTTATTCATATGCTCCCCCTTCCAAGGAAAGTAGGATCATATTATGTCCTTGCTTCTCCATTTGAATTGTGGGTTTTTTGTGCGACTTGGTCATTTCTTGGATGTGTTGATCGTTGCAATAGCATTGTGGTGTGAACTTTGGGGGATTCCCTCTTTTTAGGGCATGAAATTGCACCACCAGTGTATTTGTGGCCATTGGCTTTATCCAGTATTGAGTTTCAGCTTGCAATAAATCTTATTTGGAGTTTAGTTGTTTTACCCCGCTTGAATTTTTGGCTGGAAATGTTGTTGGGTGTTCTGTACATGGAAGGGTGTAATAGCGGGGAAGGTTTTTATATTTAGTGAATTTTTTGTTTGAACCCTTGTGCGGGTTGGGGTGTTGTTTACCTTACATTATTAATGTGCTCCAGACACTTGTCTTTTCGTGGCCTTGGGATTTTCTAGTGGTCAATTTTAGGTTGTAACTTATCTATTTGGTTGTTTGAATGCTATTTGTTACGTTATGTAGATAGAAAGGATGTTGTGTCATAATGTATGTGGGAGGGTGTGAAAAGGTGGGATGCTTTGATTGGGTGCCTTATTTTCTTTGTTTTTGGTTAATCCAACATCTCCTCGTTGGTGGTGGCCCTCTAAGTTTCTAGCATTTCTTTAAATTTGGCCCCCTTTCTCCCAAATTGGATTTTTTTCGCGAGTGTTATGTGGGTGATTTTTTTTTCTTGTTTTTGCAGTGGTTGAATATGGTAGGAGGGGTCACAAGTTGACCTGTTGTTTTTTTGAAATTGATCCTTTTCTTGTGAGAGGGTAGCTACCTTTGCGTTTTGTTTCTTTCATGTTTTTTTCTTCCCTTCTTCCTTTTGTCCCTTAGCTTTATAGATGAAAGGCAGGGATTGTTGTAGATTGGTGTTCAGGAAGGACAAAAAGTAGTGAAATCCTAGGGTGGACATCCTAAGCCTTAATGACATTTGTCCCCTGCAGTTCCCCCCTTTTCTACAAAGTCATGGGGTTCGGGAAGCTTGTTCTTTGTTTGAGCCTCCCCTTGTGAGTTGATAGCCATGTTTGATTTCTCTTTCTTTCATGTCAGTTTCTTCCCTTTTGGTTCATAGCTTTATGGAAAAATTTGGGAATTGTTGTGGATCGATGTCTGATATGGATGAAAAGTAGTGAAAACTCCCATGGTGGTCACCCTAGTCCTTGTCGGTCGTTATTCCTTTCACTTCCCCCCTTTTTCTAAGGCATAGGACTTGGAAAGATTGTATTGTGTCTGAGCCTCCCCTTGTGAATCAAAAGCCATGTTTGATTTCTATTTTTTTTCATGTTAATTTCCCCCCTTCTTCATTTTGGTCCCTATATCTACAGAGAAAAGGGGGAATCGATGTGGATTGGTGTTTTGGAAGGATGAAAATTCAGTTCGAGCTCTTGGGGTGGACACCCTAGCTCATCTCAATCGCTAATCTGTGCAGTTCCCCCCTTTTTGTGACGACACGTGGCCTTGAAAGCCTATTTTGTTTTTTAGCCTCATCTTCTCCGTTGGCAACGACGTTTTGATTATCTCTTTATTTTTCTTTTTTCGTGTTTTTTTTTACCTTCCTCCTTCCGACCCCTAACTTTATAGAGAAAAGGGTGAATTGTTGGGGATTGGCATTTGTGAAGGATGAAAGATAGTATGAGCTCCTAGAGTGGCCACCCTTGTCCTTCCTGATCATGGTTCCTTGTGATTCCCCCTTTTTTGTGAGGGCGCAGGGATCCAGAAGTTTGTTCATTGTTTGAGCCTCTCCTCCTTCGAGAGGGTAGAAAATTTTGTTTCTCTTTGTTTCATGTTTTTTTTCTTATTTTCCTCCTTCCTACCCATAGCTTTATGGAGAAAAAGGGGGATTTTTAGTGGCTTGATTTTCATTAAGGAGGAAAAGACGTGTGAGTTTTTGGGTGTCCACCCTCGTCCTTCTTGGTCATCGTTAATTACAATTACAATCTTTTTGAAAAGCTATTAGGTTTTGAAAGCTTCTTTTTTGTCTTCTTGTGCTTTCCATTGTGAGGGGGTGGGAGCCAGCTTCTCTTTATTTTTTGTTATATACATATATGCTTTTTTTCTTTCCCTTCCCCTTTTCTGCCCTCAACAACATTACAGAGAAAGGGGGAATTTTTTCGGTTGGGTCTTCGAAAAGGATGAAAAGTAGCATGAGCTCCTAGGTTGGACACCCTTGTCCTTGTCTATCACCATTCCTTGCAGTTCCAACTTCTTTTGCAAAGGCATGGGGTCCAGGGATCTTGTTCAAGCCTCCCTCTAGTGAGTGGGTTATGGAGTGTAGTTGTCTTGAGGGGGAAGGGGGTTGTTGCTTGTTGTGATGCATTGTATGTTGGGTTGGATTTTGGCCATTCGTCATGGGGGTAAAATTTGTTGGTAACACATGGAAATGACTCTTTCCAGCAGATATCTTCACCCTTGTTACGATGAAGAACATAGTGAGATCCAATACTTAGTGTGAATTGCAGAATCCCGTGAATCATCAAGCTTTTGAACACAATTTGTGCCTGAGGCTTCGATCAAGGGCACGTCTATCTGGGTGTCGCATCTAATTCAAACATACTCCCTGCAATATGTTAGGGATCAGAAGAGATGGTCGTCCATGCCCAATTTTGTGCAGTTAGCTAAAATGTGGAAGGCAATGTTTCGTGGTGTGCGTTGGCATGTGGTGATCTTTTCCCCTTGGTTGGGAAGTTGTCTTTAGCCGATGCAGGCTCTGTGTGGAATCCCTGCAACTTTATTTTCTCTCTCTTTTCCTCTCATTGGGTAGGGAGGATTTAGCTCCAACTTGCAACCCTAGCTTAGGCGAGAACACCCACTGAGTTTAAGCATATAATCAAGCGAAGGAAAAGAAACTTACAAGGATTTCCCTAGTAGTAGCAAGTCAATAGGGAAGATCCCACCATGAAAATTGGGTGGTAGCATCACCTGAATTGTAGTATGTAGCATCATCCTTAACAAAAGACCTAGGCCAAGACCCTTGGAATGCGGTGCCTAAGAGGGTGACAACCTCGTAGGGTCGAGACCTTGCCGCATCATGAGGTGTTGTCAGCGATTCAGGTTGTTTGGGAATGTATCCCTAATTGGGTGGTAAATTTTGTCCAAGGATAAATATGGGTGAGAGACTGATAGTGAACAAGTATTGTGAGGGAAATATGAAAATGAATTTGAAAATAAAGTTAAATAGTGCTTGAAATTGTTGGCATGGAAGCAGATGGAGGTTGTCAATGCGTCCGTTGGATGTGGAACGGCTCAGGCTAGTCTTCTGTTTGAATTGAGGTGCAAATAAACAAAGAATTTTACATAATCATAAGTGTAGGTGGAGTACCACCTGTCGATTTTTTGTTTTCGTGGTTGATGAAAAAAGGGAACACCCTTGTGGTAGGTCGTGTGCACCTGACTGCTCGTGGTGTTGGTTGGCAGGCTTTCAATTTGACCCGTCTTGAGAAATGAACCAAGGAGTCTAACACGTGTGTGAGTTGGCGGGTTTGAAAAGTTGTGAGGCATAAGGAAGCTGACAGGCGAGATCCCCTCTCTGGGGTGGTGCATCGTTGAACGACCTTGGGCTTATGCGAAGGGTTCAAGCAAGAGCACACCTATTGCTTTTTTTGGCATGCTTGAAGGATGGCATTGGGTCATTTGTAGTGTTGAAAATTTTCATATTCTATCTATCCCCACTCAGTAGCACATGAGCAGCAATGTTGGCCATGCTCGTCCTGGGAGGCATATGTGAACCAAGTTCCCCTTCTACTCCGTGTTCTCAAAGTTGGATGGGGTTGTTGTGTGTGGTTCATAGAGACTAATGGCTGCCTACCTATGTCACTCTCATGCCACTTAATTGATTTTTGGCTTTCCTGAAATTGGGTCCCTGTTATGTCACTTTCATGCCCCTTTGTTCCTCATGGGCTCGATTGAAATTGTCTATTCACTATGGTGTTCACCTCCTCCCTTATTGGTGGGGGGGAGGGCTAGGATTTTCACGTTAAAGTTGGGTTGGAAGTTGTGTTATTTTTTTGGGTGTGCCTGAACAATGTCCTTGGGTCATTTGTAGAGTCATATACTTTCATATTCTCTCCATCTTTACTCGGTAGCACATGAGCGGTAATGTTGGCCGTGCTTGTCCTGGGAGGCATATGTGAGAAAATTTACCGTGGAAATATGTATTCTTATATTTGGATGAGGTTGTTATGTGTGGCTTCTTGAGATGACTGGCCGCCCACCTATGTCTCTCTCGTGCCCCTTGGTTGCTTGTTGGGTCTGTTGAAATTGGTTTTTTTGTATATTTTTCACCTCCTCCCTTTTTGGTGACTGGGAGGGGTTGGATTTTCTCTTGTTGGCTCCGTTGAAATCATCTCTTTGCTATATTTTTCACTTCCTCCCTTTATGGTGGGGGGGAGGGGCCTTATTTTTGAGTGAAATGTGGGTTGGTGTTTGAGTTGCTTGTTCAGGTGTTCCTGAAGAATGGCCTTGGGTCATTTGTAGGGTGGCCAACTTTCATATTCTCTCCATCCCCACTTAGTAGCACATGGGAGATAATGTTGGCCATGCTCGTCCTTGGAGTCACATGTGAACAATTCCCCTTCCACTCTCTATTCTCGGAATTGGATGGGTTGTTGTGTGTGGCTCCTTGAGACGAATGTCCTCTTCATTGTTTGGCTCTTTATGGTGCTACTTTATTTTTCTTGTACTCTTTTTTTGTTAGAATTGTGGGTATAGATACATATATTTAAGAGGAATGTGGAAGGTTTTTGGTTTTAAACCGCCCCTCTTGCTTTCTTTTTACATTGGGCGATTTGAGGAGTGGTTGTCCTTGTTGTAAAGTTAAGGTTTGGAATTCCTTTAAGAGTGCATATCGTTTGTGCCTGAGTTGGCTTTTATTTTTTGATAGATGTGGTGGCCTATATGTTTGATCGAATGGTCAACTTTTTCCTTTCATCTTGCGTCCAGAGTAGAATTTTGTAGCTTGGAATTTTGAGATACGAGGTGATGGGTATTTTTGTTTTGATCGTGTATGCGATTGTGGTCTAGTGGGGAGGAGGTTTGCTACATTGATGGAGGGGGCTATCTGGAAGGAGGAATTGAAGGTGGAATGGTTCAACCTTCCTCCTCTATATGGAGGTGCTTTCAGGTGAAAATTATTCATCATCTAGTTGGTAAGACGGTGGGGAAATATCCTCGACTGCTTGTACGTAGGGTGTGTGGGATGAGGGGTTGCGTGATATCTCATCTTCTTTGGATATTTTCATCCATTTTGTAGATATCCTATTCATTTTAATTTATTTTCCTCCTTTTCCTATGCATTGATGTTGCTGCAGGTGATCAAGCGATCGTGGTCCATCGTTGCTTCTGTCCGGGTGGGCTCCTACTCGGCTTGGGTGCGGGGCGATGAGGGTTGAGGGGAATTTTTAAGAGAGGTTTTAGGCTCGGTCATTCTTGTTTTATTTCCTTCCCTTTTATTTTGCATTGAGGGTTCTGTAGGTGATCCAACGATCGAGGTCCACTATTTTTGTTGACCAGGTGGACTCCTAGGTGGCTTCGGTGCTGGACGGGGAGGGTTGGGGTGGCATTTCTAATAAAGGATTTTCGACTTGGTAATTATCATTTTACATCCTTCTGTTTCCTTTGGAGTGAGGTTTCCATAGGTGGTGAATAGATTGAGGTCTATTTTTGTTGCTATCCGGGTGGACTCCTAGGTGGCCTCGCTGCTGGGCGGGAAGGGTTGGAGGGAATTTTTAAGAGAAGTTTTGGGGTCGGTCATTCTCCTTTTATTTCATTTATTTTCCATTACATTGAGGTCACTGCAAGCGATCAAGTGATCGAGGTCCACCATTTCTATTGTCCAGGTGGACTCCTAGGTGGCCTCGGTGTGGGGCGAGGACAGTTGGGAGGCATTTTTGTGAGATATTTTGTGGGGTTTGTTGTCATCCTTTTATTTCCTTACTTTTCCTTCACATTGAGGTCACTGCAGGTGATCAGGTGATCGAGGTTCATCATTGTTTTTGTCTAGGTGGACTCCTAGGTGGCCTCGATGTGGGGCGAGAACGGTTGGGAGGCCTTTTTGAGAGAGAATTTGTTAGGTTGGTCATTCTCCATTTTTTTCCTTCATTTTCCTTTACGTCGAGGTTTTCGCGGGTGCTTGGGGTCTAGTGTTGCTGATGACCGGGTGGACTCCTAGGTGGCTTTGGTGCAGGGTGGGGAGGGTTTATGGGGAATTTATAAGAGATTTTGTGTGGGATCTCTTGTTTTTATTTTCTCCCCATTGTCTGTTCATTATGGTTTCCATGGGTGTGTTGTGCTATAAAACACCCCCTATTTATTTTAATAAATTGGGACCCATTAGAAATAAATAGGAAATTTATTTTTTATCTTTAAAACAAAAAAAATTAGTAAATAAAGTTTTCTTTGAGTTTTTCCACTTTATTCCTTAGTGTGCATCACAAACCACATAGCTTACAACCAAAAAGCCTTAAAATCCATTAATTCACGCCATTTACGAAACGCGCTAAAGCATTTTCCAAAGTTATGTTTAAAACTTGTAAACACTTCAATCACAGTTATAACTTGTTTATTGCATCGCACCTCATTTAAACAATCAAACTTATAAAACAATTTGGCATAAGTTGCGATTACGGAGACCTGACGAGCCAACAAAGAAATAAACTTAAACCTCTAAAAATCCCATAAAGCGTGACTACTTGAAATCTTAAAGGCATAATTCACATTTCACACAACTTAACCAAAATAAAATTCATTTACCGCATAAAGAGTTGCAATGTGTGATTTATTCAAATAACATTTTGCTGAATTTATGGGTAAACATCATAAAATGGTAAAATTTATAAGTTGTGATATGTGAATGAATGGCATTTAATTACTCAAGCATGTGAAATGGATTATGTCATATCAAACCAAAATCTGAGATCCAACTTCTTAATTTGATTGATAGCTATTTCATGTAAAGATGTAATAGATTTGATTTGAAATGATTATCAATGATTAATATCAGTTTTGATAGATTCATATCTCTTTTTGCATGTTTGAAATAAATTAACGATGGATTTGTCTCTCTATTCCATGTATTTTTAATGATTTCTCTGTATACTTGAAATCAAGAAACCATCTAACAGAATGAAGAAAATAAAGATGAATAAGAAAGGCAAAGAGATTGCTCAGATGTCATCTATTAAAGACTCAGACATGTCTCCCTTATTTTCAGACACCACCTGCAACAAGGAATGTAGTAGTTTTTCATGGGAAGCGATTTATCAATTTTTCGAAAACGAAAAGGAAATATTAATAGACAAATTTTCTTCAATAGACTTATTTGTTTCTTCAGACCCAACAGATTTTGACGTCGCATGTTCATTCATGCATAAAATAGCCTCAAGGCCAAAAATTCTCCCTCACACAGATATGGTTAAGTGGGAAATTAACCACTTAAGCATAGAAAATATAAATTTTAAGGATTCCAAGGGAGAAAATATTGGTTCTTTTAGGGGAGAAGATTTACAAGCAATGTACCATCTACCCTCCCCACAGCATAAATATGACAAGGATTTTTTGCAAAGCTTTAGAGAAGAGTGCCCAGACCTCATGAAAGTCATAAAGGAATGGCAGGAAGACCAAGGAAAGCCTAAGAGAGATAAACTCTGTATGTACACAATTTCCCAAATTCCTTACCCTTACTGCTATGATGCTAGTATGTTGTGTAGATTGTTTTCAAAACCTTATGCCACTAGGTTTTTAGTAGCTTGGGTTCCATTGATTGATGCAATCGTCAATTCCTTAATTCTGAATTGGGAAAATATCCTATCTGACATTTTAGCCAAACACATCATGGAATATAGGAATAAAAGGAGTGTTTCATCCAGATAAATACCTCCCTTTTATATGAGTGCCTATGTCATGGACGCAATCTTATTTTCTTCTAGTTTTCTGACCATGGGATGGAAATGTACTACCAAAGACGCTACCTCAAAGCCCTTTTGGATTCAGAATTCCATCTACATTTTTATAAAATTTTCCATGGAGTCATGTTGCCTATGCACCAGATGATATTCAATGAGAAAGCCCCTATGGTTTCCAAAGAAGCTAGTACAAATATTATTTATGTGGCTAGATGGTTTGCAGAGGAGAATTTTACATATGTCAGAGTATTTTGGAATTATGATTTTCCCCATGTTCTACCATATTATGTTCCTGATAAGTTACTTGGAAGAGATATATCCTACCATCTTGTTAATGGTATTAATAAACAACTGAAAGATGCTAAGAAGGTCATTTGGCCTAATTTCCCTTTACAATGTGGTACTTTTTCACTTGTTGATGTTAGCCATACCTACAAGGATGTTTCAAATATTAATCTATTTAATTTGGGAGTAATGTTGAAAAGGTTGTATAATCCAAATGATGTAATTAAAAACTACATCACAGAGCTCAAAATGAACCCTTTTGTAAAGGAAATAGACGGATTTGATGATCTCTTCCAAGGCATGGAAAATTTTTCAGATATAATTAAGTTTGCATGTAGTCAACTCAACCAAGATGATTTGAAAGCTTTCCAAATAGACAGAAATAAGAGATTGGAGAGAATTCCTCTTAACTTGCTAAATATTGAAGATGTCAATAGACCCACTCCAAGTATCATCTTTGATAATGAAGCAGAAGACATGTCTGAGGATGAATTGGGTCAATCAGAGCATCAATCTCACAATTTGGATCATTCTGAAAATGAATCTGAATCCAGAAAGGATAGCCCAAAAAAGATAATTGATCAAGTAATCCAAGAGATAGAGATGTAGGAAAAAAGAGAAATTAATGGAATAGAGTCAACTTCACAAGAAGTTCAGCACAATCATGACACACTTGATCATTCAGAAAAGTCCCAAGAAAATAATTTGAGTAGTGAATGGGATAAGTTTTCTGAAGCAATAAAAACTCCTAAAACCAATCCAAATGTTGATCAAGTTACTATTTTTCAGACACCTAAACATTCCCAGAAGATAGTGGAGATTGTTAATCCACTACAACAAGTTTAAGAAACCCATGATCGCGAGATCATACTGGCCTTCCCTACAGAAAAAATACTTTTACAAATTGAGAAAATTCCTTCACTGGATATCTTCTACAGTCCTAGTCATAAGGTTGTAGTCAAGAGAAATAAAATAAGAAGAATTGATGAGACAGTCTTAGATCTCACAAATGAATTTGTTGACATTTTGTGGAAAGATCCCTTAGCTGATACTATGGAACATTTAACTAAATTATCATAGTATGCAGGGGCATATGCTACTACCATTGTTGATAAAGCTACCAAGGCTAAAATTTCGTTGAAGAAAAAGGAAAAAATAATACAAGAACTAGTCAAACTGTTAGATCAATAAAAATCTAACTCCACCGAGAAAATGAAATCAAATATGGCCCAATTTCAAAAGGATTTTGAAAAGCTTAAATTACAGCATCAAGCAGAAATCACTAAGAAGCAAGCCCAATTGGAAGCATAAATGACCAGATTACAAATCCAACCACAATTAGAGCAATTCATAAAAGAAGCATTAGATGTAAATGATAAGTTAAAGCAACAACAAGAAATATTTTTCCAACAAGCTTCTATTATTGACTCTTATTGTGACTAAAATGAAATGTTGATCCAACAAGTAGCTATCCAGAAACTTGAATGTGAGAAGCTCGAGAAGAAAATTAACGAAAACATTCAATGGAAAGCATGAGAATCAGGAAAGGAAGCTAATATACCCCAGGTAGATAAGTTCCTTAAAGAGATATTATTCAAATATTGGGAAGCACAAATAAATCAAGCAGATAAATCAGTAGTGAAAACATCAAGATTATCAAAGGAAATTACTGAATATGTATGTGAACAACTGGTGAAAGAAGAAATTATCAAAGAGTACATGTTTTAAGTGTTCTCAAAAGTAAAACATCTAGAAATACAGTGGAAGAAACAGACAGAAATGCAGGATGAAATAATTAAAAAGGTAAATAATTTTGATCAAGAAAATTATTGGAATTTTCTGATCAAACCTTATCATCAATACCATATCCTGCAGTCTTTAACAGATTCAACAAGAAGGTTGAAGCCAGTACTATCAAACGCAGTATTCAAGGGACAGATCAGATTGAGGATTTCATAGCCAGCTTAGCTCAAGCCCATGCTGGATATTTTTCAACTCGGTGACCAAATCCAAAATAAATGGCGAATTCATAAATCATATTGTTAATTTATTTTCCTATATTTTAGTTTAAGTTAGTCTTACGAGGATGGTTGTTTGAAACATCCTATATATTTTTGTAATAATCTATTTTAGAGCATATTTAGTTTATTATTTAAACCCTTCTCATGCATTTATAGAGGGGTCCAAAAAAAATTCAAAAACATTTGCAAAGAATGCACTATTTTAAGTTTGTGAATGCTTTGATGAATTAATAGAACACATATGTTATATTTTGACAATTAAAGTTGTTTAACTAATGTTGCACGATTGTACTCTTTAAATTTCTGGAAAGTGAAGAGGAGAAGATCAATTACTATTAGTTTACATGAGTATAACTTCATGCATATGGTACTTCTATTCACTTGTATTAGTTCTTGCTTTATAGATTGACATTCATATTTTTATTGAATTATATATTTGAAACGATCTAATAGATGAATGTTAAATGCACTTCTGTTCTAATATTTTTCTGTGATTTATTATTAAATATATAATCAAACATATTAATGCAATATATTTTTCACAATTCTTCTAGTCAAACTACTTTGTTAGAAGAAATATCTTAGATAATTTTCATGTCTTTCAACTATTAAATGATCTATATTACCAATAGTTGAACGATATATCTTTAGATCGCATAAAGAAAGAAACACCCCGGGTACATAGTAGAATAAATAGTTTAGATAGATGCATATGATAGATTAAAATCATTCTCCATTCGCATGTTGTATAATCAAAACACCCTAAAAGTCATCCTTATTGGGAAATTGGTCCCATTATCCCCAGTCGGAGACACTACACCAAATGGAAAAGGAGTTTCTTTAAGGTCTGGATCGGGTGGCTTACCCCCATGTTTTGACAGTGGAATTCTGAGGCCTCAACAAGGTGATAAGCCCTTTCTCATTATTTCTTGTTTGGGGGTGGTTACCAACTCCTATGCGGCCTCGGTGGAATGCAACTCGGTAGGGTGAACCATTTTTTTTCTTCGTGGATATATCATCCCTCGTCCATTGTGTTTGATGTCATAATTTCTATTTCATGTCCTTGACATGTAGTGTGTGTGGGCTCTAATCCCTTCTTGGGGATGCAAGTGGTGTAAGGTATAAAAGATTTACATGATATTTTAACTTCTCTTTGACTTGATGGGTGTTCAGGCTGGCTCTTGGTAAGAGAGAGATTTGAATGCCCTTTGAAGTGGGAGGGTGAAACCTGGTTGATCTTGCCAGTAGTCATATTATTGTACCATATATTAAGCCATGCATGTCTAAGTGTGAACTAATTCATACTGTGAAATGTTAAATGTGTCATTAAATTAGTTATAGTTTTTTTAATGGTACCATACTGCTGAGATAACCGTAGTAATTCTATAGCTAATACATGCACCATGTCTTGACTATTTGGAAGGGATGATTTTTTTAGATAAAAGTCCAGTGCGGGATTTCCTACTTCTCTGGTGAATCATGATAACTCGACAGATCACACAAACCTTGTGTTGGCGATGCTTCATTCAAATTTCTGCCCTATCAACTTTTGATGGTAGTATAGAGGCTTACCATGGTGGTGACGGGTGATGGAGAATTAGGGTTTGATTTCGGAGAGGGATCCTAAGAAACGACTACCACATCTAAGGAAGGCAGTAGGTGCTCAAATTACCTAATCTTGACATGGGGAGGTAGTGACAATAAATAACAATATTGGGCTCATTGATTTAAGTAATTGGAACAAGTGAAATCTAAATCCCTTAACGAAGATCCATTGGAGGGCAACTCTAGTGCCAACATATGCGGTAATTCCAGCTCTGATAGTGTATATTTAAGTTGTTTCAGTTAAAAAGCTCCTAGTTGGATATTGGGTGGTAAAGGTTAGTCTACCTACTTGGTGTGCACTTTCCCTTCCATCCATTTTGTCGATGGTGTGCTCTTGGCCTTAATTGGTTGGGTCACAGATCCGACGATGTTACTTTTAAATCATTAGAGTGATCAGGCCAAGCTTATGCTCTGAATACATTATCATGGAATAACATGAGGAGTCTAGTCCTATTTTGTTGGCCTTTGGGGCTAGAGTACTGATTAATAGGGACTGTCAGGGGCATTCGTATTTCATTGTTAGAGGTTAAATTCTTGGATTTATGAAAGATGGACCACTGTGAAAGCATTTTCCAAGGATATTTTAATTAATGAAGAACGAAATTTGGGGGCGCGAAGATGATCAGATAACATCATAGTCTCAACCATAAATGATGCCGATCAGGGATCGAAGAATGGTTCTCTAATGGCTCTGCCAACACGTTCTTAGAAATCAGAGTGTTTGTTTTTCTGGGGGAGTATGGTCGCAAGGCTGAAACTTAAATGAATTGACAGAATGGAACCACCAGAAGTAGAGCCTGCGGCTTAATTTCACTTAACACAAGAAAACATACCACGTCTAGACATAGTAAGGATTTACATATTGAGATCTCTTTCTTGATTTTATGGGTGGTGGTGCATGGACGTTCTTAGTTGGTGGAGTGATTTGTTTGGTTAATTTCAATAACGAACGAGACCTCAGTCTACTACCTAGCTACGTGGAGGTTCCCTTTTAGAGACAAATTCTTAGAGGGACTATGGCCATTTAGGCCATGGAATTTTGAGGCAATAATAGGTTTGTGATTCCCTTAGATGTTATGGGCCGCACTCGCTCTACACTTATGCAGCTAGTGAGTTTTTGTTCTTGGTTCGAGAGGGTCGGGAAATGTTCTCAAATTTCATCATGATGGGGATATACCATTTCAATTGTTGGCCTTCAATGAGGAATTCCTAGTAAGCTTGTGTCATCAACTCATGTTTACTACATCCCTTCCCTTTGTATACACTGCTCGTCACTCCTACCAATTGAATTATCTGGTGAAGTGTTTGAATTGCGCTGAAGATAGTGGTTCACCGCTTTCGACGTCGTGAGAAGTTAATTGAACCTTATCATTTATAGGAAGGATAATTCATAACAAGGTTAGCGTAGGTTAACCTGCAGTAGGATCATTGATAGCAGGGTTTTATTTTTTCATTTAGTTTGGCTTGGTTTTTATTGTAATCTAGGCCCATGTGGTGTGTCTCTAGAAGAGTGGGTTTGATGCTTGTAGGCGTGGTGCCTCTTGCGAAAGAGACTTGAAATATTCTTACTTGTTTATATTGAGTTCATGCTTGTTGTTTCCACTACTTGCAAGAAATGCTTGTTCTTGTCCCATCCTTTGCTATTATTTTCCCTAATGTTTATTTTTGTATGGGGTTCAACTGCTCATTGCTTGGGATCACCCTCTCCAATGGTATGTTCGGTGGGGCATGGTTTCTACAATGAAGGTTCTTGGGAAATATGATGGAAAAATTCAGAATCGTTCATAGTGGCAGTGCTAAGAATTTTGCTCATTGGTAGAAGTGGGCCAAGGGTCCGGGCCTCCATAGTTGGTTTTCTACAAAAGGTGGCAACGGTGGTTTATGTGTTGCTCTTGCGAGATTTTTTTTTTGTGGTTTATTCAAGCGAGTGGTGGTGCGTGCGACTCCTAGCTCAATCCTTTCGTGATGTAAAAATGTTTGGGTGGGGTGAATATGGGATGGATGAATAGTGGTGCAATCATTTGGACTAGCCACTTTATTCCTCTCGATTGTTCCTTGATATGCCCTAGCAGAAGGGTTGGGTGTCTACGTAATGAAAAAAACCCTCCCTCAATCCAATCTTCATCAAAATTTCATGTCTCCTCGTCAATGGGCATGAGGTAGAATTTGCTCTAGTTCTTTTGGTGTTGAGGTAATTATTACTCGTTTCTTGAGCCACTCCCCCTTCCAAGGAAAGTAGGAGCAGATTATGTCATTTTTTCTCCATTTGCATTGTGCTTTTTTTGCATGAATTAATAATTTCTTGGATGTGTTGATTATTTCAATAACATTGTGGTGTGCACTTTGGGGGCTTCCCTTCTTTAGGTGTGACATTACGCCACCACTATATTTGAGGCCCTTGGATTTATCCATAATTGAGTGTCAGCTTGATATAACTCCTCTTTGGAGTTCGTTGGTTGACCCCCATTGAATTCTTGGCTGGAAATGTTGTTGGGTGTTCTATGTTAGCACTCCACCAGTTCTCCGAAGGCTGAAAAGGAGACTAGTGAAGGTAAACACAGACCACTTTGACCTAGTAGCTAGCCCTACTAGGCTCTGATGGCTCTCTCAATGAGATCACATACAAGGATTGACTGTGACATGAAAAATATTAGGCTAGTTATGTTTAGATTAGGGTTTGGTTGATTTTATTTTTTGTGTTGGATGGTGGTTTAGGTCTAGGAGGACTAGGTCAAGGCTCTTAAAATCATATTTTCAAAGATGTAATCGGGAAAGGTAGGTACATAATTTATAACTTTAGAGATATATTTTTTTATAGGGTAGATTTTCAGCATTTCAAAATGAGCACGAATCTCATGAATTCGTTTATATCATAAGAATATGAGCAAAAATGTGAAAGCTTCTCCAAAATAGAGCATTATATCAATTAATTATGTTTATCATTTCAGAAAACAAACATATGAAGCATGAAAATGAAAATTTAAGGTACAATATATTAAAATATATCATCACAAAATGAAAAACACTGCTAAATCATATACCACATGAATCCCACTACAATAGCTGCAAATTGTATCTATTACTTCCTCCCAAATTCACAAAATACACTAGTCTCTACAAGGCTTAATTTCATAGAATCCAACCCTTGAAAATTATTAAAACCTTCCTCATGTAGTCACTGAGGAAAAAATAATCCCTTGGAGGTCGAATTTCCAGCAAGAAAAGCCAAATACATGCACCTACCCAATGTCTGCTACTTAGATGGGAGGCTAGTCAACCATTTCGTATTTTTTCTAACCATCATGAGAGATTTCCTCAAAGCATTAAATGGAGGATAATAAACCTAAGTAACCCTATTTTACCCATTTACATTTACTTTGACCCCTTACATTCATTTACACCTTTTGACTTTTACAAAATTCAAACTAAGAATTGACAAAATTTACACAGTGAAATTTCATGAAAATTTATTAGTAATTTGCAGATCCGTAGCAAGCTCTTGGAGGCCATTATTGGGTCCTTTTTTAATTCCAAATTGAAATGTGAGACATTTTATATAAATATTGGAGATTTTATATGAATTTAGAGTATTTAAGCATTCACAATGACCCATTATAGGCTGAGATATGACCATTTTCCCAAGGTGTCTCCAGGTGCGCATCGAAAGTCAAAAAGAGAGGTAGAATGGTGATTTTTGACCCCTTTTTTTGGATTTTTCTCAAAATTTGAGCCCTGGACAAGAAAAATGAGCAAATGGGTTTTAAAATGAGGCCACCATATTTCCAAAAAAATAAACCTTTTTCCATTTGGATTCCTAGGGAATAAGCACAGTGTGAGCTCGTTGCGCTTCTAGACGTAGTCAAAATTTCTGAATTTCGCAAAAATGCACCAAGTTTCACCAAAATGAAAATTTTCTCCAAATTTATTAAAAATTGGTCTATACATGCCAAATAAGGTGTGTTATGTTATCATTGATGCATCGACAAAATTAGGTCCAAATTACCCTTCTCCTTTTGACTGATTAGTGTTTTCCTTTAGTTTGGCTTGTAATTATTTGACTTTGACATTAGAAATTTTATTTCTTGCATAGTAATGGTCAGTCATGTGCTTATGTATGTTTTTATCCATTTTTTCCTTTTCAAGGAGCTTATCCAAGTGTATGTTCACTTTCTCAAGCCAAAACGCCATGTTTTCATTGATTTCTTTGGCTATCATGTCTTCAAAACTCAACACTTCATCTCTAAGGTTTTTCTCTCTTTCCTTCTGCAATGCTCTTTTGAGACCCATGGTCCTTGGAATATTTCTTCTTACCTACTATTCATGTTCATCATGCTCATAAAAACCTTCTATTCCAACCATTTCTTTGCCTTTCACATCATAAATTCTTGCCTAAACAATGTTTTCTCCAAAGACAATTGTTTTACCTTCAGTTGATGATTTTCTTTCTCTAGGAAGGAAATGATGAAATTTTCCCTTGCCAAGTTTCCCTGGAGCTCTTTGATATGAGAATATTTTTCTTTGATAATAAGCTCTAGGTTTTTAGGCTCATCACTAGCCTTCAAGTCTACTAGGTCAAAATCATTCTCTTCCTCATCATGCATAGATTGCTCATGTTGTAATGATGTTCCCTGCTCTAGTGATGTGGGCTTGGCCCCTTCCTCAATTT
Source organism: Pinus albicaulis (assembly GCA_034641835.2). NCBI lineage: Eukaryota > Viridiplantae > Streptophyta > Pinopsida > Pinales > Pinaceae > Pinus > Pinus albicaulis. Next base: position 678,450,204 of record CM076582.1, on the reverse strand, counting down.
GAGGAGAAAAAAAATGTCTTATGCCTCTCTAATATGTCTGAGGGATATCAGGCCTAGGTATATTTTTCACTGATTCTTTGGGTGATTGAGTTTCTACCATGTCTCATGAACCCACCTCTTGTATGGTAGGTAACATGGTTTGCTGATGGCTTGGTGTAGTAATTATGGGAATTTACAAAAATGCCTCAATGAAGGAATCCCATGTCATATTTTTTTCTATAAATTGATGGAGAATTATAGCCTTTACCAAAATATGATGAAAAATCCTATGATAATTCTCTCTGCCTTTCAATTTCACCTTTTCAAACATTCTAATGACACCCCTATACAATAAATTGTACATATTGAGAGATTTAACAGCTGTGAAGTGCATGATTAATCTAATGTGGTATTGATACATCCTCGAAAATCTACCCTCGTATGTAAATAACTTCATGAAAACCTTCATTAATGGTGCATATCTCTCTATAAAATATCTAAATGGGAAAACATGTGAATGAGCTCCATTTGTACTGTTATTTGATGTTGGGCTTGTATTCTTCAAGATCTAGGTTTATGCCTATGAACCAATTCTCACCATGATTTGGTATTCTTGTAGAATGAGATATAGCATCTATTGAAAATATGAAATCAATCCCTGCATAGATAGCCTTTTCTCCTTTCAAAGTGGTTGCAAAAATATCTGTGAGCTGCTCATGATAACCTAATTCATGGACCCTTTGATAAAGCCCTAAACAATTGGCATCTTCAAAGCACTTCTTGATAAATGGAGAGGAAGTGATTTCATTGTAATTGGATGGCTCAAACCTAATTATTTTTCCCCTTTTATTATACTTGTTTTTCTCTGACAGTGATGAGTCGGCTTCCATACCTTCAAAACCCTAGGTGGAAAGTAAGAAAAACAATGGATTTTGAAACTATGAACGAATGAGGAGATAAAATTGGTTTGGGAGTTTCCTAATTTTTTGAGAAAATTTAGGAGGGTAAAGGATAAAGTTAATGAGTAGGGGAAAATGGAAATTTGGGAAATGAGTAAGGGTAGGGGGTGGTAAATATAAAAACACAGTCCTACCCTAGAAGGACATAGGATAGACTAGGGTTTATAGGGAAAATGATATAAATGAAGGGATGAAGCTGTTTATTTTGTGGAGGTTGTCTATCAACTGTAAATAAAGGTGTATGGGAAATAAAACTAGGGTTTTAAACAAAAAATTATTTTTTTGAAAGAAAAACCATGAAATCTAATAAAAACCTAGGAGAATAAGTGTTTAATTAAATTCTCTTGGTAACAAGTGAAAAGGATGAGATGAAGGCTTTAAATTAGTTATGGAAGAAATGGAGGCTATAATGGCTAGAGTGAAGCCTCAAAAAACCAATTTGACTACTAAAATCCACTTTTGGAAAACGTTGCCGGATGCATAATGTCGATACCATGTGTGCAACGAGCTCAAGTATTTTCCTATGAGAGGTAAAAATCGGATTTTTCTTGCGAATGTGAGAGAGTAGCTAAATTATAGGAGAATATAAGAGTGATAATTAGTCTCCCTTTTGTATTTTTGGCCTTTTTATCAACTGAAGTGACTTCTTTTGAGTGAGGATGGGCCCCAAATGTCATTTCCAACCATAACTTAAATTTCTTAATATTGTACCTTTGGACCTTTGTAACCTTAGGAACCTTGTAGATTTTTGGTGACCTTGAAACCCTAATGACTTAATGGAGACACTGACCTTAATGAAATCATGATGGTGATGACTGGAATGATGATGATTATGTTTGAATGATGATACACTCAGGTGAGTGATGATAAGGAACAACATGTGAAAATTTTGGAAGGAGTGGAAATATTCCTAGACCTAATACACACTAACCAAATTTTAACTTGAAAAACTAATGAAATAATTTTTTTTTTACTATGAGACCCTAACAAGACATGATAAGATCCCATTTGATCACTGGTTTCTAGCTTTACAGACTGACACTAACATTCTATACACGGAGGGGTGCACTAGCAGGGTGGGTTTTGCTATTTAGTGAATTCATTGACTGAAGCCTTGTGTGGGTTGAGGGGTCATTTACCTTACAATAGTAAGATGATCCACACAGACATCTTGTCATTTCCCTCGAATTTTCTAGTGGTCAGGTTTAGGTTGTGTCCTCTCTTCTTGGTTTTTTTATTGTTTCTTGTTACACTGTGTAGATAGAAAGGATGTTGTGCCGTAATGTATGTGGGAGGGTGTAAAAAAGTGGGATGCTTTGATTTCGTGCCTTTTATTCTATATTTTTGGTTAAGACATCATCTCCTCGCATGGTGGTGGCCATCTATTTTGTTAGCATTTCTTGAAATCCGGCCACTTTTCTCCCAAATTAGAAATTTTTTGTGAGTGTTATGTGGTTGATGATTTTTTTTTTTTATGTGGTTGAATGTGGTAGGAGTGGTCACTTGTTGACATGTTGTTTTTTTGAAAGTGAGCCTCATCTTGTGAGAGGGTAACCACATTTTCATTTTGTCTCTTTCATGTTCTTTTCTTCCTTTCTCCATTTTGGATCTTAGATTTATAGAGGAAATGGGGGGATTGTAGTCGATTGGTGTTCAGGAAGGATGAAAAGTAGTGAAAACTCCTAGGGTGGCCACCCTAGTCCTTCCCGATATTCGTCCCCTCCAGTTACCCCTTTCTTTTTGAATTCACGAGGTTCAGGAAGCTTGTTATTTATTAGAGCCTCCCCTTGTGGGTCTGTAGGCATGTTTTTTTTCTCTTTCTTTCATGTCATTTTCTTCCCTTCCGGACCCTAGCTTTATGGAGAAAAGTGGGAATTGTTGTGGATCGGTGTCCGAGAAGGATGAAGAGTAGTTCAAACTCCTAGGGTTTCCACCCTAGTCTTTGTTGCTCATCGTTCCTTGCAGTTCCCCCCTTTTGATAAGGCACAAGGCTTGGAAATATTGTACTGTGTTTAAGCCTCCCCTTGTTAGTCGATAACCATGTTTGATTCTTGTTTTTTCATGTTGATTTCCTCCCTTCTTCATTTTGGTCACTATTTTTACACAGAAAAGGGGGAATTATTGTGGATTGGTGTTTTGGATGGATGAAAAGGTAGATATAGCTCCTAGGGTGGCCACCCTAGTCCTTCTTGATCATTTATCTATGCAGTTCTGCCCTTTTTGAAAGGGCACAGGGCCTTGAAAGCATGTTTTTTGTTTGAGCCTCATCTTCGTCACTGGCAACCACGTTTTTGTTCTCTTTTTATTTTTCTTTTTTCTCGTTGGTTTTTTCCCTTCCTCCTTCCAGCCCCTCGATTTAAAGATAAAAGGGTGAATTGTTGAGGATTGGCATTCGCTAAGTATGAAATGTAGTGTGAGCTCCCGGGGTGGCCACCCTAGTCCTTCTCGATCATCGTTCCTTGTGATTCCCCCCTTTTTGTGAGGGTGTGGGGCTTAGGAATTTTGTTCTCTATTGGAGCATCTCCTTCTTTGAGTGGGTAGAAAATATTGTTTCTCTTTCCTCCATATGTTTTTATTACTTTCCTCCTACTGGCCCATAGCTTTATAGAGAAAAGGGGGAGTTGTAGTGGTTTGATGTTCATGAAGATCGAAAAGAAGTGTGAGTTTTGGGGTGGCCACCCTAGTCCTTCTCGGTCATATTTCTTTAAAATTTCCCTTTTTTTTAAAATTCATCTTCCCTTTATTTCATGTTATATACATATATGTTTTTTTTTCCTTCCCTTACTCTTGTCAGTCCCCAGTAGCATTACAAATAAAGGGAGGAAATTTTGCGTTTGGGTATTCGATAAGGATGAAAAGTAGCATGAGCTCCTAGGTTGGCCATCATAGTCCATAATGATCATTTTTCCTTGCATTTCCACCCTTTCTGCAAAGGCATGGGGTCCTGGGAGCCTGTTTGAGCCTCCCTCTAGTGAGTGGGTTATGGAGTGCAGTTGTCTTGAGGGGGAAGGGGGTGTGTTTCTTGTTGCGATGCATTATACCTTGGGTTGGATTTTAACCATTTGTCATGGGGGTGAGATTTATTGGTAACACATGGAAACAAATCTTGAAAATTGATATCTCAGCTCTTGTTATGATGAAGAACGTAGCGAAATGTGACATAGTGTGAATTGCAGAATCTTGTGAATCATCGAGTTTTTGAACACAATTTTCACCTGAGGCTTCATTCGAGGGCATGTATGTCTTAGTATCGCATCATATTCAAATGCACTCCCTGAAATGTATTAGGGATCATCAGAGCTAGTCATCTACGCCCAATGTGGTGCGGTTGGTTTAAATATGGCAAGCAATGCTTCATGGCGTGTGTCGACAAGCAGTGATCTTGTCCCCTTGGTTGGGGAATCGATGTTAGCTAATGTGGGCTCTATGTGGCATCCTTGGAACTTGATTTTCTCTCTCTTTTCCTCCCATTGGGTAGAGCCAATTTATCTCCAACTTATGACTACAATGCAGGTGAGAATACCTGCTAAGTTTAATCATATAATTAAGACGATGAAAAGAAAATTACAAGGATTCCCTTATAAGCGGCGAGCAAACTGGGCAGAGCCCAGTGTGAAAATCCGGTGGTAGCGTCGCCTGAATTAGGGTCTCTAGAATAATCCTTGGCTGTGGACTTGGGCCATGTACCTTGGAAGGGGGTGCCTGAGAGGGTGATAGCCCTGTTAGGCCAGGACCTTGCTGCATCACGAGGCAATGTCAGTGAGTCAGGTTGTTTGGGAATGAAACCGTAATTGTATGGTAAATTCCATCCAATGCTAAATATAGGTGAGAGACTGATAGTGAACATTTACCACAAGACATAGATGAAAAGGAATTTGAAAAGAGAGTTAAAGAGTGTTTGAAATTTCTGGGAGGGAAACAGATGGAGGTTGTCAATGCATCTCGGTTGGATGTGGAACTACTCAGGCTAGTCCAAAACTCAACTTGAGGTGAAAACAAAGACAGGCTATTGCATCATCACAAGTGCGGGTGGAGTGCCACTTGTCATTTTTTCATTCATGCGGTCACGAAATGAAGCGTGTGCAAACCGGTGAGTTTGAAAACCTATGAGGTGCAAGGAAGCTGATGGGCGAGATACCCTCTCTAGGGGGGATTCACCATCGACCGATATTGAGATTATATGAAGGGTTCAAGTGCAAGCACACCTATTAGGACCCGAAATATGGTGAAATATGCATTATTAGTGCAAAACCAGAGGAAACTCTATTGGAGGCTCGTAGTGATACTAACGTCCAAATCATTCATATGACATGGGTATAGGGGTAAAAGGCTAATAGAACCATCTAGTAGCTAGTTTCCTCCGAATTTTACCTCAGGATAGCTGGAGCTCATACATGTGTTTTATTGGGTAGAGTAAATGATTAGAGGCATCGTGGGTGGAGTGACCTCAACCTGTTCTAAAAAATTAAATAGGTAAGAGGGCGTTTCTGCTCCATTGAGCGATGCCATGGAATCGAGAGCTCAAAGTGGGCCATTTTTGGTAAGAAGAATTTATGATGAGGGATGAACTTAAATTTGAGTTACGACGCTAAATTGTGTGCTAACATAGATCTCAAAAGGGGTGTTGGTTGATTAAGACAGCAGGATGGTGGTTTAGGAATTCAAAATCCGCTAAGGAGTGTGTAATAACTCTCTTGTCGAATCAACTAGCCCCGAAAATGGATGGTGTTGAATCGTGCAACCTATACTTGATCTTCAGAGAACTTTCTTGGATTCAATGAGTAGGAGGACGTGGGGGTCGTTGAGAAACCTCAAGCATGATTCTAGGTGGATGTAATATCCCAAAATAGGAAAAGCAGCAATATACAACAAAATAATGGAATTAGCAATGAATAAAATTACACCAACATGTGGGAGAAACATGGAGCCATTTTATTATGAATATCATAATCAAATAAGAACAATAAATATGGACACAACCCAAATAATCAAGGCAAATAAGCCTCCAATGAACACATATGCCACAACATGATATATAGTTGCTATAAAAATGCAGGAGAATCAATACATCACAATTTTAGTGTGAGTGATTGTTGCTGGAAAATGTAAAAATGTATATCTCCTAATATATGGCTCAAATAGTGTGGGTAATAGAGATATATGCTCCCTAGCACCTTTCCAAGACAACCTAGAAAGGGTTTTCGAAAATATTCAAATTGCAAAATGCCAGAATGTAGCCCTAGCCCTGAAAAATAGCTACAATTGAATACTGGAAGGAGGTGGATGAAACTGATATAGAAATGTATGGAGCTCCTACAATAGATCCTCCAAGTGAAAGGCTGATCCCTTCCTTGAACATCTCACCCTCCAAATGAATCACTGTAACCTTCATTGTAAATACTCAATAAAATAATGCAGTCTATGAGATAAATTTCACTCTAGGAGGTGGTAATAGCTTGGCCTAGTGCCAAATGTTCAAATAAAGTCCAAGGACCCTCCTTTCTAGCCTCCCAATGGAAAGGCTACCTCTCCATTAGAAAAAAAACTTAGAAAATGGCCCTATCAATCCTCAACTACTTTTACACTGCAACGCAACACAACTCTGGAAGAAATTCTACTATAGCTGAAGGTAGAAGCTGGTCTGAATGCTGGAATGTGGATATGAATCTCACAAACACCTTCTGAGTGGGAACTCGAAGCCCCTTGAGGATGAGTGAGGGATTCTTTCTCGGGAACACCCTTGTGCTAAACATCACAACGGACTCCGATAAATAACTGAAAAGTGAAAGAAGTCATATAGACCCAAACATAAATAATAATCAAATCATGCCTTCTATGGCTGCCTTCCCCTTCCTTATATGCGTTGTGAGACTTGTCACCTTGGGCCCCACTCATTAAAGCCACTAATCTCATGGAGACTTCCTCCCATTAACATTTTGTTGTCTCTCATTGATGATCCACTCTCTCCATACCACTGCTATTTATTTTGTCAAACTTGACCCCATCCCCATGCTCCAACCCTTGTTCACACATGAGGGTGCTTCATCCAACTATTAAGATTCTCCTTATTCACATTAGGAGTGATTTTATTCCTACTAAAGAGATTTATGGGTATCCCTACCCACTCATTTATCTATCTAAAGGATAAAAGAAAAAATTAATATTCCAATTAGCTGCAAGATAATTTTGGAATATTACAATCCTCCCCTCCCAAATGCTACTTGTCCTCAAGAAATTGTAAGGATGGAATTGTGAAGCCTTCTCTCCTCCTCCTATACCATCCTCATATGATAATATTCTCCACTGAAAAAGATGATCTCTCATCAATACGTCCCATATTTTCTCCTCCCAAGTTTACAAGTTAGCCTTTGGTGATAAACCCAAATCGCTCTCATCATGAAGAAGTGGGATATCCATGGAGGCAACTATATGTTGTCTAGAGTGCTTCAGAGGCATGGAATCTAAAAAATGTTGGGAACCTTCATTCCCATGTGAAGCTCCAATCCCCAAGCTATCATCCAAACAAAATGGGTCACCCTCCAAAGTGGTAACTCATAGAGACACTCCTCCATCTCTTGCTCCTGCAATGTATATGGGTTGTATGGATGAACATGATGGACAAAATTTTCCATCCCACATTGTCTCTCTCTCCACTTATGGTATGTGTAGATATGCTACTGATCTTGGGTTGCAATAATGTTTCCTTCAAGAGGAAAAAAGGAAATTGCATCCTCAAAGACCCCCTCTTTGGTTCTATGAACCTTGCTTGCCCAAGATTTCCTAGATAAAGTGAATAGAACATCATCAATATATGGAATCCAAATGAGGTAGGAACTGAGTGTCAAATTAAATGATGGATGGTACCAATAGTTTCCCAAGTGGATACAATGTAGTTTTTCTATTTGTTGTTTCATAACATCATGTGGCAAGTTGTCTCCCAACCATTTCCTAGTTGTGCATGTTTTTTCATCTACTAGAAAGTAGTAAATGGCATTTTGTATCAACTGAGCACACCAAGAATAGAACAATACTTTCCAAAATCCATATACGAAATTTCTATCTCCCTCATAGATGTTGGTCTTAGAAATACCATGAAGCCCAAATAGAATTTTTCCCTCTTGTGGAGCAATGCATTGTATATAAATGGCAAGAGAATGCAAATACTTTGTTACATGATCAATAAGTGCAAAAACACAACTCTTACCATGCACTGTGAGTAGGATGATAATGAGGTCCATGGATGAGACCTCCCATGAGAATCTCCCCATAGTGATATAAAATGTGAAGCGATACATAGTCCCCTTGGAACACTCCATCAATAGATACATACTCCCAAGTGACAGTGGTGTTGGCCTTTGTGATAAGGCTCATGTCATCTCATAGCTCCATTCTTTGACATGTCAAATGCCAAATTAAAGTGCCATAATTCTACTACATATGAGAGACTCCTTCCTATGTGGAAGTACCTCCTGATCCTCCAAAGCTAAGGAGTAACAAATTTTCACAATGATTGTACAATCCTCTACTCCTGAAACATCATCCAAATTATGGGAGAAAATTAACCCATACTCTCCCAAAAGTAACCAAAGAAATAAAAAAATTTGTTGCCTCCTCATCTCATCATCATACAAGTCATGGAGTAACATCATGATTGTTTACTTGTAGAAAGCCCCATACTATAACACACCTTTTTAAATAGAATATGTCACATGATGGAAAAAATATTTCAAGAGTAGCCAACACAGCCATGCCTCCTGCTGCCCTATGTAATAAATCTGGAAGTGGCTCACCAACCCCTTGCTCTTCATCATTACCCATTCATCCAAATGTGGGTGTCTCCTACCATGCTCCAATTTGGTATCCAACCAATGGAGAATACCATCGTCCCAAATCTGATGAATACCTTTGCATTTCATGAGATGTTGAAGTGCAACCTCTTGGAGATATCCACATGAATACCACTCATCAATGACCAAGCTAAACCCATAAGGTTCCAAATATGTTTTAGGAAAAAACTTCTCATTGCGCTGTGAACTGCTCATCAAGAAGGATCCATCATAATAATGGGAGATGTTATCCATCATAAGATGTCTCTCATCAAACATCTAGATATCGAATGCTACACAAGAGGAATGGCCATTGGAATGCTCCAATACTAGTTGGGTCCCTGACTCATCACTTTTTCTCAGTGGCAGTGTTGCTGATCTCCATGATGGTGCATCTACTGTCTCATGATCATGTAGAATGTTGAACATACAATTCTGCATTGGATTAATTAGTATTATGCTCATCCTATCCTCCAAAAATCTACACTCCGACCCAAAGTGTTGCATGCAGCTCAACAATGAGATACCAATATGACTATATATCTCCTCCTTGAACCAATCAAGGGTCCTCTGCGTAGTGATAATATGATGCTCCAAATCAACAACGTGGTTTCACACTATGTCATGAAAATGCCCTGATAGCATGTACCCATAAATCTCCATATGATGTGCTGAAATAATAGGAGGTGGAAATTTTTTCATACCTTGGTTAAGCTGATCCTTGGGAACATCTTGTATAGCTACAAGGGTTCCTCCTACCGGTGTAATGACTCCTCCAACTGCTGGTGATGGTGATGGTTGCTCCTCTACTACTACACCAGTACTGGTATAAGTCTCCTCCTCCTCATGAATCTCCTGAATAATGCAAGATACTCTCAATGTCAAGAGATCTAGATCACCTTGCAAAGAAGCAAGTGTTCCTTCTCTTGCTGCAAGTACTCCTACAAAAAGTGGTGGTGGAAGTTTCTCTTCTTCTAAAATGATAATGTTGGCATAATCCCTTGGATCCTCATGTGCTTGATCATCAATTTTGGAAAATTTCTCAATAGGAACTACCTCTAGTTTCCTTTTATCAAACTTATTGAGAAGCCTTTGAGTAAAATTTTCATAAGAAGTCACTCTTGCATGTTTCAAATGGCTGAACCACCAAATATTTGATTCACTCTCAAAGTGCAGCACTGCAATCTCAACATCTTCTCTTTCTTCTACTGGATGTAGCAGGAAGAATGTATCTAAATTCCTTCTCCAAGCCCTTGTTGTGCATATGGATGGCCCATCAAATGTAGACAATAGAAATATATTGTGTCTTTTTCTTCTATTGTTGCTGCAAGGTCTCCTCTCTTCTTTGATTTGAATAAACTGTTGTAGTGTTAAATTCTCTTTGAAATCCCTTGATTGAAAATTGTACTCTGCAAGATATTCACTTAGAGTCTCATGATATAATTTTCCTCCATCTCCATACCTTTCACCTTCTTCTTCAAAGAAAACGAGCATAGTATATTTCTTTGGAGCTCTATGCAATAACGATTTCTTCTACTATTGATAGGAAGTGCATGGACCTTCCTCATCCTAAAACCCTCTTAGGTCTCATTACATCTCTCCATTCTCATTTTCTTGACCTCCTTGGAGAGGTATTTCATAGATCTGAAAAGAGATGAGATAAAAGTCATCCCTTACATTATTGTAGATCTCTTCTTCTTCTCCTGCTTCTTCTTCTTATTATTCTGATAGCATATTGGCTGAAATCCACAGGCTGAGCCAAGACTATGCCCTGATACCACTATAATATCCCAAAATAGGAAAGAAGAAATATAGAACAAAATAAAGGAAATAGCAATGAATAAAATTACATCGACATGTGGGACAAACATGGAGCCATTTTATTATGAATATCAGCAGTAAATAAGAACAATAAATATGGGCACAACCAAACTAATCAAGGAAAACAAGCCTCCAATGAGCGCATATGCCACAACATGGAATATAATAGTTATACAAATATAATAAAATCAATAAAGCGCAATTTTAGTGAGATTAAATGCTGCTGGAAAAGTAATAATGTAGATCTCCTAATATATGGCTCAAATAGTGTCGAGAATAGAGATCTATGCTTTGTAGCACCCTTCCAATACAACCAAGAAAAGGTTTCCGGAAATATCAAAAATTAAAAATGTGGGAATGCAGCCATAGGGATGAATAGAAGTTGCAAATAAATACTGGAAAGAGGTGGCTGAAACTAATATAGAAATGTATAGAGATACTCCAATAGATCCTCCAAGTGAAAGGATGATCCCATCCTTGAAGTTCTCACCCTCCAAATGAAGCACTGAAATCTCCACTGCAAATACTCAATAAAATAATACAGTCTATGAGGGAAACTATGATGTAGGAGGTGGTAATAGCTTGGCTTGGTCCAAAATGATGAAATAAATCCCAAGGACCCTCCTTGCTAGCCTCCCAATGGAAAGGCTGCCTCTGCACTAAATAACAAACTCAGAAAATGGCCCTATTAATCCTCCACTACTTCTACCGTACAACACAACACAACTCTGGAAGAAACTGCACCGTAGTTGAAGAATAAAGGTCACCTAAATTTTGGAATGTGGATATGAAGCTCACAAACCTCTCCTACGTGGGTACTCGAAGTCCCTCGAGGATGAGTGTGGGATTCCCGATCGGGAACACCCTTTTGCTAAAGAGCACAACAGACTCCACTAAATAGATAAAAGGTCAAGAAGTCATACATACATAAAAATAAACAGTAATAAAATCATGCCTTCAATGGGTGCCTTCCCATTCCTTATATGCATTGTGAGCCTTCTCACCTTGGGCCCCACTCATTAAAGCCACTACTCTCATGGATACTTCCTTCCCATTAAAATTGCGTTGTCTCTCATTAATGATCCACTCTCTCCATACTAGTGTTGTTAATTTGGTAAAACTTGACCCCATCCCCATGCTCCAACCCTTGTTCACACATTAGGGTGATTTATCCATCTATTAAGATGCTTCTTATTCACATTAGGAGTTATTTGTTTCCTACTAAAGATATTTATGAGTCTCCCTACCCACTTATTCATCTGTCTAAAGGATAAAAGAAAAAATTAATATTCCAATTAGCTGCAAGATAATTTTGGAATATTATAGTGGATTGGCCATGGTGCAGATCATGGTGGTAGTAGAAAATATTCAAATGAGAACTTTTTAGACTAAAGTGGGGAAATTTTCCATGTGAAAATCACTTATACATGGTTTAGTCAATCCTAAGAGATGGGGACTTTTGTATCAAGGGTGCACTCTGCATGAGAATCAAGAGGGAATCGAGTTAATATTCCTAAACTGGGACATGGCGGTGGGTGGCAATGTTAGGAAATCCAAGGACATCGTCGGGGGCCCCGGGAAGAGTTATCCTTAATTTTTAATATCTTTCCCACCCTGGAATCGGTTCACCCAAATTTAGGATCCAATAGCTCAAAGAGCACCTCACGTCATGTGGTTTTCGGTCTTCACTTGGTGATCCTTGAAAATATAGAGGACTACGTACCATTCATGTCTGACCGTACTCATAACCGTATTAAGTCTCCAAGGTGAAAAAACTCTGGTAAATAGAACAATTTTGGTAAGGGAAGTCGGAAAAATGGATCTGTAACTTCGGGAAAAAGATTGGATCTAAGGGCTGGGCCTAGGGGTCTATGCCCTCAACTCGTGGGCTATCAAAAATATGCCTGAGCTACTCCTGTAACGAGTGCAGGAAGTTGCGTGTCGATTGGGCTATGGGCGTAGAATTCCCCCTCACAGGGGATTTTCCCTAGGCGGAGAAAAATCGACTCAGAACTGGTATGGACAAGGGGAATATGATTCTTTAATTAAAAAAAAACATTGCAATGGTCCCTGTGGATGCTGACGAAATGTGATTTCTGTCTAGTTATCTCAATGTCAAATTGAATAAATTCAACCAAGCATGGGTAAAGGGCGGGAGTAACCATGACACTCTTAGGGTAGAAAAATTCCTTGTCATATAATTATTCACATGAATGAATGGATTAACAAGATTCCCACAGTCCATATCTACTATCTAGTGAAACCACATTCAAGGGAATAGGCTTGGCAAAATCAATGAGGAAAGAAGACCCTGTTGAGCTTGACTCTAGTCTGACTTTGTGAAATGACTTGAGAGGTGTAGAATAAATGGGATTTTTTTTCGATGCAAGTTAAATACCACTAATTTTAACATTATTTTACTTATTCCATGGGGTGGAGATGGGGCACTACCCCTATTTTTGGCCTTAAGGCACATTTTGGCGGGTGGATCTGAGCGAAAGACATTGTCAGGTGGGGAGTTTGGCTGGGGGGCACATCTACTAAAATATAACATAGGTGTCCTAATATGAGCTCAACAATAAAATAATTTTTGTTTGGAAGAAGGGTAAAATATTATTTTATTTTGATTTTCAGTATGAATACAAACCGTGAAAATGTGACCTATCGATCATTTAGACTTTTAGAATTTGAAGCTAGAGGGGTCAGAAAAGTTACTGGAGGGATAACTGGCTTGGGGTAGTGAAGTGTTCATAGCGACGTTTATTTTTTATCCTTCGATGTAGGCTCTCCCTATCATTTTGAAGCATAATTCGCCAAGTATTGGATTTTTCACCTACAAATAGGGAATGTTAGCTAGGTTTAGACTGTCATCAGAAAGGTTAGTTTTACCCTACTGATGAACTACATCGCAATAGTAATTCAACTTAGTACAAGAGGAACCATTGATTCACACAATTTTTCATCGCACTTGGTTTAAATCAAGTGGCTCGAAGCTACCATGTGTCAGTTTATGACCGAATGCCTCTATGTCAGAATACACGCTAGAAACGATGCATGTCACTCTTCGACTATATCTTGACCCATAGTAGGGGCATTGTTTTGTTGCCTCAAGGGGTCCATGTGATTTGCAAAACATGATTGTGAAGCATCTTGGTTGGGGTAGCTATGAAGTTCAATTTCAAACGGTCGTTGAGAAGTATCTTTTGCAGACGACTTAAATATGCGACGGGGTATTGTAAGTGGTAGAGTGGCCTTACTACCATGATCAATTGAAATTCAACCCTTAATCTCCTCGATTCGGATCTTTGTTTTTGTCACTTTATTCAAAATTAGGAAAAATATCTTTGTTTCACCTTTTTTCCCCCATCCTTCATTCAAACATCATTTTTGTTAAAACATCTCTAAAATGACCTACTTGGGGGGCGAGTGGGGGTATTTGGGGTCTCCATACCATGGATGCTAGAGAAATTGCCAATCTATGGGAATTATGGTTGGTTACATGTCACGACATCAAAAAAAAATCCATTGCCCAAGTCCGTGGAACACAGCGGGTGTGCTTGCATTTCGTGACATGACGTAAAACCAGCCCAAGCCTGTAGAACTTGGGGTTTCAATGTCCTCCTATGCCCCCGAGGGAAACATGCTCAAGAACTTGGAGTTTCTATGTTGCGTCATGACCAAAACTGTCACCTGATTTGATGGAACATGGGGATTGTGGATTCCATTTTGTGAGAAACGACAGAAAAACGACACAAGCCTGGGAAACTTGGGGTTTCCATGTCCCGCTCCTAACGGTTTCCATGTCCCACCCCCGACAGTTTCCATATTTTACAACACACTGGAAACTCAAGGTTTTCATTAAATCCCTTGTGTAGGGAACTTTGGGTTTCCATGATGATGGAAACCACTACCCAATTCTACAGAACTAGTGGTGTTTCGAAACCACAGCCCAAGCCTATGGGGAAATCGAGTTTTTTTGCATGTTGCGATGAGGAGAAACCCACCGCCCAAGTCAATGAAACTTGGGTGTTTCCATTTTGTGACACAATGAAGAACCAAACCAATTTGGAGAAACTTAGGGTTTCCATTTAATGGTACAATGGAAATTTCCCAAGTCTCGAAAACCTAGGGTTCCCATGTCTCGCTGCGATGGAAACTGCAACCCTGGCACGAGGAACTTGGTGGTTCCATATTGAAGCGTGATGGAAACTCCCACCCATGTATGTAGAAATTAGGGTTTCCATGTCATGCCATAGCTAAAATTTCCACCTAAGTCTAGTGAACTTCGATTTTCCATGTCATGGCATGACAAAAACTACCACCCAAGTCTATGGAGCTTGGGGGTTGCCAATTTTTATGACACAAAGGAAGCTACCTAATTCTGGAAAACTTAGGGATTTCCATGTCCTGTAACAATAGAAATTGTGGCCTCAATGTGGGGAAATTTGGTTTCCATGTCATGTCATGAAAGAGAACCGCCCAAGTTTGCAAAACTTTGGGGCTTCTATTTTGCGGCACGAGGGAAATCGCCTAATTTTGGGAACCTTGTGGTTTCCATCTCCCACCCAAATTAAAACCATAGCCCTAGTGTGGGAAAATTTGGTTTCCATGTTGCGGCATGACCAAAATGACCGAATTTTATGGAACTCATGCTTTCCATTGCATGGCACGATGAAAAACTACCCAAGTCTAGCAAACTTGGGGCTTCCATTTCATGGCACGATGGAAACTGCTTCCTTGGTCTATCTATGGAATTTGGGGTTTTCATGCCTCGTTGCAATAGAAGCTCTCCAAGTGTGGGGAATGTTGGTTTTCCTTGCCCTTCCATGAAGACCGATGCTCAACTGTGTGAAATATAAGGTTTATGTGTCCCTACTCAATGGACACCACCCAAGTATACGTGTTCCACGAATGGTTTGATTATTGGCAAGCTGTGGAGCTGGGGCCAAGAGGTAAACACATTGGTAAGAAAAATAAATGGTTTATGTAAGTTTTTTTGTATAATGGTTTCAGATTGTACATATTTCTTGAAACATACTATCAGACATACTTATTAATGGGAGTTTCCCCTCCCTTCAATATATGGGCATTCATGTGGACTTGGTTTTGATGTTCATTTTTATTTCTGCATATTGAAGAAAACTTTGGAAGATTACTTAAATAAGTGTTGGGTTAGGCGTAGTCTACTTATTGAGTACTTGAAAAAATAAAAATAAGATAGTGTTGCACTTGTCTATAGAGTGGTTGGGAGACTACCACAGGTTTAGGGGTGTGACAGTTGGTATCAGAGCCAACACAATTTTTGTTGCACATCATTTGGTATCAGGGCTACCTTTTTGAGGCTTTTGATTATTGAAGAAAGTAGGAACACAATTGCAGGGTTGCAGGTGGTGTTGAAGTTGAACTTCTATTATTTGGTTTCTTTTGAGACCTTGGCTAAAGAAAGACAATTGTCAGGGCTGCAGCTACAAAAGAAGACATACCAAGTTGGGAATAATTCCAGTAGAATACTTGTGAGGCCTTATGTTGGATAAGGGAAATTAAAGAGAAAATCCCATGGATTTGGACTAAGCTTGAATTCTTCAAAAATAAATTGGCAGTATTTTGGAAGAAGGCAAAAAGAAATACTAAAGAGGTTGATGAGGAACATAATGCCCTTATGGAATTATACAAGGAAGGGGTATCTGACTCAAACCAGGATGAATTCAATTAACTTAGAGAGAAGATGGATTGTTTCGATGAATGGATAGAATTATGTCATGAGATGCAAGCATGTCAGGAACATCTTGTTGAGCTTGAAGATAAGAACCAAAGGAGGAGGAGAAGACCTACTTGGGCCAAACCAAAGAATTTTGTGAATGTGACAGAAGTAAAGGAAGAAATTTATGAACAAGTTGGACTAGGACTAAGCACATTACAAGAATTAAAGGTTTATTAACACAAGGTTGTTGTATATGTGATTGAATTCAAGGAAGAACTTTATGAACAAGTTGGACCAGGACCAAGCACATTACAAGTATTGATGGTGGATGATTCTCACAAGTATGTTGCAGATGTGGTAGAAGTCAAGGATGAAGTTCATGAACAAGTTAGACTAGGGGCAATAACATTACAAGAATAAGTGATGGATGATTCTCAAGAAGATGTTGTGGATGTGGATATGATCAAGTATGAACTTGTGGAACAATTTGAACCTGGACAAAGCACATTACAGCCATTGGTGGGTGAACCACATGAAAATTTTGCAGAGGTGACAAGGATCAAGGAGGAACTTGATAAGCAGGTCTTTCGAGGATCAAAAAAATCAAAGACATTGACCTCATACTAGATGGTTAAAATTCCCTGGAAAAGGGTGGAACTTGATGATCTTTGTGCTAGATATGGGTCATGCTTAGCCATATGAGATTGGATAGGTGCCCGACATGACTCATGGACTACCTTGGTGGTAGGGAAGATATTTTGGGTAGAATTCTTCATGGCTTACAAACAAGAAGGAACTATTAGTGCACCTTTAGTGGGGGATAATCATTGAAGGAAGTACTCATGATGATTTATGGTCGAAGTGACCGAGGGAAATTTACCTCTACCTATATACTATATACTTATGGATGACTAGAGTTGAGTTTATTCCACTTGGATGGACACATGGGAAGCCAAAGTCATGAACATGGACTACATATATTTTAGAGATGGAGTGATGGATTTTGTTCACTTTGAGCAACAAGACATTGGTTGGATGAGTAGCCTATGAGCACATTCATATGACTTGCATGGTAGGATAACTTGTGATGGCACTCATGACCAATACAAGTATGCTTTACAACACTTTGGATATGATGATGCATGGGAGTTCATGATGGAATTGCATTCACTGGAGGCTTCATACTACAGTGATATTGCATTATCTGGTTCACTGAGAAGCTGAGATCAAGATTGGTCTTGATTTTGATGCATTATGAGATGCATACCTTTGATCACATTTATGGGGTGTATTTGTGATGAGACACTTAATGGACATGATTGAGATAACACTTTGGAGCTTGATGGAGATGCAATGATGAGATGCCTTGCTGGTACACACTTGGGCATGGGTTGAATCTTCCTAACTTAACTTTGATGTACATGTGGGATGCATATTGTAGATGGGATGAACATAGATTCATGGCCCTAGATATGGCACATTGTTTAGAGAACATTCTTGGCAGATTTGAGGAGGACCTTTTCCACATGGACTATGCTTGATAGTAGTGATTATCTCTGAACAACACATGTATTTTTAGCATCATGGGCAGCACATTTCAAACAAGGATGGCTTGCTTGATGGAAAACATGTTGTGGATGAGATGAAGGCCACTTCATGGACCTGGACATGTATAATTTTACACTTAGATGGGATGGATTCTTGATTGAATTAATGGATGTGACAGAATGTGAGAGGAAAAACTAATGCATGGTATGACGATGTACATTCTCACGATGAGAACGTATAGCTTGACTGATCAGCTGAATGTTTTGAGTCATCATAGTGCGCAGTGTATAGAGCTATGTTGGATACATATCATATTTTGTTATGTTAATTTGAATGGAGTACTTGATGTAGATTTTCACATGATATTGATGTTATATGATGGGTTTACATGATATATGTTGCAGTAGCATGTGGCCATGATGGAGATATTGACTTCCCACGATGGTATAACACCTGGTGATTATGACGGATGTGTTCATGATCATGGATCGATGAGATATTTCCCATGTATATGTTAAACATGAACCTTGATGGTTTATGTGACGATATGTTGCAACTATATTATGATGAAAGTTGCGATGATATATTGTGACGATATGATGCGACAATGATGGCATCACTATTGGGGATGATAGTATTATTTTAAGAGGGGGATTATGTAAGGCCCATGAATCGAGGAGGATGATAGAGGGTGTGGAAAGCATTTAGTCGACATGCAATGAATGACAGTTGATTAAGCGACGAAAACTAATACGAGTAGTTGGATGGGAGAACCTCAGACAAAAACAATGAAATGCAACATTTGACTATGATGCGACGAAAGCTTGGTAGATGTGTGACGAAAGAAGTGATGGGAAATAAGGCATGTGAAATTAGATAAGTGTTGGAAAAGCATTGGTGGAGGACCGAAATTTATATGTCACTTGGTAGCCATGGCCATATTATTGAAATAAGAGGCGAATGTGTTAAACTTGGCAGGCCGATGTGATGACTTGGCAGATGGTGGGTCAACTCATGAACGAGCCCCCACCTAGGTTGAATGAGCTGAAAACATATATATATGGAAAAGTGAGTTTGTAGTTGGACCATTTGATCATCAGCGATAATAAATCAAAAACCAAGGAGAATTATCAAGCATTCCACAACTCGTTGATGCGAAGATGCAACCAAAAAGGCAAAAAAATAAAGGTGGTTCATGTCAGGAAAAAACACGTTCAACATTCAGGTCAAGTCGGTTCTTCTATAGGGCATGAAGATTTAGCAGGTCACGACAAGATCAACCTGACATCGTGTGCAAGATAGTGTCAGGGCAGCACAACGTTTTAGGGTCGAGTTGGGTTCATGCAAAATGATGTTCTAAATAGTGTTTGAAGGCGTTGCAAGCATTCAGTAGGGTCAGGTCAGGTCGAACAAGACCCAAACACATTTTTGAAATGCGTTCAAAGCATGACCGTGGTGACCCGTGTTCAGAAACACATTTAGGGTGTCGAAGGTGTCTGTGACCCCTATGACCCACTTGGGAAGGATTGTGAGCAGAGTTCATAAACGTGTTCTAAGATGGAATTTGGGATTCCTTATGAATTTTTTATGCTGGTTTGAGTATTGCAATATGTGGAGTTTGGGCCAAGAGGAAAACACTTTCAAAAGAAGCATAAATTGTTTATGCAGGCTTGGGTGTATAATTATTGCAGATTTTACATATTTATTGCAACATAATATCAAGAAGAATTATTAACGAGAGCTTCCCCTCACTTCAATGTATGGGCATTCACGTGGACTTGGTATTGATGTTTATGTTTATTTTCGCACATTGAAGAACACTTTGGAATATTAATTAAATAATTGTTGAGTTAGGCGTAGTTTACTGTTGGGCCAGAATTGTAATCTATGGATAAACTACGCTTCCCTAGACCTGTGTCTAGTCTAGAATAGGTGAAAGACTGCACTACCATTTTTCCTCACTCAGAATAGATATACAGAGAGGATTGGATTCTTACTTGTTTCAGTGGCTTCCAAATGGCTCCTTTCTGTCGCTTCCACTATAGCCTCAAATTTAAGCAGTTTCAAATAGTTAAATGCTTCCTGCAAGAAAGAGCACTGAAACAACAGAAGATACAATAATCTAGATATCTATTTGAGTTAATTAGCCAAATTATTTAAGCATAAACTACCTTCATCAACAAAGATTTTGCAACATGGAAAGTCAAAGTAAACAAGGATGCATGTAGGGAAAAACAAGAAGTACTCTTTATTGATGATAGAAGGAGAGGTTACAACCTAGTGACTGATTCATCATGACCATCCAATAGAGTTCCTTAGTCTCATCACAACATAAGTCTCTCCACCAGCAGCTCCACAAATCAAACTCTCTATTGAAAATTCTCCAACATTTCTCTACTCAAATTATTCCTCCTTGAACACTTAGCTTTGTGTTCAATTTATAGATGAACTGTCAATTTTTTTTCAATAAATTCCATTCCAAAAATAGGAAATACATGTTTTCCAGTCATGTATATTTCAATGGACACTTGGATCAAAAGCATGACACATGTGAACCCTTCTAAAAGACACTGGCCAAGTGGAGATTCTAGAACAATGAGACTTTCGCTCCCAATCTGACCAATGCACCTTTGAATGTCAGGAAATTCTTTGCAGATCAGCCCAAAATGGAGCTACCTACATATGAAACACACTTAGGCCCTTTATAGCCTACGTTGGTGAGCTCCCACATGTTTAATAATAAGCTTCAAACCATGGAAAAGCCTTGCTTTGATGAAAATATTGTTTGATTCATGAATGTTTCCTGTCTTAGAGAATATAGCAACTGAGATGATAGGGAATGATAGACCATTTGATCATCATTCTTGGAGATGCTGCCTAGTTAAACATGTCATTGGGAATGGTGCCCAAATTGACCTATAACAATTGCCCCCTAAAGCATGAGATCCAAATAATAAGAACATTTAATTGAGATGCTTTACACTGTGATGAGACTGGAAACAAAGCGTCATGGTCACCTGCATCAATCTTACAATACATTACATTATGATAAATCCTCTATTGATCATAATTTCCGAGGGTAGGAATTCCCATAGTCATCACATAAAACAATCTAATAACATGTACATAATTCAGAAAGTTGTCTACATTGGAATGTTGCCCAGATGCAGACATCGCCTACAGATATAGGCCCATGTTTGGATGAAAATCTATATGTAAGGTCACCGTACATATGATGTGTACAAAAATCCTAAAATCGCAACCCGGATGGCTGAAAATATATCCGAGGTCTTCTTATCTCATTCACTCGATCATTCGGGTACAAGTCTAGACATGCGAATATATGATTTGTCGTCAAACATGGAAATACATTGTTTGATTACCAGCCAATAATGAAAGTTGTTAACAAATGCGAGAGAACCACCATTAATGAAAATGGCCCTCAAGGTAATACAGTACATTTCATAAGGCGTGAATAGATGATTTGATGTCGAACGCCAAAAAAAATCTTTCGGTCAAAAATATGGAAGCAAGGATCTTGAAAATGCTGTAACAAGCCTCATGGTACTAGAATCTGATGTTTCTAAGTGAACTTCATGGATATTGATTTGTAGTCGACAGGAAGTCACCTTATTGAAAAACTGGAGTTACTGATTTCGGAGACAAGGGTATGACTTGATATAGCAATTGTCAGGGATGATGGTCATGAGAATGAAGGTTTATGAGTATTGCAGATGGATGAGTTCTAAATCACTGGATGAATTCTCTTGAACATATCGGTGACACTGTGATGAGGTGGAAGTACTGACCCAAAACTGAAGTGAAGGTATGATGAACCATAGATGTGAATGAACCGTCAAGATGATTACCCAACCCAAACAGTCACAGACATGGAGTGAAAGAAGGGTCATGTTCAAGAGCGACTTTCTACCAAAAAGAAACTTTTCTTGCGTTTCCCAAATTTTCCACGTTCAGTTGTCAACCAATACCTCTTTATTTTTTAACAAGATTGAGGAGGAAAACATTTACTTGATCTATAATTCAACCCTTCGGGCGAATAAAGAATGAAGTATCACTATTTAATAATTTAATGAGTCTAGTGATGAATGAAACTCGATTCTTGCCATGATTGACAAGCCCGTTGCTATTTTATGTTTTAATGAGCTTAACGATAGTGACAACCTGGTCCTTTTTCATGTTTAGAGAGTCTGAAAAATAGGATGAAAGAGGACTCCAAAAGTACTTTTTCGTAAATTTGTCTCTCAGATCCGAAAAAGTGTAAAATTATATTTGAAAGAAACTCTTTTTTCATGTTTAACCAAGGTATTCCTTTTTTGTAAATAATCCATCTTAGTCCGGAAAAGGGTTAAAATTATACTGAGTAGATATCAATTCATTTACTTTAACGAGCCGAAATGACAAGTGCTCGGAAATATTTTCACATTATCGGAGTCTGAAAAGAGTTGCAAGAAGACTCCAGGAGTTCCTTTTTTGCTGTTATCGAAGCTCAAAAAAGAGATAAAAGTGTGGTTCAAATCCTTTTTCATTTTTATCAAAGCTTGAAAAATAAGGAGAAAAAGTATGCTTTGTGGTCAAGTCCTTCTTTGAAATAAATCTGCACGACTAATCTATTCATCAGTTGTATTTCCTGTTCAGAACAACATCAAATGGAT
Organism: Pinus albicaulis; assembly: GCA_034641835.2. NCBI lineage: Eukaryota > Viridiplantae > Streptophyta > Pinopsida > Pinales > Pinaceae > Pinus > Pinus albicaulis. Next base: position 678,427,697 of record CM076582.1, on the reverse strand, counting down.
TAAAAATGCCTGTTTCATGATAAAAACATAATAAAACCATAGTCATAGAAATAAATTTAACTTTCAAGTAATTAAATAGATATATAAAGCAGTTTCACTATTCATTTTACCATTCCATAGTTACCATTTTCATTTTGGAGCTCTGAACTTGATTTTTCCCCCAAACTTCAGTTGTTGATTGTGGTTGTTTCTGTGGACAGATTTCATCGCCGTATGATCTAGGTAAGTAGTAAAAACCTCCTCTTTTTTTTAGTAGTCATTTCATTTCCATTCTTTATAGATTTTTAGGGTTTTGAGGCCCCTAGGGTAAATTTTTCCCAAAATGAGGGCAACGCACCCTTGTACATTGAAACCTGTGTTTTATAGTAGGTACAGTGAAGGGTACCTGCATATGCAATGCACTGTCTTCACGTAGGGAGTGCGTTGGGCGCAGTTCATGTTTTTTATTTTCAAGATGTGCTCAAAATTTGCCTAGTTTTTTGTAATGAATGGTACCTAATGGATCTTGTGGTTTATTTTCAGGTTTCCATTGGATAATAATGATGATTACATGGAGAGAAAGAGAACATGAAGAAAAATATATGATTGCCTTGAATGATCCGGGTACTGTAAGAGCTTTAAGAGATTGCGGGCTGCTTAAGTACTTCAAATTGTCAAGAATGAGGCAACAGATAGAACTCTTGGAGTTCCTTGTTCGAGTATGGGATCCAATGATAGAGGCATTTCACATAAAAAATAAAGTGTTGTTCATAACATTTGAGGATGTGTATTTTCTCACAGGTCTTTCAAGGAGAGGTTTTCCCATTTCACTCCTAGGATGTACCATTGGAGGAGAAACAGTAAGGGATTATGTTATGTAGTATTGCTATCCGGTGTTATAACCTAGCAAATATGGAAAAATAAACATCCATGATGTCAGGGATTTTCCTCTGAGAACCATCCTATTCACGATTGCTAAACTAGCTGGCACCGTTACACTCCATGTGGCAAACAGATCATATATGTAGTATTCGTTGGAATGCTTAGAGCCAAAAGTTTTCAAATAGTCTGAAGCTATTCTATCCTAGATAAAGGAACAACTGAATAAAGAAAAGGGAGGTAGGAAGAAAAATTTCAGTTATGGTTCCATTCTCATTTCCTTCTCTTTGGAACGGATTCCACTGATGCAGCCACAACATGTAACATTGGATATATCTAGTCCTAGAGATCCTAGAATGTAGAGATGGGTAGAACTCATGGGTCGGCAATCAGGCCAATCGACCGTTGTGTTCTCGACTACATTCTTTACCTGGTTCAGGTGACAGATCGTCGCCATCAATGAGTATGCATATGCAGGCGTCAACTTCCGAGGAGATCCAGATCCAGTTTTACGAGAAGGCGCTCATTGGGGTGCAATAGGTAATATTGATTTGACCATGTTTTTCTAATTTTTATAAGGTTTATAAAAAAAAATTTGTGTTTTTATTTCTTTCCAAGACTAAATTTTTTTTTAATGTAATGCAGATATCGGTTCTGTTCAACCAGTAGAGGAACCAGAGCGTGAAGTGGATGTGCTAGTAGAGAGGGATGTCGAGAGAGCAGTCCTTCAAGACCTTGATATGGCTAAGACTCTTGCTGAGCTCGAGCAACACATAGAGGGGTTGACCTTTGGGATTTTGGATTGCTGGATTGAATAGCTTCCCATGCGACTGCAGCGGCACACAATTGGGGTTCCTAACCATTGGATGTGGTTGCTCCGTAGGATTGCTAGATCTATAGCATGCTATCATGAGCACCACTAGTTTACTTACGACTTTTTAAATACATTTTCAGGTCAAATGGCCAATGTCTCTTGGGCACAAATTTTTTAAAAAACCTATAACTATCTATATATATGTTTTCAGAGTTTTTCCTATGTTTAATGTGCAATCCTATTCAATGATGTGAATGTGTACTTTACATATGTCACAAATGTCTATCTAAAACTTGATTAGCTAATGAATTAGTTAAAGTGGTAAGATTTCTAGAAATGTGTTGATATTGAATTAAATCAAAATGTCGCTCCAAAATTCAAACTCTAAGGAACAATCTAAGAAGTGTTGGATTTCTAACAGCATAAATACTAGTAAGTTGTAGTACCACAAGTTGTGAGTCTAACCTGATGATTATGTGGTTAATACCAAATGAAATGGAATTAGAGAGAAGTTTGATCAACGTGCTATACTCAACGATATATTTCGTCGATCTACCAATACAAATCCCTCGAAAACTCACTAACTCGTTGTTCAGAGCGAAAATGGCCCACGCTGCAGAGGAAAGATTCTGCGTACTACGACTAGCACCATCAAAATATCCAACAAATGGTTCCAAAGATTCAGACATCTGCTATAAAATGTAAAGCAGATTACTAACATCAAGAAAACTCTAAAAAAAAATTAAGATAGTGAATTCAAATCAACAGCATATAAAAAATATAATACAAAAAATTACTACGCTCATGATTAAGCATAGTAACATTTAATATACAACCCATTTCTAGGCTGCGCCAATGGAATCCCATCGTAATCAACTAACTCATAGGCACCTTTAGCAAGAACTCTTTTGACAATGTAGGGGCCATGCCATAATGGCTTGAATTTACCTGTACCTAATTTATCAGCTTCCTGGTCGTAAAGAAGGACCAATTCGCCCTCTGAATAGATGCGAGGCTAGAAAATTTTGTCGTATTGCGCCTTTATATGTCTCTTATGCACTTATTTGGCTAATTTGGATTCACGATGCATTTCATCTAGATGGATGAGGTTAAGGAGACACGCTTCTTCTTCAGAGGTGTCAGGTAACAAGTCTATAGCGAGTTTTAATGATGATATTTTGCATTGGATTGGTAAGATAGCTTCCATACCATACACCAATTGAAAAGGAGTAAATATGGTCATGTTTCTCACCGAGGTTCAATACACCCACAAGGTGGAGTATATGATCAATTTCCAGTTCCTTTTATAGACCCCTATCATTCACTGAAGCATTCGTTTACGAATTTTGTTAATAGCCTCAACTTATCCATTTGATTGTGGATAATAAGGGGTAGAATTATCATGTGACAATCCTAACTTGGCTGTCAATTCAGACATCATATGGTTGCGAAAGTGCTTCCCATGATCCATAACTATAGCCAATGGGACCCCAAACTGTGCAATAACATGGTTGAAGAAAAAAAATGCAGCTGTTTGTCCTTTGTTTTTGAATATAGGCATCGCTTCGGCCCATTTGGTAAAATAGTCGACTGTGACAATAATATAACTGTTCCCCCCAGATGAAGGAGGGTTACATGTCATGAAATCGATACCCCATTTCGTAAATGGTCCAGCAGAGACAACAAGATGCATTGGCATTGGCGGCTTGCTGATTTTACAGTCATAAATCTAACATGCATGAGAACTTCTGACTACGAGGATACAATCTTAAAAAATAGTAGGCCAAAACTAACAGGCACGGACTATCTTCTACGTGGTAGAATAGCCAGATAAATTTCCACCACAAGCCCCAACATGAAAATCATTTAATAATTTTTCGGCCTCCTCATGAGTGAGGCACCTCCTTAAAATGGTATCGACACCATGATGATAAAGTGTATCACTGACGATTAGATAATATTTTTCTTGGTATCGAATATGTCATTGATCAGAGTGAGAGATATTAGGTTGAAAAGTTTGGGTTTGGAGATAAATGATGAAATCCCCATACCAAAGATCATATGATCCAATTAGAAATAGAGACTTGTCTAGAATAGATGGTTTCGACGTAGTTGCAGTACTATCACAAGGAAGGTCACAGAGAAGCTCAGCCAAAACTAAAGACTTCTTTGACTTGGATTTGATGAATTCCAAATCAAATTCCTACAAAATTACGATCCATTTTGAATATTCCACCGCCAGAAATTGATGTGATAAGATGTAAGTCACGGGGTTGCAATCCGAAACTATTACTGTTTTTCAGAGCAGGATATAATGGCGAAATATTTGGACAGCTTGAATGGCTGCCAAGGCAAGCCTTTCCACGTACAAGTACTTAACTTCCATATCATTGAGATTATGACTCAAATAATAGATTGGATGTTCAATTCCATCTTCTACTTGGACCAAAACCATAGTGATGGTCGTTTCATCTATGACGATATATAGGAAATAATCATTTGAATAATTTGGAGGATACATTAATGACGCTCGGACAAGATGGTCCTTGACAGCATCAAAAGAAGCTTGCACAACTTGGTCTCAATGGAAGGAAACCCCCTTTTTCAATAATTGAGTAAATCCTTTAGCCATTTCGGTGTAGTTTGGAATGAACCTTCTTAGGAAGTTAGCCTTTCCTTGAAATTTTTGTATCTAAAGTAGGTTTGAGGGCGCAGGAAAATGAAGAATGGCCTGTACCTTCAGTGGGTCTATTCAAATTCCTTCTTTTGAGACTACGAATCCGAGCAATCGACCAGAACCAACACAAAACACACATTTGTGCAGATTGAGGTGTATCTTGTAGTGTCGGCAGCGTAAAAAAATAGCTCTCAAATGCATCGGGTGATCAACCTGTTTTCATGAATGCGCTGGTAAATTATCTAGATATGGTTGAAAAATGTGCTTGATGTCGTTGAAAGCATAATCCATTGCTCTCTGAAAATTTTCCCCAGCGTTCTTTAAACCAAACGGAAGTTTCTGATATGCAAATGTGTCCCAGGGACAGATGATTAATGTATTATGTTGGTCATCTAGGCAAATATTGATTTGATTGTAGCCAGAAAATCCATCCATGAAATAAAATATTTCGCATCCAAAACAGTCATCAATAATTTGGTCGATAAAGGGTGTAGGATAGTTGTCTTTTGGACAAGCCTGATTAACATCCTGGTAATCAATACACACTGTAATGGTTCCTTTTTTTTTCATAACAGGAACGATATTGGAAACCCACTCAGTTAGCGGAACAGGGTAAATGAAACTAGCATGCAAAATTTTTTCAAATTCTTTTATGATGGCAACGACTTTCTTCGGATGAACAGGACAAAGCCGTTGATGCACCGGTTTGACATCAAGATACATATTAATAGTGTGTTCAACTATACTAGTATCTATGCCTGGAATTTCCTCGTAAGACCAAGAGAATACGGCACGAAATTCATGAAAAAGAGAGTGATATGAATCAAGTTCTGATGGAGAACAAGATACACCGACATGAGTATTTTCTATGATGCCAGGTTTAGTCAAAATATTGATATAAATTGTTTCTTCAATATTTGATAAATTTCTCTCAGATTCAATTGCATTAATCGGAAAAGAATTCGAAAATAAATTTTGAATGGATGGGTGATATAGTTCACTAAGATTATTTTCTTCATAATCTGGAAGATGGGAATGATGATGATAATCTTCTCATGGTTCTCCTTTTGCCATCATAGCTTCCAAAATATTTTCATCTGTCAAAATTTTTGAGGAAAACAGATCAGATGGAGTACCAAAATCTAATGAACGATCAACCCAAACACTCAGCAATGCTGATTTTGGATTTTCCACCCAAGCCATATAGATTGATTGCTATTGTAGCTCAATAGGGCTGAGTGGTAAAACATCATCCAATGTAGAAATATTAGAAACACCCATACTCTCCCTTAAGCCAGATAGAGTGGAAGAGATCATGTAGCAGGTCTCTATGCTTTCAATTTCTGTCGACATCGCAAGCAGTGGTAATGCAAAGGTTCCCATAATTGTCGAATACTTTAAGAGTCCTACAAAAATGTTCTAGATTTCTAGTTGGGGTAACTGAACATACGGAACGCTTCCAGTATGATAACTGATTAATGAATGTAATAGTACCTTTATGAGGAAAGGCAACCATTCTAAAATATGTAGAAACAATTGCAGTCATCGCATATACCCATGGTCTTCCAAGTAAAATATTATAGTCAAGGGGTCTGTCATCAACCTCAACATCAATACTTACTTTCCCCCCCCCTAATTCAAATTGCAGATTATTGATAATACCACAAGGTTTATATGTTCTTCCATCAAAAGCCTTCAACGTCGTTGATGATTGTGATAATCGCGGCGAGCCAACTGACTTCCAAAAATTTAGAGACATAATGCATGTAGATGCTCCCTCATCAATAATAGTGCGATGAACAAGGTGGTTGAGAACATTTACTTGGATGGATAATGCCAATTCTACTGGTAGATGCGGCACATAGCCCGTATGATTAAAGATGACAAGATTAGAATCAGTCGGATCAATTCCACAAATGGCCGACAATAAAGCCTGATTCTGAGAGGGAAAATTTTGTAATACCTCAAGAGCAGACATAGCTGAAGGGGATTGATCCAAATATTCAACTATATTATAATTTTGTGTAGCTCTTGCTTGAGGATTATATGTCGATTTATGAATTACTCCCTTCGGTGGCTTAGTCGTCAATTCAGGAATAACTAGAGGTGGTACTGATTCAATAGATGGATTCATTGTCTAGGTAGTAGGTTGATCAGTCGGACTACCATAGTCTTTATTCTGCGTCGACACCAAAATATTTTGTGAAGGTTTTGTACTGGATAACATTAATTCTTGGGAACTAGGAGCTGTATCCGTAGCAACCAAATTTGTGTCTGGATTTGGAAATGGGTCTGTCAACACAGCTGATGCATTTGAAGTCTTGATGATTTTTGAGACTTTAGCACGGTGAGGACAATCCCTAACAAAGTGTTCCTCGTTACAGATTATGCATGGATAACGAGGTTTCCGTGGTCCTGATGATTGATCAGATGATCGTTCTTGTGGGTTATAAGTTTTCTTTTTCTTTGATTTCCCCTTTTTCTTACTTCCTGGTTGCTTATCACTTTTGCCTTTATCAAATGAAACAGTGTTGATTTTGGAAGTAGGATCAGGATCAGATGCAGTAGCATTGTATGTATTTACAGTGCCTATCAAGCTGTCTCTGGCATGAGAGTCCTTTATTTGAGGAGGAACATTGAAATTAGATCGCAGTGCATTTGGTATTTTCTCATAAAGCATGCCAAACTGAGTATAAATCAACTCTAAATATTGGGCACGAGCGATGACTTGTTCTTCCATGACGATGCCACCTTTAGCCACATCCTCTGTTATAGGTGGTAAGAAGGATTTGATGAACCATTCAGCAAGGAGCTAATTGGGAACAAATGTCTTAACCATTCGTCGACGGCGATGCCACTCATGAATATGATCTAAAATGTGAGTATCATTACTTTGTTTGAAGTTGTTCAAGTGTTCTGTTCCAGTTTCGTATCTGATCGATAACTGGAAATGGGCCAAAAGTACAATATCCAAAGCAGTGAAATTGTTAAATGAAGCTCTAGGTAATTCAACGTACCATTTAGCTGCCAGAACTGTGAGCATTCTCTGAAAAAGACGTAATTGAACAGAATCATCATTTAGGGAATTAGAAGAAAACCATAAATGATAATTCATAACATGAGTTGATGGGTCTTCTCCAAGGTTTCCATTGAATTTAGGAATGTCGGAGGGTAATTTATGTGGTATCACTGGCCACCAAGGAGCATAATTGATAGGATCATTAGTTAACCGGTTTAAATATGGTAATTCCAAGGTTGAAACAAAAGGAAATTGTCTATTAAGGTCAGGTTGAGCATAGCCAGGATAAGATGGAATTGCTTGGGAAACAGGTCTTTGAGCACCGGCATATGGGATTTGTTACTGGTAACCCAAATAGGGGTTATTTTTCATGGAAAACGCTTGAGAGTGTTGTTGACCAAAACCTGGATATGATGCTTCTTGAAATGAAGTTTGCGGAATTTGCGCCTATGGCTACCAAGGGGTCTGTCCACCAAGATTATAACCCAAATTTGTAAGTTTGATTCAGTTGATATGTATAACCAGATTGTGTTTGTGACAACCCATAAAATGGTGGACCAACTTGTGAATAAATGCTCCCTAATACAGGTTTTTGTAAATTAACCAAAGGATTTTTAGTTTGTGGACCCAACATTTGATGATATTGAGTTGAGGAACACGCCTGATAAGGTTGATGAACAAGATTTTGATGTTGTAATAGGGGTATAGATGTATTAAAAAGTGGTATTGAAGTCATTGTAATAGGTTGAATTGGTTGATATGATTGGATAACCATTTGTGGTTGGATAGGCAGAGTGGGATACCATTGACAAAAATTTAAATCAACATTAGTTTGACAAAAATGTTACTGAGTACTGTCATATTGGGTAACCAAAGGTTTCCCCCCAACATAATGAGGATAATAAGATGGATAATATTGTTCACCGAATGCTGAGAGTCCAATCGATAAAGGATTTGACCCATAATGACCATCTTGATATTGCCCTGATGATGGATTTAATGAATCAAGTCGTTCAGTACTAACTATAGGACTACCAGTTAAAACACTAGATGATGACATTGGCAAAGACCATGAACGTGAAGGTGCACTAGAGAAAGTACCAGATAGTGATTTGTAACCTGTTGGGACCGAAGGGACACTGTGAGAATATGACTCTGGTGATGTTGTGAACATCGACAGAGTAGCAAGGGTAGGAGCTGACGTAATTGGAATAGCAAACCCAACCGAAGATGTTGGTTTAGACATGGTAGTTTGACCAAGTGTATACCCTTGAAAATCGACGGGTGACTGAATGGCAATAGAATCAAAAAAAGCAGATGGAAACAATTGAGGAAATGATTGGTACAGGTAAAGGTCTCCCCCAAAGTGGGTTTGAGTTAAAGGTGTATCAGGTTGAGGGATTTCTTCAATTACGATTAAACCAGGAGGAAGAACTTCACCGTCAGGCCAAAAATATATTTCAGATGGTTGACTGTGTGAAATAGGAGTTTTAGTGGTGACAGAAATTTGTGGGATGACCAAGGTAGGAAATAATTTCAGCTGTTCAGATTTAGGATCCAGATATTCTGGCAAAGAAGAGACATGATCTAGATCAATACGTGATTAAACAACGTCGGGTCCAGGAGGTATGGTCTCAGCGAATGAATCGATCGTGACCATGGGTAACTATGAAGGCTCCATTTCGACAATAGTAAATGAGCCAAGATGTGTGGAAATTTTTTTGGTTAACTCTGGATTAAAAGATGATGTTTCGCCAGAGGTACGGATTGTACTTGATTCGGCAGATCATGATCGCCTTCACCTACCAGAAATAACTTCTAGTGGTAAAGGTGGTTTCAAAGCTAATCTACGCGAACGATGGGGGGTAGGATTATGTTCTTCCATGATTACTGATTTATTTTATCCAAAAAAAAATAAACAAAAAGATGGTACTGCTAGGAAAAAATGTTTACCATGAAACTATGAACTGCAGAATACCTCTCGGCGAACCAAGAAGTACAGGAAGGTAATCTCCCCGAATGCTGTGTTCGGTGTATCACAATTTCAAGGTGGCCGACTCGGTTCACTATGGATGGATAGCACCTAAAATTTTTCCTCCCAAATATACCCGAAGGTACATGGAGGGCCAAGTCCGTATTAGCGTAGTCTGATGTGAAACCGCATAGTGAGAGCACCCCTTTATACTTATCATACTGTAACACTACTTGATATACCCGAGAGTACGTGGACGAGCTATGATATACTTATGTACGTGGAGTGAGGTATCACACTCGGAATGTATCACAGAAAAATTAACAACAGCTGCTATGTTTTACGACGCTGGAACACGTCTCTAGACTAGACCTCTAAATGTTATCGTTAATGTTCCAAAGCGTTGTTAAGTAAATTGAGATTTATTTTATGTTGATCTTGCTTAACAGTTTGCCTTTCAGGTTCACCACGATGATGTATATGAAATTCTTAAAATGCAAGCAGTTGAGCCCTAGAATTGCCTTCTCTTTTACAAACCTTCACTTCATTTCATCATTATTTTATCACTTCATAGCCTAAAATAAATGAAGAATGATTAGGATTGCTTAAATGTTACATGAAATTTATTAACATATTTTATTTTCATGGTTTTTGCTGTTTTAATAATTTTGTGCAAAACAGCTACAGAATACAGACGTTTCGTAGTTGATCCCGCGTTCCGCAGCTATTTTAGTGTTTAAATGGTTTACATGTGTTTTTTGAAGGAAAAACACATATGGTTGAATTCCAAACCTCATCCACATCATTCCTTGCTCCCCACGAAGTCTGGGCAAAAATTTCCAAGCGGTTATGCACATGGAAGAGACCAAAACTAAGAAGCAGATTCCTATCGGGACAAGGACTGTACATATGTCTTCAATCATAGTACGAGGCCTCCAAAAGATTTATAATCCAATTTTAATTGAAAAATACACTTGTTCGTATTTCCTCTCAAGGGTATTTATGTATTTCTCTTATAATAATCACTCGGGAGACCGAGAGAGAGCTAGCTAGATTGATGTTTTACTATTAAAATTGGCCAAGATTGTAATACTCTATTTTGAACCATTTTTCTTCAATGAAAGAGGAGAAACTTTAATACATGATTTGAAGCAATATTTAAGAGATTTGTATGCTGATTTGGTGGTAGAGGGCCCCTACTGGCCGAGAAGCTCTGTGCGTTTTGTTTAGATAAGTAATTCTAGCTCTGTTTTGTTCCTAGTTTAAACAATTTTTTTGAACTTTATGTTTTATGCTCACTTACACCGAATGCTACAGCCATTCTTTCTCTTATGAATTGTTCCAAAACATCACTAATTCTGAATGAGATGATGCTGTAGTTTTTTCAGAAATTAATTTTGTTTTAGTTCAACTGTAATGTTTTAATGGTTAATTGCATTTTAGCTCAGCTATAGTATTCCGTAATTTAGTTGCATATCAGTTCAGTTCTGTCTAATGTATTTTAAGTTTTGTTAGCTAGTTGAAAGGCCTTCATTATTTACAAACTCTTCTTGTTCTAAATCTCTTCTAATATATCATTATCATAGGACAAGAATTGTCAATGTCATCTTGAAGTCTTGACTGTTTTGCAATTTCTTATGATTTCACAAACTACCTTTTTCCAAAGCTGTTCCAAAAGATTTCTAACCTGTGAATGGGGCTTGACAGTGATATTCTGAGTGGCATAATGGATTTATTTTAGTGTCATAGGTTAATTCAGAGTAGAATTTCTTGGCATATTGCAGATAATCTTTTCTAAATGTGTTCCAACAAATTTCTAACCATAGATGAGATTTTCTCTGTGATATTGTAAGTTGTTTTCTTAGAAAGAAACCTCATTTCATTAAACTTATCCTATTCTCAAGTTGTTCCAACATATTTCTAATATAAATAATTGGACTGAGTTCATGTTATGAGTTATTTTCCTTGTCAAGTTTTCCAAACTGTGAAAAGTTATTTTCTTTTTCAAGTTTAGCATTCTCTGTTCTTAGGTTCTATACATAGTCTAGGGTAGATTTTGCTCTGTTTTTCATCATTTTTCCTAATTAGGGATCGAATTTACAATTACACTCTGTTTGAGTCTAAGGTTTCCTTTTCTTTTATTTTTTACATAGATTTGATTTCATCTTTTGAACATAGAGTAGCATATTAAGTACTAAAAAGACAAAACCCCCAAAAACAATAAGAAAAAGACATACAACAAAGTAAGGAAGAGGTCACTTAGGCACATATAGTGCACCACACTTCCTCAAAGTTACAAGCCCTGGTTGATAATTAATGGAAGAAATTTAGGAACACTAAATTGACTAGACACAAGCTAAGAATGATAAACAAACTTTCATTTTCATCATTTTTCAATGAAAGACCTAGATACTAAGGGAAGAGAGAAAGTAATTTGAGAGCAAACAAATCAATGAACAAAAAAAAAAACAATGAATCTCAAACTAAATGCAGATTTCCTAATGTTCCTTTTGCAAAAAACACACAATCCTACATGCAAATGTAAGTTTTTCTTTTTTTCAGTTTCCTTAATGTTATGAATACAGAAAGAAAACTAGGTGCACTAGATGAATAATCAAAATGATTTTTACTTTTGAGAAAGGAAGAATACAAACAAAAATTTCTCTTTTGAAGGAAAAATGAAGATTTCAGCAACAATTTCTCCTATCAAGGAAATGAAGATTTTATGACAATTTCCTATTTCAAAAGCAATCTATTCTTAATGTGACCATAAAAATTACTTTGAAAACAACTTGTCAGTGATAATGATTTTTTTTTAAAACAACATTGAACAAATTTTTACTCAAAGGAGAGGAAATATATAGAGTTACTGGTCAAATGGAGCATTAAAATTTTTAGAACAAGTCAGCAAACAGAACTGAAGCAAAATACAAGGTCAAATTCAAGGGGATTTGTTCCTTTCAGGAGCCAATGTAGTCTCCAAAGGGAGACAGTGCTCTACAACGTAGGCTAACAAGGGAGACAATGCTCTGCAAAGCACTGTGCCCTGACCAAAGGTGTGTTGAGCACAGTAAACAAAGAAAAGGCTACCTTTTGGCTCACTAACTTTGCAAATTGAACTCTGAAAATGTCTAATCTTTATGTGAAATAATTACTGGGTGGATTTAGAAAGCAGATCAGAGACTAAAACACCAAGATTCAAGAGAAATTATCCCCATTGGAGTCACCAGTTTGTTGGGCCGAAATTGTAATCTACGGATAAAATATGCTTGCCTAGACCTGTGTCTAGTCTATAACAATAGGTGAAAGACTGCACTACCCTTTTTACTAACTCAAAATAGATATACAGAGAGGATTGGATGCTTACTTGTTTTAGTCGCTTCCAAATGGCTCCTTTTTGTCACTTCCACTACAGCCTCAAATTCAAGCAGTTTCAAATAGATGAATGCTTCCTGCAAGAAAGAGCACTGAAACAATAGAAGATACAATAATCTAGATATCTATTCAAGTTAATTAGCCAAATTTGTTAAAAATAAACTACATTCATCAACAAATATTTTGCAACATGGAAAATCAATGTAAACAAGGATGCATGTAGGGAAAAACAAGAAGTACTCTTTATTGATGATAGAAGGAGAGGTTACAACCTAGTGACTGATTCATTGTGACCTTCCAGCAGAGTTCCTTAGTCTCATCACAGCATAATTCTCTCCACAAGCAGCTCCACAAATCAAACTCTCTATTGAAAATTCTCCAGCATTTCTCTACTCAAATTCTTCCTTCTTGAACACTTAGCTTTGTGTTCAATTTATAGATGAACTGTAGGTTTTTTTGCAATAAATTGCATTCCAAAAATAGGCAAGACATGTTTTCCAGTCATGTATATGTCAATGGACACTTGGATTCGAAGCATGACACATGTGAACCCTTCTAGAAGATACAGGCCAAGTGGAGATTCTGGAACAATGAGAATTTCGCTCCCAATCTGACCAACGCACCTTTGAATGTCGGGAAGTGCTTTGCAGAGCATCCAAGAATGGAGCTACCTGCATATGCAATGCACTTAGGCCCTTTAGAGAATACGTTGGTGAGCTCCCACATGTTTAATAATAAGCTTCAAACCATGGAAAAGCCTTGCTTTGATGAAAATCTTGTTTGATTCATGAATGTTTCCTGTCTTAGAGAATATAGCAACTGAGATGATAGGGAATGATAGACCCTTTGATCATCGGTCCTGGAGATGTTGCCCAGTTAACCAGGTCATTAGGAATGGTGCCCAAATTGACCTATAACATCTACTTATTGAGTAATTGAAAAAATAAACATAAGGTAGTGCCACACCAGTCTATAGAGTGGTCAGGAGACTACCATAGGTATAGGGGCATGATAGGTCAGGTCGGGTCATGTGAGGGTGGCCATATCAAAAATGGTAATTTGTGACCACATGTTTTCCTTGTGCATGTTCGTGCGGCCCATTTTCTATTTTCTCCCGTGTGCCTTCGTTTGGGCGGCTTGGGTGGTGCCGTGTGATGGCACCCAAGGAAACCCGTTCGGGTTAGTTCGAGTCGTGTCATGTAAGGGCACCCAAGGAATCGCGTTCGGGTAGGTCGTGTAATATTCCAAAACAAAAAAAATAGGAATATTGAACATAAAAATGGAAATTAAAGTAATTAACAATACATCAAGAATGAGAAAATCATATATCCATTTTGTTATGTATAATAGCAACAAATAGGTACAATATCTTGAGTAACAAATCACTCAAGCTAGACTAAACAAGCCTCCCATGATCTAATACACCCAAAAATGAAATGTTGTTGCTACTCAAAATGATGGAGAATGAAGACAACACAGTCCTAGTGAGTGTAACTGTAGCTGGAAAATATAAATATATTGATCTGCTGGTATAATGATAAAAAACTATTGAGAATAGAGATCTAAGATCCCAAGCACAATTCCAAGACAACCTAGAAAGGGTTTCCTAAAATACCCAAAATGTAAAATGCAACCCTAGGGTTGAATAACATTCTACCGCTAGGTAACTTCTCGGAGGTGGCTGATATGATATTAAAATGGCTGAAATCCTCCCTCACAAACTTTCCAAATGAAGGGTTGCTCCCTTCACTGGAAAACAAGGTCAATAACTTGGGTACTTGACCCTCCACTACAACTGCACTACAGAATAACACAGTTTTTGAAGGAGACTGTGCTGTGGGTGAATTTTGTTGCTAGGACTGATCCTGAATGGTGGAATAATTCTCAAGGAATTTCATTTTTGGCCTCCTAGATGAAGGGCTTCTCCCCTCACCAGAAAACAAGCCCATAAACTAGGTCTATCAAACCTCCACTATTGTTTCCCTGCAAAACAACACAATCCTAAAGAAGATTGCGGTGTAGATGATGGCTAAAACTTTTCCTGATCTTGGATAGTCGAAATGATGCTCAATTAACCTCTCCTAATTAGGAACTCGAATTCCCCCAAGTATGAGGGTGGGATATCCGCTCGGAAACACCCTTGTACTAAACAAAACAACAAACTCCGCTAAACAGCTGAAGCGTGAAAAAATTCATAAAAGTCCAAGACATAAACAATAATCATAATGCCTTATATAGTTTCCAACCCCTTCCTTATATTTTTGGTAAGCTTCCTTACCTTCGGTACCACTCATTAAATATGCTATTCTGATGCATACACTCCATCATAATTGCGCTAGCCTCCATTAATGCTCCACTACCTTCATGAGAGCATTGTTGATTTCGTCAAACTTTACCATGTCCACATGCTTTAGCCCCTATTCACACCATAAAGTACTTTATTCTGATAATACAATGATCCACATTCACATTAGAAGTGGTTTTATTCCTACTAAACATATTTATGGATCTTTCTACCCACTTATTCATCTATACTATTGACAAAAGCAAAAATTAATATTCCAGCTAGCTCAAAGCTAATTAGGAATATTACAATCCTCCCCTCCAAAATGTTGCTTGTCCTCAAGAAACTACAAGGATGGATACTGCAAAATCTCCTCTCCTTCCCCTATAGCATTATCAATTGATAAACTCCTCCAATGAACCAGATGCTCTCCAATCAATCTGTCCCTTAGTTGTTTCTCCCAAATGTGCAAGTTAGCCTTTGGTGGTAAAACCAAATAGCTCTCATCATAATGAAGTGGGGAATCCATGGAGGAAAATACATGTTTTACAATGGCCTTATTGAGTCATGGGATCTGAAAAATGTTGGGGATCTTAATCCCAATGAGAAGCTCTAACCCATATCTTACTCTCCCAACATGATGGATCACCCTCGGTAGCCCATAGGAAATCTCCTCCATCTCCTACTCCTGAAATGAAGATGAGCTATATGGCTAAACATGATAGACCAAATTTTCCACCCCAGGATATCTCTCTTCCCGTCTATGATCTGTATAGAACTGCTGTTAATATTGGGCTGCAGTAATATTGTCCTCAAGAGGAAAAAAGGCATCCGAAATCTCAAGGATCAACTCTTTGGTTCTAGGAACCGTGCTTGCCCAAGCCATTCCACATATATTAAATATAACATCATCACAACATGGAATCCAGAGGATAAATATACTGAGTGTCATATGATATGTCGTATGGTGACAATAGTTCCCCGAGTGGAACCATCACAGTTTGGCTCCTTGCTGGCCCCGAACATATTGTGGCAAGTGGCTTCCCAGCCACTTGCTTGTTGTGCCTATATTCTCATCTACTTGGAAGTAGTAAATGGCATTGGGTTTCAACTGAGTATACCAAAAATAGAACAATAATTTCCCAAATTCATACAAGAAGTGGATATCTCCATCACTAATTTTGGTCCTAAAAAGACCATGAAGTCTAATTATAGGCTTCCCCTCTTATGGAGAAATGCACTGTATATAAATTCCAAGGGAATGCAAATACTTTGTTAGATGATCAATAAGTACAAAGACACAACTCTTACCATGTACTGTTGGTAAGCTAGTGATGAGGTCCATAGATGATCTCTCCCATCTCTCTCCCGAAAAAGTAAGTTGTTGTAACACCCCTGCAGGATGGTTTTTTCCCTCCTCATTCTTCAAGAATGCTACACATCTTCTGATATGTTGTAGCACATCCCTCTTGAGACCCTACCTTGAGAATCTCTCCACAATGATCTGATATATCCCAATGAAACCATGGTGGCCAGAAAGGATTGAATCATGTGTTACATGTAGAATATTCTCCTTGAGCTTGGAGTCTCTAGTCAAGAAGATCTGTCCCCGGTAATAGATGATTCCATCCACCACTTGTTACCTATCATCAGTCACTTGCCCATCAAGCACCTCACATGCAAAGTAATTATTTGAATAATCCATCAATGGTTGGGAATCCCAATATGGATCTACACTCCTGAGTGACAGCGTTGCTAACTTCTGTGATAAGGTAACTATCATCTCATAGCTTCCCTCTTTGACATGCTCAACCCCAAAGCGACATGCCAGAGCACTTTTATTCCACTTTTTCTCCCTTCCTTGCAACTAATTTTGACTAAGAAAATATTGGATTTTATGGAGGTCAATATTCACTTGGAGGCTATTTCCCATCCAAAACCTCCTGAGTTTGGTCAATGCATATATGAATACTAGCAACACTCTACCATATATGCAAGACTCCTTCCAATGTGGAAGTATCTTCTAACTCTCAAAGGCTACATAATAGCCCTCTTGCATCATACTTGTGCCATCATCCACTCCTGAAGCATCACCTTTTAGTGAAAAATTCTTGGTGAGAGTTGGTAATACCAATACTAAAAAAATATTCATACCCTCCTTGAGCCATTCAAGGGCCCTCTACATTATGCTAGTCCCATACACAACTCTCCTCTTAGCCAGATCTGTGAGTGGTGTTATTTGTTATGGTAACTCTTTAACCAACTTCCAATCTGGGGTCCTCCTTGTTGGAATGCTTCCAAATAATAAAACATCATGGTACAAAGTAAACTACATATATGAGGGTACTGAGTTTTCCTTGCTTCTTCTACACAAATCAGTCTCCATTTTATGTGTGGAGGCATCCTGAGGTGGATAGGTGCACATGCCCCTGATATTTTGATAATTACCACTCTTTTTGTCTATCCATTCTATGTAGAAAACCTCCCAATCTGTAGTGACCTCCCTAGTGTAATGAGCCATTGCACACCCAATATCACACTGGTGTCAGGGGTCTTAACCACAAATAAGTGATCTATCAGGGTGTATTTCCCCAAGGTTATAGTCGATACCAAAACAGACTTCCCCCATTTCTTAGTCTCGAGGACCACAACTGAAAATCATTAAGAATCACTCATGGGTATGTATCCCCTATGAAATAGTTGGGCATCAATAAAATAGTGGGTAGACCTACTATCTGTGAATACTGACACATACTCTTATGGGATTGTGCCTCGGTATCCTAATGTTAGATTCTTTGGAACTCCCCACAAGGATGCAAGGGCTCCTCTAGTTGTAGCAATTTCTCCATTTCCACCTCCAGGTGGTGATGGAACTCCTCCTGGTGCTACAACACTGGAAAATCCTTCCAGCTCTTCCTCTTCCTCCTCATCATTATTGGAGAATTCCTCATCATCCCTAAGATACCCTTTGTCTTGGTCTTATCTTGATGGAGGAATATTCATAGCTTCCTCTTTTTACTAAGAAGAGGACTCTTACTAAAGTGAGGCTCTTTCCCTTGGAAAAGTAGTTTTCAAGTATCTAACGCTCTCAATAGCATCATGGAGCATATTTCTTCTAGTAGATTCTACCAGATTATGAAAAGGATCTACTAACCCATCCATAAAAATACACACCCTTCTAGTTGCAAATAGATATGGCACCATGACTGAAAGTTCCAGGAATTTAGAGATATAAGTATCTGGTTCTCCTGACTGCTTGAGCTTAGCTAGCACAACAAAATGAGATTCTGGATCTCTTCAGTCAAATATTTCCACCAACCTCTGTCTAAAATCTGCATAAGAAGTTATAGTGACATGCCCCAATTTAGATAGGCCATGGAACCACAACTCATGTGCTTCACCTTCAAGGTGTAGTGCAGGTATCTAATGGCCTCCATCTCTGAAACTTGGTTATGCTAGAAATATATGTCTAATTTTTCTACCCAAGCATTGGTTGTGCACTTCCATGACCCATCAAA
Organism: Pinus albicaulis; assembly: GCA_034641835.2. Classification (NCBI taxonomy): domain Eukaryota; kingdom Viridiplantae; phylum Streptophyta; class Pinopsida; order Pinales; family Pinaceae; genus Pinus; species Pinus albicaulis. The sequence continues at coordinate 678,409,180 of CM076582.1, read as the reverse complement.
ATCTATCCAAAAGAATCTACCCAACGTATGATGCTGACCATTGTCCTGCATGTACCTTTTACCTCTATTGTGATTATTGGGTATTCTATTATCCTTGATCTGACAGAACCCTTGGAATTTTAGATCATCTTTGAACCTTTGAGATTTAGATTCATATTCTAGGACATAATCACCAAGAGTCTCCTACTTTTGTGTTACTCCTACCTCAATTCCTATTTCTAGGAATGTAGTCATGGTGGATCGATGTGGAGATGGATGTAATGTTGATTTCTCACACCAATAATGTGAGGTTCTGAAACTCTCTCCACGTTGAGACGTTCTTGGCATCTCTTTATGTCTTTCCATCCTCATCTCCTTGATTTATCTGGAAATATCCTTCATAGCTTGGAGAATAATTTTTGGAAACTCTCTCCCATCCATTGTTCCATATTTATGGGTGTTGTTCCCCATAGGCTGAGCCAAGATTATGCTCTGATACTACTGTAATATTTCAAAATAGGAAAAATAGCAATATTGAACATAAAAATAGAAATCACATTAATTAACAATACATAAAGCATAATAAAATCATAAATCCATTTTATTATGTATAAAAGCAGGAAATAGGTACAATATCATGAGGAAAAAATCACTCAAGCTAGGCTAAACAAGCCTCCCATGATCAAATACACCTAAACATGAAATTTTGTTCCTACACAAAATGTCAGAGAACTAAGACAACACAATCCTAGTTAGTGTAACTATGACTGGAAAATAGAAACATATAGATTTGGTGATATAACGCTAAAAAGGTGTCAGGAATAGCGATCTAACCTCCCAAGCACAATTCCAAGACAACCCATAAAGGGTTTTCTGAATTACCCTAAATGTAAAATTCAACCCTAGGGTTGAATAAATCTCTGTAGCTAGGTAACTAATGAGAGGTGGCTGATCTAATATAAAAATGGTTGAAATCCCTCCTCACAATAATTCTAGATGAACGGTTTCTCCCCTCACTAGAAAACAAGGTCAAGAACTTGGGTACTTGACCCTCCACTGCAATTGCACTGCAAAATAACACAGTTTCTGCAGGAGACTACATTATGGGTGAATTTTTCTACTTGGCCTAATGCCATATGGTGGAATAATTCTCAAGGAATTTCCTTTCTAGACTCCCAGGTGAAGGGCTGCTCCATTCATTAGAAAAAAAGCTTAGGAACTGGGTCTATCAACCCTCCATTATTGTTGCCCTACAAAACAGCACAATCCTGAAAATGATTGTGTTGTGGATGATGGCTAAAGCTTGGACTGATGCTAGATAGTGGAAATGATGATCAATGAACCTCTCTTGAGTAGGCACTCTAATTCCCCCAAGGATGACAGTGGGATTGTCTCTTGGAAACACCTTTTTTTATAAATAGCACAACAGACTCCGCTAAATGGTTGAATCATGCAAAAAGTCATAAAAGACCAAGACATAATCAATAATAAGAATTCCTTCTATGGATACCATCCCCTTCCTTATATTCTTTGTGAGCTTCCTCACCCTGGGTCCCACTCATTAAAGATGCTACTCTTATGCATACACTCCTCCATCATAACTGTGTTGTCCTCCATTAATGCTCCACTACCTCCATGACAACTTTTTTGATTTGGCCAAACTTGAACCTGTCCACATGCTTTATCCCATATTCACACCCCAAAGTGATTTATTATGCTAATACAATGATCCACATTCACATTAGAAGTGGTCTTATTCCTACTAAAGATATTTATGGATCTCTCTACCCACCTATTCATATATCTTATTAAGAAAAGAAAAAATTAATATTCCAACTAGCTGAAAGCTAATTAGGAATATTACAGTCTTCCCCTCCAAAAATTTTCTTGTCTTCAAGAAACTGAAACGATGAATATTGAAAAATATCGTCTCCTTCCCCTGTAGAATAATCATTTGGTAAAATCCTCCACTGAACCAGATGCTCTTCAATCAATCTGTCGCTTAGTTGTTTCTCCCAAGTGTGCAAGCTAGCCTTTGGTGGAAAAACCAAATGTCTCTCATTATAAAGAAGTGGGAGATCCATGGAGGAAACTACATGATATCTAATGGCCTTCTTGAGGCATGGAATTTGAAAAAATTTGGGGATCCTAATCCCAATGAGAAGCTCTAACCCAAATGTTACTCTCGCAACAATATGGATCACCCTGGGTGGCCCATAGGAAATCTCCTCCATCTCCTGCTCCTGCAATGTATATGGGGTGTACGTCTTAACATGATAGACAAAATTTTCCATCCCAGGTTGTCACTCTACCCATCTATGATTTGTATAGTACGACTATTGATCTTGGTTGTAGTAATGTTTTCCTTAAGATGACAAAAGGCATCTGAACTCTCAAGGATCCACTCTTTAGTTCTCGAAACCTTGCTTTCCTAAGCCATTCCACGTATAGTGAATAGAACATCATCACAATATGGAATCCAAAGGAGAAATATACTGAGTGTCATATGACATGGTGGATCATGAAAATAGTTCCCCAAGTGTAACCAGCATATTTTGGTTCCTCGTTGCCCCTGAACATAATGTGGCAAGTGGCTTCCCAACCACTTGATTGTTGTGCCTCTCTGCTTGTCCACTTGGAAGTAGTAAATGGAATTGGGTGTCAATTAAGTATACCCAAAATAGAACAACACTTGCCCAAAGCCATACAAAAAGTGGCTATCTCCGTCACTGATTTTGGTCTTAAAAATACCATGAAGTCCAAGGAGAGGCTTGCCCTCTTGTGGAGCAATGCACTGTATATAAATTTCAAAGGAATGCAAATATTTTTTTAGATGATCAATAAGTACAAAGACACAACCCTTACCATGTAATGTTGGCAAGATGGTGATGAGGTCCATAGGTGAGCTCTCCCATATCTCTCCCGGGAAATTAAGTAGCAGTGACAACCTTTCGGGATGGTTGTTTCCCTTCTCATTCTTCAAGAAAGCTACACATCCCTTGATATGTTGGAGCACATCCTCCTTGAGACCCTCCCATGAGAATTTCTCCATAATGGTATGATATGTCCCAAGGAAACTTTGGTGACCGAAGAAGAGTGAATCATGTGCTGCATGTAGAATATTCTCCTTGAGCTTGAAGTCTCTAGTCATGAAGGTCCAACCTTGGTAATATATGATTCCATCCACCACTCTATACCTCTCATTAGTCACCTGCCCATAAAGAACCTCACATGTGAAGTGATTCTTGGAATATTTCACCAATAGATGGGACTCCCAATATGGATCTACACTCTTTAATGGAAACACTGCTAACTTCTATGATAAGGTACCTGTCATCTCATAGCTCCCCTCTTTGACATGCTCAATGCCAAAGCCACATGCTAGAGTACTGCTATCCCACTTTTTTTCGTCTTCCTTGTAGCTGTTTTTTCCCAAGAAAAGATTGAATTTTATGGAGGTCAATCTTCACTTGGAAGCTATTGCCCATCCAAAACCTCCTGAGTTTAGTCAATGCATGTATGAATACTAGCAACACTCTACCATATATGGAAGACTCCTTCCAATGTGGAAGTATCTTCTGACTCTCAAAGGCTACAAAATAGCCCTCTTTCACCATACTTTTGCCATCATTCACTCCTGAAGCATCACCTTTCTGTGCAAAAGGCTTGGTGAAACTTGGTAATATCAACACCAAACAATTTTTCATATCTTCCTTGAGCCAATAAAAGGCCCTCTGCGATGTGGTAGTCCCATACAAGGCTCTCCTCTTGGCCATATCTATGACTGGTGTTATTTGTTGTGGGAACTCTTTAACCAACTACCAATATGAAGGCCTCCCTCGTGGAATGCCTCCAAACAATTAAACATCATGGTCCAGAGTAAAATGCATAAATGAGTGGACTGATTTGTCATGGCTTCTTCCACGCAAATTAATATCCATATTATGTGTGGAGGCTTCCTGAGGTGAATAGGTGTGCATGTCCCCGATCTTTTGATAATTACCACTCTTCTGTTCTATCCATGCTATCTACAAAACCTCCCAAACTTTAGTTACCTCCCCTAGTGTAATCTACCACTACACATCCAATATCACACTGGTGTTAGGGTTCTTGACCAAAAATAATTGATCTATCAAGGTGTATGTCCCCGAGGTTATAGTTAATACCAGAACATGCATCCCCCACTTCTTAGTCCCGGGGACCACAACTGAAAATCCTTCAGAATCACTGGTGGGTATGTCTCCCCTTTTCACTAGTTGTGAATCAATAAAATATTGGGTAGTCCTACTATCTGTCAATACCGACACATGCAGCTCCTGGATTGTGCCTCGATCTCCCAATGTTAGATTATTTGGAACTCCCCACAAGGATTCAAGGGCTCCTCTAGATGGATAAATCGCTCCATTTCCACCTCTAGGTAGTGATGGATCTCCTCTTGGTGCTACAACACTATAATCTCCTGCCAACTCTTCCTCTTCCTGCTCATAATTATTGGAGAATACCTCATCATCACTAAGTGACCCTTTTTCTTGGTCCTCTCTCGAGGGAGGAATCTTCATAGCTTCCTCTTTTTACTGAGAATATGAATCTTACTGAAGGGAGGTTCTTGCCCTTGGAAAAGTAGTTTTCAAGTCTCTAACTGTCTCAATAGTATCTTGGAGCGTAGTTGGTCTAGTCATTTCTACCAACTTATGCAAATTCTCTGCTAGCTCATCCATAAACATACAAACCCTTCTATTTGTTGATAGATCTACCACCATGACTGAAATTTTTAGGAATTCAGAGATATAAGTCTCTAGATCCCCTGACTGCTTGAGCTTAGATAGCTCAACAAAATGAGCTTCTAGATCTCTTCGATCAAATATTTCAACCAACTTCTTTGTAAACTCTGCATAAGTAGTTATACTAGCATGCCAAAATTTATATACGCAATGAAACCACCACTCATGTACTTCACCTTAAAGGTGAAACACTACTATATTAATGGCCTCCATCTCTGAAAATCGGTTCTCCTAGAAATAGATGTCTAATTTCTCTACCCAAGCCTTGGTTGTGCACTTGGATGACCCATCAAAAGCAGGCAGAAATACTCTACCCAAAGTATGTTACATACCATTTTCTTGCATGCACCTTTTACCTCTATTATTATTATTGGGTCTTCTATTATCCTTGATCTAAAAGAACCCTTGGAAGTAAATATGCTCTTTGAACCTCTGAGATTGAGATTCATATTCTAGGAGATAATCACCAATAGTCTCCTCCTTTTTGTTCCTCCTACCTCATTTCCTATTACTAGGAAGGTAGGCATGGTGGAGCATTGTGGAGATAGTTTTAATGCTATTTGTTCACACCAATAAAGTGAGGTGCTCGAACTCTCTCCATGTTGAGACCTTCTCGGGGTCTGTTTATGTATTTCCATCCTCATCTCCTTGATCTCTCTGGAAATATCCTACATAGTTTGGAGAAGAAGTTTTGGAAACTCTCTCCCATCCATTTCTCTAGATTTATAGATGTAGTGCCCCACACGCTGAGCCAAGATTATGCTCTTATACCACTGTAATATTCAAAAATAGGGAAAATAGGAATATTGAATATAAAACTAGAAATTTCAGTAGTTAACAATAAGTTAAGCATGATCAAATTATAGATCCATTTTATTATGTGTAACAATGGCGAATAGGTACAATATCTTGAGGAAAAAATCACTCAAGCTAGGCTAAACAGGCCTCCCATGATCAAATACACCCAAACATGAAATGTTGTTACTACTCAAAATTTCGGAGAACTAAGACAGTGCAGTCCTAGTGAGTGTAACTGCGAATATAAAATAGAAATATATACATCCTCTAATATAATTCTAAAAAAGTATTGACAGTAGATCTAATATCCCAAGCACAATTCCAAGACAACCTAGAAAGGGTTTCCTAAAATACCCAAAATGTAAAATGTAGCCCTAGGGTAAATGCTGGGAGGTGGCTGATCTGCTATAAAAATGGTTGAAATCCCTCCTCACAAACTTTCCAAATGAAAGGAAGATCCCTCACTAGAAAAAATGTCAAGAACCTGGGTACTTTACCCTCCACTGCAAAATAACATAGTTTCTGAAGGGGAATGCACTATGGGTGAATGTTGCTACTTTTCCTAATTCCATATGGTGGAATAATGCTCGAGGAATATCCTTACTGGACTCCCATATGAAGGGATGCTCCCCTCACTAGAAAAAAAGCTCAGAAATTGGGTCTATCAACCTTCCATTGCTGCTGCCCTACAAAACAACACAATCCTGAAGAAGACTACACTATGGATGATGGATAAAGCTTGGCCTGATGTTGGATAGTGGAAATTATTCTCAATGAACCTATCCTGAGTAGGCACTCAAATTTCCCCGAGGATAAGGGTGGAATTTCTGCTCGGAAACACCCTTGTGCTAAACAGCACAACAGACTCCACTAAACAACTGAACCATGCAAAATGTCATAAAATACCAAGACATAAACAATAATCAGAATGCCTTCTATGGATTCCATCCCATTCCTTATATGATTTTTGAGCTTCCTCACCTTGGGCCCCACTCATTAAAGATTCTACTCTCATGCATACACTCCTTCATAATAACTGCAATTTCCTCCGTTAATGCTCCCCTACCTCCATGACAACGTTGTTGATTTGGTCAAACTTGACCCTATCCACATGCTTTATCCCATATTCACACCCTTTTTATTTATCATGCTAATAGAATGATCCAAATTCACATCAGAAGTGGTTTTATTCCTACTAAAGAGATTTATGGATCACTCTACCCACTTATTCATCTATATTATTAAAAAAATAAAAAAATAATATTCCAACTAGATAAAATCTAATTAGGAATATTACAGGTCAGGTCGGGTTGTGTCATGTGAGGGAGCTCAAGGAAACGTGTTTGGGCAGGTCAGGATAGGTCAGGTCGTGTGAGGGTGTTTAGGGAAACACGTTCGGGTGGGTTTGGTCAGCTTGTGTGAGGGTGCCCAATGAAACGTGTTCAGGAGCGTCAGGTTAGGTCAGGTCGTGTGAGGGTGGTTATATAACAAATTCTATGTGGTGATCGCCCCTATGCCTTGTGCACGTTCGTGCGACCCATTTGTCAATTTATCCCTTGTGGCTTCATTCAACCGTATCGGGTCGTGCTATGTGAGGGCGCCCAAGGAAACGTGTTCGGGTTGGGTCGGGTTGGGTCGTGCTAGGGTGGTCATATAAAAAATGTTAAGTTGTGACCACCCATTCTCATATTGCATGTTCGTGCGACCCGTTTGTCGTTTGCTACCTTGTGCCTTCGTTCAGGTGTTTCGGGTCGTGCCGTGTGACGGTGCCCAAGGAAATGCTTTTGGTTTGGGTCATCTGATGGTTGTCATATAAAAAATGATAAGTTGTGACCACCCATTTTCCTTGTGCATGTTTGTGCAACCTGTTTTCCATTTTCTCCCTTCTAGCTTCATCCAGGCGGGTCAGGTCGTATTGTGTGATGACTCCTAAGGAAACACGTTCAGGTCATGTGAGGGTGGTTGTATCAAAAATTCTAAGTTGTCACCACTCTTTTTCCTTGTGCACATTCACGCGACCCATTTTCCATTTACTCCTTTATGATTTCATTCAGACGGGTTGGGTCTTTTCGTGTCACGGCGCCCAAGGAAACGCGTTTAGGTCAGGTTGGGTCAGGTCGTCTGAGGGCGGCCATATAAAAAATCCTAAGTTGTGACCACCCATTTTCCTTGTGCACAGTCATGTGACCCATTTTCCATTTTCTCCCTTGTGCCTTCATTTGGGCGGGTCGATTCGTACCATGTGAGGGTGAACAAGGTAACGTGTTCAGGTCGGGTCGTGTGAGGGTGGTCATATAAAAAATTATAAGTTGTTACCACTCATTTGCATGCTGCATGTTTGTGTGACCCATTTTTCATTTTCTCCCTTGTACCTTCGTTTGCACGGGTCGGTCCATGCCATGTGACGGTGCCCAAGGAAACACATTTGGGTCGGTCGGGTCAGGTCGTGTGAGGGTGGCTATATAAGAAATGCTAAGTTGTCACCAGACATTTTCCTTGTGCATGTTTGTGCGATATTTTTACCATTTTTTGCCTTGTGCCTTCGTTTGTGCACGTTGGGTTGTTCTGTGTCAGGTTGCCAAAGGAAACGAGTTCGTGTCGGGTCCGGTCATGTGAGGACGGCCGTATAAAAAATTCTAAGATGTGATGGCCTATTTGACTTGTGCAAATTCATGCGACCCATTTTTCATTTTCTCCCTTGTGCCTTCGTGCGGGTAGGTCACATCGTGCCATCTGATGGTGCCCAACGAAACACGTTCAGGTCAGGTCGTGTCCTGTGAGAGTGGTCGTATAAAAAATTCTAGGTTGTGACCACCCATTTGCCTTGTGCACGTGCATGTGGGCCCCTTTTTTTTTTCTTCCCTTTCCCTTCTTTTGGGAGGGTCAAGTCAGGTCCCGTGAGTGTGGCCATATCAAAAATGCTAAGTTGTGATCACTTTTTTTCCTTGTGCATGTTCGTGCAACCCGTTTTTTGTTTGCTCCCTTGTGCTTTCGTTTGGGTAGGTTGGGTCGCTCAATGTGACGGCGCCCAAGAAAACACATTCGGGTCGGGTCGAGTTGGGTCATTTGAGGGAAGGAGTATCAAAAATGCTAAGTTGTGACCACCTGTGTTCCCTGTGCACGTTCATGTGACCCATTTTCCATTTTATCCCTTGTGCCTTTGTTCGTGCGGGTTGGGTCGTGCCGTGTGAGGACACCCATGGAAACACGTTCAAGTCAGGTCGGGTCGTGTCATGTGAGGGTGACCATATGAAAATTCCTAAGTTGTGACCACTCGTTTGCCTTGTTCACATTCGTGCGACCCATTTTTTTTTTGCTCCCTTATGGCTATGTTCGGTTGGGTCGGGTCAGGTTGGTTCATGTGAGAGCGACCGTATAAAAAATGCTAAGTTGTGACCACCTTTTTTCCTTGTTTTCTCCTTTATGCCTTTGTTCGGGGGGATCATATTGTGTCGTCTGAGGGCACCAAAGGAAACACATTCGGTTGGGTCGTGTCGTGAAAGGGAAATTGGGTTAAAAATTTTAAGTTGGAAATGCCCACCAATGTTTCTCTCATGCCCCTTATCACTTGTTGGATTCGTTGAAATCGACTCCTCCCTATATCGTTTAGCTACATCCTTTTTAGTCATGGGGAGGGGTTGAATTTTCATGTGAAAGGTGGGATGGTAATTGAGTTGTTTGTTCGGGTGTGCTTGAATAAAGGCCTTGGGTCATTTTTAGGGTCGTCAAATTTCTTCTCTTCATCCCCACTCGGTAGCATATGAGCATTAATGTTGGCCATGATCATCTTGGGAGGCATATGTGAACAGAGTTCCCCTTCCACTCCGTCTCAGATTTGGATGGGGTTGTTGTGTGTGGCTCCTTGAGACGGTTGGTCGCCCATCTATGTCTCTCTCATTCCCCTTGGTCACTCATTGTCTCCTTTGAAATCAGCTCTTCGCTATATCTCTCTCATTCCCCTTGGTCTCAAGTTGGCTCCTTTGAAATCTATTTTTTTCTATGTTTCTCTAGTGTCGATTGGTCACTCGTTATCTCCGTTGAAACTGGAACTTCGCTATATTTTTCACCTCCTACATTTTTTTTGGGGGGGAGGAGTTGGCTTTTGGTGTGAAATGTGGGTTGGTAATTGAGTTGTTTGTTTAGGTGCACCTAAAGAATGGCCTTGGGTCATTTGTAGAGTCATCGATCTTCATATTCTCTCCATCCCCTCTCATTAGCACATGAGCAGTAATTTTGGCCATGATCATCCTGGGAGGCATATGTGAATAAACTTCCCCTTTCCTTATATGTTCTTATATTTGGATGGGGTTGTTGTGTGTGGCTCCTTGATATGACTGGAAACCATCCTATGTCGCTCTTTTTCTTCTTGGTCGCTCATTCTCTCCATTGAAATCGACTCTTTGCTATGTCCCTCTCATGACCATTGATGCTCGTTGGCTCCATTGAAATCAACTCTTTTTTATGTTTCTCTCATGTCCCTTGGTCGCTCATTGGCTCCGTTGAAATTGAATCTTCGCTATTTTGTTCACCTAATCCCTTTTTGATGCGGGGGAGGGGTTGCCTTTTCAAGTGAAAGGTGGGTTGGTAATTTAGTTTTTTTTGGGTGCACCTGAAGAATGGCCTTCGATCATTTGTAGGGTCATCAATTTTCATCTTCTCTTCATCCCCACTAGGTAGCACATGAGTGTTATTTTTTTCCATGCTCGTCCTACGAGGCATATGTGAATAATATATCCCTTCTGCTCTGTCTTGTCAGAGTTGGATGGGATTGTTGTGTCTGGCTCCTTGAAACAAGTAGTCGCCTGCCTATGTCGCTCTCATGCCCCATGGTCTCTCATTGGCTCCATTGAAATTATCTCTTCGATATATTGTTCACTTCCTCCCTTTTTGTTGGGGGGGAGGATTTGGATTTTCATGTGGAAGGTGGGATGGTAATTGAGTTGTTTGATTGGGTGTGCTTCAGTAATGGCCTTAGGTTATTTCTAGGGTCATCTACTTTCATATTCTCTCCATCCCCACTCGGTATCACATGTTGGGTAACATTGGCCATGCTCGTCCTGGGAGGCATATGTGAACCAAGTTCCCCTTTCGCTCCATGTTCTCAGAGTTGGAAGGGGTTGTTGTGTGTGGATCCTAGAGACTACTGGTTTCCTGCATATGTCACTCTCATTCCCCTTGATCAATTGTTAGCTCTGGTGAAATCGACTCTTGTCTATATCACTCTCGTGCCCCTTGCTTGCCCGTGGGCTCAGTTGAAATTGACTCTTCACTATAGTGTTCACATCCTACTTTATTTTTGGGGAGGAGAAGTTGGCTTTTCATGTGAGAGGTGGGTTGGTAATTGAGTTTTTTTTTTCGGGTGTGCCTGAAGAATTTCCTTGGGTCATTTGTAGGGTCGTCGATTTTCATATTCTCTCCATCCCCGCTTGGTAGCACATGGGAGGTATTGTTAGCCATGGTTGTCCTGGGAGGCATATGTGAAAAAATTTACCCTTTTTCTCAGTGTTCTTGAAGCTCGATGAGGTTGTTGTGTGTGGCTCCTTTAGACGACTAGCCACCTAGCTATGTCACTCTCATGGCCCTTGGTCTCTCTTTGGCTGTGCTGAAATTGGCTCTTTGCTATATTGTTCACCTCCTCCCTTTTTGGTGAGTGGGAGGGGTTGGATTTTCTCTCGACCACTCCATTGAAATTGACTCTTCGCTATATTTTTCATCTCCTCCCTCTTTGGTGGGTGGGATGGGTTTTATTTGCTTGTGAAAGGTGGGTTGGTAATTGAGTTTCTTTTTTGGGTGTTCCTGAAGTAGGGTGGCCAACTTTCATATTCTCTCCATCTCCACGCGGTAGCACATGATCGGTAATTTTCACCATGCTCATCCTTGGAGGCATATGTGAATCATTCCCCTTCTTCTCCGTGTTCTTGGAATTGGATGGGCTGTTGTGTGTGGCTCCTTGAGATGACTATCCTCTTCATTGTTTGGCTCTTTATGGTTTTGGTTTCTTCTGCTTGTAATATTTCTCTATCAACATTGCGGGTCAAGATACATACATTTAAGAGGAATGTGGAAGGGTTTTGGTTGATTTCTACATTGGGAAATGTGAGGAGTGGTTCTCCTTTTTGTAAAGTTAAGGTTTGGAATTACTTTAAGAGTGCATGTAATTTTTCCATGCATTGGATTTGAGGTTTTGATAGATGTGGTGGCCCATATGTTCGATCAATTAGTCAGCTTTTTGCTTGCATCTTGTGTGCATAATATAATTTTTCGGTTTGGAATGTTGAGACACGAGGTGATGGTTATTTGTTTTTTTTATCGCGTATGCGATTGTGGTCAAGTGGGGAGGAGGCTTGCTACATTGATGGTGGGGGCTATATAGAAGGAGGACTTCAAGGTGGAACGTTTCGACCTCCCTCTTAGATGTGTAGGTAGCTGTAGGTGAAAAGATGTCGCAAGTGATCAAGCAATGGATGTCCATCATTTTTGTTTTCCGGGTGGACTCCTAGGTGGCCTCAGTGTGGGGATGGAAGGGTTGCGGGGAATGTTTAAGAGAGGTTGCAGGCTTGATATTTTATTTTTTTTGGTCGTGTATGTGATTGTGGTCTGGTGGGGAGAAAAATTGCTACAGGTGGAGGTGGCTACCGGTGAAAAGTATTGATTCTCCAGTTCGTAAACCAGTGGGGAAATATCGTAGGTTTCTTGTACATAGGGTGTGTGGGTTGTGGGGTTACCTCATACCTCCTCTTGTTTGGATATTTTCATGCCTTTTGTAGTGAGCGTCTTTATTTTCATTTATTCTCTTCCTTTGCCTTCACATCGAGGTCGCCACTAGTGATCAAGCGACCAAGGCCCATCATTATTTCTATCTGCATGGACTCCTAGGTGGCCTTGGTGCAAGGTAGGGAGGGTTGGGGGGGATTTTTAAGAGAGATTGGAGGGTGGGTCATTATTGTTTTATTTCCTTCATTTTCCTCTTTAATCGAGGGTGCCACAGGCCATCAGATGATCGAGGTCCACTGTTGCTGCTGATCGGGTGGACTCCGAGGTGGCCCTGGTGCTGGGTGGGGAGGGTTGGGGTGAAATTTATAATAGAGGTTTTCACATGCGATCAAGCGATTGAGGTCCACTATTTCTGTTGTCTGTGTGGACTCCTACGTGGCCACCCTACTCGGTAGGAAGGGTTGGAGGAAATGTTTAAGAGAGGTTGTGGGGATGGTATTTGTTGGGTCTCAATCTAGTCTCCTAAACTGAGCTTCATTTAATTGTCAACCAGGATTTGTAAACTGCTGAAGTGAAGTGTACCATATGTACCTAGGTGCTTGTTTCCTAATGCGTTGTATGTGGTTTTGTGATGTTTTTGGTCTTTTGGTGTTTTATGTTCACAATGAAACTGCCTAGAAAACTAATGGAAAGAATTTGGTGGTCAAAACAGAGTTAAATCTAATGTATGGAATGGCAAATGCAATTAGAAATACTGAAGCAAAATCTGAACTATGACTAAATAGAAACAAAAGCTTGATAATGACTTCTTAGGCAAATGACACAAACTAAACTTGAGAAATTATCACTAAATATGCAAGTTCTCTAACTAGACAGTTAAACACTAATTTTATCATGGTGCAACATTCTGTTCTAAGCTCATCTATTCCATGACTAATTCCTAGTTCTATTCTGCAATTTAATTGGATGTCTCATAACCTATACTCAAAGAGTTATTGGTTTCTTGTTCAAAGTAGTTCTTTTGAGAAAGAGCTCTGTTCATAAAATGATGAGGAGATTGCAGAGAGATTTCAGACCTTATAGTGATGTTATCTTCTGTTCCTATGTTTATGGATTACTTGTAGTTTTCAGAACAAAAAGATATTTGTGAATAATGAAGGATGTCTTGTGAATCCTAACAACTAAAATAATCTATTGTGCAAAGGATGACAGTGTGACTATGAGATGTAAGTGCAATGAGTTAACTTAAGAATGGATCTAAGATGCTTCTAAACTAGAACAATGTTGAACGATAAGTCATCATCAAAATTGAAACAAAGGAACTGAACATGAATTAAATGCAAATGAAACTCCGGAGCATTCTAACTAACATGCATTATTCTATGAAGTTACACAATCTGTTTGTTCATCATTAGTGATATTTTGGAAGAGTTCCTTCTTGTGGAAGAGGTAGAACAATTCTGACTGTGAACTTGTATGCAATTGAAAGCAAATGAACTGAAAGCAAATGAAAAAAACTAAGTTATCACACCCATACCCTACTCGTCATTATGATGTTTTGGGCAAGCGTTTAAGAGCAAGATCAGAGATGATACTTAGTACAAACAAACAACTAAATCTTTCATTATCACGATCATGTCTTGAACTTCTTAAGGATGTATTGGAAGAATTTCTTCTTGTGGAAGAGTGATTAGAACAAGTGTAACTGTGATAGTGAATAGCAAAAACTACAACTAATTCCTACAGTACTATAACTATTCATCATTCATTGTTATGATCTGTTGGAAGAATGTCTTCTTGTGGAAGAACTGGAATGAATATAACTACAGTATCTAGTTAAAAACAAATACAAATTCAAATCCTATCCTACAATACCATAGTCATTAATCATTCATCATTTTGGTCTGTTGGAAGAGTGTCTTCTTGTGGAAGAGCTGGAACGAATATGACTACAGTAGCTAGTTAAAACAAATACAAATTTAACTCCTATCCTACAATACCATAGTCATTAAACATTCATCATTTTGGTCTGTTGGAAGAGTGTCTTCTTGTGGAAGAACTGGAACGAATACGACTACAGTAGATAAAACAAAACAACTACCAATTCAAATGCAAAACGTAAAAGCAGCTGGGAAAAATGTATCTAGTTTATGCAAAAGAAATCCGTGCAAGAGGTAGGGGCCCTCTACCACTTGACGGCATTCAACTTCAAATCAAATCACGCCTTCAGAATAACTTTGTCTGCTCCATTAACAATGCAATAGTTTGAACATAACACTCTGTGTCTTCAAGGACGTAACACAGAGTTTACACAAAATCTAGCAGCAAATCTAACACAAAATCTATAACTAAGCTCTCGGTCTACTCAAGAGTTTATAAAGTAAATGCCAGTAACAATAATTAAAAAAATTTAGGAATAATGTCTTTCCTTATCCGAATCATCTTAGGAGTCTTTGAGGTGGCTACGTGAAGAAGAAAAGACATCTGGACTGAGACAGTCCTAGTAGGAGTCTTCCTTCACAAATGTGTTCCCACGTGCATAATCGTACCCAGAATTCATTTCCTCTTCCATGATGAGCAACAAACCATGTAGGCACGACGTGGATCATGCCCATATGCGTTTTTCCTCAAGAGGCCACCTGGAACATACTCAAACATGAAGGTAGCTGCAGAATCGCCGGTTAGCTACGGAATGTCTGCATTCTGCAACTAGTTCCGGTCAAAATGCTTAACAATGGCAACAATCACAAAATTCAACAAGTCAGTCATGTAAACCATTCTAGAAGTAATTTTAACTATTTTTATTGATCAATTGGGTTTAAAATAGAAATGGACAAGGGAGAATGAGGTAAAATGAGGGGAAGGAAAGCACAAATTTGAGGCTCAACATACCCCCACTGCTGTCTCTTTGCATGTCCTCATGCAAATTATCCTATGAATTCAGAGGCTTCTGCAAGGACATCTAATCCCCTTCTTCTCCTTTTTCTGAAAACTAGAGGCCTTCTGGGTTTCCTGATCACAAGTTTGAACCTGAGGTTTGTGAGTGCCCTGATTAACTTTTTGTTCCTTGTCTTCATCTTCTCATTGGTCCTCTCCACTTTGTCTATATGCAGGGATAAAGTTGAGTTCATATCAGTTTTGAGCTTGATTTGATATTTGAGAATTTCATTCTCATTTTTGATGTGTCTATTCAACAATTCCAACTCATACCTATCCCTCCTTAATATATCAATTTCAGACAGTGGAGGACTGGGGGTTCTCTCTCTGCTTTCTGAAGCTGTCCTCTCTAAAGTTTCCACATAATCATAAATTTCCTGTTGAGCAGGATCAATTTCAGGGGTGCCTTCATAAAAATCTTCTTCGTCATCCTCTTCAATGGGTGTTTCTTCATCTTCAATATTGATTACCCCTGTTTGTTTGATTGGTGTTTTCTTCAGTTTTCCTTTTAATCTGTGGATTCTCCTAAGCTGAGAGGATCCCTCTCCTTTCTCTGTGACAGATTCCTTGATTATCTTTTCTTCCTTAAGTTGCCTCTTGATTCGATTCAACTTCTCCAAAATGACTTCCTCACTGCTTTCTTGAACTGGTTTGTCAATTTTACCTTTTGAAGTCCTCCATTTCCTACTTCTCTTTGTGGGCTGTGGTTCAGGTGATAGTTCTTTTGCTTCTTCAAAATTATTTCTTATTAAGAAATCATCCCATGTATCATTTGTTTTAGATAGATGATTCTCAATCAAAATTTTGACCAACCCATGATGATACAGGGTTGTCTCTAAAAACTGAACTCTTCTCTGAACACAGGAAGCCATTTTCTTCAGACTTTGATGCAAGAAATATGGTATATTTAAATCTTCTCCCAGAAAATGCATGTTGGGCCTCAAAATAGTCCCTATTTTCACTCCATTATTCATCAATATCTTCACATTTTACCTTCATGTCACCTCCATTCCACCTCCATATCATTACATTCACCTCATTATTGGGTCATAACTATGTTTTTCCAAAAGTTTATTAATTCTTAACATTTTAAAGTGAATTTATGGCTAAAACTTAGAAAATAATATGCTTATACTTATGCCTAACAATTAGCATGAGTTTGTTGACATGTGTAGGCACAAAGGAAGCTTCCAAGACACCTTTATGTGGCCTTGGATGATCAAATTCGAAGTTAAGAAGATAAACCTCATGGAAAAGATCATGGAGGAAATCATGGAGGATAGGGTTATGTGTCTAGATGGTTAGAGATATTAGTGGATGATCATTATGAGGTTGTTACTCCTCTCATTGTATAAATAGGAGTACCTCCTCCATTCCAAGGGGAGGACTCTTAGAGCATTGTATCCAATTGATGATGGAATAGAATAAAGCTTCATTTTTCATATATTTCCATTATGTAGTTTTAGATGTAAATTGTGTTTATGGAATTTCTGTAGATTTAGATATAAGTTTCCTTAATGTAGTATATGGAATAATTTGTCTTGTTCTTAAGAGAATTGAGCTCACTCTAAAAGGATGAGAGAAACATTTTATTTCATATTAGATTTTGTTTCATTTCATTGCTTAGATGTTTAAGGATTTGTGTGTGATTGATGAATGAATTATAATGGAATACTTTACATGTATCTTAAGTTAAGAGCTTCTTTCATTAATAATTTATCCATCTTAAGTTCTTGGTTTTAATCTCTGATTCATTAAGTGGTAATTGAGGTGAAAGTGGATTTCTTGAGTCAAGAACCATTTCAATATTATTCCTCTTTTTAAACTAATTGAGTTAGAGTTATAGAATATATTACTTTCAGCTTTTGAATAGCCTTGTCTTTATTTCAAGTTTATGGTTTTATGAATGATTTCTCTATGATACTGTAGGGAAGGACAACCAGGACCTCCTAAGTTAGGAGCCTTGTCTAAAGTATTCCCTTGCATATTATATTGAATCATAAACAATTTAGTTAGACATAGAGTTAGTTGCCTACTCCTGCATATATATTGCTGGCACCATCACAAGCTCACGAGTTTCCCTGGTCGATAATTTAATGCAGCAATTTGTTCAAATAAATTGCCCAACATTTTGGCGCCGTTTCCGGGGATGTTTTTGTTCTAAACTCAAATGCTGAAGTTCATGAATTTATTAAAGAGTCCGGTAAAAAAAAAATTCCCATATTTATTGATTTTGGTGTGGAAGAATCCCTGGTGGTAGATTTTGGGAAGCAATACAAGAAAAGCGCATGGTTCTCAGTAGCAAAGGAAATTTCAGATGAAGCTATGGTGCAATATGATTTTGACAAGAAGCCAGCTTTGTTGGTCATTCGCCCATAATACAATGAGCAAGATATTTTTTTTATGGTCCCTTTGAAGGAGAGTATCAGAATATGGTGCTCTGCAAAAATGAATTGGTTTGTGAGGGGGCGAGAGGCGAAGCCGAATGTTTTGACTTTCATGGCATTTTTCTATTTTTATAGTTTTTCATTTAACTAAAAAAAAAAAAAGTTGTTTTTTTTTTTTCTAGATTTAAAAAAAAAATAAAAATATAGATTTTTCATTGTATTGTTAAAAAATAAATAACAAAATAAAATTTCTATTTTAATTTTGTTATTAAAAAATATAAAAAATAAATAAATAAATAAATAAATAAATAAAAAATAATAATAATAAAAAAATTCAACTTAAATAATAAATTAAAAATTTATATTTTTAATTTATTGTTTAAAGAAACATCTAAAAAAAAATTATGTTTTCATTTAAAAAAAAAAAAATCTAAATTTTTTTTTTTTTTCACAAAATTCACACAACTTTGAAAAATGACATACTTGGAAACAATTTTGAGGATCAATTTATCAATTGGAGGATTCAATTCTCTTTCGATAGCATCAAGATGGCATAAACTCATCACATGGTTCTTGTATGCTTTACAGAACAGAATTGCGAAGCACATTTCATGAGTTATCTGACAGGGAGTATTATTTTACATGGTTATTTTTAAAAATGGATTGAAAATGATCTCATGAATTGAGTTACTTTCAACACTTTGATTTTTCTTAAATCTGTTTTATTTGGTATAAAATTTTTGCGTAAGAATCATGAAGGAAATGCGCATTCCTTCTTGAACACACTTATGTTTCTTTCTGCCAAGTTTTTTTTACAGGTTACAGGATGACAAAGCGATCATTACGGAGACTACATTGTGACGACAATTAGTCTTCCAAAGACTAAATTCATGAAAAATTCTCAAGACAAATCCATCTCCACAACCATTACCTTCCACCTCCTTTTCTGAAAATATTTTGAATCCCATCAATTGTACATCTATAACGCATGACATTTCCATATCCATTTTTCACAGCAAGAGTTCTTGTTCATACATCATGCATTTCCTTACATATTTACAAGCATATTTCCATTTTCCTTGTCATCACGATTCCCCTTCATTTCCGCCAATAAAACCCTGCTTGAGTCAAATTCCTAGAGTCTAAGTATCATTGAAAAACACCTAGAGGCTTGCATGCCTTAATGGCAAGTACTCTTGCCAATGAACAATGGGAGTACATTAATATCCCTTGTTCGTTGGATCTTGTAGGTGAATCGACCACGACAAATTTATTCGTACCTACAAAGATGTGTTAGGCATCCTGACTCCCATTGGAATCAATGGTGGGAGCTCTTGTGTTGGCTAGGGGCATTCATTAACGGCCATTAAGTCAACAACTTCTTGCTATGTTCGACATCGACACATTTAATCACATAGCAAGATTTGTGCCATCGAGCATTGAAGACTTGAAGACCCATATTTTGCAGCAGATGAAGCCAATTTCCATTCATGGTATTCATTGTATTTCACTTGAGGACAAGTCAATAAATAAGGCTGGGAGGAAAATGTAACTTCTATATTTTGTATACCTTCCAAGCCTTATAGATTTTCAGCCATATTCAACAAACTCATCGGATTCATCATCCAGCAGCAGATACAACTTTCAGCCATGTTCAGCAGACTCCTCAGATTTTTCATCTAGTAGCAGCAGATCCAGCAGCTGATACGACAATGCAGATCCATCTTTCATCCACCATTTTCACAACATTTTGCAGTCACACATGCACGACTCTCACCTATTTTTGGAAGGGTAAGTTAAGGTATGCTATTTTCTAACTTTTAACCATTAAATTCCTTGAAATGTTAGAATAATATTTTTTGGAAAAAAAACTTCACTTCCTTTCCTTTCATTGCCAAAGCCATCCGTTTAATGAGAAGGATACATTTACATACATGCTTTGTCACATTCATATCCACAGTTATATATCACATTCTAAACCCACTTACCTTCAAAATATATTTACTATTACATGAGCATACAAATGGCTTTGTCTAAAGTATTTAAAAGTTATTTGGATGCCAATAGAATCATGGTTGTTACACAAGAACCAACCATGATGCATTCCAACAAAAAATACTCTGCCATAAAAAGCACATTATCATTATGCAAAGATCATACAATGAACTCAACAAACAAAATATGGTTGAAACACAAGAACCAACCAAGTTGTAGTTCATCAAAATAACGCTTTGCAAAAGTTAAGTAAATGATCTCATGCAGAGTTTAAGCCAAAGCTCAAGTACCAAAAAGTAATGTAATAGATTGCATGAGGACATGCAATATCTTCAGTTTGGGGGTATGTTGGGCCTCAAAATAGTCACTATTTTCACTGCATTATTCATCATTTTACCTTCATGTCACCTCCATTCCACCTCCATATCATTACATTCACCTCATTATTGGGTCATAACTATGTTTTTCCAAAGTTTATTAATTCTTAACATTTTAAAGTGAATTTATGGCTAAAACGCAAGAAAATATGTCTTATACTTATGCACAACAATTAGCATGAGTTTGTTGACATAATGGCAAAACCAAAGGAAGCTTCAAGACCTTTTATTGGCTTGGGTGATCAGAATTGATTAAGAAGATAAACCTGTGGAAAGATCATGAATGGAGATAGGGTTATGTGTCTAGATGGTTAGAGAATGTGGTGGATGAAAGTCATTATGAGTTTGTTACTCTCTCATTGTATAAATAGGAGTACATATCCAACCGAGGAGGACTCTTGAGCCATTATATCCAATTGACTGATGGAATAGAATAAGCTTCCATTTTCCTTTATTTCATTGTACTTCTGTGGTTTTACAGTCTATAGAAAAATTGTGTTTTGTAAATTCACATAGTTTTAGATATAAGTTTCCTTAATGTAGTATATGGAATAAATTGTCTTGTTCTTAAGAGAATTGAGCTCACTCTAAAAGGATGAGAGAAACATTTTATTTCATATTAGATTTTGTTTCATTTCATTTCTTAGATGTTTAAGGATTTGTGTGTGATTGATGAATGAATTATAATGGAACACTTTACATGTCTCTTAAGTTAAGAGCTTCTTTCATTCATAATTTATCCATCTTAAGTTCTTAGTTTTAATCTCTGATTCATTAAGTAATAATTGAGGTGAAAATGAATTTCTTGAGTCAAGAACCATTTCCATATTAATCCTCTTTTTAAAACTAATTGAGTTGGAGTTGTAGAATATGTTGTACAGGCTTTTGGACATGTATCTTTATTTGATTTACAGTTTTATGAATGATTTCTCTCCCTTGATAAGTAGGGAAGGACAACGGGACACTCCCTGGTTCACAGACGCTGTCTAAAGTATTGCCACATATTATGTTGAATCATAAACAATTTAGTTAGACATAGAGTTAGTTTCCTACTCCTGCATATATATTGCTGGCACCATCACAAGCTCACGAGTTTCCCTGGTCGATAATTTAATGCAGCAATTTGTTCAAATAAATTGCCCAACAATGCATCATTAGTCTGATGTGGTAGACATAAAATGTCCCATATCTACCCTCACATGTAACAAATTTTTGTAAAAGAAGTAGTATGTTTCTCCATTTGCTTTTCAATGTTGTACTGGGAATTCCTTTCTTGAACACACTAACATCCATATTTGGTGATTTTAAAATTTGTTTCCAGGAGTCATTGTGGAATTCCCTATTTTTAAACCATCTTTCTCCAGTTCTGGACAATCCTGTAGCCTCTGCAATAAAAACTTCAGTGACAGTAAACTTGACATCCCCTATTTCAACTTCGGTTCCTTGGAATGATCTGGCAAATGTTTTAGTGACTTCCTTATGGAAGCCATTAAACTTTTCCAAAAATTGAAGCCATCCTATTTGTTGTAAAATTTCCTTGCATTGTGGGTAACCTTATAAATATTTTGATCCCATAGGCTCAGTCCTTACGATGAAACCCATGATTTTTCAATATCAAATTAACACTCTTCTACCCACAAAACAATGACTTTCAGTTTCGGATTAAAATGGCTTCAAGCTCTAAATGAAAATGGCTTCAATTCTTAGAATGACATACCTCTGTTTTATAGTGGCAACAGCTTCAAAACCTTTGGATGATATGCTTCTGTTTGATCATGAAAGCAATCTCAAATTTCGAACTGATATGTATCTGATAGGCAGTGAGAGATGGCTTCAGATTTCTTTTTGTGCAATACCTCTGGCTCTTAGTAGCAAATGGTTTCAGTTTTAATACTGCAATACCTCTATCTTTGGTAACAGAAAAACTTCAAACTCAATCACTGAAAAACACCTCTGTCTCTAGTAGCAAATGGTATGCTTCAAATTCATCACTACAACATCTTTGTCTCTGGTAACAACAGACTTCAAACTCAACCTTTGTCTCTGGTAACAAATGGTTTTCAAACTCAATCACTACCACATCTCTGTTTTTGGTAGCAAAAGACTTCAATTTTAGCACCTCTGTCTTTTGGTAACAACAGACTTTAAACTCTACACGGCCACAATTCTGTGTTGACAGTGAAAATGCTCCAAACTTCGTCCACAATGATATGTTATCTGTCCACGGGATCAAGTGGCTTTGAGTTCTCACACTGTTATACTTCCAAATTTACCTCTTCTGCTCTGCTCTGCGTTTACAATGCTCAATGCTGTTCAAACTGATATCCTTTAGCTCTGCTCCTGGTGATAATAATATCTCTGTCTTCAGAATGGAATACCGGCTACGGAATGAAGTTATGGCAAATGGTCACGGAATAGAGTAGTGGAGTGAGGTGGAGGGCTTGTATTAATGATTGAGGAGACGACGGAGGATTTTACGACGGCAGAGGGAATCATCATCATTAAATGCTTTGGTTAAGAGACGTGGAAAATTCAAATGCTTTGGCCATTTCACCGCTTAAATGCTATCGGATATGAAATTTGAAATGGAAGATTTTAATACAAAGTCTGTAGAGGGTTTGTTGGTGTTTGATCAATAAAAAAAATTAAAACAACCTTTCGAATAATCCACAACTAAACTATGCTAAACTTTTATGAAATGCCATCGTAATTTAAATTTGTTACCTCTACCCTTTATTTGATTTTTGTAGCCTTTATCTTCTCTGCTCATCTCTGGAAGAGTCTTCATAATTTTCTTGATGCTTTTGATTCATGAATACACTGGGTCACTTTGTTGTAATTCTGATGTCTGCTGATTGATGCCTTCATGGTTTATAGCTGCGGAAAGACTGTCGGGCTGCAGAAAGGCTGATCAGTTGCAGAATGTCCACTGAGCTGCAGAATGTTCCTGTAGAACACCTTAATCATGAAAATGGAATGTTTTTGGAGTATGGGTGAAATGTTATGTGGTATGCATGAAAATGGATGATGGATTATGATATTTATGAAGTGGATAAGTGGAATGGAATGGATTCAGTCCATTAAATGGAATGAAGGAACATAAGGGCTGTACTGCAATTCATGACATATTTTATTCACTTACAGCATGATATCAAATTTTGTGTTTTGACATGAAAATGAAATGGATGGAAGATGGAATGAAATGAATGAAATGTGGAATGGATTCAGATGAAATGAATGATGGATGGAATGGAGTATGAATGGATAAGTGAATGGAGTGAGATGAAATGAATCATAAGCACTATGGAACTGAACTTATGATTTTTATAACAGCTGCTTAAAACAAAAATGGGAAAAGTTAGAGTGTCAGAGAGACTCTGATTTTCACCCTATATTTTCTGTATAAACATGCTAATCAATGATTGGTTTTCATGCTTATACCTTTATATTTTTTTTTATTTTTTATTTCTTTATTATTTATTTTTTTATTTTTTTTTTCAAAAGAGAAATGCTTCAGAAAATTTAATCAAGTTGATGAAGAAGAGAGACTCTTCTTCATTAACTTCACATCATTGTCTTCTTGGAACTTCTTGACAAACTCTTCTCTTGAGAGTGGCTTGTGGTATAGCTTCAGTCTATGACCATTCACAAGAAAAGTAACCTCTTCTTCATCTATAGTTCTGATTTTTACTGCCCCATTATCAAAAATTCGAACAATTTCATATGGCCCAAGCCAATGTGTTTGAAATTTCCCTTGAAAATCCTTGGTGGACCAATGAAGACAGGTCACCTCTTTGAGTTTTATTCTCTTGATGTGCCTTCTTGCCATCTAGCCCATGGTGTTGGACTAGACTTGTTTTACGAAGCCTTGCATCTTGTAGATCTACATCAATTCATTAATTTGCTCAGTTCTTGCTTTTGTGCCTCCGTTAGATCAGAGTCCTGAGTAGGCACTTTGCTGTCTCCAGATATTTGAATTTCAGACTCTATAGGAACAAATACTTGCTTTCCATAAACAAGCTCATAGGAGTATGTTTTGATGACTGTCATGTAGTTCTCTGCATTTGGGCTTGGAAGCCTGTCTGCCCCAATCTCTTCTGTAGCAAGTGGTAGGTGCTGGTAGGTTCCTTCAGGCCAGCTTTTAACTGGTGGATTCCCCTTGACCATTTGCTTGTGGATGATAAGGAGTAGATTTTCTATGTCTGATTTTGTACTTCTCCATCATTTGCTCCACTAGCCTTGATGTAAATTGAGCTCCTTGATCTGTAACAATTTCCTTTGGGACACCAAAACGAGTAAAAATATCCTCAAAAAGAAAAGTAACTACAGATGATTCATTAGCAACAAGTAATGGTTTAGCTTCTACCCACTTAGTAACATAATCGGTGCAAACTAATATGTATTTCTTTTGTCTTGATGGAGGACTAATAGGTCCTACAAAATCCAAGGCCCATTTTTCAAAAGGTTCAATGTGTACCTGAGGTTGTAATGGCATCTCACCTGAAGGAGAAGGTTTCCCTACCCTTTGGCAAATGTCACACCTTTTGACATACTCCCTTGCATCTTTAAACAAAGATGGCCAATAATATCCTAAATTAAGGATCTTATAGGCTGTCCTCTTATCTGCAAAGTGTCCGCCACAAGGTTCATCATGACATGCCTTGAGAATTTGAGGCATCTCATCTTCACGAACACACCTTCTAATGATCAAATCTGAACCTGTCTTGTACAACTCATTAGCGACCCATGAATATCTTGCACTATCATTAATGATTTTTCTTTTATCCCTTGCATTCATAATTGAAGAAAATTTTCCTGAAACTAAATAATTAGCAATATCAGCAAACCATGGAGTTTGAGTAGAAACTGCAAAAAGATATTCATCAGGAAATTGATCTTCAACCGGAGTGTCATCTTTGATATTTTGAATTCTAGACAGGAAGTCAGCCACAGTGTTTTGTTTTTCAGGCCTATCTAGAATAGTAATGTTGAATTCTTGCAATAATAACAACCATCTTATAACTCTGCCATTAGTGATTGATTTATTCATTAAGTATCTAATTGCAGAATGATCAGTGTGAATAAAAGTTTCATAGCCTGTTATATAGTGTCTAAACTTGTTAATGGCATGAACAACAGCTAAAAACTCTTTTTCAGTTACAGTATATTTTAACTCTGCAGGAGTCAAATTTTTACTGATATAATAGATGGCATAGGGAATTAAATCTTTCTGTCCCAATACTGCTCCCAGAGCTGTATCGGAAGCATCTGTAGAGATATGAAAAGGTAACTTCCAGTTAGGTCCCCTTAATATAGGTGCTTCAGAAATTTTGGTTTTCAGGGTTTCAAAAGCTAACTGGCAATCAGAAGTCCATTTAAATTCACAATCTTTGGTGAGTAATTTGAAGAGAGGAGATGCTATTTTGGTGAAGTTTTCTATAAATCTCCGATAATACCTTGTAAATCCTAGAAAACTTCTAACATCTTTTTGACAATTTGGAATGGATAGGTTAGAAATAACTTCAACTTTCGCCTCATCTACTCTAATCCCATCCCCTGAAATGTGGTGCCCTAAAACAATACCTTCAGTGAACATCATAAAAAAA
The DNA here is from genome assembly GCA_034641835.2 of Pinus albicaulis. Taxonomy (NCBI): domain Eukaryota; kingdom Viridiplantae; phylum Streptophyta; class Pinopsida; order Pinales; family Pinaceae; genus Pinus; species Pinus albicaulis. The sequence goes on along the minus strand of CM076582.1, from coordinate 678,383,606 downwards.
TTTTCATGACTAAGTGAAAGGTTTGCTTCTTGACATCTTTTTAAGACTTTTTCCAAGTTTTCTAAAGCCTCTTCAAATGTATCCCCATAAACTGTAAAATCATCCATGTACACCTCTACACAGTCATGTATCAGATCAGAAAAAATTCCTAATACTGCCCTTTGGAATGTTGCAGGTGCATTACACAATCCAAATGGCAATACTCGGTAGGAATAGGTACCCCAAGGACAAGTAAATGTGGTTTTATCTTGGTCTTCAAGTGCTACTTGGATTTGATTGTAACCACTAAACCCATCTAGGAATGAAAAGTACTTTTTACCTGCTAATGTATCTAATACTTGATCTATGAAAGGTAAGGGAAAATGGTCTTTGAGAGTAGCTTTATTCAGTTCTCGGTAGTCAACACACACCCTCCATTTTCCATTTTTCTTAGGTACAATTACTAAAGGGGAAACCCACTGACTATCTGAAATAGGATAGATGAAGTTAGCATTTAACAATTTTTGTAATTCTTCCTTGACAATTTCCCTAAGATTTGGATTCATCCGTCTTTGAGGCTGTCTGATTGGTTTGCAATTTGCCTCTATATAGATGTGATGAGTACAAGTCTTGGGACTTATCCCTTTCATGTCGGTGTATTCCCATGCATATGCAGAAGAATGTCTCTGTAATACTTTGACTAACTCTTCTTGTTGAGATTTTTCTAGGTTTTTGTTTATGTTCAAGGTTTTGCCTGGAAAGATTTCACTTGTAGAGCTGCCAAATTTGTCCATAGAATGAAGAGACATCTGTCTAGATGACAAGAACTCAATATTGGATCCCTCTTGAAATGATTCTTGTTTGTGTTTTGGAGAAGATTCAAAGTTTTCTAGAGTATTCAGAATTTGATTATCTTCACTAATTTCTGAAATTGTGAAGAGTGGTTGTAAATATTCTTCATCCTCTATCCATTGAGTGTCATCTAGTTCTGTAATTGTCCTAGCTGGAGGATATAAAGTGAATTTCTTTGTTGAACTACCATCATAAATATACATATCACCGGACCTACAACTAATAAAGGCATCAGATGTAGCCAACCAAGGTCTTCCTAGTATAACGGGATGGCCTCCTAGATTATTCTTGGGTGTTAGGATCATGAAATCCACAGGGTACTCCCAAGAGTCTAGGGACACTGGAATGTCTTCTATTACCCCATCTGGTCTGATCACAGATCTATCTGCTAATTGTAATAGTGTGGGTGTAAAGAAAAGATTAGGAAGTTTCAGTTTGTCCATGATTTGTCTACTCATGATATTTATTGCTGCTCCTAAATCAATGAGTGTGTTTTGAATTTCAATTCCATTGATGTGAATTTTGACAATTGGATTTCCTGGGTCAAGGTACTTTGGAATAGTAATCTTACCCATCATAATATCTGCTATTTGTCCTACCAGTTGAATTTTCTTGGTTTCTCTTATTCTTTTTCTTGTTGTCTTCATACTCAACTCCTTTATTGTTTTGGCTAAAATTGGGATTTCCTTGATGGCTTGCAATAATGGAATTTTAATGCATACATTTCTCAATTCATCCAAGAAATCATAATTAGGCACCATTATTTGTTTTTCTACACCTTTATCAATTTGTAGTCTTTCCGGAAAGGGAGGTATAGAAGTAGATGTGGATGGTTGCTCTAATACTGGAGTTGGATTTATTGGATCTTTTTGTTTCAGTTTTTCAATGTTTTGGCCTTGAAAGGATGTACCTTCCTCAAGACTTTTATTAACCCGCAGGGAGTCTTCCTCAGAATTATCTTGTTCTTGTATAATCACAGAAGGTTTCCTCTTCTCAAGTATCCTTCCGGACCTAAGTTGAACATCACTAAGGTCTAGAGGAGTAATTAAATAAGTTGGAAATTGTTGTCCTTCTATCATGTATGTATTCTGAGGGTTCTTATTATTGGGGTTTGGTATGGGCTGAGTTGGCAATTGATTGGATTTTTGAGGGAATGGTAATGGAAGTGGTTGATTTTGATGAGGTTGGTTCGGATGATGTTGTTGAGGATTTTGTTGAAAATTTTGTTGAATATTTTGAGGAAAATTTTGTTGGGAATTTTGAGGATAAAAATGTGGATATGGTGGATAGGATGGTGGATACTGATAATATGGAGAGTATCTTCCATAGGGACCTTATGATCCTTGTGCCCAAGCTTGAGATTGATTTTGAAATTGGGGCCAAGGTTCTTGCCAAGAATTCCAAGGTGGAGGTTGATTATACATTTGATCATGGAATCCTTGTGTCTGATGTCTACTTAGGTCTTCTGAATACAGGGTCTAAGAGGTCTGTGGAGCCATTAGTAGTTTCTTCTGGCTTGACCTTGAGACCGGGGAAGAGAAGGACTTGAATTCTTGGTCTCGTGTTCTACTCACAAATAACACGAGGGTTTCCGTCACTTGCCCATCTAGAGACACTCTCTCTTTCTGCTCTGGGCATCCTTTCTTCCTACATTGGGGACATGGGACAAAGATTGCCAAGGCACGATTCAACCTTCGGAATTCTTTGTATCTTGGCAGGGGTGTCTATTTGTTCACTAAGACTCCCTTTAGATGTAGTTAGAAATATTAAGCATGTGTCCTATTTCTGATCTACTTACTGTCCCAGAAGCAGATTTACTTGCCCTTGCAAGAGCAGGATCTCTTGGACCTTTGACAGTTTTGGATTTCCCTCTGGAAAGCTTGATACATAACTCAGATATTTCAGGTAATGTGAGTTGTGATATATCCCCTTTTCCCATCATGTTAAGGATATCCAACCATTCATCCCTAATGGTTTTCAACAAAATATATTTTAAAGTGTCTTGATCTAGGTTTTCCATTTGTGCCCTTTTTATGTTGTATTTAAATCTTTCCAACAAATCTTCTAAGTTTTCATCTTCTTTTTGTAACATCTTGAACACTTCTTCCTTATGATTAACCGACATACAATAATCCAAGTATCTCTCTAGAAATGCTTGTTTCATGTCTTCCCATGTTCTAATGGAACTACTGTTTAAACTCATAAACCACTTCAATGCTGCTCCTTTTAGAGTTGAAGGAAAAAATTTCAATTTTTGAGCATCTTGAAGATAGTCATAAGTCCTACACAACACTTCAAATTCGAATAAGAAAGTTTCAGGATCCTCAGTTTTAAGTCCATAGAAGTTCGGAAGGACAGAAGGTGAAATGTTTTTCATGGTTGTATTGGTTTCTTCATCAAGTATAGGGAACCCACAAGAGCTTCCTATTCTACCTCTTCCTCCATCTGCACCTCTACCTCCTTCTCCTCTACCTCTACCTCTACCTCTACCTCCTCCAAATAATGTGTGTTCTCCATTAACAACTCCTCCTCCTCCTTCTTCTTCCATGGTTGACTCTCCTGTGGAAGTAGAAAGGTTTGTATCCTCAACAAGAGTTTTTGGATCTTCTTCTATGGCAGGTTCAGTGGATGAAGTGGATGGTTTCTCTAATGGAATAGGTGACCTTAGATCTTCTAGAAGTCCAGGATCAGTAAAGGATGGAAGATGGGTTTGAGTTGAAGGTGTACTAGCTCTGGATCTAGATGAAACAAGTGGTGTTCTAGATATCAAACTTCTGCCTCTGCTGCTTATAAATCTTCCCCTTGAATCTCTCTCCCTACGCATAAAATTGTTTTTGGATGCTAAGAAACAAAGTTTACTTAGTTTTCACTTCCCCGGCAACGGCGCCAAAATGTTGGGTCTCAATCTAGTCTCCTAAACTGAGCTTCATTTAATTGTCAACCAGGATTTGTAAACTGCTGAAGTGAAGTGTACCATATGTACCTAGGTGCTTGTTTCCTAATGCGTTGTATGTGGTTTTTGTGATGTTTTTGGTCTTTTGTGATGATTTGTGATGTTTTTGGTCTTTTGGTGTTTTATGTTCACAATGAAACTGCCTAGAAAACTAATGGAAAGAAGTTGGTGGTCAAAACAGAGTTAAATCTAATGTATGGAATGGAAAATGCAATTAGAAATACTGAAGCAAAATCTGAACTATGACTAAATAGAAACAAAAGATTGATAATGACTTTTTAGGCAAATGACACAAACTAAACTTGAGAAATGATCACTAAATATGCAAGTTCTCTAACTAGACAGTTAAACACTAATTTTATCATGGTGCAACATTCTGTTCTAAGCTCATCTATTCCATGACTAATTCCTAGTTCTATTCCGCAATTTAATTGGATGTCACAGAACCTATACTCAAAGAGTTATTGGTTTCTTGTTCAAAGTAGTTCTTTTGAGGAAGAGCTCTGTTCATAAAATGATGAGGAGATTGCAGAGAGATTTCAGACCTTATAGTGATGTTATCTTCTGTTCCTATGGTTATGGATCACTTGTAGTTTTCAGAACAAAAAGATGTTTGTGAATAATGAAGGCTGTCTTGTTAATCCTAACAACTAAAGTAATCTATTGTGCAAAGGATGACAATGTGAATATGAGATGCAAGTGCAATGAGTTAATCTAAGAATGAACCTAAGATGCTACTAAACTAGAACAATGTTGAACTATAAGTCATCATCAAACTTGAAATGAAGTAACTGATCATGAATTAAATGCAAATGAAACTCCGGAGCATTCTAACTAACATGCATTATTCTATGAAGTTACACAATCTGTTTGTTCATCATTAGTGATATTTTGGAAGAGTTCCTTCTTGTGGAAGAGGTAGAACAATTCCGACTGTGGACTTGTATGCAATTGAAACCAAATGAACTGAAAGCAAATGAAAAAAACTAAGTTATCACACCCATACCCTACTCGTCATTATGATGTCTTGGGCAAGCATTTAAGAGCAAGATCAGAGATGATACTTAGTAAAAACAAACAACTAAATCTTTCATTATCACGGTCATGTCTTGAACTTCTTAAGGATGTATTGGAAGAATTTTTTCTTGTGGAAGAGTGATTAGAACAAGTGTAACTGTGATAGTGAATAGCAAAAACTACAACTAATTCCTACAATACTATAGCTATTCATCATTCATTGTTATGATCTGTTGGAAGAATGTCTTCTTGTGGAAGAACTGGAATGAATATAACTACAATATCTAGTTAAAAACAAATACAAATTCAACTCCTATCCTACAATACCATAGTCATTAATCATTCATCATTTTGGTCTGTTGGAAGAGTGTCTTTTTGATGAAGAGCTGGAACGAATATGACTACAGTAGCTAGTTAAAACAAATACAAATTTAACTCCTATCCTACAATACCATAGTCATTAAACATTCATCATTTTGGTCTGTTGGAAGAGTGTCTTCTTGTGGAAGAACTGGAACGAATACGACTACGGTAGATAAAACAAAACAACTACCAATTCAAATGCAAAACGTAAAGGCAGCTAGGAAAAACTTATCTAGTTTACGCAAAAGAAATCCGTGCAAGAGGCAGGGGCCCTCTACCACTTGACGGCATTCAACTCCAAATTAAATCATGCCTTCAAAATAACTTTGTCTGCTCCATTAACAATGCAATAGTTCGAACATAACACTCTGTGTCTTCAAGGACGTAACACAGAGTTTACACAAAATCTAGCAGCAAATCTAACACAAAATCTCTAACTAAGCTCTCGGTCTACTCAAGAGTTTACAAAGTAAATGCCAGTAACAATAATTACAACAATTTAGGAATAATGTCTTTCCTTATCCGAATCATCTTAGGAGTCTTTGAGGTGGCTACGTGAAGAAGAAAAGACATATGGACTGAGACAGTCCTAGTAGGAGTCTTCCTTCACAAATGTGTTCCCACGTGCATAACCGTACCCAGAATTCATTTCCTCTTCCATGATGAGCAACACACCATGTAGGCACAACGTGGATCATGCCCATATGCATTTTTCCTCAAGAGGCCACCTGGAACATACTCAAACATAAAGGTAGCTGCAGAATCGCCGGTTAGCTACGGAATGCCTGCATTCTGCAGCTAGTTCCGGTCAAAATGCTTAACAATGGCAACAATCACAAAATTCAACAAGTGAGTCATGTAAACCATTCTAGAAGTAATTTTAACTATTTTTATTGATCAATTGGGTTTAAAATAGAAATGGACAAGGGAGAATGAGGTAAAATGAGGTGAAGGAAAGCACAAATTTGAGGCTCAACAGTATTTCTCCTTTTATTTTCTTAATTTTCCTTCACATTGAGGTCGCTACAAGTGATCAGGTGATCGAGGTCCATAATTTATGCTGTGCATGTGGACTCTTAGGTGGCCTCTATAATATTCCAAATTTTCCTTTAGTTAATTGGAATATTAGATTTCTTACTTTTCTTAATTAGTTAAGTAAATAAAAGGGTGGAGGGACCCATAAATCCAATATATGAATAAAGTCTACTACTATTGTGTGAATGTGGGTTATTTAGGTAGTGGACCAGCATTATGGAGTAGTGGAGAATCTTATTAATGAAGTAAGAGTGGAGATCAGGGAGAAATAATGTAGATGATAATGGAGACAGTGCAAGACTAAAAGTAAGATCATGGAGAAATAATGATGAAATTATGGAGGAAGTGGTGCATTAAATTCATACATGATGGAGGGAGTGGAGAGTAAATTCAGAAATGACTGAGATCATGGAGGACAACACAGTATTCATTGAGGCTAGTGGCCACATGTGCATCACAATAATGAGGTGGGCCAAGGCTAGGGGAGGCTCACAAAGCATAAAAGGAAGGTGAGGGAAGCCATAGAAAGCATTCTGGATTTAGATATTGTATTGTCATTTCGACATTTCTTCACACACTTTAGTTTTTTAGCTAATTCTGTTTTTATTTTCAGCACAAAGGTGTCTCTGAGCAAAGATCTCACCCTTATCCATGGGGGACTTCGAGTCCCTACTCTGGAAAGTTTTTTTTGAGTAGTCGTTTATCATCCAGAATTTGTGCCATATTTAGCCCCTCTCTTCGGCACATATAGCTTTAGGAATTATGCATGCCTGCCTTAGGTTTTAAGAGGATGAAGGTAGTTTCCAATATTGCAGCTGGGAAACCTATGGAGGGATCAAACCTTCACCTTATGCATCCATTTAAATTTTCCTGGAGAAGAATTGTGACATCCAGAATTAGACCATCATTATACTCCTCTATGCAGCAGTAGTTCCTACAAGAATTACACATTTGAATAGTGTAGGTTCATAGGAGGAAGGAAGTTCCAAGTATTTCAGCTTGGAATCCTATGAGGGATCATCCCCTTACTTTGGTGATATTATTTCCATCATCTACAAGCAGTATTGCATCATCTAGCAACAGGCTAAAACCTAAGCCCTCTTAACAACATAGTCACTTCCATTAGGTGTGTAGTTTAGCAGCTGCAACTTAAGAGGAGGAAGAAGTTGCTAGATCTCAAGCTTCTAGCTTAGGAATCAGGAGAAGGGGAAAAATCTTACGGCATTGAGTTGATTGAGTGATATTGCAACTATATTATCTTTAGCTCATGCCATAGATCTTCATACCCAGTAGTTATGTATTTCAAGCCCTAAGAGGGTGATTTTCCAAGGTGAGACAATATGGAAACCCTTTTTTGTTTATTCTGGATTCCAAATCCAGACATTTTCTGAGCTCTGGAATAACCTAATATACGCTTCCCCTTTAAACCAACAATTATATTTCTAACATTCCTAGTCGGGACAATGCAGTATGGTCTCCAACAGAGCAGTATTTATGTAGTGCTCTCAGTGAGAGGACTTGAGGGTCACTCTAGCCATTTATGTTGGCTTGAGTGCTACTATTTTTAAGTAGATTTGTACCTGCATTTCACCTCCTTTTTAATAAAATGGCTCAACTATCTTGTCTATTTTTATGGTGTATTTAGTTTATTTCCATATTTTTGGAGTTTCCATTTATTGTGTTGTGTATTACTGTATTTTCCCATTTTGGGATATTACAGTGGGATTAGATAATGATATTTAGCTCATCTTGTGGGAACTACATTTCATGGCATTAGAAGAAGAAGAATAAAGTAGAGATCTACAATGTCGGAGGGATTTAGTTTTTCCACACTTCTCTTTAGATCTATACAGATTCTCTCCCTAGAGATGAAATAAATGAGAAGGTAAAGGCAGAGGGAAACCTCAAGAAGGTTTTAGGATGAGGAAGGTCCAAGCACTTCCTATCAGCAGCATAAACAACTGATAGTGTAAAAATCTCCACAACACTCTACTATGTCCACTTTCCTTACAAAAGGAAATGAGGGGCGTGGAGATGGAGGATAATTAGAGCATGAGACTCTCATTGATTATCTTGCAGTGTACAAATCTCAATCTAGAGAATTCAAAGAGAATCTGACTCTCCAACATTTTTTCCAAATAAAAGAGAGAAGGAGACCCCACAACAGCAATAGGAGAATAGGGCACATATATAATAGAATATTATTTCCTACATTTGATGGGTCATCCACAAGCATAGAAAAATCTTGGTTGAAGGATTTATATGGGTCTTCCACAATCACAAAAAAATCTTGGATGATATCAGTGCAAAAGTAGAAGAGCAAACATCACCATCACCAGCAGTTGGAGAAGCAATTGCACTGGTTGGAGGAACTCTTGTAGCTTTTCAATATGTTCCCAAGTATTATCTAATCCAAGGTTTGCAAACATTTCCATCCCATATTATTTCAACACCTCATATTGAGATTTGTTGGGTCAAGCCATCAGGGAAATTTCATGACCAAGGGTTAGAGAAATTTGTTGATTTGGAGCAACAGATTGTCACTATGCAGAGGACCCTTGACTTGCTCAAGGAGGAGATGTATGAGCCATCCCAAATTTACATTAGTTACTTGTACAAAACACTTTTTTATGGAGTGTGGAGTTTCAGAGGATGGGATGAGCATAGTCCTAATGCAGGGAAGCTATAAAATATCTTTCGAGAACCATAGGTTACTATCACATGAATTGTTGTATTCTATTTACGACAGAGATATTGGCCATTATTAATGCATTGTTCAAATTTCGATAGTTTTTGGTTGATAGTAGATTTCGGGTGAAGACCAAGAACCATGGTCTTTGGCATCTTGTTGAGGAGGAGGAGAAGCTACATACATTATTGGAATTTTTAGGTCTAAAATGGGCCTTCTAAGAAAAATGTACAACCAAAATAAAATTTATAAGAACCAATAGAGTTCAATATGATGATGTCAACCATGGGGGATGATTCAACATTTTTTAAGTAAAACGGTAAAAATATTAAAAAATAATAAACTAATAAAACTACTTTTTCCACTTGTATTTTCAACTTAGCTCCCAAATTGTTTACTCAAATTTCGAGCGGGAGTACTCGTTTGATGCAAAATTTAATTTCTCATCCAAGGAGTACCCATGTTTCATACTTTCGATGGACCCTACAACGTGAAAAGTGATAAATACATAAAAAACGTGATTGAAATCTCTTTTTTCATGAAAAAAGTGATTGCAATCACGTTTTTTATGTATTTATCACTTTTCACATTGTAGGGTCCATCAAAAGTATGCAACATGGGTACTCCTTGGATGAGGAATTAAATTTTGCATCCAACGAGTACTCCCGCTCGAAATTTGAGTAAAAAATTTGGGAGATAAGTTGAAAATACGATTTGAAAACATACTTTTTCTTTTTTCCCTCTAAAACTTTATGATGTCATCAAATCTTATTTTATTATTTCCACTATTATTTTATAATTTTCTTAAGAGGCCCATTTTAGACATCAAAATTCCCCTAATGAGAGGTGGCAAGAGTGGATCAGTACCATCCAAGACTATGATTTCATCATTGTGTATGGAGAGGGCCATGTGGCAGCAGATGCACTGTCATGGAGATCAACAACGTTATCATTGAGGAGCAGTGATGATTCGGGGCCCAAATATTCTTTGAGCATTCTGATGATCACTTTAGTTATGAAGAATTTGATGGGAAGATGGTATATGATAGACATATTGTGATGGATAACATCTTCAATTATCAGGATAGAACCTTCTTGATAAGAATCTCATAGCTCAAAGAGAAGCTTCTGCATACAGCATATTCAGAACCTCATAGGTTCTACTGGGCCATCGGTGAGAGGTTCTCATGGAGAGACCTAAAGGAGGATGCACTTCGACATATCATGGAGTGAAAATATTTTCATCAGATTGTGTAGGATGATATTCTCCATTCGGTGGATAACAAGGTAGATAATTATATGATTCATCACCCACAATTACATGGATGGATGAGGATGATGAGAAAGTGGTTTAAAATTTACTTGAAGATCTATGCCATGGGGTAGCAGGAAGCATGGCTATGCTGGATGCTCTTGGGTGAGTATGGTTACCACCTAGCATCTCACATTTGTATGATCCATGCCTTGCATAGTAATGGTCAGATGCAGTAGCAGAAGGCATGGTTGCGCTAGTTACTTTTGAGATATTTTGGCCATCACATGACATCTCACATGTCCATGACTGTATTATGGTTTGGGGAATTTCATGACACTCATATGGTGTGCAGTAGGGATATTGGTTAGGTAGTACTGGTGTGACATTCTACATGTCAATCAATATATCATTGTTCCATGCTTTACATTATGATGATGGGAGGTGGCAATAAGGGGCATTGTTGCTCAGGTTACTCTTGGGAGAATATGGGTTGACATTCTGTCATACCTTGCATCATGATGATGTAGGATGGAAATAGGAGGCCTTGCTATGTTGGCTTCTATTAGGAGAGTATCGCCATCATACTTGGTATGATGATGAGCTTGAATGGAAACAAGAGGCCTTAATTTGGTGGTTTCTATTGGGAGAGTATGGTTTGACATTTCACATGTAAACCCATATGTCTCTATTTCCTATTTTTCACAGTGTTGAGATGATTCTTGGAGCAAGCAAGGCCAAGAGGGCCAAGGATGGGAGCATGGAGAGACAGAACCTACTCCATGTAGCATGGGTTGGAGAGATAGTTTATGACTTGGGACTTTCCACTTGGGGACTCATTGATGATGAGAGGCATCTAAATACATAGTTGGAGGACATTCTAGACATTCTAGAGAAGAAAATTTGGAGCAGGGCATTCATAACACATTGGAGAAGATGGGGAAACCTTCCATATGAGGATGCAACTTGGGCAGGAGATAGATTGTTGCAACATTCACTTTTGCAGTAGCTTGAGGACAAGAAACATTTTTGCAGGGAGGACTACAATATTCCAAAATTTCCTTCAGTTAATTGGAATATTAGAGTTCTTAATTTTCTTAATTAGTTAAGTAAATAAGAGGGTGGAGGGACCCATAAACCCAATATATGAATAAAATCCACTATTGTTGTGTGAATGTGGGTTAGTTAGGTAGTGGACCAGCGTTATGGAGTAGTGGAGCAACTTATTAATGAAAGAAGAGTGGAGATAAGGGAGCAACAATGGGGAAGATGATGGAGATAGTGGAGGAATAAAAGTAAGATCATGGAGAAATAATCATGAAATGATGGAGGAAGTGATGCATTGAATGCACACATGATGGAGGCAGTGCAGAGTAAATGAAAAAATGATCGAGATCATGGAGGACAATGCAATATTCATGGAGGATATTATCCACATATGCAGTGTAGTAATGAGGTTGGCCAAGGCTAGGGGAGGCTCACAAAGAAAAAATGAAGGTGAGGGAAGCCATAGAAATCATTCTAGATTTAGATATTGTATTGTCGTTTCGACATTTCTTTGCATGCTTCAACTATTTAGCCAAGTTTGATTTGTTGTTTAGCACAGGGGTGTCTCTGAGTGAATATCCCACCCTTATCGACCAGGGAATTTGAGTCCCTACTCTCGAAAGGTTTCTTTGAGCAGTCATTTATCATATGACATTTTTTCCACATTTAGCCCCTCTCTTCAGGACATACAACTTTAGGAATTACTCATTCCCGCCTTAGGGTTTGAGAGGAGGAAGTTAGTTTCTAGTATTGCAGTTGGGAAACCTATGGAGGGATCAACCCTTCACCTTGTGCATCCATTTCAGTTTTCCTAGAGCAGCATTTTGATATCTGACATCATGCCATCATTATACTCCTCTATGCATCAACAGTTCCTATAGGAATTATGCATTGCAGTAGTGTAGGTTCAGAGGAGGAAGGAACTTCCAAGTATTTCAACATGGAATCCTGTGAGGAATCATCCCGCCACATTGGTGAGATTATTTCCATCAGCTATGAGAATTATTGCATCATCTAGCAGCTGGCTACAACTTCATCGCTCTTGATGGTGCAATCACTTCCAGTAGTTGTGCAGTTCAACAACTTCTTTTAGTGTGAATTCTAATTGCAAGCGTACGGAAAAAAACCCACTTTAGCTATGCATAAAAAAGAAACCTAACATCAAACATGGATGCCAATTTCCTTAGATCTGTAGTTATTTGACCAAGACAAATTCTACAAAATACAGATCTATGCATTTAAAGACATTAAGTAGTAAATAAAAGCAAGAGTTGCTCCATGCATCCAATAGACAAGACAAGAATATTTTTTAAAGAATTTTTGTATTTATGACACTTGGGAAGGGAACATAGAAAGAAGTTACTAGTCCCCTTGATGGGATGGGTTCTTGTATGTCGTCAACACTTTAGATCTAATATCTCTCTCTCTTGATGGTGTAGAAAACCCAGAGAAAAAATGGAACTCAAAGGGAGCTCACAAGAAAAATGGTCACAAAATATTACAATGATGGAGGATCAAAGTCAGACCAAGGGTATAGATCCATAGTGATCTTTTGGCAACAAAAGGTAGTGAATGGATGGAAAAACCCTTCTATTTATAACAAAATATTTAGTTAGTCTAGATATTGGTGCATAATTAAAATATTATTAGCCAAATCAAGATCTAACTTTTATGGAATATTTTATTATATTTTTTGGAGGGAAAAAGAATTTGAATTTGGTCAAATCCCTTTATTTGTAAACAATAAATAAAAAAATGTTTTTTTTATTATTTAAAGAGTGCAGTTGAGTAATAACTAAATAAATAGTGATTTATTCAATTATTTATAAATGATTTAGTCAATTTTAACCAGGAATATTATTTAAATAATGTTTAAAGAATTATTCATAGAAAATAATAATATAAATAGTGATTTATCTAATCAATTTTCCTGTTTTGGGTTAAATATGACAAGGAATTTTAATTAAAATATTGTTTAACTAATTATTCCTTGAGGAAAATCAAACGAATATGGATCTATTCAATATTTCCTTGTGGGGTTTCTTGTTTAGACCATAAACAACTTAATAAATTATGGAATACTAAGCTGTTTTTCACAATGAAAGAAATTTCACTTAAGGTAAAATTGGTCTTACATGATGTACTTTAATCCATCTAATAGTAACAGGTTAGATGACCAAAAATTGGTGGAACAGATTTCCCCCTAGTGTGCGCGCCTTAGGAGCTAATCGTATGACGCAAGTACGTTGTAAGAAATCAATCACTAGATATTGAAGGGGAAGTCAGAGAGAGAGAAATACAAGGTAGACTAAAGTGCTAAAGGATAAGACCCTGAGGAGGTGAGAATTACAGGTGCGAAAAGTCTCGTTTATGTGTGAGTACCAATTATACAAGAGGTGGGGGAGGCATACATATGCCTGCCAAGACAGAGTACAAAGAATAATGTGTCCAGTAAACAAGGGACTGAACTATATAGTACATGCTAGCATAAACATGGGCCAGATAAAAAAATGATAATGGATCCCACATACATACTGTGCCTGGGATAACAGTCAGGACTTATGCAATAATATCTAAGTACATGAGATATAAGTACAACCAAAGAGGCCTTGTAAACAGGAGAGGGATCTAAAATTCTTAATGATACATGAAAACTAAAAGGTGCTACACGTGGTTGAGGCTAGAACCATCAAATCTGTGGAGATGCATAGAATGTTGTAATGAAGAGGTCATTCGAGCATGTGGGGGGATACCTAAAGAGCCACCCCATCATGAGGTCTGAAACATCTCACACACACCCGAGAGTCATTGGTACAATCTATTGCATCACTGAACCATCGATTATACGGATCTCGATCATGTCATAAGGAGCTGGAGCTGAGAAACAATCAAGTCGAAGGGAAATAACGAGTCCATTTGCCTGATCTGAGGCACTGAACGAGAGTGGAAGCTAGAACCAAGGTATACCGCCTTCTAGACCTGTCTTTTGGAATGAATGAGTTGATGTCGACAGAAGGAGTTCTGCCATAGTTGAGGTAATAAGGGATCCTCAACTAAAGCATGAGAGATACTAGTAGAGCGAATGACATATTGACATGAGGGATAATGGTGGAATGGGGGTACTGAGTAGCGGGCTGATGACTTCCATAGTTAGAGAATGACGGGCATGGTTGACCTGGTAGAAACTGACACAATATCAAAGGGGATAGGGGAAATTATGACTTGTTGGGAAAAATACTGAGAGGGGGGGTGAATAAGTATTTAGGGCTGAACAATTTTTATTTTCTTTCTCTTAAAACCATATGTTACAATATTGCATCCAATATGTATGTCCAGATATCTTATTATGTCTTTACTTAGAGCATTGCATTATGAACATAAATAACAAAACAAGCCATTAAACAAAAAAACACATATGAACACCAGGATTTAAGGTGGAAACCCAATTCGGGAGAAAACCACCACTGCTGTAATCTCAGTCTTCAATATTTACTATATAGAAAACTTCTTACAATATATGCTGGTGCAGACTTATACCAGCATGCAAGCACCCACCTGTAGAAGGCTACAACCTTCTCTCGTTTACCAGCCTCTCCTGGAAGGGAGCTACTACCCCCTGTTCTCGTTTACCAGCTACCACTAGAAGGGAGCTACAAGCCCCTCTCTTAAGGCTTAGACCCTCAGCACCACTACAGACCACGTTTCATCAGGATCCACCTGTTTCCATACAACATACCTTGCCAGTCACCAGATTTATTTATTTTCTGTATACTCACACCAGTTCCTTATGATTTCGTCTGTCATTCACACCATAGATTCATCATCATATTCATGGGTGCATCGTAGTTTCAGATTTATCAGTTTAGAACAGAGCTCACCCATACAGATATTCTTTTTAAGAAATTTTATTCACAACCTTTACAATGCACACACCATTCTTTATTTTTCCTTTTCTTTATATAGTTTTCCCTTTATTAAAACCATGAGTCAAAACCACAAACTGCTAATGGTATTCCTCTAACAGTATTCCTTTTAGTTTATCCCACGGGGCTTTTTGATCTCTTTTTAATTTTTATTTATCAATTTAAAGAAATTGACAAATAAATATATTTACAACTTTTGAATTCCCAAGCCTTATGTCTAAAGTTTAACCCTTCAGACTTTATAGAAATATCCAACGCTTTCAAATTAATATTACGATAAACCTTTGATCCCGGGCCCACATACATAGTCAATAGCCAATCCAATATGTCCATCGAACCACAGTAAACTTCGCGCATGTCCAGCGTCCGATCACCGTTAGATTAGCAAGCTTCTAGATCAATGGCGTATATACATATCTCTCGACCTCCGATGCCGAACGTTAACGTGCGATGGTCTACCATACCTGTGTTAATCTTCGCGCATCTTAAACAAATGATGACCATCCAATGACCCCTTCCTAGATCAACGGTGCTCAATGATATCGCTGGGCGTCCTGGGTCGAACTATAATGTGTGATGGCGCATAGTGAAAATTGGTTTTGTAAAATCGTACAGGGACATGTGTCATCCGTTCTATGGAATCGCTCCCCACCTCTTGAATACCGCTTGCCCATTGAAAGCGGTGCGATAAAAACCATAAACCGCCTTCACTGTTCCTCTTTCGTAGTTCCGCCCTTCGCTCAAGGTTTCGTTCATGATTCAAAGGGTAAGTCTAGGTTAGTGCTATAACTGTGGTCTATCTTTGGCAAGATTTTCAACGAAAAATGTAGTTCTCTTCCGACGGGATTTCCTTACAAACATTAACTCGTGACAATTCAATGTCATTCTTCAATTCTACTATGATATAAATAACATATCAACCTTCTATTTCAGAGTTCTATCCTGTCACAGTTCCGCTTCTACCTGTACATTCAAAAACATCATATCTCTACAACCATTAAGTTCTTTAATGGATACACTGAATGCCTCGAGAGCCCCTCATATATTCAACCAAGTAGTTCCACGACTACAAATATCAAAGTAAGCCAGTTATTCATTGCAAGAAGGTCTCATCCTGGAATTCGAATCCTACCACCATGATTCCTCAACAGGGTTTCACTTTTAACTCCATACACAGAGACTCATACAGAGGTTCAACGGATTCCTCCCAAGAATTACATCAGTTAATACACATATAATACACATATCCCTAACTCTGCAATAATGATTTCATACCGAAGGTATGCCCATTATGAAATTGATCACACAGGTCATATATATTCTAGATTTACTCAACCATACTTACCAAAATTCCATAGTTTGTCATCTCCTTTGCAAACTGTATTAAACCCCTAATTCAACTCTATTGCTCTTTCTCTAATTCCTCTGTTTTATCTACTGCCTCTGCTACCCTCTCTGTCTCTTTTGCCTTATGGATAGTTTAGGTGCTGCTTGTGTCTTTCCCAATTCCTTTGCCATCAATGAAAACATTTCCAACAATCTTCCCCTTTGGCATTGATGGCAATACTCTTCGTCTGATGGCCTTACAGAAGCGCTTTGTTGCTTTTCCTTCCCCTTTGACATCAATGGCAAAGAGTGTGATCAAGATCCTTTGAACCGACAATGCCATGCTCCCCCTGAGATCATGCTGCATCTTCAAACATAATATGATCAACAATTTATCCTTTTCATATGACCAATGCTCCCCCTGAGCCTGTGCATTCAAAGATGCCTAACAACACCTCACAACCAATTTAATCTTCTGTATTTAAGTAGACCTGCTCCTCTGCATGGCAGAGACTACTCCCAGTTTCTGTCTGAGATATTCGAACGCTTCCATGGGTAGAGGTTTGGTAAATATATCAGCAACTTCTTCTTTGGAGGAAACATACTCCAATTTCACCTTTTGTCCAAGCACTTGTTCACATAAGAAGTGACATTTGATGGGAATGTGCTTAGTATTGGAATGAATAACAGGGTTCTTTGAGATACTGATAGCACTTGTATTATCACACATAATGGAGATAGGAGGTGAACATTTGATTTGAAATTCTTGTAGGGTTTGCATCATCCAGAGAAGTTGAGTGCAACATGATGCTGCAGCCACATATTCTGCTTCTACTGTAGATAAGTAAATAGAGCTTTGCTTCTTGCTAAACCATGATACTAACCAGGGCCCCATATAGAATGCACCACCACTAGTGATTTTCCTATCATCAACACTTCCAGCCCAATCTGCATCAGTGTATGCATGAAGAGTAAGATCAGCATTCTTTGGATACCATAGTCCAAAGTCTTGAGTTCCTTGTAGATATTTTAATATTATTTTCACATCTTGAAGATGAGAATCCTTTGGATTAGCTTGGAATCTTCCAACAATCCCAACAACATGCATGATGTAAGGTCTTGTCCCAGTGAGATAAAGTAGACTTCCTATCATAGGTGTACTTACAGGTTTGCAATATTCCATGCCATACTTCTTTAAGATTTGCTTGAGGTATTTTTCTTGTGATAAGAATATGCCATATGTTGCTTGTTTCACTTGCAAACCAAGAAAAAATGTTAGTTCCCCAAGTAAAGACATTTCAAAAGAAAATTTTTGACTCATAGACTCTTCATTACTTCCAAAAATGATATCATCAACATATACAACCACTATCAATAGTTTGTCATTTTCAGTTTTTGTGTATAAGTTGCTATCAGCAGACCCTCTTGAAAATCCTTGTTGATGAAGATATTTGTCAAGACGATAGTACCATGCCCTTGGAGCTTGTTTGAGACCATATAGAGCCTTTTTAAGTCCACAAAAATTTTTTTCATCATTTCCAAAAATGAATCCTTCTGGTTGTTTGATGTAAACTTCTTCTTCTAGATCACCATTGAGAAAAGCAGATTTAACATCCATTTGATAAACTTTGATTTGTTGGAAGCTTGAAAAATCAAGAAACATTCTTATGGCTTCAAGTCTGGCTACAGGAGAAAAGGTTTCTTAAAAGTCTATACCTTCTTGTTGAGCATACCCCTTGCAAACAAGTCTAGCTTTATTTCTTATCACATCCCCATTCTCATTTAACTTGTTTTTGAATATCCATTTAGTTCCTGTTAGCCTCCTATATCAATAGGTTTCATCTTTCATGATTGTCTTGATGAAAGTGTGGAATATGTTCAAACCTTCTTACTTGAGCAAAGGTGTTCCATATTCTTGAAAAACCAAAAAATAAAAAAATTTAAAAAATGTAAAGAGGGTATACCCTAAAAGAAAGATCAAAGGGTAAAAAGAATAAAAATGGTCAAAAAGAGAAAGAAATGAACCCCAAGCAAAAAATAGACCAAGGAAAGTGTGCAAGTCTAAATGCCACTACTTATTTTATCTGTTGTAATAAAACAATTGTGTGCAGCTTGTGAACTTTTGCCACAATTCATGAATAAGTCAAACTGTTTAAACTTGGCTTAGTCATATTTCAATTTCATGTTATAGATTAGAGAATAAATATCTAGCCAAACAGTTTAATCTTGGCAGATAAGTAGATAGGTAGAGTAAATAAAAGGTGCTCAACAGCTTAATCT
The DNA here is from genome assembly GCA_034641835.2 of Pinus albicaulis. Taxonomy (NCBI): domain Eukaryota; kingdom Viridiplantae; phylum Streptophyta; class Pinopsida; order Pinales; family Pinaceae; genus Pinus; species Pinus albicaulis. The sequence continues at coordinate 678,364,890 of CM076582.1, read as the reverse complement.
GAGCCCTTGGATGTAATAAGGGTAGAAATAGATAGATTCATCATGTAAAAAGAAAAGATTGAAAAGGGTTTGCAAGTCTAAATGCACCCTAATAAAGAAGACAACATGGTAGTGTTAAGTAGATAGGGTAGGTAGATGTTGATGCAAAGTGTTATCTGATGAATGGTGCTGCTACATGTTGGTTAATCATTTACTTTCATCACAAGTACTAAAGCAGGAAATACACTGGAAAATCACAGCAAACAAAGTCAAATTCATTAACCTCCCTCATCATTTTTCCCCCTCAAGAGTTTTACTAATTTCCCCAAAAGTACTAAGGTAATTGGAGATCAAAGGGGCTCAAGGCATTTCCTTGACTTCTGGAGGGACCGGACCCTCGGCCTAATGATCAAAAAGACCTAAGCACTTAAAATAATCCATCATAGATTATCTTCCATCTTTAACTTTTCCTAAGTAAAATCCTATTTTACTTAGGAAAACTGATGCAACATTCCACAAAATTCCTCAAAACAACTTGTTATTCTAAGTTTAAGTGTTGAAGATAAAATGTGCAATTTACTTCATAAATTTTCACTTTCTTAGATGTACAAAGGTGTTTTGATTTTCCTTGTCCTTTATCATATTAACATTTAACTTTATTATATTAATTCCCTAGTGAAATCCCTTTTCCTATGTATATAACTCCCTTTTCTAAAAAATATCCCCAAAACCCTCTTATTATAATGTTTTACCAAAGTATATATAGTCCCGCACATTTAAAATAAATACCCCGCTTTATAAAGCCCTTTGGTAAAAACTATAGCCTTATATATACATTCCGCCCCTATGATGAATTGATTATATTAATTTATTCATCGTATAATAAAAAATAGACAAAAACCTTTAGACATGCGACAAGTGTGTTTAATATCAAAACATATTAATAAAACTCCGCGGAAGTTTATGCCACCGTGTTCTGTCCACGTGGCATTCCACATGGCCAAACTCCGCCACGATCCATTTCATAAATTCACGGGGTTAATTAGTCATTTGGACTAATTAACAACCATTCCCGCCTATTAACTTCTCCCCGGGGTGATTAGATTACACGTTAAAACCTTTTCAAACCCCGACGGGCCCACCTTGGAAGCCGCACAAGTTCCCATCCTTTTCAGCCGTCAGATCATCCCTCCGTTAATCAACGGTCCCGATCAATCCCGCTGCCCATCCCGTGTGAGTTATTTAGCCAGCGGGGAGTGGGCGGTTTTTGACTATTCAGCATTCCACGTGGCAAGCGTCCTGTGGAATCACTGCCATCGCGTTTTTTACCGCCCTCGTCCAAAAGCGGTGCGGGCTTACCGCTTACCGCCTACCGCATACCGCCGACCCCACTCCCTTACGTCACCCCGTACGTCAAATGACGTCATCACCTCGAAAACGACAAAAACCCTTTTGACTTGTTTTTAAGCCATTTTTCGCGTTTTTTCAGTTATTTTTAGTTTCTGAAAGAGACCGAGCTCCCGCTACAATTTTCAAAATTCACTGCAAATACACCAAATTACTCAGAAATTCCGCTGCGCCAGTATTGAAGAACGTCCCCGCCATTGTTCATTACCTGTTGAAGAACCAGTTTCCATTAAAAAATAGGTATTTATCATTCCGCGCCCCGACTGCAAGTTAAACTTAGTTTCCTGTGTTTTTTCCTCTAAAAAAGTGGTCAAAAGTCCTCTCTGAGTCCTCATTGAAGATTTAAGACCTGTGAATTTGCTTCCCAAACCTGCAATTTGTTCCAAATTTCATCTTTTGTCAGATATCCCGTCCGGTCTGCAAGAAAAACTGAAACCTTCATTTTGAATCCACAAGAACCAAAATGGAGGCCCCAACTGCTCTAAATGTCACTCCTTTGAATGCTCCTCACCGAGATTTGGACTATTTACCTCTCATAGATGAAGATTTCCAAATAAAAGACCTACATTTTGATGAAAGTCCCCGTTTGAGCTTCTGTCGCTGCAGAGACGAACACTCAAAGGGGAAAGATCTTATAGGGTTGTGGGAATCCAATCTCCCAAGGTATTTCATTCCTACAGTCCACGTTTTCCCTGAAATCATTCATTACTGTCATGCAAATTATGATCCCACACAAAGAGCTGTATTAGCTCCTGATCAAAGTGTTTTGTTCCCTATAACACCTCAGGCTATCAATGCTATGTTACAATTTGAGCCAGAACATGAATTAGCACCTCTATCCATGGAAGGGCTAATTGAGAAAACCAGACTGTTAACTCCAGAGAAATTGAAAGCAATGTGTCAGTACTTCATGTTACCTGAGCATCAGCCAAAAGGGACTCCCCCCTATGGTTTTTACTTTTTCAATCAATTGGGAAGGCTTATTGTGAATGTAATATCCTTTGTCTTAGGATTCAATACCAGTGAGTATGTTGACGAGATAACTCTGGCTTTGCTATCTATCTTCACCCCTGGGCAGCCTCCTGAGATTAAGTATGATTATGCTTCCTTCATTGCCAAAAAAATCCATGATCAATTTTTAAGGCTAGATGATGAAAAGGTTTTCAAGTACTCCTCAGTTATCTATCATCTCATAATTTTCTATCACTCAGACAAATTCCCTTTCCCTGTTCAGAAACTTGATGCTAAAGGTAATCCCAGGTCTGTTATTTTTTGGTCCCCCATCATTCATTTGTCCTTTGATTCTCCCTACTCTTATTCAGAATTCATTGATCAGTTTGTACATCCTGCTACAACCTTGTTAACAGGAGTTTCTCCCCCCAGGCTTAGTACTGAGATAAGAAAGACCCTGCAATTGTCAAAGAGTTACAAAGTTGGGGATTGGTACTTGTACCAAAACCATACAGTCATCAGGATTTATGGATGTGAATTACATCCATTCAAGTTACCTAGATATGTACCAATGAGAATTTTTGCTTTGGAATACTTTAGACAGATGAACAACTCAGATGTAATCCATTTCTGCAATGTAAAGAAGAAAGCACAGTTAAGGATCAAAAGCCAGTTAGGTCCTTTCATTTGCAATTCTAGAGAAGCTGAGAGAGATGCCGAACTTATATTAGAGAGAAAATTCCAGACATCTTTCCGTTGGGTCCCTTATGACCCCTTTGGTTTCATTTGTGAAAGAAGGTTAAAAAATAAGTCATCTCCTTATATACATCACAGAATTCCTGACATAGAACAATATGCAAATCAAGATGAATGGGTTAAAGGAACACTTGTTGAAGAGGGAAGTGGAGCTGACAAATTGAATAAACTTATGAAAGATGTTGAGAAGAAATTTGACCTAGAAGCATATGATCAAATGCAGGTACCCTATATTGGCACATCTTCAGCAGCTACTCTACAGCAAGCTATACAGGAAGACAGCCCATCAGTAGCAGCAGAGCCCAAGGGTAAAGGAAAAGAACCTATAGTTCAGGTCATTGAAACCCTGGTCATGGCAGAAAAATCACAGAGTTCCAAAGCACCAGAACAATCTCAGGCTTCTCAAACACCAGCAAAGCAAATCCAAGTTCCAGAGATGCAAACTCCACCGAATGTGGAAATAGGGAAAAAGAGGCCAGCTCCAGATACCACACCTTCAAAAGGAGCCCCACAAGTTTATCAAGCCAAAAAACACAAGTCTGATCCACCTCCAGATGTAGAGATTATAGATGAGGTATTTGATGATGGTAGGGAGGATAGTCAGCAAACAGGTACAGCAAGTGAAACAAATATAAGCCAGAAAGGGATACAAAAGCAATTGAGCACTGAAGTATCTTCGTTCAGACCGCCCAAGACAGATACTGGAGACATAAAGAAAACCTTCATTAATATCAAAACAAGAAATGAACCATTGAAAATGAAGGTCTACGATCAGTATATGAAGATGGCTCCTCACAATCAGCAAAGGTTAATGTCAGCATTTGATCTTTCACAAGGTAAAATGCAAATGAGCCACTTCAAAGCTAAGGTGCCAAAGCCAACTTCAGCAACAAATTACATCAGAACAAATTTTGAAGTTTTAGCAAAAGATATCCATCCCTTGGATCAGATAGAGCTTCATAGGCAAACAGGGGAAATGGTTTATTCTACTCTCACCAACAAAGCCATGGCAGCTTTAACACTACAAGATTCCTTGAATAATACTACTGCAACATTGAAGATTGAAAGGGCCTCCTCACAAGCCAAGGACAATAGAATAAAGTCTCTAGAAGAGATCATCATTGGTTTGGGTCACAATCCCAAAGACACTAAAGGTATTGAGGCACTGATAAAAAAGAAAGAGGATGATATAGCTGCACTAAGAAAACAGTTGAAAATACCAGCCTCAAGGCACCCCCAGACACAGGAAGTAATAAAAGGAAATTCACAAGAAGAAATGATGGAGTTGCTCTTAAATTTGACAGAGCGACTAAATGAAACCGAGAAGGAGCTGGAAAAGGCATTGCAGGAACAAGAAATTCTCAAACAGGCTTCAGCAACAGGTACTACAGGACAACAGGAACAATCATCTCAGGTGAATATTTCTAATTTGAATTCTGATGATTTGATTAAACAGATGGAGAGTTTGCAGCTAAAGGTCACAGAACTCCAAGAAGCAAAATTACAATTAACAAAATTGGAGGGAAAATATGACACATCCAAAAAGACAGTTGCTGACAATCTCAGAGAAATAAAAAGGTTGGAAAAATTGGTTGAGGCTTTGCAAAAAGATCTTACACCGGAAAAGCCTCTGAATGAAATAAATGATATTCTTTGGGACAACATCATTAATTTAATAAGAGATATTTGGCCTTCCATTCAAGCTATTTTTGAGCAGAATGAGTTAGTCAAGATAGCCCAAGAGGAAATAAACAAAACTAGACATGAATTAAGAGGCAAGCCAGAGCTAGCCCAGCAGCTCATTCAGTTTTTGAATTCCAGAACAAAACAACAGCTAGCATTGCTAGGAATTGATGACAGAACATGTGTAGTTTTGGAAGCAAAGAGAATTTTCACAAAGAGAACTTTCATGCAAAATCTAGAAAGAAAGTGTACTGATATTTTGGTCGACATCAACGTTTTCAGAGAAAAGTTTCAAGCTCTGCTCGACAGTGAAATGCCAAGTCCCATGCTCACAGAGGATCAAATAGTAGACTTGGAAACTTATGAGAAAAGAATCAAAGCTCATGCTAAACATACAGCTATAGGTTCTACTAATATAGGTTCTACTAGCTCATCAAAACCTGCAGTACCAACTGGGAAGAGTATTTATGAAAAAGTGAGGAATCTATTTCATCTGGAGCATGAATTAAAATATCTATTTCCAAACGAGCCCACTTTTTATAAACTTACTGAAGCCGATGAAACTTTAAGGAAGCTCAGAAGAACAATGATACCAGATGATCAGTGGTGGAAGGAAATGCTAGAAATTTTGTAAAAAATGTTGTCAGGATAAAAGTTTATCTTTACTATTGAGTAAATGGTAAAAAACAGAAATGCAGATGAAAGAGTATCAGATGAAAGATTAAAGAGTATCCGTGAGAAGAAAAAGTATTCAACAAGTCAAAGGAATACGCAAAGGACAACACAGAGCCCTATTTTGAGCACTTATCCTTAGCACGTCCATGAAGAAAGGAACAGCACATCAGCCGTTACTCATTATTCTATTTTCGAGACCATGTGTCTCTTGTTTGTTGTAAATACGCTTTAAGTCAGCCTGAATTATTGGCTAGGATAGAGTAAGATTGTTAGGATTATTTTTGTATAAATAAATCCCCAAAGAGAGTGTTTGGGGTGGATTCTATTACTCTGCTGTAACATTGAGGTTTTCAGAATAAAAAGCTTTTGGACAAATTTACTTGTGGCTTACTGGATGACGTTTTGAAGCACTGGACTTGTTGCAGGATTCATGTGTTGGACTTCAGTTCAATAAGTTTTCCAACCCTTGTGTTTAAATTTATATTAGTTTATGCTATCATCATATCCGTTTCTGAATAGTTTACATAAAGGATTGAAACAGAATTTGCTTAATTGTACTCTGTTTTCAAATGTGATCATTCTTGATGTTTTCTTCTGGATTAGTTATAAGCATGAATTCTTAATTGCTCATGTTTTGCTGATTTAAACATTGTTGATTACTGTAACAAAGAATCCTTCATTGCTCTTGGCTTGTAGTCATTTCTCTTCTTTCTCTTGAATATGGTGAAAGATTCTTAGCTGCCTTTCATCCCTTCAAGACCATCCATCCACTTTAAATTTTAAGGATTGTTCTCTGTCTAGCTATCTTGCCCCGTAATACCATCTTGTGTTTAGAAAAGAAATCCAGTAAAGCCATCCTTAGACTCCATAGCCCAATGGACTGAAAGCCCTCAACCTTGCCCTTAGTTTGTGGATTCCACCATTTTCCCAAAACAAACTTTGAATCTATAACTAGCCTAAAATCATTCATAAACAAAGATAAATCATAAAGAGAGAGCCCTCTATGGATGCAGATTGGCTAGATTCTACATCTAAAAGGTTGGTTTGTGGTTACCTCGGGTATACTTTCCTCTTACACAACTTCTAGGAAAACCTGAGTGATAACAGTTCCAATGACATTTTTTTCTTGAGGTCTTGGTACTAATTCCCAAGTGTGATTATTTTCAATTTGATCAAGCTCTTCATTCATGGCTTGAATCCAAAATTCATCTTTGCTAGCTTGACTAACACTGTGAGGTTCAATAGTGGATAGAAATGCCAGATTGCTAGAAGATCCCACAAGAGTCCTTCTTGTTTGTACACCTGATCCCTTTTCTCCCAAAATTCGAGATTCTGGATGATTTTTTTGAACATATCTGGATGGAGCCTTTTAAAAAAAATCATCTTCAAGTTATTCACTGGGTTCACTGTTTGTATCATTACTATTTGATGTAGAAGGATATGTGCCATTATCATCTTCATATGTTGTTTGCTTGTCTTCTTTTGGAGCTGCAGGAGACTCATCAATAACAACATCAATACATTCAACTATCTTCCGAAGTCTTTTATTGTAACATTTATATGCCCTACTCCTAGAGGAGTAACCAAGAAATATTCCTTCATCTACTCTGGGTTCAAACTTGCCAAGTTTTTCATCATTATTCTTGATAAAGCATTTTCTTCCAAAAATTCTAAAATGCTTTATAGTGGGAGGATTACCGTACCAGAGTTCATATGGAGTTTTATCACTATTTACACGAACATGTGCCTTGTTGAGAATGTTTACTGCTGTATGAGCTGCTTCTCCCCAAAATGTGCCAGGTGTTATGGAATCATCAAGCATAGCTCTAGCCATTTGTTGAACTATTCTATTCATTCTTTCTGCAACGCCATTCTGTTGTGGAGTGCCAGCTACAGAAAACTGTATTTTTATGCCATGTTTTTCACAAAATTCAAGGAGTTCATTGGATGTATATTCTCCTCCTCGATCAGATCTAAGACACTTGATTTTTAGATCTAATTCATTCTCAAGTAGTGCTTTGAAGATATGAAATTTCTCAAATGATTCATCTTTGTGTTTAAGCAACCCAATCCAACACATTCTAGAGAAATCATCAATGAATAAGATATAGTATTCTTCACCATGTGGTGACTTTTTCCTCATAGGTCCACATATGTCATTATGAATGAGTTCAAGAGGATTACTTGATGATCCTTCCTTGGCATTAAATTGAACTCTAGCTTGCTTACCGAATTGGCAAGATTTGCATATGATATTTTCAGGTAGAGTAATATTGGGAAGATCACGAACAGCTTTAAGTCTGCTTGATTTGTTGATTTGTGAGAAGCTCAAATGCTTGAACCTCCAATTTTCTGAAGATTTACTCAAATAACATTGTTCTTTGCAGTTATTTAATACATACAGGTTGCTTGGAGTTCTTTTTCCTTTTATAATTGTTTTACTTGTATCAAGATCACGTACCACACATTCTTTTGAACTAAAGACAACTTCAATTCCTTTATCACACATTTGACTTACACTTAACAAGTTATGCTTTAATCCATCCACATACATGACTTTATTAGCTTTCACCTTTTCTTTTAGAAAAATAGACCCTTTTCCCTTAATCATTGCAGGAGTATCATTTCCAAATGTAACATTATTTTCCTTTTCTATAACACTATATGCAAGGAGTTTGGTTTTATCACCTATCATGTGTCTTGAGCATCCACTGTCAATGTACCATTGGTTTTCTTCATCTTCTGGAAACAACGCTATGCCACAATTTTCAACCTGTAATTCCTTATTTTTCCATACTTTGGAGCTTGAAGGAACATGTTCTTTTGGCTGAACTTTGCTCCTGCATTCAGATTCTTCATGGCCAAAGTTATTGCAATAAGCATATTCAACTTCATTTTGAAGAGGAGTAAAGTTGTTATAGGTATTCTTCTTTGTTTCAGTATCAATCCTTTTCTTTCTTGCTTCTCTTGTCATGATAGTTTTATATGCTACACATTGAACAAATTTATGACCAAAATTGTGACATGAGAAGCATTGTCCATTGAAGAAGAATTTTTTGCGATCATAAAATCTTCTACATGAATTTACCTGTTGATTGGTGTTTCTTTGAAAGAAATTCCTGTTAGCGTTCTTTGAATTGAAATGATCATGTTTTATTTGTATATATTATTTATTCCCTTGCTGAGTGGCAGCATGTTGTAAACCAGTTGTAACTGCTTTTAGATAATTAGGTGCTGAATCCTGAGAAGTTTCTCCAATATATCCAAGACCTGTCTTTATAAGAGGAGAACGTTGTACCTTGATAATCTCATCTAATGTTTCAGATCCTTTAGCTAATCTAAGATTCAGAGTCTTTACTTTCTCAAGTTCTTTTCTTAAACTTACTACTTCACACTCTAATTTCTCATTGTGTTTCTCTTTTTCTTCAAGCTAATTTTTCAGAGTTTCTATGATTATTTTACTCTCTTCTAAGAAAATTTTGAATTTATTGTTTTCATCAAGGAAATCACTATCTTCTAGAGCATCCACAAAAGTATCCTTTTCTTCTCTAGATTCTTTTTCAAATGCCATGAGAAGTCTAAGTCTTGTTCACATTCTTCCTCACTATCAGATAACCCTTCATTGTATTCATGAGAATAGTAATTGTTTCTAGTGCTAAAACGATTCTTATTCCTTCTTGCTACTTCCTTCCCCTTTTTATGTGTTTCCTTATAAGGAAACTTAGCAGCATAATGACCAAATCTTCCATAATCAAAACATTTGAAAGGATGCTTACCTCTGAACCGTCCTGTGCCAAGTTGAATTTTCTTTACAAATTTTATCTCATCTTCTTCTGAGATATATCATGATCCTTCTGTTTTTTGTACTTCCTTCCCTTTTGTAGAAGTTCTAAAGACTGCTTCTTTGACTTCTGATGGTCCTCCTCTTCTCATTTCATATGCAGTTAGTATGCCATGAAGTTGCACCACAGTAATATTTTGAAGATCCTGCTTTTCTTCAAGAGCAGAAACTTTTGACTCAAGTTTTGTCGTTAGTGATCTTAAGACTTTCTCAACCAAGGTATATTCGGTTATTGTTTCTCCCAGATTTCTCATACGATTTAAAATATCATCAAGACGTAAAAATTAATTGGCAATGATCTCCTCATTATCAATTTTTAGATTGTCATATTGAATTCTGAGAGTTTGGAGTTTAGCACTTTTTACCTTTGCATCACCTTCATAACTTAGAATGATTTTGTCCCATATTGTCTTGGCTGTATTCAGCTGCATGACTTTGACAAATTCTGATTCAGTTAGACTTCCCAATAGAGCATTGACCGCCTTTTCATTCATTTTATAATTCTTTCTTTCCGTCAGATCTATTGGTACTGCAACTGGGTATTGATATCCTTGTTCAACAATTTCCCATACCTCTGCTCCCAGAGACTGAAGATAGGATCTCATCCTTGTTTTCTAGAAGATTAAATTGTTTCTGTTAAAGAGCGGAGGCCTGATAGATGTTGTTCCATCTTGATTTCTCATTTTTCTTGATCTTCCTTCTAGCGGCTAAGCTTTTTCAGAAGGACCTCCTCTGATACCAATTATTGGGAAAAATACTGAGAGGGGGGTTGAATCAGTATTTAGGGCTGAACACTTTTTCTTTTCTTTCTCTTAAAACCATATGTTACAGTACTGCATCCAATATGTATGTCCAGATATCTTATTATGTCTTTACTTAGAGCATTGCATCATGAAAAGAAATAACAGAACAAACCATCAAACAAAACAACACATATGAACACCAGGATTTAAGGTGGAAACCCAATTCGCGAGAAAACCACCGCTGTTGCAATCTCAATATTCAATATTTATTATATAGAAAAATTCTTACAATATATGCTGGTGCAGACTTATACCAGCACGCAGGCACACACCTGCAGAAGGCTACAACCTTCTCTCGTTTACCAGCCTCTCCTAGAAGGGAGCTACTACCCCCTGCTCACATTTACCAGCTACCACTAGAAGGGAGCTACAACACCCTCTTTGAAGGCTTCGACCCCCAACACCACTGCAGACCACGTTTCATCAGGATCCACCAGTTTCCATACAACATACCTTTCCGGTCACCAGATTTATTTATTTCATGTATACTCACACCAGTTCCTTATGATTTCATCCGTCATTCACACCATAGATTCATCATCATATTCATGGGTGCATCGGAGTTTCAGATTTATCAGTTAAGAATAGAGCTCGCCCATACATATATTATTTTTAAGAAATTTTATTCACAACCTTTACAATGCACACACCATTCTTTATTTTTCCTTTTCTTTATACAGTTTTCCCTTTATTAAAACCATGAGTCAAAACCACGAACCGCTAATGGTATTCCTCTGACAATATTCCTTTTAGTTTATCCCACGGGGCTTTTTGATCTCTTTTTAATTTTTATTTATTAATTTAAAGAAATTGACAAATAAATATATTTACAACTTTTGAATTCCCAAGCATGATGTCTAAAGTTTAACCCTTCGGACTTTATAGAAATATCTAACGATTTCAAATTAATATTACGATAAACCTTTGATCCCGAGCCCACATACATAGTCAATAGCCAATCCAATATGCCCATCGAACCACAATAAACTTTGTAGAAATTTGAATAATAGTTGAATTATTCACCGAGATTATCCTGATTACACACTATTTAAGCTTCATGCATAATACATAACCTCTTCTACAATTGATCATCAATTTGCGGAAATAGAATCAGTCCCATGCGCACATTAAAACATAATCAAGCACACATAGAACATAGTATGTAATGGGGAAAGCATACAGATGAAAAACCCCAACTATATGTATATTATAATGATAGAGAACATGCAAAAATACATAGTACAATACTCCTCACAAGTATTCAGTACTATCTCCAATAGTTACACACAAACTAGCTCAGATCTGAACAAGTCACAAGTTCAAATCTCCTCCACAAGTCTGCCTGCCTCTACTGCACAATGCAAGATGAATAATGATGAGATCCAAGTTCGAATCCCACTGGCCTGTACTGCGCAATCCTCATTGGCAATCTCAATCAATGTGCATGCAAATCTCATGCACAGCCATAGTCACAACTGATAGTAGACTCACCCTTTCACCCACCTCTAACACTGGTCTCCACTGAACTGTCCATGCATTGCAGTTAACTGATGTATAATTTAGTTGAGTTATGAGTTAATAATTAGTGAATTAATTAATAATTAATTCACACCACTCATCACTAGTGTATTTTTCAGTTAGACTAAATACAACTAGTTCAACTAAGTTAAACCGAACACAACTCCACCAACTGTCTCATCAACTCCACCAAACTCTGCCACATGAGTTCTAACCGAAGTCAACCATGCAATAGCTCAAATAACCCTTAGGAAAAGCGTATTTCCTTCTATCAGCTGCATGTGCCACATCCAAGCATCAAACTGAAGTGCTCCAAGAGGATAAGATAATGTTTATAGTCTAAATATTATTAAGGGTTAATAATATTTGATTGTTCTATTTTTAGCTCAGCAGTCTAAAAATAGAAACCGCCCAATGTCTAAAAATAGAGGTCCATCTATTTTTACCAACTCGACCAATCATCCATAAATAGCATCCTGCAACTCATAGACCATGATCCATATGTCTAAAAATAGACTTTGCGCCAAAAATAGCCTGCGGGCCCACTTAGTGAAGGCGACTTATTTTCACTAAGCTCCATCATCTTGTTGCATTCTCAACACTCCCTCTCAACAAGATATGGATTATCTGCAACCCCTATCCTGCCTCTGTGGTATTCGAATTTTCTCCTGGTGAGCGCCTTTGTCAAGATATCAGCATCCTGATCCTCCATGGGAATGTATGAAAGTAACATGATCCTCCGCTGCACACAATCTCTGATATGATGGTATCTGATGTCGATGTGTTTGGATCTATCATGAAATACTGGATTAGCCGAGATTTTAATGCAACTCTGGTTATCACAATAAATCACAGTAGGCTCCAAGTGTGACCCGAACAACCCGACCAGGATCTTCCTCATCCATATGGCCTCGCATGCAGCCAAGCTTGTTGCCATATACTCAGCCTCTGCTGAACTGAGTGCCACGGATCTCTGCTTCCTGCTGTACCAAGAAACTGCTGTCGACCCGATACTGAAGATCCCTCCAGATGTGCTCTTTCTGTCCGTTGGGCTCCCTGCCCAATCTACATCCGTGAAGCCACAAAGCTTCACCTCATCCTCCTGTCTGTACCACAAGCCATATCCCGATGTGCCTCTAAGATAACACAATACATGCTTGCATGCCTTCCAGAAGAGCTTGGTAGGCTTAACCATAGCTTGCGAAAGCTGGTTAACAGCATAGCATATATCAGGTCGTGTATTGACCAGATACATAAGCGACCCCACCAACTGTCGATAAACAGTGGCATCCACTACCTCCACCGAAGTAGCATCCTCCTTCCTCCAACCACCAGGAAGAGGAGTATCAACAGGCTTGCAGCCATGCATGTTGAACTTCTCCAGTATCTCCCGAGCATACTTACCCTGAGAAACAAACAGTCCACCACTGCGCTGCCAAATTTCCAATCCCAGAAAATAATGAAGGAGGCCCAAGTCCTTCATCTCAAACTCCTTTGCAAGATCAGCCTTGCATGAGTGTATCAACAGTTCATCACCTGTCAAAATCAAATCATCTACATAAAGTACAATGATCAGCAACTTACCCTCCACCACAATCCGGTATAGGTTAGGATCCGCCTCACTCTTGGATAATCCAAGTCCGGTGAAATAACTGTCTATCCGTGTGTACCAAGCACGAGGTGCTTGTTTCAACCCATACAACGCTCTCTTGAGCCTGCACACATGCGACTCGCTGCTGAAGATCTCAAAACCTTCGGGCTGCTCTATGTACACCTCCTCCTTAATGACTCCATTGAGGAATGTAGTCTTCACATCCATCTGATGAATGTTCCACCCCATCTCATTTCGAGAGAGCTAGGATCGGCCCATATGGAAGAATACCTGCGACAGGAAGCAAAGGTCTCCCATAATCGATCCCCTCTATCCGTTAGAAGCCTCTGCAGACCAAATATTGCCTTTGTGACCCACACTCCGTCAACCGCCTGCTTCACTTTGTAGATCCATCTCGAACCCACCACTGATTTCTCCTCCAGTCTCGAGACAATCTCCCATGCACTATTTCTGACAATCGAATCATACTCTTCCACCATGGCATCTACCCATGCGGGATCCTGCACAGCTTCCTTGAAAGAGGATGGCTCTGTCACGCCACATTTTCTCACAAGAGCCATGTATCCAGTGTACCGGTCCGGTGACTGTCTCTGTCTGCGTTGTGCTATAGGTGGTCCTACAACCTTCTCTGCATCTTGAGCCAGTCGCTCAGCTTCTGTAGTGCGCTTCCACCCTCTGATGGTTGGCTCTGCATGAGTGGTCTCTTCCACTCCATGAACTTCCTCTTGTGGCTGATCCACATCCTGAAGCTCATCTTTAGGAACTAATAGCTCCTCATCTACATGCAAGTGTGGCTCCCTCTCAAGCAAACACTTCATGGCTTTCTCCTCCTGAAATTTGATATCCCGTCGCACAATAGTCTTGCGACTGTCTGGAAAATACACACGATATTTGTGGGGCATATCAGTGTAACCCAAAAATATCCCAACCTCTGCGGTCGGCTCTAGCTTCTTCGTGGCATCCTTCGTCACATGCATGTAGACAAGTGAACCAAAAATCCTCAAATGGGAAATATCAGGCCTCTTACCAGAAAACGCCTCCTCGGGTGTACTCATGCCAAGTATCTTGTGAGGACAATGGTTCTGTACATATACTGCAGTATTGCATGCCTCAGCCCACAAGTGTATGGGGTGCAGGCTTAAACATGCAACACGTTTCCAGGCAAGACCCACGCCATCGTTTCCGTTCTTCTCGCCAAGAACCCCGTTCGCCGGTGGGGGTTATGAGAAGTGCTATGAGCTCTCCCCAAAATTCCCTTCGCGCCGTAAAGTCCTTGAATTTGGTAGAGATGAATTCACCACCATTGTCGCTTCCCAAGAGCCTTCACATGCTTCCGATTCCTTGTCAACCAAAGGCTCGAACTCCGTCAACTCCTGAGTATGTCTCGCTCTTTCCTTACGGTGCGAAGATCCAACACTTCCGAGGGAAAATCACTGAAGTTTGAAGGATAGTACTCTGGTGGCCGTGATCGGCCACTTCAGCGGTCCGTACACACGTCTGTGTGAATTCTCTGCGGGATCACCGTGCTGAATATCCCTCCCCGGAAAGGTGGTTGCCAAATTCTCCTGGGGTTATACCCTCTGTGACCGATCTCACCTGCAAGAGTGCCCTTAGGAAGCCCAGTATAAATCTGCTGCAGTATCTTCAAGGCTCCATGGTGAAGGTGGCCCAATCTCCGGTGCCACAGCTCGCCATCATCTTGGCTCACCACTCCTTCCGCCTTGCATGCCATTGCTGCGCAGCCATCTACTTGCAACTGATAAAGGTTCTTGACTCGAACCCCTATCTTCCGGGTTTCTCCAGTTGTCTTACTGCGCAGGAAAGCCTTTCCCTCGCTGAAGACAACATCGTACCCTTTGTCTTCTAACATCATCACAGAGATCAGATTCTTATTCAATCCTGGAACATGCATCACATCCTTCAATACGAAGGGTTTACCAGACTCCCTCTTAAAGGAAATAATTATTAATTTTGCTCGCATCCTTAGATGTACTTATCATTCTTCATCTTAAGAAAATTTCAGATTCTTCGTATCCGTATTCTGAAATGAATTCCTTGATTCTACTATGGGAAAAGATATCACTGTTCAACTGATACTGATTCCATCACACGGACATAATATGCTACTCAATAAAATCTACTATCCAGCCAAACCTGAGGGTTAGGCACTAGGCGATTGCATCCAGTAACATCCAAAAGTGCTTTCTTCTGCTAACAATGATCCACAACGTCCTGGCTGCACAGTGAAAGCACTTCACCTTGGACATGTCCTGCTTCTTTCCTTTCACACCGGAATGAGAAGCTTTCTTGCTCTTCCCCTTCTTTTCTTTGGCAACCAAAGCGCCATTTTCTTCATCAGATGCTTTTGATGAAGGTCTGTCCCTGGTACTCCACCTTATCTCCTCTTGCATGAGATCTGACCAAAGTTGCTCCCATCCTGGCAATTTCTCTCGACCATTGACAGAGTCCTGATAGGAATGCCAACTCTTCGGAAGACCAAGGAGAGCCAAGTCCACCAAGTCCTCTTCAGCTACAGTCACCCCCACACTTCCCCAAATTCTCATCCCCGCACGGTGAACTTCGTGAGATACTTGGATATACTAAGCCTTTCTCCATCTTTATGTTTCCACGAGTTCATCCCTAGTGCCAACTCGGTTGCTCTTGCTTTGGAATAATTCTATCAACACTTTCTCACATCAAGTATGGAGAAAGCTTTTCCATGCAGTCGGGTACAATGTGATCTTCACACCGTCCATTAATCCTTCACATTTTGGTCGTCTTCTATTGCCAAGCCTCAACTTGAGTAGCATCGTAGGCTTTGGGATCTAAGATCATGAACTCCTTCTACCCCATTGTCCTCTAACACCAACTCCATCCTTCCCCTTCCATGCAACATAATTTGAGCTGCTCAAGGGCATACTCCAATCGCAACTCGTTGAAAGACATCTCGACCTTCGACACCAAGAAAACACTGCTGCAAATTCGAATTCCACCAGCTCAAAACTCAACCGCTTCTGATCTGTGAGAACAAATTATTTCTAGCACAGATATTGACTGTAGGGGCATTTACTGGATATATCACCTTTCAAATAAAGGATGGATCCAGAGGCTACCTAGCCCGCTTACAGACTCTGTCTATCGAAATAAATTGTAATCACTGTAATAGATCTGATGATCAATTTCCCTCTGATACCATGTAGAAATTTGAATAATAGCTTAATTATTCACCGAGATTATCCTGATTACACACTATTTAAGCTTCATGCTTAATACATAACCTCTTCTACAATTTATCATCAATTTGCGGAAATAGAAGCAGTCGCATGTGCACATTAAAACATAATCAAGCACACATATAATACAGTATGTAATGGGGAAAGATTACAGCTGAAAACCCCCAACTATATGTATATTATAATGATAGAGAACATGTAACAATACATAGCACAAAGCTCCTCACAGCTCTCAGCACTATCTCACATGCTACACACAAACTAGCTCGTATCCGAACAAGTCACAGTTCAAATCTCCTCCACAAGTCCGCTTGCCTCATCGCGCAATCCAAGATGAATAATGATGATATCCGTGTTCGAATCCCACCGCCTTGTACCGCGCAATCATCATTTTCAATCTCAATCAATGTGTGTGAAAATCTCATGCACCAGTATAGTCACAACTGATAGTCACACTTTCTCTTTCACCTACCTCTTCACTGGTCTCCACTGAAACTGTCCATGCACTGCAGTTAACTGATGTATTCTTTAGTTGATTTATGAGTTAATAATTAGTGAATTAATTAACAATTAATTCACACCACTCTCACTAATTGTATCAATCAGTTAGACTAGATACAACTAGCTCAACTAAGTTAAACTGAACACAACTCCATTAACTGTCTCATCAACTCCACCAAACTCTGTCACATGAGTTCTAACCGAAGTCAACCATGCAATAGCTCCACTAAACCCTAGGAATAGCGTAATTCCTTCTGTCAGCTGCATGTGCCACATCCAGGCATCAAACTGAAGTGCTCCAAGAGGATAATATAATGTTTAGAGTCCAAATATTATTAAGAGCTAATAATATTCGACATATCTATTTTTAGACTGGCAATCTAAAAATAGATTCCGCCCAATATGTCTAAAAATAGAAGTCCATCTATTTTTTCCGACTTGACCAACCATCCACAAATAGAATCCTGCAAATCATAGAACATGATCCATATGTCTAAAAGTAGACATAGTCTAAAAATAGACTTTGCGCCAAAAATAGCCTGCGGGCCCACTTAGTGAAGGCGACTTCTTTTCACTAAGATCCAACATCTTGTTGCATTTTCAACAAACTTCACACAAGTGCTGCGTCCGATCACCGTTAGATTAGAAAGCTTCCAGATCAATGGCATATATACATATCGCTCGACCTCCGATGTCGAACGTTAACGTGCGATGGTTCTCCATACATGTGTTAATATTCACGCATCTTCAACAAATGATGACCGTCCGATGACCCCTTCCTAGATCAACGACGGTCAATGATATCGCTGGGCATCCTGGGTCGAACTATAACGCGCGATGGCGCATAGTGAAAAGTGGTTTTGTAAAATCGTAGAGGGACGCGTGTCGTCCGTTCTATGGAATCGCTCCCCACCTCTTGAATACCGCTTGCCTGTTGAAAGCGCTGTGATAAAAACCATAAACCGCCTTCACTGTTCCTCTTTCATAGTTCCGCCCTTTGCTCAAGGTTCCGTTTATGATTCAAAGGGTTAGTCTGGGTTAGCGCTATAACTCTGGTCTATCTTTGGCAGGATTTTAAACAAACAAATGTAGTTCTCTTCCAATGGGATTTCCTTACAAACATTAACTCATGACAATTCAATGTCATTCTTCAATTCTGCTATGATATAAATAACATATCAACCTTCCATTTCTGAGTTCTATCCCGTCACAGTTCTGCTTCTACCTGTACCTTAAAAAACATCATATCTCTGCCACCATTAAGTTATTTAATGGATACGTTGAATGCCTCGAGAGCCCCGCATATCAAACTAAGCCAGTTCTTCATTTCAAGAAGGTCTCATCCTGAAACTCGAATCCTACCACCATGATTCCTCAACAGGGTTTTAGTTTTAACTCCATACACAGAGACTCATACAGAGGTTCAGGGGATTCCTCACAAGAATTACATCAATCAATACACATATAATACACATATCCCTAACTCTGCAATAAGGATTTCATACCAAAGGTATGCCCATTATGAAATTGATCACACAGGTCATATATATTCCAGATTTACTCAACCATACTTACCACAATTCCACAGTTCTTCATCTCCTTTGAAAATTGTATTAAACCCCTAATTCAACTCTATTTCTTTGTCTCTAATTCTTCTATTTCATCTCCTGCCTTTGCTACCCTCTCTGTCTCTTTTTCCTTATGGATAGTTTAGGTGTTGCTCCTGTCTTTGCCAATTCCTTTGCCATCAATGACAACATTTCCAACATGACTGGAGGCCACAATGTGCGATACGAGAGAGGAACCAAGAAATGGAAAATGGAGGACTATAGTGGGATACAAAGGGACTTAACACTACAAGAAAAAAGCACATTGGTGAGGGTCATGCTTGTGACAGACCTTTAAGGTCTATCACCAATGTCACATATGGTGACGGTCCTTAAAAAACCGTCACTGTAAGTGTATATAGTGATGGTCCTTTATGGTCCGTCACCAAAGACATTTTCAATGACACTTTTGGTGAGGGTTGTTAAAGGCCCATCAGTGATTCTCTCTTTGGTGACACTTCTAGTGACGAACTTTTAATGACCCTCACCAATGCTCTTTTTGTTACTTTTGGTGACGGTTAAAGAAATGTTCGTCATCATTGATCATTAAAAAACCATCACTGTAAGTGTATATAGTGATGGTCCTTTATGGTCCATCACCAAAGACATTTTCAATGACACTTTTGGTGAGGGTCGTTAAAGGCCCATCACTAATTCTCTCTTTGGTGACACTTCTAGTGACGAACTTTTAATGACCCTCACCAATGCACTTTTTGTTACTTTTGGTGACGGTCAAAAAATGCCCGTCATCATTGATCATTCCAATGAGTTTTTGATGACGCTATGTGCCTATTAATATATTTTTTGTCAAAAGTTAACGATTTAATACCATTATTGTGGAGCATTTTTTATAATATGTCCAAGGCCATAGTGGTTCGGGTCAGTCAATTTTTTTAGAAGTAATTAGTGTTTATCATTTCCCTCAAGTAATGACTAGTCGAATAGAGATTTCCTATGAGTCAACACATGATTCATATATATTAATTTTATTATCTAGAAAATTACCTTTAAATAAAGTTCCACTATTGTGTGTAGGAAATATATTATTTAATACATAATCAAGCTTTGACATTTCTATTAATGAGAAAGACCTAACGATCCTCACCAATCTGGGCACGCCTTAAATTAATTCTTTGGCACACACTAACATTTCTTAGCACCCCACATGTATTGGAACATCTTTATACCTAGAACATCTCGTGATGACACTGACGCCCAAGCACATGGCGGCATGCACTAGCACAACATGGAACTCTCCTAGCATGTGTTGGCATGCTGCATATAGTCCCTAGCATGCCCTAGAACACCTTGGTTGAATGCATTGAAATACATTAGCACTTGGCACACAATGCCACTTGGCATGTATTGGGACCTATTATTAGTGTGCCTAGCATGCCCCTTTTCAAAAAGATAAAGTCTTGACTTATTAACCCTCTTATTGGTTCTTCCTTTTGTTGCCTTGTCACATATTGACATACCCTGGCACCCTGCACCACATCCTTAGCACTTGCCATGTATTGGCATATCTTGGCACTATTAATTGGCACGTGATATAATTAGCACACCCTGGAACTGCCAAGCACGCTTTGGGAATTCTTGACATGCCTTGATATTCCCTAGCATGCCTTACCAATGCTTAGCATACCTTGTCAGTCCCTCTTTGGCATGACAACTAACACTCATTAACACTAGTCTCTGGCACATGTTCCTCATATTCATTAAATTCCATGAATTTTTGCCTAGTGATCCCTTAATGTTTTTTCCTAGAAATCCTTAACACTCATCAACATGCATTATCACTCTCTAGCACACCTTAGCACTCTTCAACATTCCCTTCCACTTCATAACATGCATAACACTAGTCCCTGACACATATTGGTGCTTGGAAAGTCTTAGCATGTATGGAATACGTTAAGATGCCTTGCTATGATTTGGCATGGTTTAATATTAAATTTATTTGTGATTATCAAATGTTGGAAAGTAGATGAGAAGCAACAAAGGAATACTTGGCACTTAGACTACACTAAGACTTTGCACTTGGCACCTAGTGTTGGTGTGCCTAGCATGCCCCTCTTGGAAAAGGTAAATTGATGACTTATTAACCTCTTATGTGTTCATTTCCTTGTAGTTTAACTTTTTTCTCCCTTTGTTGTCTTGACAGTCCCTGACATGCATTGACACACCCTTGCACATCTTGGCATGCCTTATCACTTGGCACATCTTAGCATGTTTGACATGTATTCCCACTATTTGGCACATCAAGGGGGTGAAGAGAGATGTAGTCCTAAAGTAGGTCGAGTACGAGGGCCGAGTAAGGGTTGCTAAAGGGAGGTCATGATCATCCTCCAAGAGCAAGATCATCATGTGAGGGTTCATAAGAATGTTGCATACCTTAATGGTCGGTTTGCGCTAGGAAGTAGGATGGCATATTGTTGGTTCTCTTCTAGCAGATCAAGCTTAAGAGAGGTTTCTCATGAGAATCTGGGCATGTGATTTCAATGGTGTCTTTGTGTGAAGGCCGCATCAAATTCTGAAATTTTGAAATTTGCAACAAGAAATAGTGAGATTGGAAACTAGAAAGGAAAAAAAAAAAAAATGCACCCACACTGGTGAGGAATTTTGATGCACCATGAGTGAGGAATGTGGGGCGTCTAATTTATTTTTCCCTTAAATAAATTGGACAATAAATTGTAATTTCATCTCATAACAACTTGTGTTAGTTAATTAAGTCATGATGACCGAGTTAGCTCAATAAATTCAAGTACTTGAGGGTCTAAGATGAGGCATCTAGAGGGATTCTAATATTTTTGAGGTCTAGTTGAAGTTGATGCATTAGTGGGGTGCAAGTGTAATTAACTCGATTAAATGAGTTAAAATCAATTTAACTGGTTCTAACTGAGTGACGAGCTAGTGAGAGGTCCAGTGAATTAAATTAGATTTAATTCACAATGAGTGATCAATCATATAACTCATAATTTGTTATTAATAATTGCATGCATATCAGTTTTGAGGAATACCCAATTGAGACAGAGGTTAAAGGGAACATAACTGTTAGTTGTATTCAGAGAAAATTTCCCATGTGCAAATATAAAGTCATTGGGATGCCATGATGGATTGTGCAATCAAGGAAGACTGATTTTCCTAATTAACAAGGAGTTAATTTCCTAGGAATTGCATGAGCAAGGTAGGCTGAAGTAAGGATGAGAATTGGCTAAGTACTAGACCGAGTTTGCCTAGATCAACGGGAGACAATTGACATAGTTCTGGAGAATCTCATGAGAGATTAAGCATTAATGTATTGTTTCATGATTCCTTGACTTAATACACAATAGAGATAGAGGGGTTTTGAGCAGTTTCTTTCCCCAAATACATCATGTTGTTGTGCGATTGATAATTTATTTCTCTTACTTATATGTGATTGTGCGATTTTCTTTTGTTTCCGCAAATTGTAGGAAGGATTCAATATCTTGTTTTAGTAGATTACAAGATTAGATTGAATCTCGTTGGTTATATTTTCTACATGGTATCAGAGCAGGAATTTTTTGGGCGGCGATTTTGCAGAGAATATTTGAATATTTTGGTGTAAAATTTTCAAAAACAAATAGAATATTTGGATTCCTCGTGAAAATGTACCCAAATGGGAAAAAAAAATCGGTTGAATAGGAGCTCGGATGAGGGAGATATCATCGATTTAAAATCAACTCTATTTTAGAAACTTTTTGTAACGTCGGGACAATTACACTGTGCGTGAGTCAAGAACCTATATGTAATTGAGGTACCAGATGCATGCAAAGATTTGAGGAGAAAGGCAGAATTTAGAGACTTGGTGGTTTAGAGGGAGCATAAATTACCTCTCAACATGCATCCTCATGAGAAGCAGTCTCATAAGGTTGTGGAGTAGCTGCCACAATTGGAGAAGCATAGAGGAGACTAAGTGGAAGCGTCCACTCAAGCAGAGACCTCCATGAGGGGGAAATTTCGAGCTAGATGTGAAGAGGGAGCATCCACATGTCGAGGTGTAAGGTGGGGTGATGTGTAGACATAATCCCAAGATAAGAAATTTGGGCAAGGTCCATTGAGATGGCATGTCTCATGGATCGAACCTGGCTATGAGGAGCCCATAGTACAATAGTAGTAGGAAGGATCAGTTAGATTGATGTAGTCAGATGTCAGTAAGACATAAATCAGAGTGACAGATGTCAAATACTGGATTACAAATCAGAGTTATAAATAGTTCAAAGGGCACGGATGCAGATGTCAGCAGCAGCGCAGAGAATCCAGCACTAGACAGGTGTAGTAGCTAGGAGCAGTCAGAAGACTGTGATGAGAGATGCATTATACTGAGTAAGTTGTTCGGAGGCTATTTAGTTTCAGGATTTGCAGGTGCAAACAACACTAGAGAAGTGTAGCATGCATAACATTCCAAAGGTACCGGATGGGGATATATTGAATTCCTTTCTTGCTGAGAGGGAGTGTTGAAATTTGCAACAAGAAATAGTGAAATTGGCAACTAGAAAGGACAAAAAAAAATGCACCCACATTAGTGAGGAATTTTGATGTACCGAGAGTGAGGAATGTGAGGTGTCTAATTTATTTTTCACTTAAATAAATTGGACAATAAATTGTAATTTCGTCTCATAACAACTTGTGTCAGTTAAATAAGTCATGATGATTGAGTTAGCTCAGTAAATTCAATTTAAGGTGATCGAGGTGGATATTGGTGGCCACCCGCCTATTCCACTTGGGCCCTCGCCATTGTCTCTTTCAGTTTTCCAGTTTCCTTAATTATAGCACAATTTACTATTTTTGTCAGTTTTTCGGGTCCTAAACTTCCAGAGCCGTTTTGAGGCCCCAAACGACGTTTTTTGGGCATGAAAGGTTTGGTGATTTCTTATAAATTGCATTAGCAGTTGTAGTCCTCGGAGAGATCTTTCTAACGAGGTATCATGTGCGTCAAACAAAGATCATATGACCAAGTTACGACCCCGGAAAGTTGGCTACCCAACTAACCCCAATGGGGCCCATAAAATCTTGGTGTTACATCTCCTCGGGTTAGGGTTTTGGTTGTTTAGGGTTTTATCTTATTTTTAAATAATAAAAAATACCCTTCATCCTTATTGTAACACAGTTAAGAGGAACATAACTATCAGTTGTATTTATAGAAAATTTCCCATGTGCAATTATAAGGTCATTGGGATGCCATCATGGATTGCAAAATCAAGGAAGGCTGATTTTCCTAAATAATATGGAGATAATTCCATAGGAATTGTGTGAGCAAGGCAGGCTGAGAATTGACTAAGTATTAGACCGATTTTTCCTAGATCAGCAGGAGACAATTGGCAGAGTGCTGGAGAATATCAAGAGAGATTAAGCATTGTATTGTTTCAAGATTCCTTGACTGAATACAAAATAGAGACAGAGGGTTTTGAGTAGTTGCTTCCCCAGATACATCTGGTGTTGTGCGATTGATAACTTGTTTCTCTTACTTATATGTGATTGTGCGATCGTGTTTTGTTTCCACAATTTGTAGGAAGGATTTAGTATCTTGTTTTAGCACATTACAAGATTAGATTGAATCTCGTTGGTTAGATTTTCTACATGAAATAGAAGAGAGGGTTGATACCGTCTTGCCTTGTGGTGGTTAGTAGGCGGCAAGGTCTGTGATAAAGAACAACATAAATGGAGGAGGGCTTGCACTGTAATTTAGAGCCATAACAGAAGTCGACGTAGGCGTAATATTGACTGATTTAACCCTAGTTTGAGGGTCGAAATTGAGATCTAAAGTTCATGTCAAGATTCTATCAAAGAAATGCCCAGAATCTATGGATCCATATGAGCTAGGTCGAGTCCCTTATGGAGGCAAGAGTCGTGTTTTTTCTATGTGTGGATAGGGTTTGTTCTACAACAATTAGAAGTACATAAGTATAATGCCCTAGTTAGGACAATTTCCTAGCATGGTTAGTTCATAAGGTATGCCCTTAAGACTGTGACAAATTTGTGTAGAAGAAGACGGGTTGTGACCCTTAGAGCGAGGTTTATTTCTGCAATAAAGACCGCAGATCTGGAAGATGGTTTGTAGATTCAGTATGTATGGAGACAATAGATCCAAATGAGGGGGGAACCTGAGAAGAAGATTGTGCATGCAGAAGAAATGTGCCATATGAAGAATGGATTGACATGCAGAGGAGTTGATTTTGGTGGAATTTCCATAGAGTTTTAAAAAAATATCTGAAGAAACCTATAAAATTTAGTAAATGAACTGTTAGTGGCTGATTTGTAACCCTAGTTCAGTCATCTACAGATTGTTAGAAGTATGATAAGAGGAGTAGTTCATATTTGTTCATAGATTGGACAACAAAGATCAAATTGTCGATACACAAGAACAATGATCTTGAGAGGACTCAAACCATTGTTAGGTGGAAGATTTGAAGAGTCCTAGATGAAGACAATATTGTGGGCCCTAGATCAGTAAAAATAATTGACTGTGGTTGGGCAGATTGATGGTAGTCCAAGTACAGTTGGAGGGTTGTTAGGTTACTGTCAAAGAAGAGCCCTGACTCTTGTTCTGGTGAAGGACAACAAAATTGGTAGAAGGGTAGGTGTATAGGGCCTAAGGATGTGCAGACTTTGAAGGACTAAAGTAATAGTCAAGTGGGCCAACCAACTAGCCCTAGTTCACTATATTGTAGAGGATTGATTCAGAGAGAAGAAGGGCAACCTCCATAGCCCTAGACTTATCATCTTGGAGCTATAATATGGCAAAAGTGGGCTTACCAAAGAGTTGTTCACAAATGGAATTGTGAAGAACTTGTTACCACTCAAACTAGTAGTGGACTTAAAAGGGGTTCCTAAGAGGGCAACTGCTAGGACAAGGGAAACGATGGAGGCTTAGCTCATTGTCACCACAGCTAAGGCTCCTTTCTCTTCATGGAATTTCACCAATGGGTGGAGTCTTGGTAGTTTAGGAAGTCACTTATAGCATATAGGTCAATGAATAGGTGGGAAGTGACCCTCGAAACCCTTTCCCTGAGATAAAATAAAGAGTGGGACTTGCTTTCCTTTTAAGCGAGTGAATTTATCTTCTAGGGAGAGAGGAAGGGGATTGAAGGGTTGAGGGAGAAAAAAAAGACTTATGAAGAAGTTATTAATCCCTAAAATCCTTTGGGAAATTGGATTCCCAAATGGTCCTTGATGAAAGGCCTTTGACACCAGGTTCAGGGATGGAATTTAGCAACCAATTATGTTCCTATCCTGGACAAGGTGAGGGGAAAGGATCAGACAAGAGTTTTTACTTCAATAAGTCAAATTGATCCTACTAGGTTCAATCTTTGGGACCACCTAGGCAAAACTTGACCCTAGAGCTAGGGCTTGAGGAATCCGAATATTCCAGTGTCGGAATTGACCCAAGTTCTGAGGAGAGTGAGGGCACCCAACAATGCAGCTGCCTTTAGGAGATAGAAATTTTCCTCTAGCTAGATTCCTGGGAAATTATTACCCTAGGTGACCTAATGGGGCTAGACCTAGGGAATGTGAAAATTTCTTAATCTGAGAAACCCTACTATAGTATCTTGATTTACTTCTCCTACTTGAATTAAGTTACAAGTTAATTTATGAAATATTTAATAAATTAGCGAAGTAAATAGTAAATACAACTAGCAACCTATGCATACAAATCAAATATTGAATAACATGCTCATAGACAAAGTGGAAGACATATTTTCTGGACAATTATCCCTGAAAAAACCCAACGCAGGAAAACCGATGTGGCTAGCTCTAGAGGGTTTTCATTATTATGCAGAATCTAAGTACAACAATCCTGGGCACCAAAACTGGTTCACCCAATAGAGAAATAAAAATGGCAGTAATACACTGCTCTGAATCCCTCTACGTCAGCCTTAATGGCCTATGTCGACCTCTTCGTTTCTCAGTAAGGGTCTACGTCACACCTGAAGGGCTTACACTTCCCCTATGCTACCTTGACTGGGCCTGCGTTAGCCCTGCGTGGCTCCTACTGCCTCTGCGCTGCCCCTGCTGGGCTTTGGCTGGACTGAGTGGCTCCTGCTGCCCCTGCTGCTCTGGCTGGCTGGAATGCTTATGCAGAAAAAGCATAGGTAAGAAAGAAGTCACTGGCCAAAGGTAATGCATAACAGTCAGAAAAATTGAAGAAATGAAATGAAAATAGATCAATGTACGTAAATAGCTGAAATAGCTCAATGGGACTAGAGAGTAAAAGCTTTGACAACAAAAATAAGTGCTTATAGCATCAGCTAAGAGAACATAGGAGACTAGTTCATGAGGTTAAAATGTTGTATAATTGTTGGCACAGGAAAACTGTAGAATTGTTAGAGTAAATCTTTGTAGGTACCATTAGTTGGCGATCATTGATAATCATTTCATTTCATCAAATACCCTGATGAATGGGCCTTACAATCTATTTCAGTAGACAAACGCCACAGAAGCTGTGTGATGGAAAAATATTCACAGTATATTGAAGAAAACACCTACCAAGTAAGGATGACGTTTCAAATGGGGCAAGAAACAATAGAGAGATAGACATCGAAAAAGTTAAAATGCTAGGGCAATAGGAAAGCAACTAGGTAGCATGGTACAAAGCACAACAAAGAAAATTATAAACATGGAAAACCCTACAAATTAGCACCCATCCAAACATCACCACAATTTTTTCTTTAACCCTAGTTAGGACAATTTCCTAGCATGTTTAGTTCATAAGGTATGCCCTTAAGACTGTGACAAATTTGTGTAGAAGAAGAACGGTTGTGACCCTTAGAGCAAGGTTTATTTTTGCAATATAGATCGCGGATATGGAAGATGGTTTGCAGATTCAGTATGTGTGGAGATACCAGATCCAAAGGAAGGTGGAACCTGAGCATAAGATTGAGCATGCAGAATAAATGTGCCATATGAAGAATGGATTGACATGCAGCGGATTTGATTTTGGTGGACTATCTAGAGAGTTTTAGACAAAGATCTAAAGTAACCTATACAAAATTAGTCAATGGACTGTCAGTGCCTAATTTATGACCCTAGTTCAGTCATCTACATATTGTTAGAAGGATGATAAGAGAAGTAGTTTAGATTTTTTCATAGATTGGACAACAAAGATCAAATTGTCGATACACAAGAACAATGATTTTGAGAGGACTCAAACCATTGTTAAGTGGAAGATTTTAAGATCTGTAGATGAAGAGAATATTGTGGGCCCTAGATCAGTAAAAATAATTGACTGTGGTTGGGAAGATTTATGGTAGTCCAAGTACAGTTGGAGGGTTGCTAGGTTACTGTCAAAGAAGAGGCCTAACTCTTGTACTTGTGAAGGACAACAAGATTGGTAGAAGGGAAGGTGTATAGGGCCTAAGGATGTGCAGACTTTGAAGGACTAAAGTATTAGTCAAGTGGGCCAGCCAACTAGCCCTAGCCCTAGTTCACTAGCCCTAGAAACCATTTCCCTAAGATATAATAAAGAGTGGGACTTCCTTGCCTTTTAAACAAGGGACTTGATCTTATAGGGAGAGAGGAGGGGGATTGAAGGGTTGAGGGAGAAGAATACGACATATGAAGGAAGTTCTCAATCCATAAAATGATTTGGGAACTTGGATTCCCAAATGGTCCTTGATGAAAGGCCTTTGACACCAAATGGGACCACATGGGGCTAAGTGGACCCAGCCAAGGTTCAGGGATGGAATTTAGCAACCAATGATGTTCCTATCCTAGACAATGTGAGGGGAAAGGATCAAGCAAGAGTTTTTACTTTGATGGCTCAAATTGATCCTACTAGGTTCTAGCCTTGGGAACACCTAGGGAAAACTTGATCCTAGAGATAGGGCTTGAGGTATCTGAAGATTCCACCATCATAATTGGCCCAAATTCTGAGGAGAGTGAGGGGACCCACCAACACAGTTGCCTCTAGGAGATCGAAGTTTTCCTCTAGCTAGATTTCTGGGAAATTGATGCCCTAGGTGACATAATGGGGCTAGACCTAGGGAAAAATGGAAAATTGTGAAAAAATGGGGGAAAATCATCACCCTTCTTGAGGTACTAGTGCCTAATTCACTTGGGTATATGGAGTCAGGGATGATAATAAGCAAGAATTTGGTTTCTTGATCAAGGAGGCCCAGAAAGTCAACTTCGTCCAATGTTAGAGGAATATGAAAAGCGACCTTCAAGAATTTATACTTCATAAAAATGGTACAATATTATTAAGATACAATGGTCTCAAAGACATTTCATTCATCTAACAATGGCCCATACATTAAATAAGCTAAATAGACACATAATTCCACATTTCCATCATGCAACAATTAGCCCTAGTTATAGTGAATTCAATAGCATGCAACAACAAGAAGAATAGAGTTAAATTATCGCTCACAATGTTAGAGAGTATATCCAACTAGCTTCACATTTGCAAAAACAAAGCTCCAACATAAAAATAGCCCAAATCCATACATCAAAATGCATCCATCGTCCAAAATAGTCCTCCAAGGAAAAATGTAAAGTTATCTAAAGATAGAGAGACCCCAAGTCAAGTGATGATACAAATGAATCCAACTAAATCCTATCTATACACTGATTAGGATTTGATCATTGATAGAGGAAAATTGAGGAGTTGCATAATGGGAGGCAAGAGGACCTACCATATGTGATGTTCAGGACATGTGGACTGAAAGGGCTATGTGTGGCCACCATCAAAAAGTGGTTAAAGTGTTGTCTTGTTCGAGGTAGATTGGTTATCAAAAGACTAACACCAAGCCCTAGTTGTATTCCTAATATCAGTGTGATTGTAAAGGGTCATGATCCGTGGTACAAGAGCTCTAGCCTATTATATTATAGTTTGTATTTAACGAAGAACGGTTTGAAAAAGTTAAAAATTGTCATGTGCACTAGTTGATTCCCTAATGTGTGTAGATTTCGTTGTGCAAAGTATATGTGTTATGGCACTTGAGTGTGTTTGCATCAAATATTCTAAGACCAAAAACAAATTCTCGTATGTCATTGAAATTCAACGTATACTTTATTCACCTAAAAACTATATGTAACTCATCTTAGGCTACTCATGTCCAATCTCAACTCATCCCACTTAACAAGTTACCAAGACAAGGCTTATCACATCCAACTGTGGTTGTAAAAAAACTAAGCAACACAGT
This sequence comes from Pinus albicaulis, assembly GCA_034641835.2. Classification (NCBI taxonomy): domain Eukaryota; kingdom Viridiplantae; phylum Streptophyta; class Pinopsida; order Pinales; family Pinaceae; genus Pinus; species Pinus albicaulis. Next base: position 678,335,162 of record CM076582.1, on the reverse strand, counting down.
TTATATATTGACATACCATAGCACCTGGCATCTCTTAAATGCCTTGGCACTATGTGGCATGTGTTAGCATCCCCTACATTCCTTGGCATGCTTTTACACACCCTAACACACCCTAGCACTTCCTGACACGCCTTGATAGTTTAGCATACCTTGGCACTGCCTAGCATATAACCTTGTCACTCCCTCCTTAACACACCTATAACTCATTGACACTCCTTGTCACACATTCTTATTCATTCATTTCCATGCATTTGAAACTAGTGCTCCCTTGTTTTTCCTTGGCACTTCATAACACTCCTTGACATGCATTGGCACACCCTAGCACCTGGCACATCTTGGCATGTTTCCATGGCCTCTAGCATGCCTTAGCACTGCCCAGCATACTTTGTCACTCCCTCCTTAGCACACTTGGAACTTATTGACACTTCCTGTCACAATCTCTTAATGTTCATTTGCATGCATTATTTTCATCTAGTGCTCAATTGTGGGTCCCTAGAGCTTCCTAGCATGTGTTGGCACACCCTGGCACTTGGCACATCTTGGTTGCATGCCACTTTGGCACACTAGCATGACTTAACGCTGCCTAGCATACCATGTCACTCCCTCCTTAACACACCCGAGACTCGCTGACACCCCCTGTCACACACTAGCCCTACTCTTTGGGGAGTGTTCAACATTCTCTAGACAACATGAATATGCAGATTGTGAGCGTGCTCTTGAAAACAAGGTTGCGGGGGAGAGCCTCCCCCTATCAAACCCGCTCCTTGAGCACGCTCCCTCGAACCCGCTCTCGAAGCGCACTCCCAGAGCCAATGCTTAGAGGGTGATATTAATGAAAAAGATCCCTATACGAATCTAGAGGTAATGATAAAGATACCTTTGGTTCAATCTATGTTTTTTTATGTCTAATTCATCATTCTACATGCTTTTGTTGACATATATGCATCAATATATATATATATATATATATATATATATATATATATATTAAAAAAACGCTACTCGAAACGCTCCCGGACTGGGAGCTTTTGAAAATGGCGCTCCCGCTCGCAAGTAACCTTGCTTGAAAACACTCGATCAGGAGTATTTTGGGAGTGCACTATTGTAGATACTTGCTTGAAAGTTGAGCAAGGGGAGTGCTTCCCTACAATATTTCCTTTTCCTAGGTTTTTCTTAATGGAGACTTGAATGACTAACACATCGAGAAGGATATTGTTATACAACATCTAAAAATCTTGAAAGATATTATGATGTGGTTTTTATTAGAAAATCTCAAAGTAGATATTATTATGTGACATATAGAAGCATGTTACGTGGAGTGCCCATTTTTTAGATTTCAAGTGGAATTCTATGTTGTTTGGTCAATTATTGTGTTTGTACATTATGGTTTTTTCCAGTTTGCTAGGCTTCCTTATCAACCTTATCTCTTTGGTGAGTTATGTACTTCATAGGTAGGGGTCTCTTTTTCATATCTACTATCCTTCACTCTTGGTCTTAAATAGGTTTTTATTCATCTAGGCTTAGTCCCTTATTTAAATAAGGGACTAAATGCGTCAATCCTTCGGGCAGTCTGCACCCAAAGATGGCCTTTTACGCTGAGCACTTCCTGGAGATCAGAGATTGACTCATCACTCGACCCCCTTATACCCTCCAACATTGGATGCATGCCATCAAGATCCCCCTTGGGTAGCTCAGAGTTGGATCGCACAAGCTTCGAGTGGAAACAAACCACCATATTGACAGGACGGAGAGGATCTATCAACTTTGTCACTTACAGGAGGTGGAAACTGAGTCACACTTCATCTTCATATGCCCTATCTACTATGGGATCCGCAGGCACTTTTATTGCTTATTAGCCAGCTTCCTTAGATACACAAACCAGAGATGCTTGGCACTTCACCTCCAGGAGACCTTCAGACACCGTTTGACTCTACTCCAACTTCCGTCCGCCTTGGCCACCACACAGAGGATCACTAACTTCTTCAGAGCACTCCCAGCATCGTAGGGCACCAAGAGAGCCACTGATCGATCCTTAGACCATGACTCCAGGTCAGTGCGAATCCGGGAATCTCGTCCCACTAGACCCCATCAGCGATCTAGAACCAGACACCCCCCCACCTCCAGGGGGCACCCCAAATCCTCCGGACGGCAGTGGCAGCAGTCCAGCTCCTCTTCAGGGCAACAAACATTGACAAGTTTCCTTCAGTCCTCTTCTAACGACCTCAGATGCTAGGAGAAGGAGTCTTCCCCCACTCAGGAGGCTCATCCTTCTCCTCCAGGACTTCTTCACCACAACTCATTGTCAAGATGTTTCAGTCATCCATACTTTTACTTTCGTATTCCTTGAAGTTTTTCTTTTCCTGCTCTTATAAAGAAAGGGGACCGTTTGGTCCACCAGCTAGTATGCTGTAATCATTGTAACCAGCAGTCCCATTGACCTTTTTGTGGTCATTCGTTGGATGTTAATAAAATTATCTTATCTTTATCTATTAATTTGTCTTCCTTGTTAAGTATATATTGTTTAATGACCATAATGTTTATTTCAAGGATTGAGGTTCATTTTTCTTTAATCTATCCATCTCCATTTCTGTCTCACTCAGAATGATGTATTGGGAACATCACTAGTAGAGCTTTCTATGGAGAAGGAAATATAACCAATTGAATTGTCAAAGTAATGTCTGTTATCTTGGTAACTGAGATAAAGGTGAAGATGCCGACAGTCAAGTATGAAGGGAGGGTATCAGGGATGGCAAAAAAGATAAAAGAAGTAGCATTTCCCTGGCCTAGCGGAATTTGTCTGGGATATCTTTTAAAAACATCATCCGAGAATTGTTTACAATTTTTTTTTATATCAGCAAATAATGGACCCTACCAAGAATTATTGTAGTGAACATATCGAAGTTAAAAATGCATTTCCCTATGTCAAAGTAAAATGAGGTAATAAATAAAAGAGTACATAAGTTGAAAGTTCATTGAACAAATGTATAAATTAGGATGTGCATACGAATGCCAAATAATGGAATAAAAACCCTTTTAGCTAATTCATCCATCCATTCTTCAGGCACTCTGCTATCCAATATGATGTAGGCTCTAGTTTGCAGAGTAAACAAGAAATTGGATGATGAACACAGGGTGGTCTTTGGCTGTTTACAAGGGTGATGAGATTGTGGAGCAGTTGCACTAATGCTTTTAGCTGATCTTCATAACTCAATTTTTGTAGCTTCCACAATTTGGTGTGTAGTCATATTGTAAATTAAAAAATTTGGCTAATAAATAATAGTTATGTAGGCCCCAGGGTTGGCTCAATTAGTTGAACCATATGCCAAAAGCATGTTGTTGATGGGGATGGCATAGGTCACAAGTTCAAAGCCAGTCGAGTCTGTCAGGGTTTCTAGCTACTGTTGTGGCTGTTGGTTTTCTTGCTCTCCATGGTGGTCTTTGGTTGTTTACAAGGATGATGAAATTGTGGGGCAGTTGCACTAATGCTTTGAGTTAATCTTCATAACTCAATTTTTGCAGCTTCCACAATTTGGTGTGTAGTCATTTTAAATTCCCAAATTTGGCTAATAAATAATAGTTATGTAGGCCCAAGGGTTGGCTCAATTAGTTGAACCGTCTACCAAAGGCATGTTGTTCATGGGGATGGCATAGGTCACATGTTCAAAGCCAGTCAAGTCTGTCAGGGTTTCCAACTGCTGTTGTGGTTGGTGATTGCCCCGCTCTCCATCTGGATATTTGGGGGAAGGGGGCGTGGGGGGATCTTGGGAGGTTTTCTTTGAAAAAAAAAGTTGTTCATCCTTTCCATATGAACCATGAATCATGATGTAATTTCTCATGATTTATCGTTTAAGAAGTAAAATATTGAAATATATTTGCATTTATACTGTTTTATATCTTCTTTATCTTTCATGTTCTCATTTTTTTTTTGTTTGAAAATTTCTATTTTTGGGATTCACGCTTCCCAGTTCCTAATTTTTTTTTCCATCCGCATTCTTACTTCTGGAAACATTGTTATTAGCTACATGTAAAAGAATATTTCAGATTATTTCTGATGTTTGCATCAATTTTTTTTCAGCATTATTAAGAGCAGTAACAATACAAAGACTGTTTGTCCCTCCTTTAACAACTAATAAGCATAATGGGGATTTATTGTACATTTTATGGATTGCCTTGTTTTTTGGCTTGGGTTGTCATCATTATTGTTTGAGCTTATCATTGTCAGAATGATTAAGTGAGGCAGCTGCTCCAAGCACCTCTCCCAGTGGCTAAGTAGCACCTTGTTGGCATCCACTTAGTCGCTTGTTCTCTTTGAACCATCAGTGTACAATCTAATCTCCTTGAATTTGAACTTAGTTTTTCATTGAACTGGGAAAGCTGGAAAATGCGGTCAAGCTTGTAGCAATGTTCTATCCTTAACTCAATATCAGAAGCCCTCTTGTCTTCCTCATGCTTCCACACTCACTTAGCAAACTATGCCATAGCTTTTTCCATTTCCTCCCTGATGATTTCTCTCACCTCCAACTTAAAAAACAGAGTATTATCCTCCAGTCATTGAAATCTCTCACCCACACTGACAAGTGACTCGTGAATTTATTGTTTGAGGAGCACATGTTCAAGGAAAATTTTCACTTCCCAAAGGGTTGCTTAGTATCATTCCACGTGGAGGACTCTTCCTGCCTATGAACATATTGCTGGTCAATCTGGACTGTCTCCTTGGAGGATTTCCATCGTTTTTAATTATGCAATTGACAGGCAGGACCCTCTTTCCTCACAGTTCCTTGAGAGAGCGTTTGGGCTTTTCTCCTCTCCTTTCTAGCCTTCTTCTGATTGCTAATGGCTAATAGAGACTGAGATAATGTAGAGAAAAAGTGAATTAACAAGCCCAGTTCTTCTCCAGGTGTGAAAACAAACAGAAACTTCATAAGAATTAAACTATGATTTATACTACTCACTAATGGCTGCCACCATTGTCACAAATTATGGAGGGATTTGCAATCAGTCCATAAATTTGATGTCCTGCAACTTAAGGTATCCTACCTTAATCTTTCTAATTGAAAAAACAGGGACATCTATGTCAGCTCGCCAAGGCCTAGTGTTTTTTCTAAGTCTCAACATTTTGACTTACAATTAATTTCAATAATTCATTATTCTTCCTTTGAACCTCATGTTTTGAAAATCTTGATGTCATATACTTGCCACTCAATGGCATGTTAGAAAGCCAATCAACAACCTTGTTGGCTGCTCTTGTAGCATAATGAGATCTATTTCTAACCTTTCTACTGAAACCTCCTTTTAATCCATTGACATTGGGGGTTAAAACTTCCAAATTCGAGAAGAAATGCATTCTGTCATCACAACATTGATTATAATCTGAGAATTCCACTCCATTCCATTGCCACTCTTTCTAGGCTAGGCCTAGGAAAAATTTAACTCCGCTATAAGATCCCTCATTCCTGCTTGATTGTTGATGTTGATTCCTATTTTTTCCATATATACTGCAATCATCTCCCCATTCCTGCTCGTTATTACCCTTCCACTAACTACTCTTCTGGGATCTCTTTTTGCAGCCTTATCAAAATTTGACTTAAATTGTCCTCCCTTTGGGGGTTCCATTTTGATGATGACTAGCAAAGCAGAAATGAAGTCTGTATAGGTTACTGAATACAAATATTGAGCATCTCTTATCAATAATTCATCCACAGTTAATAGCTAGTCATGTACCTCATTACACCACATGGAACAAAAAGTAAACAGATAAATGGAAGAAAAAGTAGACAGATAACTAAATTTTTTCTAACTTACACTTAATCTTCCTAGGGAAAACAGAGCAAAGACTCTTAATCACTGCCAAATCCTAATGAAGGAAGAGTGGACCAGATAGCTACAATTGCCAAACAAGGCAGCACACTAGTGAGCGCGGCATTGAAGGAGAACTAAATACTGGTCCTGATTATCTTTCCAAACATATTAGAAATGGTGTAATTTGCTTGCTCACCTGTCATCTAGATCAACCGACACCCCATCTTGCATTGAGAGTTGGAGTTAATAGATTCTGCTAAAGCAACAAAGGTTAAAGCCTTTGTGGTTGATACTACTGCAAGGACTGACCAAAGATCCACCCCGCATCCCTGCAAAATGGCCTCGATGTCACAATGTTATTTTTCAACACATTGGGCAAGGGATGAGCCCCCCCATCCTTATGGAATATTGTCCTTCCCACCATACTTTTACCACAGGTATGATTGCATGATCTGCTCTAAATGCTGAAATTGAGTCTTACTAGGCAACCAACAAGATACATAATAAACGTGTGAGGCATAGAGGATCTGTCCAACCCCCTTGTCAACTTCCCATCTAATGAGAGGTCCTTATGATGCCAAAATCAATGCTTACTCTAAATTTTTTGAAGACACGGTACACCAATCTTGGATATCCACTGATGAAAGCCCCACTTCAAAATTTCAAATGCAATGCCTAGATACCTCACAATTACCCTCGGTCGAACATAAGTCCGAGCTGTGGGAATCTAGTAGGCTGAGAGTCTAACTCTAACAACTAAAAAATTGTCTCGTGGTCACTAACCACAACATCTAATGTAGATCCAAAGATGTGCAAACAAGTATGAGCACCATCAACCAGGCTCTGCTTAACACTCATAGAAATAAAGGATCCATTAGCAAAATGATTGTTGACCATGTCTAACCCATCAGGATGTAAGATGTCCTTCACTTGCCCCTGAATGCCAGCAACTTCAAATAGGTGGGCCAAGGCATCCATTGTCAAATATACAAATCTGGGGCAAAGGGGCACCCTTGACAAATAGATTGATTTAGCAAAATTTTAGGGGATAATGAGTTACTAACAAGGAGAAATGTTGATGCATTAGAGAGTAGTGTGTTCACCATGGCCACACATCATGGTCCAAACTTCAGGTACATCTATTCAAGAGGATCTGCATTCAAGTGAATTGCATGCAGGTTCAGTTGTTCCATATCATACAAACACAAAGCATCGGAAAGATTGGAATCCTGGTGAATTAACTTTATATGATATCAAAAAAACTATCTGCCAACAAAATGTACAGGAAGCTTACAATGATGCAAATTGGTTAAAAAAAGAAGCCCATAGCTTATTTAAGCTTGGTTTCCTAAGTCTTGAGCATAGTGAACAAGTTGAATATGTCTATGATTCTATTTCATTTAGTGTCTTAAAATTTTGTAGACTCTGAGTTACCAGATGAAGTAGATAAGCTTAAGAAATACTTAGCAGCGACATATCATATCAACTTATCTATTTTCCGTTCCATACCTGATTCATGGGCCATAAATCAAGTTTTCCTTATAATTCCTTTGCATCAGTTGCATGAGAAGCCAAATACACAGGCAACCTGGGCTGATTTGACATGTGACAGTGATGGAAAAATAGAACACTTTATTGGACCTAGTGGGAAGGTTGAAAGTGTGCTCTCTGTGCACCATTTGTGTGAAGGAGAACCATACTACATGGGATTGTTCCTTGCAGGTGTTTATCAGGTATCCTCCAAACCTTTAATCATCTTCTCCGTGACAAACCATATGTCAGGTTTAATGTTTAAATGGCCAATCTAAAATCTGTGCAGGAAATATTGGGAAGTGCTCACAACCTATTTGGTGGAATTAATGTCATTCATGTAAGGTCTAAAGGACCATACATTGTAGATAAAGCAAGTAACAGCAAGGCCAAAGGGAAATACGGTTTGGAACGAATAGTGCGGGGTCAGACGGTAGTAAAAGCAAAACTAACATGTCTGTGATGAAGCTTCAATCTGCAGAAAACAAGGCTAGTGGCCACTGTCTCAAGCCCATTCCAAGGCCTCTCGAGTCTAGATTATGTGTCTAGAATAATTGGACCCTGTACAAAACCTGTATGCTCTTGTTGAACTACCTTCCATGCAATTGAGAGCCATTTCTTTAGCCATGATCTTGTATGAGACACCGAGGAAAGTAATGAGGCTCCAACCTCCAATAGTGCCCCTAGCTACATTCTTGGTAATGTGTTTACTAAGGCCTTGATTGAGAAATTTAGATAGCCTTTTAGAAGAGAAATTTTCAGCTGTCAAACAATAGAAATAATCTTGTATTGTGTTCAACATGGCCTTGTGGAAATCAGAACGAAGGCCATCCATTCCTGATGAAAAAATCACAACAAAGGCCATCCATTTCCGATGACTTGATATTCGTCATAGAACTAAGAGCTAAAAAAACCCCTCTCTTTCGAGAAGTCACTATCCAATTTGACTCAATCACTACACCAATAGATAGAAATATTGCATGGAATGACTCTACAATGAGCGTTCCTGACATCCACCACATGATCTGTAAAAGCATTAAGAGAAAATATTTTGAAAATACAATCGGAACATGCCTTTGACCTTTGTTTGATCCTCTGCAAGAGATTCATCATGCTGATGCAAACGAAGAATCTGTAACTGTCACTTTTCCTTTCAAGTAGTCAAAGTAGACTTTGGAATTTGGATCCTTCATCCCCTTCAAAAAATCCACTATAGTTGAGAATGCACCCTGGCACCCCTTGTAATGCAGTCCATTTCCTTACAAACTGTCATTTCCCCTTGAAGGATCACATTGTAGTGATCCCTCTCAAGAAAAATGTGTATCTCCTTGAGTGTAAGCAGAGCATCCTGCAACTCTTTTAAGTTTTTTACTTTTGCAGGCCATCATTCTGTCTCACCCATTCTATTACAAAGAAGACATTTCTCATACACATCCTTATTTTGCCTCTGCTTTTCAAGATGATGTCATATGATTTGAAAGATCACATCCATGCAGTGTGGTCATCTGTTTTCTTTGAATTTACACCATTAAAGCACTGGTATCACAGATTATTAAAATGGATCTATGGTAATGATGAAACTGTAAACCAAAAAAAAAGCACAAACTCTAATATTTTAAAATATTGAAGGGGTGAATCCACAGTTACTCTCCTGAGTTGTTTTTCTATCTAACATAAAGACTGCTTGTTTCAACTTTCTTGTTTCTAATCAAGTCAATGCCCAGCATTGACATTTATAAAACTGCCAAGATACATTGATGATACTTGTTACCTCACAAACCTGCACTTTAAGTGGTAAAGCCTTAAAACACATGTACAATCTTTAGGGGAACTAAGAGGGTTTGTTTGTTGCCACCGAAATATTGTCCTCTCTTGCATTCTACTGTCTATCACCTGGAACAAGGGGGGTTTCCTTAATTAAAATATGAGATAGATTTAGACATAGATTGTGATGTAAGACTGGGATTAGTGGGGATTAGTGCCTATCCATTTAGGGCAAATGGAGTCAAGCGGCAACCTTCAGAGGGTTTGAAATTGTGAATGTTACAACGTGCCAAAAACTCAACCTATGAATTTTTTTTCCAGATGGCAGAAATTACAGAGAGCCCTTACAAAGGTGCTCCTTAATACACACACATGGCAACAAATGGGTGATTGTACTAGAAACTGCAAATGTGTCCTACCATGAACTGAAATGACAGCAGTAATTTGTCTAACTTAATAGTAATCGGCAAGGGAAATTGATAGGAACACCTAAACCAAAGCCGTTCTTCAAATGACAGACTTTTTCCTAATATGAAGCCTAATTTTGTGGGAAAATTTTAATGAGTTTCCAGCAATAGACAAACAACAATATGGATGCAATGATGAACTTGATATTACAAAAGAAATCCTTGAACTTTCTTTCTCCAGTAGATCTTCAACTAGGCTCACAGGGGAATTTCCCATTAATCCATCCATGCCTTTACAATGGAGAGAGCTTCTGCGTGATGCCTTTTGTAATCCCCACTGGGATTAGTGCCTATCCAATTAGGTCAAATGGAGTCAAGTGGCAACCTTCAGAGGGTTTGAAATTGTGAATGTGGATGGCACGATAGTGCTGTTACAACATGCCAAAAACTCAACCTATGAATTTTTTTTCCAGATTGCAGAAATTACATAGAGGGCCCTTACAAAGGTGCTCCTTAATACACATTGATGGCAACAAAAGGGGTGATTGTACTAGAAACTGCAAATGTGTCCTACCATGAACTGAAATGACAGCAGTAATTTGTCTAACTTAATAGTAATCGGCAAGGGAAATTGATAGGAATACCTCACCAAAGCCCTTCTTCAAATGACAAACTTTTCCCTAATATGAAGCCTAATTTTGTGGGAAAATTTTAATGAATTTCCAGCAATAGAAAAACAACAATATGGATGCAATGATGAACCTGATATTACAAAAGAAATCCTTGAACTTTCTTTCTCTAGTAAATTTTCAACTAGGCTCACGGGAATTTCCCATTAATCCATCCATGCCTTTACAATGGAGAGAGCTTCTACGTGATGCCTTTTGTCATCCTCCTAGCCAAAATGTTCCCATGAAATGTGCTCATTTGACCAAATGCTAGGGTTTGTTGTGCCACGTGTATGTCTTCTCATTGGAATTCTTTTCAAGGTAGTTTCTTCACATCCACTCCCATTAGAATAACATTATCTGACAAATCAATAGGTAGCTCTTTAATATGTGGACTCTCTTGATTAGAGAGGAAAAGGAAGGATTTTGCACTTGCCTAGGTTTAAACATGGTATGATGTGCATTCTATTCCAATGCTTTATTTGGTATACCATTCTATGCAAGGTTTGAATGATTTTAGGCCTAACAAATATACTTTGCAATGTGTCAAATTTGAACCTTCTTCGTATGTTATTATCCCTGCTCCTATTCATTTATTCCTTGACATATTCATCCCCTTTTATTCTGGTTAGTAAATAAGCCTTTGTTAATGAAGTGGGCCTACTTTTGGCCTAAATGCCATGACCAAGCTGTATCTATTTCATCAAAATTAAGCAGGACATTGCCTAGGACCAACTGCCTAGGCTTAGTTATTGATGAGATATCGGACGATAACACAAATTGACAACATTAAATCACGACATCGTGTTCTTGAGGGGAGATTACACTTGAGTCTCCATGATGATAACACATTTGATTTACAACTTGATCACAACCCGCTTGACAAACATATTTTGGCAGGCCTCAAGGAGAACACGGGGTGGCCCTGGGTCCATAACATGTACATGACTTTAATCACTTCTTGATGGTGTAAGTTCAATGACTACCTCCACGTGCTGGGTAAAAGCTATGTTAATGGAACTTGGTCGGTAGTGTTTGCCTCAAGGAGAATGAGGGTAGGCTTGGGTTTGCAATATATGCACATGGTTCATCACCTCCCAATGCCATAAGTTCAATCCCTTCCTATCTCCCATGGGTGAAGCCTATGAGAATGGAATCTTGACCAAAGGCGTTAAACTCCTTTCTACTAACTGGTAGTCCCAAGCATGTTGGGCATTGGTGTATTCTTCCCATATCTGGATGTTGTTTTTACAATTTTGAGCAAACTTATTTAGTTATTTGGCCTTTTCTACCAAGGGAGTCACTGTGTTGGGGGGTGCTCAAGGGATATGACACGGTAGGATGACAGGGCGGTTAATGAATTGTATACATTTAGCTTTAAAACATGTTTCTCTTAGAATATTTTGATAAGAATGGCTCTCTGTTCGTGAGGAGCCAGATCTAGAATTTCATTGCAAGGGAGAATTTTTCTCAGCTTTGTTATTGCCAGTTACATCCTCCCCATTTTGGACTTATGGATAATTTTGTTTGCAGGTTTTGTGGCTCCCATGATACATTTCTGGTGCACTCATCACATGCAAGGACTTATGGTCAGTTGTGGGCAAAAGCTGTGGAATTCAGCATAATAGACTATTCAACTACATCTTCTGTGGGTTAGGACATGTGGACAATTCAACCTAAAAAGGTGATGTGATGGGTGCATCTGCAGTGGTTGCAACTTGCAAATTCTCAGGTGTGGACAATTCAGCCTAAAAAGGTAGTGTGATGGGTGCAGCTGCAGTTGTTGTAAAGCCTTAGGAGTTGTGTGTGTGCCATGACTCATGAGGGATGAATTCACATTTTTTACCCATTTATTTCAATAAGTCCCTAATTAAGTATTGGTTTAAGACTCGAGACTATGTTCTCTAGTGATAACCTCAACTCAGAAAGTTGTATATGATATCTCCTTGTCCTTGACTCAAATATTTTAACTCTGAACCTTGTACTTGTTCCCTAACTCAAAATTTTTCTAATATGATATAAAATGTTAAGTCATGTTGAAGATGGATTTTATTACTATAATTTTTTAGTATTAGGAGAATTTCTTTCTTTTTCCTTTATTTTTTATTTTTTGGGTATTAGGAGAATTCCTAAACTTACTACCTGTCTCTGAGGAGGCACAGGGTCATGTTTGAGGGACTGACCCTATACTCCTGAACCTAATGCGTTATGCAACTGCCCACATACACGCTAGGTGTGTTAACTGAGTTTCAAACCTAGGTGGGGCCTCAATATTGCTCAGCAAAAAATTTCTTCCTTGGACTAATCTGGGGAAGGTTTAGGATCAACCTTTGTGGCTGCCTTATAACACCAAGAGTATATCCAGCAACCTCTAAGCCAGATATAAGCCAGATATACCAGACCTTATGATTTATCAAGAGCCTTATTCCACCAAGAGTATATCCAGCAACTTGTAAGCCAGATATAAGCTAGATATACCAGATCTTATGATTTAGCAAGAGCGGAGACTAGGAAATGGGGAGTCTAATCCTTGAGGCGAGATCATAGTAGGCCATATACTCAATGGGATTTGAACCGCGGTCTCATTAGTTTCACCCAGTGAGGCCATATTCTCAATGGGATTTGAACCATGGTCTCGTTAGTTTCACCCAGTGAAACTTACCGTTAAACCACATATCACTGTATAATTAACTATTCTGTATTACTTGAAACATTTCTAAAACATTAAAGTCCTTGGCTGATTGGATTGCTCTAACACTGAGCCACTTGCCCTTTCATGAGGTGGGTTAACTGAGTTTCGAACCTGGGCAGGGCCTCAATATTGGTCAACAAACACTTTCCAATGCAGGTCGTCCACCATTTGGCCTATCACAATAGGCTAATTAACAATTGTCTGTTACTTGAAACATTTCTGAAACTTTGAAGTCCTTGGTTGGTTGGATTACTCAAACACTGAGCCACTTGCCCCATGCAAGCACTTTTCAATGCAGGTCGTCCAATGTTTGGTCTAGCACAATAGGCTAATTAACAATGTCTGTTACTTGAAACATTTCCGAAACTTTTAAGTCCTTGGCTGGTTGGATTGCTCTAACACTGAGCCACTTGCCCCTTCACGAGGGATGCCCTTAAGGGTTCAACATAGATTCGTGTATTCCTATTTCCAACACCCTCGTCAGGCCACACTTTGGCTAAGGTCCCCTGGCTAACCTCAAGCAAAACTAGCTCTATCCTCGTCTTGAAAATTATACACGCTAAGATTTACCCCAAATTTTCCCTTGGCCAGTATGCTGCTGTACTACTGAGCTACATGCCCCTTCATTGTGGGCATCATTAATGGTTCGACCTAGATGTACGAATTGCTATCTCCAACAAAGAAAACACCTAATTTGGAAGTAAAGCATAAAAACTGAACGAAAGAGAATGTATAATGAACAATTTTTTTATGCCAACATTCTACCATATTCCAAAGTTGTCATGTTTGACTTCTAAGTCATTTATATAGATTTTAATCATTGCTTTACATTTAATTGAGTATAATTGCAGCCCAAATAGTTTCATATTTAATCATCCCTGAATTAGGTGTGCTCATGCTCCTAAGTCATGACTTTTGGACCTGTGTGTGGAAGTGCTCATTGCTCTGTTTCCAAAGGTTTTGAAAGTGGTCATTTCAAAAGTCATCTCCATTTCCAAATGTTGTCCTTACCCTGTTTCAGGCAACTAAGACTTCAAAATATTGTGCTCTTGGTTGAATCGAAAATTTTATTTGCATATTAAAGACTGGGAATCCAAAAGGAAAAAGTGGTTCCATTTAAAGATATGTGCAACCTAAATTATCCAAATTCTTTTTATTACACTCCATCCATCTATTTTGTTGCAGTATTCCTAGTCCTTTAGTATTCAATTATAACTCTATAAAATCAAGATGGCCATCCATATTCAAAGGCTTCTGCTTTTCTTTGTGTTACCTTTTAATAAGGATTTCTATTTCCAAGTAATTCAACTACCAAAGGTAGTACATGCGAGTAGAGAAGTAATTCAACTACCAGTTATTCTCCTACATAGTACATGCTTTGATATATTATATCAAAAGTCTTACCAATACAATAACATTGATTGTTGTATGTGGACATTTTTGTTTAGGATGGTCCATTACATAATCAAGATGAAGAGCTGGATCATGCAATTGCACTTTCTCTTTCTGAAGAACTAACCAAACCAAATGGTATATGATGGCAATTTCATTTTTTTACAGTTACTTTTAGTTTAATTATATCATTTAGCTCGATGCTTTTCATATATTCAACTAAAATTTTGTTGCTTAACAAGACTTTGTCATTTTCATGTTTTAGTGAAACTGTTTATGGTTTGATACTCTCATACAACCTTTATCAAGTTACATGCACCCTCATTAGAAAAAAAAAGAGAATTTTGCTTGCCATGACTATCTTTCTTTGTCATTGTTGACTTAAGAAAGTCTTTTAGCTAAGAAACTAGTTTCAAGGTTATGGCATAACTTGTCATATAAATTGAATAGAAGTTATATCCAAAATGTTAACTTGTAAACTAATTAGTTGGTTTTAGGCTTTCCATTTAAAATCTACTTTAGTTTGAACTTTGAATGAGTTGTTCCATAGACTTGAATATTAAGAGATTTTGGTGTAAGGATTAAAAATTAGCCTGTAAGGCCTCTCAGTTATTCATTTATTTTATCTGAATATAACATTTACTATTAAATTAGAACCACTCGGCACAAGTATGTCACAAATCAAGATCATACTTTGTAGAGTGTCGTAGAATAAAAATAGGAGCAAGGACACTGAATTCTTTCAGTTTTCTTGGTTTTTATTCCTTTGGTGTATCTTTGCACCTTTAGGGGCAGTTGCTAGTTTAAAGTCTAATTGTTTAAAGGGTGCTAGCTCAATGGAAGAGCACCTGCTTTACGAGCAGGAGGTTGGTGGTTCGATTCCATCGTGCCCTGATATTCATATATAGGGAATGACGAAGATCAGTTTTTGGTGACGGATGCTCTTTTGACCATCACCAATGAGTTTATGGTGACATTTTTCGACCATCAACAAAATATGAAATGGTGACGGTCAACGAATGCCACCATATATACACATCAATAGTGACGACCATTAAAGGTCCTCCACCATAAATCATTGTTGTTGATATGAAATGGTGAGGGTCACTGTTTGTCATTATAGTCATTATTCGTGACGAACCTTGATGCCACCAATGAGTTTATGGTGACGGTCAATGAACGTCGCCATATATATATGCACCAATAGTGACAGCCATGAAAGGTCCATCACAAAAAATTGTTGCTGTTCATATGAAATGGTGACGGTCACTATCCGTCATTATAATCAATATTCGTGACGGACCTTGAATGTCACCACAACACATACTTTCGGCGACGCCACCTTTGGTGACGTTCAGTTTTTTGGTGATGGAGGCTATTGTCTGTCACCATTGCCCATATGAAATGGTGACGGTCACTATCCGTCACTATAAATCATTATTGGTGACGGACCTTGAATGTCACCACAACACCTATACTTTTGGCGACGCCACCTTTGGTGACGTTCAGTTTTTTGGTGACGGAGGCTATTGTTCGTCACCATTGCTCATATGAAATGGTGACGGTCACTATTTGTCATTATAAATCATTATTGTGACGGACCTTGAATGTCACCACAACACCTATACTTTCGGCGACGCCACCTTTGGTGACGTTCAGTTTTTGGTGACGAAGGCTCTTTTGACCCTCACCAATGAGCTTATGGTGACCATTTTCGCCCCTCACCAATGTGCTTTTTTCTTGTAGTGTAGGATAGACTCCATGAATGTGATAATGACTCAAATCAAATTATTTAAGGCAGGGTGACTCGAGATGCTGCCACACAAAAAGGTTCTGGTGGGGATCATAAAAACATTAGTACAAGATGGTTACTCATGACAAAATCAACACAAGAATGGACAAGTATGAAGGCAAAGTGATGCCCCACGTACCAGTGTTGCAAGTGAAGAAATTAAATTTTAAGGAGTGGTGAAGTGACCCATCTTGGAACAAATGTGTTTGGCTGAAGTATCAAATGACAAAAAACTAAAGGATATCCATTTGAGATCTTAGTGAGAGATTTCCAACGGTATGGATGGTTTTTCAAACTCAGCTACGATTTGGCCACAATGGGCGAAAGAAAAATTTTGGGTTTCTATTTTAATAAGGAATTTTCCCTCGAGATTCACTCATTTGTAAGTATAGCTGTGGTGAATTTAGAGAGGAGAGAAGGCCCTAAATCTTGCGGCGATCGTAGCAGGCAAACCAACTGTTGGAATCAAGATTCGTCAGTTGTAGGTAAGAGGCCTAACCGTACTCTTTGATTTCAGTGGATTGAAAGTTCAGTTTTCAGTAGACCCTTTCTCTTCTTTACGACCAGGTCGCACTTTTTGGGGCAATTTCTGCGACCTAGGTAGTAGGTTTTAGGTAGAAAACTACGACCTATCCCAGGAATTTTCCTCAAAAGTGTGACCTAACAGAGAGGGATATTTCAATGTTGTTTCTTTGCTGAGATTTGGGTTTTTATGTTTGAATGAAGTCTTTCCATTCTGTACACTGAAAAGTAAGATGGTTTTGTGCAAATATGGAAGAATTGATGATCAACTACAGAGAGAGAGAGAGGCCTAGACACATTATGGTCGGAGATCTGGGAGGATCATGGTGTCCGTACTGCATTGGCTAGGTTTAGGGTCCTAAAGTTTGTGGAGAACCCTTTGATGAGAGTTGGAGAGCCCTTATTGGCCTGAATTTTCATTTATTGGGATCTAGACCATGAGGTATTTATAGTGCAAGGGAAGCGGATCAAGTTGACGGTCCAGGATATATATTTTCTGACTGGTCTCCCACCACTTAGGATGGTGGGGAATATGTAGCTATTGTTACTGCGAGGACGGAACAACATGGAGTTTGTAGATCGCCATTGTCGACCAAGTCTCCATGTCAAGGTGACACGGATACCGATCAAGGATCTAAAGAGGTTAGAGACTCGTGTTGTGGCCACAGCAGTGCTTCGAATCCTGGGCAAATAGGGACTCGACCACATCTCTGGGGGTCAGATGATGCTTGTTGAGAGTGTATTGAGTGGGTTCTACTATTGATGGAACCAAATGATGTTGTTGTCACTGAAATGACAGTTTTCGCTATGTAAGTGGTAAGTGAACAATGACTGTGCATATGGCATGATGTTGTGGTCACTCTTCTTTGAGAAGATCCTGACACTCTGACCTCGCATACAGATCTAGGATGGGGCCCCTAGAGAGCCTAGAATGTGCCCCTGGGGGCATCTACTGTGCAGAGGGGGAGGTGGGGTAGTCGCACGGGTGTTCCAACCTAACTTTTTCTCTCATTGGGATTAGATGCCACTATACATAGACAATTATCCCTATAATGGGATGAGTTATCGTGGGGACCTGGACATGCCACTACCGCTTGTTCGAGTATGGGGGCCCGATGGTAACTAACAAGTTGATAATATTTTATGTGCATTTTAAAGTTTCATAATATTGTATATGCTACTGATTCATTTACATTTGGTATGCAGATACAACACCGGTAAAACTGGATGGATACATGGGATGGCCTATAGTGTCGGGAGTTGTAGGACCTATTGTGTCGACGACACCGCAAAATAAGGATGCAGTGGCCCTCCTAGAGGAGATCCTTCGTAGATGTGAGAGGCATCTAACTAGTGTTTCATAGTGTGACTGGAAAGACTTAGATGACTAGTACATAGAGACATGTATTGGTCTATCCTCGGAATTGAGAAGGGTCATGCGGCGCATGGTGATGGCTGGACAATGGATGCGCGATCTATGAGCTGTAGGAGTAGAGCCATTGGCTCGAGATCCTCCAGATAGTGAGTAGGTGTAGGGGCATGTGGTGCCCCCAGTTTTGAGTTTTTGTAACATGCTATGGGTATGTCAAATGTATCAGAGTGGATGGACTCTAAAACATTTTGTACGACACATAGAATGGATATGCATAATTTTTTAAGATTTTTGTTATTTTATTGTGTTTAATGCATGTGCTAAGTGCCAATCTAGAATATTTTTTGCAATGCTATCTACATAGTGATTTTTCACTCTAGGTACATGACTGAATGTAATGATTTCAAATTCACGCATCAAAACCTTCACTCGTAAATATCTTCTAAAAATGATAGGATTATGCACACGATAGACACAATCCAGTTGCATGACAAGAAGCAGGGTATCTAAATGAACATGAAGGTGAAGTATGCGATGGGAAAGGGAAATGACTAATAAAGCTCACACTGCATCATATTTGGCCTGGTTATTGGTGGCAGTACTAATGCATACACCATTCAAGAGAACAAGTGAATGTAAGGGGGTAAAACCGAACCAACCTGCCAAGGCTATATTCTAAGAGTAGTGACTTGCACCATCGGCATAACCGAAATAAGGTGTGGACAGGGGGTCCATATGAAAGGTACCACAAGACAAAAAATGAGAGGATGATGAAAAATTCTGGCAACCTGAACGCAAGGTAGAAATCAAACAAACACTGCTAGAGTGCTTGCTTTGGATATGATGTCTACCACCCACAGACCGAAGGGTAGGTGGTGTGAGGGAGCTACCTTGGGGGTAGCTTATGCTGAAGTCATGAAAGTCACCATAGACACACATGGTGCCATCCCTCTTATGGGTAGGAAAGATGAAGTCAAGGATGGAAAATGCTTCCATGATGTCATCATCACAATAAACGATGGGTTGACTGGTGAAAGGGTAACCATATGACATGGCAAAGCTACCTAACTCATCATCATGAGAAGAAAGTTTCACATGTGCATAATCACGGGGGGTGACGGAAGAACAAGTAGATACAGGATCTGCTGATGTTGACCCCAGGGTGATCACTGAAGGGAGGTCAAGTGAAATAGCAGTGGAAGTCTCAGAGGGAGCTTCCACTATGGATCTCATTAATGATGATAGGTAGAGGATTATGGCCACTAGCTCCATCATCTCGACATCAAGATGGGGAATTTAAATGGGAGGGGGTAAATCCTCAGGTTGGACCGAAGCATACTGTGCAAAAAAGGGAGAAGCAGACTGGTCTTTTTCAATCTCGTACTCCTAAACTAGGTCCATAAAGTCATGGTAATGCGTGAGGTGGGGACAAAAGTGGGTATAATGGCCATGGAGATCACATAAAACACATGGATGGTTGGTGTGGATAGGTTCTTGGCTGCAGTCAAGGAAGGAACAGAGGTTTACGGGACCCTAGACTTAGGGAATGTGAAATTAACCATGGGTTTGATACGAGGCAACTCAGGACAATGATGGGTGGCATGACCAATAACATCACACAAAGCACATGGGGGAGTAAAATTTGGGGGCTGAGGAGGAGCAGATTTTTTCGGGGTGACGTTGTCTCTAGGTGCCTTCTTGTGAGCTTTGGCCCTCTCTCCCGAAGCTGTCACATCAGGAGTGGGTTTTTATTGAGGTGGCTGAGGCATGGAAGCAAGGGGAGGGGTCATGGGGACCAGTTGAACCGGGGTCACAACAAGGTAAGGTTTGGGCTAACCAGGCGGGCTAGTAGTTGGAGGATCATTGTACCAGACTAGGATCCCTAGGGTCAGTTTAGGAAGGGATAAGGTAGCCATAACAGGTACCGAAAATACTCTATGAGGGGGAGCTAGGAATGGTATCTGACTGGAGGGGTAATGGCCAGGCAGGAAAGCTCTGAGATGGTTAAGGCCAGGAGGAACTGTACTAGGAGGTTAAAGAGGCTCATGGGTACTAGCTATAGATGAAGGGCCTAGAGGAGGGGGCCTTGAAGGCTGAGTTGAAGTGCTAGGAGCAGCTTGTGGAGGGCGGGGCTAGTGACTAGCCGAAGCGGGACGCTTGAGGGTGGACTGAGACGATTGCATCATGAAATCATGCGACAAGCTAGGATCAAATATAGGAGGAGAAAGACCAGGGAATGAACCAATAAAAGATGAGTGTTTGTAGACCTGGGGTGAGACACAAGTCAAAGGTTTGACTATTTGTTTGTTGGCCACCGAAGAGATAATGGACTCAGTGGAGGTCCGAGACTTCGGTTCGTAATGTGTCAACTGGTTGATGGTGAAAATATTTCCATTGTGAGGAAAACACATCTTACAGTGAACCATAGCTAAGATATAAAACATCGCATAGGTGTAGCTACTACCCAAAAGAATGTTGTAATCTAAGGGGGCATTAATGCTTCTACGTCAACACAAACAGTATTGCCTGCAAGAGTAATAGTATAATTTTGGAACAGGCCTATGGGTTGGGAAGAGTGGCCATCTCATGCTAAGACAGTGATAGTGGAACGGGCCAACTATGGAGATCCAAGTTGCTTCCAAACTAAAGCGGACATAACATAGGTGTATTCCCCCTCATCAATGATACAACGGGAGACGTTGTCATTCTGGAACTTGACAGGGATTTGGAAGGGGGGGATGTTCTGACTGATAAACATTGAAGATGATCAAATGATCATCTAAAGGATATACAATTCCCATGGAAGTTAGTATATATTTTCATTGTGAAAGGAATGACTGGAGGAGTTCCAGTGTTGAGATGGCCGCAGGAGATTGCGCCAAATCATCTACTATACTATACGAATGGGCAGCTTTTCCAGAAGCAACGTTTTGGCATAATGGTCCCGTAGGGATATTGGTATGAACCTTTGCCTTAGGATGAGGGATCTATAAAGGACCATTGGTTGTTGAAAAAGACTCTGTGGAACTTGAAGAAGGGGGCTTGGGGGCAAACGTAGTGGGATGCTTGTTGTACTAATAGGACCAAGTCTGAAGGTTGAGGTCAATGCTAATGGATTGCTCAGAGTTCATCATGATAATCTGGTAATCAGAGGTACCAGATGGAGGGGGTTGAGTAGCCACCTGACCTTCAGGGGGTTGGGTAGTCATGAATCCTTGCCATGGGAAAAGATTGGTAAACACAGTCGGCTGGATAGGGGTAGCATTTGGAGGAACCTAAGGGGAGGCTTATTGTTGGCACAATGTTGCTTCAGTCTCCCAAATATGACACATCTGAGGTAAAAGAGGATAATTGTGGGTGTAGTGACCATAGACACTGCAATAAGAACAAGGTTTATTCATGAAAACATGCCTATCTTGCTTGGGCTGAGTCCCTTATTACTGGTTAGCAGTGTTAGGTTCATTCCCTTGGGGATTAGGTCATGGATTACCTAGGGCAGATTGATTATGGGTGCCTTTCCTTTTATTTTTGGAAGTAGCAGTATTATTCGCGCCTTGCTATGCATACACCTACCCCTTGGGGGGGTGGTGGTTGTTGTTGCAGGGGTTGAGAAGGAAAAGGAGGAAGGGGTACTAATGTTGGAGGAGCTAGAGCACCAGGCTGTGGATGTGGATAATAAGGATATTGGGAAAAATTGTGGTAAACATGTTGGGAAAAAGGAGAAGGCATGCCATATCTTGGATACATGCTACTAGGAGGGGAAAAAATGCTGGAGGAGCTGGCCCCTCCATGAGGTAAACCATAACCCATGGGAGGATGAGTGTACGGATGATAAAGGGCTCCAATGATACCGTCGGAGGCATGGGATACTCCTAGTGCATTGGCACCACTGGGTCTAGGGAGATCAGGTAAGACAGTATAAACATAACCAAACTGTGTGTAGATCAGGTCATATTTCAACGCAATCTGGAGAGCAGCTTCTTCTGTTTGAGGGAAATGAGATGTGACATATTTTCCAATAGCAGGTAAAAGGGATCTAAGAAACCAGTCCATATAGACACGATCTTCGAAGGTATGGGATCGACATAGGCTCTTTCTTCTCTGCCATTCCTGGACATGGTTGGATAGGTGGGTCATAGACGATTGACGGAAAGAGGTCAAAAGTTCGGTACGATTTTCATAATGAAGGGGAATCTAGTAGTAAGACAGAAAAGGTCGGGCAAGGGTTGAAAATTAGTATGAGAGGTGTTTGGTTCCAATTGATGATGTCAATCAGAGTTCAATTTAATTTCAACCCGGGAAGGTAAAGTTAAAAGTACTTATCTAAAATATATAGATCTAGAAATATTCCTAATTTGTCCAAGATCTTTGGTTCTCTTACAAGAACATATTCGTCAAGATCTCTTCCAACAACTAAACAAACCTAGATCTAACATTCACCAAGATCCTAAGGTTCTCTTACAAGAGCACCTAAATTTTAGGATATCCTCCAATATTAGAACATATAATCAAACGTAGATCTAAAATTTTTCAATATCCTAAGGTTCTCTTACAAGAACACCTGAATTTTAGGATCTCCTCCAATATTATAACATCTAAAAAAAAATTAAAATCCGAAATGAAATAAACCTAAATCTAATAATTGTCTGAGATCTTACAGTTCTCTTACAAGAACACATGAATTGTAAGATCTACTCCAATATTAGAACATCTAATAAAAACTTAAAATCTGAAATGAGACAAAAACCCAAATTAAATTATACCTAAAATAAGCATGTAAGTGAGGCCATGGGGGGCCTCCATAACTCCACGAGCACACCACTTCAAAGGAGACTCAAATGTATAAGCAACAAAATCAAAGTATAATTATTTATTCCAAAATCTCCATCATTATGTACAAAACAACTCTAAGATTACAACTCTAAGATTCTAATATTACAACTCTATAATTCTAAGATTACAAATGGAGGAGATTGTACTCCTATTTATACAATGGGATGAGATAACAAACTCATAATAATGATCCACTAATCTCTCTTTAGTTCCATACATCTCTAAACCATCTAGACACATAACCCCCTTTTTTCCTTGATCTTCTCCATGAGATCATGATCTCTTATCTTATCAAATTCGAATTTGATCATTCAAGGCCACATAAAGGTGTCTTGGAAGCTTCCTTGGAACCTACACATCACAAAAATAAATAATATTTGGAAGAAATAAATGATACCCATTAATGATGAACAATAGGGAAAATAAAGTGACATGGTAGTGAATAATGAGTGATATAATGGAAGCATAGGTGAAAAATGTATGGTAATGAGTGATATTTGTATGACATTTTGATGCCCAAACATACCCCCCAACTGAAGCTCTTACATGTCCTCATGCAAGCTACTACAATGACTTATTTGATTTGATTCTTATATGAGCTTCCTTTTACAAGATGTTTGGCTCTTGTGTAACAACCATCTTTCAATCATGGACTTCCTTTTAACTTTGCACATCTTTTGATAACTTTTATTTTTGCAAAGAATTTGCATATTTGAATGATTGGTTCTTGTGTTTACAATCATTATTTACTTTGTTGAGATATATTTTTAATGATTGGTTCTTGTGTTACAATCATTATTTACTTTGTTGAGATCAACCATTGTTGTGTAACCAGCTCCAAAAATAGAAGAAAAGAGATATCAACGCCTTAGAAATAAGCGACTTCGAGGGGGCAACCTCCAATACATTACATAAATGAACAATTCTTGGATGATAAAATTTACAAAACCTCCTTTCTATATGTAGGAGTCCATGGGGCCATAATGTAATCCTAGTGGGCCACAATGTAATCCTAGCCGACCTAACAATAATAATTTAAGGGCACAATAATAACAAAATGGGGGTTACAAGGGTACAATAATAACAATAAGGGGGTTACACTAACAACAATAAGGGACTATACTAGTAATATAGGGACCTAACATGCCCCTCTCCGTCAAAAAAGTGTTGTTCTCAATGCTTGAGTAGCTCTGGGTGCTTCTGTATAAAATTCTCATCCTCCCATGTAGAATCTTCAGTGGGTAAGTTCTTCCACTTGATGAGATACTCTGAAATTGATCGATTCCGTAGCTGTCGAGTTCTTGTTTCCATGATCGCTTCAGGTTCCAATATGATTTTTCCTTCCTCATCAAGTTCTGGCAATATTGTTTGAACTGGAAGATTTTCACCTATAACCTTCTTTAAGCATGAAACATGGAAAACCGGATGCACTCGCGAAGAAGCAGGAAGCTCCAATTTGTATGCCATAGTACCAATCTTTTGCAACACCTTGTAAGGACCATAGTACTTTGGCGATAATTTACTATCCTTCTTAGCTTGCTTGAGGGACATTTGTTTGTATGGTTGTAGCCGTAAAAATACCCAATCTCCTACATCAAAACTTCTCTCACTGCGATGTTGATCTGCCTGTTGTTTCATTCGATTTTGTGCCAAATTCAGGTTATCCTTTAAGAGTTGGAGAACTTCTTGCCGATGCTCGATGTGATCTTCCACTGCTTGAACCTTCGAATTTTCCCTTAAAGATGATGTGATGGATGGTAGATGATATCCATAAAGTGCCATAAATGGGGTCATTTTTGCTGCAGTATGGAAGGAAGTGTTATACCACCATTCAGCGAGAGGTAACCACTTGACCCATTGTGTTTGTTTATCAGATACAAAGCAACAAAGATATCCTTCCAAACATTTATTTACTATCTCCGTTTGACCATCATATTGAGGATGATAAGATGAGCCATGAGCTAATTGAGTACCCAAACAAGAAAATAACTCCGTCCAAAAATTTCCAGTAAAAATAGGATCTCTGTCACTCACAATGACCCTTGGGATTCCATGTAGCTTTTGAATTCTGTCCATAAATGTAGTAGCAACTGTACTTGCTTTAAATGGATGAGATAATGCACAAAAGTGTGCATACTTGGTAAGTCTATCAACTACCACCATGATGACACTCTTTCCTTCGGACTTAGGTAAACCTGTGATAAAATCCATTGAAATCTCCTCCCAACGTTGACTTGGTATGGATAAAGGTTGTAGAAGTCCCGGGGTCATAATTGTTTCCACTTTATTCTGCTGGCAAACCAAACATTCCGCTTCAAAATTTTGAATATCAGATTTAAGGCCATCCAAAAAAAAATCTTTCTTCACCCTGTGGTAAGTTTTTAAAAATCCTGAGTGTCCTCCTAAAGGAGAAGTGTGCAATTCCAGAAGAATCTTTTGTTTTAGTTGGGAATTCGTACAAAGATATAAGCGATCTTTGTACCATAAGGAATCATTTTTCCAACTAAATGTATCAGATGTACTAGGATCTTGCTGCAACTTTTGAATGAGTGTCCATACATCTTTGTCCTTCTTCCATTCATCTCTTGCTTCGCTTATCCAATCTGGTTGGATAATAGAAATGGCACAAAGCAATGCTTCCACCTCTTCATTCTTTCTTGAGAGTGCATCTGCAACAACATTAAGCTTTCCTTTTTTGTAGATTATTTCAAAGTCATAACCCAACATCTTTGTGACCCACTTTTGTTGCTCTTCTGAAGATAGTCTTTGTTCCAAAAAGTGTTTAAGACTATCATGATCAGTTTTTACCTTGAAGTGTCTTCCCATTAGGTAAGTTCGCCATTTCTTTAGTGCATGCAGTATTGCTAACATTTCCTTCTCATAAGTAGGTTTCTGTAAATACTTTCCTTTGATTGGACGACTTTCAAAAGCAATGGGTCTTCCTTCCTGCATTAAAACTGCACCAATTCCATTTCCCGAGGCATCGCATTCCACAATAAAGGTTTTTGTGAAGTCTGGTGTAGCTAAGACCGGTGCTAGGCACATTGCCTCTTTAAGACGTTCAAAGGCCTTAGTTGCTTCAGGAGTCCATGAAAATGCATCTTTCTTCAATAATGTTGTTAGAGGTGCTGCTATTCTCCCATAATTCTTAACAAACTTGCGATAATACCCCGTTAACCCGAGAAATCCTCGCAACTTCTTTATGGTTGTGGGGACTTTCCATTCCTTAATGGCTTTAATTTTGTTAGGGTCTACTT
Source organism: Pinus albicaulis (assembly GCA_034641835.2). Classification (NCBI taxonomy): domain Eukaryota; kingdom Viridiplantae; phylum Streptophyta; class Pinopsida; order Pinales; family Pinaceae; genus Pinus; species Pinus albicaulis. The sequence goes on along the minus strand of CM076582.1, from coordinate 678,309,134 downwards.
TAACACCCTCGTGAGATACAATATGACCCAGATATTCCACCTCTTGTACTCCAAAGAAACATTTGGATGTTTTTGCATATAATTGTTTCTCCTGCAATAGTTTGAGCACGCTGTCAACATGGTCAACATGATCCTTCCAATACCTACTGTAGATTAGTATATCATCAAAAAATACTAGCACAAATTTTCTAAGGAAGGGTTTGAAAATGGAATTCATCAACCCTTGAAATGTAGAAGGTGCATTGGTAAGGCAAAAAGGCATGACGAAAAATTCATAATGACCCCCATGAGTTCGAAATGCTGTTTTTGGAATATCTTCAGTCTTCATTCTAATTTGATGATATCCTGAACGAAGATCCAACTTGGTAAAATAAATTGCTCCATGTAATTCATCCAATAATTCATCAATCACAGGAATGGGGAATTTGTCTTTAATGGTGAGCTTATTGAGCTCTCTATAATCTGGACACATTCACCATGATCCATCCTTCTTGTGTACCAATACTACAGGAGCAGAGAAAGAACTTTGACTAGGTTGAATTATACCTGCCTCTAACATTTATGCAATCATACGTTCAATTTCGCTCTTTTGGAAGTAATGATATATATAAGGCCTGATATTTGGAGGAACACTTTCTGGAATCAAATTAATAGCATGATCATGATCACGAATAGGTGGGAGTCCTTTGGGAGTTTCAAACACCTTGGAATGATTGTCCAATACTTGTTGGAGATCTGTAGAAATAGATGATTTTGATGTCGGAACTTCTAGTGAGCATAATTGTGCAATTACGCCTCGTTTTTCTTTCTTTAGAAGATTTTTCATGACATTAGAGCTTATTATCCTTCCCGGCTTCCCTTCAATACCCCTTAATTCGACTTCCTTTCCTTCTGAAAAAAATTTCAAGAAAAGTTCTTGAAAATTAAAAGCTATCGTCCCCAAATATTGTAACCATTGTACTCCTAGTACACCATCAGCACCTCCCATAGGAACGGAAAGCATTGGACTAGTCAATACATATTCTCCCATGGTTAGCGCTATATTGTGGCATTTTCCAGAGAAATTTATAGTTCCTCCATTTGCAACCATCACTTGACATTTTGGTGCTGGGTATAGGAAACAATTTAATTCCTTGGCTACCTTACAATGAATAAAATTATGGGTGCTACCTGAATCAATCAACACTATTACCTTTTTCTTCTTGATTTGCCCTTGTATCTTGAGAGTTTGAGGAGTGGTAATTCCTACCAGTGCATTACACGATATGGTCGGATTCATTTCTTCCTCTTCTAGGGCTGGTTCCAGGTGTATATCCTCTTCTTGTTCATTTTCTTCTTCCTGTTCACAATATATGTAGAATAATTTCTTCTCAGCACACTTATGACCTTTAGTGTATTTTCTATCACAACTATAGCAAAGCCCTTTTGCTCTTTTTTCTTCCAATTTTTGTGGTGTCAACCTTGTAGGTTGTGGAAATCTAGGCATAGCAACACTTCTTTATAGAATTGAGTGGTAGGCTTCCTTGTCGCCATAATTTTACATTCAACTTTTCTTGCCAACCTGAATGCCTTCTCCAATGAATCAGGTTCCAGAACGCGAACTTCATGTTGTATATTATCCCTTAAAGTGCCTATGAAGAGATCAATCCTGTGTTCCTCTGGAATATCAGTTACTCTTATATTCAATTTTTGGAATTCATCAATGTGCTGCCCCACTAAACCCTTTTGTTTGAGATTTATCAATTGACTAAAGAAGGTGTTGCTCTTTGTATCCTCATAATGTGCTATCATTTCTTCCATAAAAATTGACCAAGTGACAATATTTTTACAGGAGAAAAGCCATCAATACCATACAAATGTATTTTGTTCTAAATGTAAAGTTGCAATGCGTACCTTTTGTGTGTTTTGCACATTATGGAGATCAAAATATTGCTCCATCTGTAGTATCCATGTTACAGGATCCTTTCCATCAAACTTCCTCATATCCATTTTTGGAATATGGTGGTTCTTCCTACCAACATTAGAGTTTATCAAATCACAATTAACATTGATTTTTTTCTCATCATGAGGTTCTTCTACTATCTTTTCACCATTAGGAAACCTTTCTTGTATCAACTTTGTCAAACCTTCGATGTCTGTTTTTAGATCATTCTTCATGTTTTCCATCTTAGCTTCCATGCCAACTTCCATGCCATCCATCTTAGCTTCCACGCCATCCATCTTCTCTTCCATGCCTTTCTTCAAAACTTCCATTTCATTTTTTGTTGCTCTTTGCGAGAGTGAAATTTGTTGCACTTGCTCTTGTAATTTTGATAGATCATGTTGCAATTCTTCATCTTCATGAGTCATAGTAGACCCTTCTGAAGGCTTAATGGGTTTTGAATTATTTTTACGAGGCATATTTTAGAACCCAATACTGATATGCCCTTGGAATCAATTCAAATTGATTCTTCAAACAAGACTTATGCAATTCGGAAAAAAAATACACACCTTTTTCTTGCTTTTGAGGAGCTTCATATTGAAATTTGATTATCTCTATGATTGTATAACTTCAATATTTTAATTTCAGCAATAACGTAGCCCTCTGAATTATCTTTCGAATGCCACAGTTCTGACCTGATTTGGATTCTCCAAGACAAAGTTGTGTCCAATCTCCCACAATGACCTAATTATGGACTGGTTCAATAGAGCGAACTTGTACGAATTTCCACGTGTCACTGTTTCGTCCTTTGTCTCTGAAATTGATATCCAAGAAACTATATTCTGTGTACTTGTGACCACTTTTTATGGCACTCCAATCCGATACCCAGAGAGAGAGTTATTGAACTTTTCCCATGATCACCTCTTTGAGATGAAATTGAGGAGCCTAAAAAAGAACTACCTTCCACAGATCATATCTCCAAAAATATTGTGAACCAAGCTCTGAAATGTTTTGACGAATTTCCTGAAGATTTCAGCTTCGCACCATATTAATTTCAGATTCTTAACCTTCGTATAGAAATATTTATAGCACATATGCCACAATGACCTGTTTAGGAGCCTGAAAACAGACCTAACTTCCACAGATCATATATCCGAAAATATTGCGAACCAAGCTCTAAAATTTTTAGACAAGCTTCCTTAGGATTTTGGCTTCATACCCTGAACATTTACGCTTCTGAAACTTCATAGAAACAAAGTTATAGCGAAAATTCCACGATGACCTGTTTGGAGCAGTGAAACCCTAGAATCCAGAGCTCTGATACCAAATGTTGTGTAACCAGCTCCAAAAATAGAAGAAAAGAGATATCAACGCCTTAGAAATAAGCCACTTCGAGGGGGAAACTTCCAATACATTACATAAATGAACAATTCTTGGATGATACAATTTACAAAACCTCCTTTCTATATATAGGAGTCCATGGGGACATAATGTAATCCTAGTGGGCCACAATGTAATCCTAGCCGACCTAACAATAATAATTTAAGGGCACAATAATAACAAAATGGGAGTTACAAGGGTACAATAATAACAATAAGGGGGTTACACTAACAACAATAAGGGACTATACTAGTAATATAGGGACCTAACAACCATTTTTAAGAAGTCATTTGATATGCTCATCATTTTGTAGTCGTTTTTATTGTGGGAATACTATGTGGCTTAAGATGCAATATGAATGAGAGAAAGAAATGAAGTGTGAAATTCCCTATCCCCCCCTCCCCACCCCCCCACCCCCCAAATGATGGTTTTTGGAAACTCTTAATGAGAAATAGAATAGTGAAATAGTGGAATATTTTCCAAATATCATCATTTTAGCATCTAAAAATAATTTCAGGATTAAAGGTTAGAAAAAATCATACCTTACTTACCTAAAGAAGTGGATGAATCATGCATGTTAAGCTGCTCCAATTCTAATCTGAAGCTTCTTCTGCAATTTGTGGATGAAAGATCGATGTGTATTGTCGTATCTACTGCTGGATCTTCTGCTGGATAGTATGATGAATCTGATGAGTCTGCTGAATATGGTTGAAAATGTGTAAGGCTTCGAAGGTATACGAAATATAGAAGTTACATTTTTTTTTCCAAACTTATTTATTGTCTTGTCCTTAAGTTATAACAAAGTGAAAAACAATGAAAGGAAATCTGCTTCATCTTCTACAAAATATGGGTCTTCAAGTATTCAACGCTCGATGGCACAAATCTTTCTATGTGAATAAATGTCTTGTTGTCAAACATAACAAGAAGTTGTTGAATTAGTGGCCATTAATGAATGTCACTAGCCAACACGAGAACTCCCACCACTGATTCCAATGGGAGTCAAGATGCCTAACACATCTTTCTAGGTACAAATAAGTTTGTTTTGGTCGAGTCACCTACAATATCCAGTGAACAAGGGATATTAATGTACTCCCATTGTTCATTGGAAAAATTTCTTGCCATTAAGGCATGCAAGCCTCTATGTGTTTTTAGAAAAAAAAAATTAGATGCAAGCAATATGACTTAATGATATGTAGAAGTAGGGTTTTATTGGTGGGAAATGAAAAATGCTAGGAAAAAGGAAATGGAAATGGAAAATGGAAAGAAGTTTGTATGTGAACTTCTTTTCTTTTATTGGTGGGTTAGGAATGGAGAAAATGTAATGAAGTGTATCTAGTAATGGAAGATGGATAATGACTCTTGTTGGAAAAGAAAAATGGATTATGGCATGCAAACTCTCAAATATAACAAATCCGCTCCTTAATTTTGGACTACTTGCTAGAACAGCTGAGTTTGACCAGCTTTGACCATCCACCTGTAGACATCGAATTCAAATGTGGATATGTATTTCACCATCCTTGTACATTTAGGAACAAACCTCATGTCTTTGAATTTTGCTATCTGTCATGCAACATGTCAAACGATTAAGATATTACAAGAAGTTGCAAGAACTTGTAATATTATGGAAATTTCGTTTATAATCATGTATTGGTTCTTTAGAATTTCTCATGAAATTAGTCGTTTGAAGACCAAGTGTGCACTAAATGTAATCTCCTTACTGATCACTTGATTTACCTGTAACCTGTGAAAAAAACTTGGCACAAAGAAAACATAAGTGTGTTCAAGAAGAAATGGCTAGTTCCTTCATGATTCTTACGAAAAAATTGTGTACCAAATAAAACAAATCAAGGACAATCAAAGTGTTGAAATTGACTCAATGATGATATTAATATCAATCCATTCTTAAAGAAATAACTATTGAAGAGTAAATTTACTCCCTGTTTGAAGTCGTGTTCCAGTTCTTTGCACGAGCACGGCAGATTGTATGACAATTCTAAAAACCCAACATACTTTTATTTCCCCCTCTAACTAAAAATATGGCATTTCCTCATGCAATTTAGTCATTTTATGAATTTTATGTGGGGCAAAGTTGTTTTTTTTTTTTAAGTGAAAACAAAAAATTATTTACTATGTTTTTTTTTTTTTAAATAAGAAAATTAAAAAGAAAAATTATTTTGTCAACAAATTTAAAAACAAAATTTTTAATTTGTTGATTTTTTTTATTTTTCTTTTATCAAAAATAATAAATAAAGAAACAAATTTTTTTTATTTATGTTGATTTTATTTATTTATTTGTTATATATATATATATATATATATATATATATATATATATATATATATATATATATATATATATATATATATATATATATATATATATTTCACAACAAATTAAAAAACATAAATTTTTTAATTTATTGTTTAAGTTGAGGTTTTTTTTTTTTTCTTTTAATAAAGAAATAATTAAAATGAACAAAAATAGATTTATTTATTTAAAAAAAAAAAAATGAAATGAAAAACTAATGAGGTCAATTAGAGCACATCAACAACATTACCAATGGTTTATGTGTCTTTCTCTTGATAGATATTTTTTCTGCATCTTTCAATACAAGGTTCATGCAGTCATCAAATCCGATGATGCACCCTTTGATTCTCAAATCCTTTTGTTCAAACATCCAAATCTGAATGTGAGATTTACTTTCTAGGAAGCGAAAAATCAAATTGACGGGCTGGGTCATAATTCTCTGCACTCGGGTAGTTGCCATGGCTGCTCTGTGTTGGGGTTTTCTTCACTCTACTGTTCGTTTTGTAGTGATGATAAAAAAACCAATTAACTCACCCAGGATCGCTGAACATGAGCTAAGTGGAAAGGTTCAGCCCAGACCCATTCAACAGCCTCGTAGCAGAAGAAGATCCGTAATTCCCAGTGCTGAAATCCTGGCACAAAAATCAGAACTGGGTGCAATCTGCTAAATTAGGCTCGAAAGAACCCCAATGTTATCCTAAACCGCTGCAAATTTCAGGAAATTTCTCACATGTGACCTAATTAACCCCGTTCCCGAGAAAACCCATGTCTCATTTTTTTTTAATTCATCCTAGTTTTCTCATAAAATCCATTTTAAATCCACGTGTTGAGATTGGTATGATTTCATGAAGATTTTGGCAACATAAATCAAGTTCTTTCTCTCGTTTAGCCAATGAGATTGTATTCGATCTATTACAATGGCTAAGGAATTTGTATTTCAATCAACAATTGTCGTCTTCTATTCCACGTAGTGTGTCAGAAGGCAAATGGATTAAAACAGTAAAGGTTTTTCAATCTCTAGCTAGGTCCTTTTTGTTCCATTCCAAGCATTGATTTTCTCCCCTAGTAAAGGATGATGTTCCATGTATTTACGAGGCATTCTATGGAGAGAAAATTCATGATTTCAAAGATGTTCTTGAGTAGGTAGGATTGATCACGAAGGTTTGAGAAGGATGCGACGTTATATAGTTGATCATCATATTCGAGTGCATACAGATTTGAGAGCCATAACCAAGTTGTATAAGTATCTAAAGGCTTCAAAATGGGTGCCTCATGGAAGTAAGGAGTTGCTAATTTGGATTCCAACTGAACAAAAATGGATATTGGAAAAATCCTGTGTAATTCATGATATAGATGGGATTTTTAAGTTGGGGCTAAAGGTCCTAGATAACTGGTACGATGATTAATTTCTCGAGTTCTTTTCAAATTCTCTTGGTGTGCCCATCTATCCAGAAATTCAGGACTAGTACTGTTGGCTGTTGCAGTATTAGGCAGACAGAGACTACCATGAAATAACTGAATTAGGATGTTGCTTGGTTTGGAAGCACATTGTAAGAAATTGGTCGTGCTCCTCCTCGTCCTCCCCTATAAAATACTATCTTCGAACCAGTTGTAAAGTCCTAGTCCATGCAAATAATGGAAATATTCAGGTAAGCAGCCTAGGCCATGCATTTGTTCCTGACGACTTACAACTCGAGAAGTTGTTCAAGGGAGTTGCAAATTTTACTTGGCACCCAAATCCTTCTCATGCTCAAATACCTTTGGACATTTTATCCTCAGTTTATAACCATATGGGGGTTCGAAATATATCTCAAGCTGTTATCAAAACTAAGATTTCTGTGTCTCGAAGGATGCCTTTTCAGAAGCTGCAATCAGGGGAGGGGTTATTAGGGATGGGATTGTTTAGAATACTTCTTGCATATATTGCAAACCCTTCCTTCAAGTTTATTGCTAACAAGAGACATCAACTTGTCAAGACTCTCATTGATTTCCTAGTCTATGGAGTGGTTGAACCACTCAGGATGGAATACTTATTATTTTGTGAGAAATTTTTATTTTTTTGTATTTTTCTTTTAATTAAAATTAAAATAAAAGTAAATTTTAATTTAAGATGATCTTTTGTTCATTCAAAAATTCTTTATTGTCATATCGCAAATCAATTTTATAGCGAGAGTATTTTTATTTAAAATAAATCGATAAATTTTCTGATCTTCCTGATCGCACAAAGAGCAGGAAGAGAGCATACTAATCTCTTGATTTGTTTTTATTTATGCAGGTTAGCGTGGATGGCTAATAAACACAATCAAGATTTGTGAAAAAACCTCGCATATTCTACACTCTTTCTACAATGCCGCGGAGGAATTTAGACTCTCAGAGAACAAATCCTTCCGATAATCAAGCTCCTGGCTTACCCGTGATACAGAAACAAGATATAGAAATGCGATGATTTGTGTTCTCCTTGATGGAAACCTACTTGATGAAGTTGATGGTAACCTACTTGATGAAATAATATTGTTGGCAATATGATGCAGAGTGTTTTCCTTGATGGCAACCTACTTGATAAAGTTGATGACAACCTTCTTGACGAGTTAAAGGGGAGATTGTTGGCAATGTGATACAATGTGTTGACTTTGATGGAATCTGATTAATGAAGTTGTTTGGGATGAAAACTGACTTGATGAGTTTTTAATAATGTAAATCTGATGTATCTACAGATTAGTTCAGAAGTAGTAGAAGAAAGGAATTCAGAAAGTGCCAGAATAATGTTGAAAAAAGTATGTCACAATGCATACGTGGATTTGTTAAAGTGAAGTAGCGTATGCACGCAGAAAAGTACGTGCCAAGTTGCGTATGCCATTTTGCACTCCAAATTTAGAATACCAAGGGGTGTTACCATAGTATTGACCCATTGTATTGAGCGCTGGATTATCTATTTGATCCCGTCCATGAATACCATCGGAAGTGGTGTGGTTTTGGCTCATGGTATTGATAAAGGCTAAACATATATAAGGGGTAAAGAATAATAGTGCAAGGGGTGAATGAGTAAGGGTTGTGAATGAATAAATCTCTCTAAGGAATATCTGCATGGATGAACTCTGTTCTTGATTGATAGATCTGAATCTATGATGTACCTATGAAGAAAATGATGAAGAGGGATCTCTAGATCTGAAATGTATATGTATTTTCTAGATCTGTTTATGGAATGTTTAGATCTGAGTTGACGTGAAATACTTTCTGAAGTAAAGGATGAAATCTGAGTTGTTTATCTAATCTGAAGAGCTGCACAGTCCTGAAAAGTTACAGATGTATACGCAGGTTCGCTTCAGTAAAAGCGCGTGTATACGTGGATCTGCTTAAGGAAAAGCGTGTATGGGCAGAGAGGGTTTTCTGAATAATTCACAGAAGTATACGTGTGTTGGTCTGCATGAAAGTGCGTACATACACAGGCTCAGTGAAGTAAAAGCGCATATGGAATCTAGGGTTTGCTGAAGTAAGTGGAATGAAATGTCTGATCTATTTTGTTGTTTTACAGTTATCTGTCAATGATGTATTCATACAGAACTGGGTTGTTTGAATGATGAATATGTTGTTGATTATGTTAATTGAAGATCAAGTTGTTGGTTGATTGGTTGATGATTCAATGAATGAATTGATGGGGTTATAAGTTTCAGTTTGATGAATGTTGAGCTTAAATGTGTGGAGTGGGTCCAGTCTGAAAATATGATGAAAATAGTCATATGTTAAAGTTTGTGATGGAAGTCGTTGGAATTCGAGCTAAATTGATGAAATGTGGTCCATGGTGGTGCCGAGGGTCGGGGCTCTCTCAAAGTAGCTGTAGCTCCTTCAGAATAAACCAGTGTGTGTGGCTCCCTTCAATGAGAGGTACTGTAACGAGAGAGAAGGCTAGCTTCCTTGCCATGTGGGTGTCTGTAGCTGCAGAGTCTGCGCCAGTACATGGTTGTACGATGTTTTATTTATAATAAAATATTGAAGACTGAGACGACGACAACGGTGGTTTTCTCCCAAATTGGGTTTCCACCTTAAATCCCGGTGTTCATGTGTGTTGCTTATGTGTGATGATTTATTCTATTCTTATTACACATGTTTACTGCTTACTAAACATCTAATGAAGGAATGATGCAATGATCTAAGCTAAGAATTATCATCATAATGAAATCTCTGTTAATACACGAGTTTTATTAAGGATATCCGCGTGTATACGTGAGTTGGCTTCATTAAAGTAGTGTATGGGTTTTAGAGAAAGAAAAAGTAAAAAGTTTTTAGTCTGCACTAAATACTGATTCACCCCCCCCCCGCTCAGTATTTTTCCCAACAATTGGTATCAGATCAGGTCCTTCTGTAGAAGCTTGATCGCTTGAAGGAGATCTGTCACAATGGGAAGGAAGCAAAAGAATAAGGCTACTCAAAGAAAGGAGATATCTCAGAAAACATTTGCAGTAGAAAATGAAGAAGATAAAACAGGTATTGAATGTGGTTCTTGTGATTCACTTTCTTGTGCATACAATGGTGAAAATAGTGAAAGTAAAGTTATGGATCTAGAAGAAGCTCTCAAGATTAAATTTGAAGATCAACAAAGATCATTTAAAGAGAGAGAAGTTATCTACAATGAGATGATCTCTCAAATGAAAGGACAGATAGAAATACTAAATGGTCAGATAGACAAGTATCAAAGGTTGTACAATTATGCAACCAATCGAAATAAAAGACTTGAAGCAGAAATCATCGATCTAAATGAAGATCCGGAAAAATCAAATAAGAAGAATGAAGAACTTGAAGCATAAATCATCTCTCTAAAAGCAGATCTTGAAGCATCAAATAAGAAGAATGAAGAACTTCTACAAATTTTTGAAGAACAAGAAAATGGGTTGAAAGAAGAGATTTTAAAACTGAATGATCAAGTAGAAGAAGGAAGAAGGGTCGAAGAAAGTATGAAGAAGCAATGCCAAAGATTGGAGGTTGAGGTAAATATTTTGAAAGGTAAATTAGAAGAAAAAGATAAACTCTTGAGGTTTCAAGATAGTACTAAGATTCTGGACAATATTCTTAGTAGTCAAAGGTCTCCCTCTGTTAAATTTGGTCTTGGTTTTCATGAAACTGTTAAAGGAGAATCTAGTTCGCAAGGAAGTGCTAAAGATTCAAAGGATATCAATGCAAAACCTGAAGTGTTGGAAGAAACAAAAGGTCAACCGACAATCATGAACTCTCGAAAGAAAGCATTCCCTCCTAACTATAGAAGCATCAATAGTGTTGAATGCTTTAAATGTCATAATCATGGACATGTTGCAGCCAATTGCAGAAGCAGATCATTTCAGTCACATAAAAACAGATTCTACACAGAAAGGTACTCTGGTTTCTTCAAAGGATATTATTTTTCATGTAGCAAGTATGGTCATAAAGCAGTTGATTTCTATAGAAGGAAAAATAAAACAACACATTATGATCCTTATGCTTACTTTTCTGGTCACGCAAGATTTTATGCTTGTAACAAGTATGGACATGTAGAAAAAGAATGCAGGATGAACATATCTGAGAAATTAGAGAATTTTCAGCACACTAAAAGAAATTTCAAGCAAAGCTAGAAAAAGAAGGAGGACCAATCAGAAACGTAGGGAATATTGACCCTACTGCAGTCATCCGCTTCTAAAGCTTATTTCTCATAATGACTGCATGAATGATGTGAGATACATTCCGGGGATTAGTAATGTATCATCACAAGGGGAGCAATGTATGATGATTCCCATGGTTGGTTTGGTAATTCTGGTTATGTTTATTTCTGACAGTGCATCTGATGTGAAGAAGACAGGTATAGGTGGTACAAATTTAGGGGGAGATGAAGTTGTGGAAACTTTCAGTGTTTCACTTTCCATACGTGGGTTTAGTGAACTAAATCCGCGTATACATGCTAGTTCTGCTGGATACAGTCGCGTATTCTTTTCTGATAAGAAAAACTGTAAGATAGCTAAATATCAGGAACACAGGTTCAAGGGGAGCATCAGTCTAACATCTATTGATTGAATTATTGGCATTGTATCTGATTATTCCTTAGTTCTTGCTCAAATTATGATGACATGATATATGGTTTCTTATGATGAGATTATGAATGAACCATAATTTTTTTTTTCTGAAGAATATATTTTTCTTTCACACATGGATAAGATGGAAGTCTTATGATTTAGAGATAAGGATAGATCATGCAGAGTTTGTTGCTGATGACTAGTGACACGATTGATATCTTATATACATAATTCCTACACAAATTTGATTGTGAAATAAAGATAAATCATGAAGATCTTGGTGATATCGGATCACATGGATGATTGCTTAATAAATATTTTCTATTGAAGAAGTTGTTCTGGTCTGATAATTCCTCTTGGGAAGAATATGATGCTGCAAAGAGTCTGAAGGCTTGGTTACTAATGTGCTTATGCTACAAATGTTGGATGACACTTGAAAACACAACTACATTGTCCTATCTTTCTTCTCTCATATATTCCAGGGAAGCGTTCGAATATCTTAGACAGAAGTTGAGAGTAGTCTCTGCCATGCAGAGGATCAGATCTGATTAAATTTCAGAAGATTAAGTTGGATACGTGGATTTCCTGAAAGACAGTCACGTATATACGCGAGTTCATACACAGAAAACTCAGTATGGGTATTTTCTGACAAAATTCTTCTGGGTCAGCATTCTTTCAGCATAGCTGCAGTGCTGTTTGGGATCTCTAATGCTGTATGGTATCTTTGATGATGTTTCAGCTCTTATATTTCTATTTCATTCTCTGATATTGGGTGAATATTCCTTGATGATTGGCTGTTGAAAGTGTTCAGGTTGCACAAGCTAAGGAGGAGTTTGGTCATATGGAAAGGATGCATTGGATGCCCAGTTTCAGGGGGAGCATTAGCCTTACTGAATGTAATGCATTGTTGGCATCATGATGATTCTAAAATATGATCTCTCTCTTGAGGTCTTTTTGGTCCTGATTATAAAAAGTCATATGTTTATTTTGATGAAAAGGTCAAGTTGAGACCTATGATGTAAAATTGTAATATTCGGTCATGTAAGAACTTGAGTCAAATTTGTAAACCCACTTGGCTGGGTAATTGAGTCAAAATATGTAAACCCACTTGGTTGGGTACTTGAGTCACATATGTAAATCCACTTGGTTGGATCATTGATGTAAGTATGATTCCTTGGTGATAGGAAAGGTCTTAGAGTAATGTACTTCATTAAAAAATATGTTGAAGATTCAACATGAACTCAGGAGGAGCACGGTAACTTCAGTACACATCAGATCAACTAAGATCTTCTTTCTACAAGGGAAGAAAAACCTTGTTTTGGTTTTGATCTGTCTTTTGCCCTTGATGTCAAAAGGGGAGAGCGTCTTGATGTTTGAATAAGGGGAGAGTATTTGATCTGCCATTTGCCCTTGATGTCAAAGGGGGAGAGTATCATGGTGTTTGAATACTGGTTATAATCAATGTATCTATCTGTTGTGGTGATCAAACACCATCATGGTTGCCATCAAGTCCAAAGGGGGAGATTGTTGGCAATATGATGCAATGTGTTGTCCTGGATGGCAACCTACTTGATGAAGTTGATGGTAACCTACTTGATGAAATAAGATTGTTGGAAATATGATGTAGAGTGTTGTCCTTGATGGCAACCTACTTGATAAAGTTGATGACAACCTTCTTGATGAGTTAAAGGGGAGATTGTTGGCAATGTGATACAATGTGTTGACTTTGATGGAATCTTCTTAATGAAGTTGTTCGTGATGAAAACTGACTTGATGAGTTGTTAATAATGTAAATATGATATATCTACAGATCAATTCAGAAGTAGCAGAAGAAAGGAATTCAGAAAGTGCCAGAATAATGTTGAACAAAGTATGTCACAATGCATACGCGGATTTGTTAAAGTGAAGTAGTGTATGCATGCGGAAAAGTACGTGCCAAGTCACATATGCCCTTTTGCACTCCAAATTTAGAATACCAATGGGTGTTACCATAGTATTGACCCATTGTATTGAGCACTGGATTATCTATTTGATCCCGTCCAGGAATACCATCGGAAGTGGTGTGGTTTTGGCTCATGGTATTGATAAAGGCTAAACCTATATAAGGGGTAAAGAATAATAGTGCAAGGGGTGAATGAGTAAGGGTTGTGAATGAATAAATCTCTCTAAGGAATATTTGCATGGATGAACTCTGTTCTTGATTGATAGATCTGAATCTATGATGTACCTGTGAAGAAAATGATGAAGAGGGATCTATAGATCTGAAATGTATATGTATTTTCTAGATCTGTTTATGGAATGTTTAGATCTGAGTTGAGGCGAAATAATTTCTGAAATAAAGGATGAAATATGAGTTTTTTATCTGATCTAAAGAGCTGCACAGTCCTGAAAAGTTACAGATGTATATGCAGGTTCGCTTCAGTAAAAGCGCGTGTATATGCGGATCTGCTTAAGGAAAAGCGCGTATGGGCAGAGAGGGTTTTCTGAAGAATGCACAGAAGTATATGTGTGTTGGTCTACATGAAAGTGCGTACATATGCAGGTTCAGTGAAGTAAAATCACGTATGGAATCTAGGGTTTGTTGAAGTAAGTGGAATGAAATGTCTGATCTGTTTTGCTATTTTACAGTTATCTATCAATGATGTATTTATACAGAACTGGGTTGTTTGAATGATGAATATGCTGCTGATTATGTTAATTGAAGAAAAAGTCGTTGGTTGATTGGTTGATGATTCAATGAATGAATTGATGGGGTTATAAGTTTCAGTTTGATGAATGTTGAGCTTAAATGTGTGGAGTGGGTCCAGTCTGAAAATATGATGAAAATATGCCGACAAGTTGTGTTGTATGGAAGTTGTTGGATCCAGTATGAAAATTAATGAAACGTGGTCCATGGTGGTGCTGAGGCTCGAAGCCTTCAGTGAGGGGTTTTTAGCTCCCTTCCAGTGGTAGATGGTAAATGAGTGCAGGGGGTAGTGGCTCCCTTCCAGAAGAGGCTGGTAAACGAGAGTAGGGGATAGTGGCTCCCTTCCAGGAGAGGTTGGTAAACGAGAGAAGGTTGTAGCCTTCTGCAGGTGGGTGCCTGCGTGCTGGTATGAGTTTGCGCCAGTACATGGTTGTACGATGTTTTCTTTATAATAAAATATTGAAGACTGAGACGACAACAGTAGTGGTTTTCTCCCGAATTGGGTTTCCACCTTAAATCCTGGTGTTCATGTGTGTTGCTTATGTGTGATGGTTTATTCTGTTATTACTACACATGCTTACTGCTAACTTAACATCTGATGAATGAATGATGCATATATTTAAGTAAAGAACTAAATGCATAATAATATATATGTATATATGCAAGTTTTATGAAGGTTATCCATGTGTATACGCGAGTTGTGTTCAGTAAAGTAGCGTATGGGTTTTAGAGAAAGAAAAAGTAAAAATTTCTGAGTATGCTCTAAATACTGATTCACCCCCCCCCCCCCCCAGTATTTTTCTCAACACACTCTTTCTGCAATGTCGCGGGGGAATTTAGACTCTCAGAGAACAAAGCCTTTCGATAATCAAGCTCCTGGCTTACCCATGATACAGAAACAAGATATAGAAATGCGATGATGAAGCAAATCTTACTATGCCACTAAATTTATTCATTTGTTCATGATGATTTTTTTATTATTATTTGTTTAAAAAAAAAAACTAAACTAAAAGAAAATTCTACGAGGAAATTCTATGAGATCTCATTTTATTTTCCTAATTTATTCTATATAACTTCATTGAAAGATCTTTTATTTCCTAGGTATAAGAATGCTTCCAGTGAAGCCATCTACGGATTAAAAATTCAAACATGCTCACATCAATATTTAAAATTTTTACTTGATTGTTTACAAGGATGTGAGTAACCTGTCTTATTCTTGGAGTTGGCACAAGGTTCTTTTGAAACCAATCTTCATTATTGTTCTTGCTCTCCAATAATTACCTATTTATCATCTTCAAATTTTTCATCCGTAGATGAATTATTAAGAAATGGGGGGGTTTAAAATTGAATTTAAATTAACTATGTGCGAAAATAAACAAATAAAAAATGCTCCAAACATTGAACTTCCTTTATGAATCTGCTATCTCCAAGTTCCACAAATTAGTCCATAAAAACAAATGCATAAAATAATTACTAAATCATTCTAGTTTCACTTGTTGAAAATGCAGCAAGATGATGGAGCTTAGTGAAATGAAGTCGCCTTCACTAAGTGGGCCTGCAGGCAAATTCTGGCGCAAAGTCTATTTTTAGACTATGTCTATTTTTAGACATATGGAGCATGGTCCGGGATTGCAGTATGTTATTCTTGGAGTATTGGTCATGTTGGTAAAAATATATGGACCTCTATTTTTTGGACCTATAGGTTGAAGTCTATTTTTAGACTGCCTCTCCTTAAAATAGGGAAGTCAAATATTATGTACCCTTAACAATATTTGGACTCTAAACTTCAGTTTACTCTCTTGGAGCACTTCAGTTCGAGCCTTGGAAGTGGCTCATGCATCTGACAGAGGAATTACACTATTCCTAGGGTTAGGTGAGCTCATGCATGGTTGACTTCAGTTAGGAATTTAGTGGCAGAAGTTTGGTGGAGTTAATGAGACAGCTAGTGGAGTTGTGTTCGGTTTAACTTAGTTGAACTAGTTGAGATTAGTTTAACTAGCTAATCAACTAGTAATGAGTGGAGTGAATTAAATTTTATTTAATTCATTAATTAGTAACTCATTATTCAACTCAAGAACACATCAGTTCACTACAGTGCATGGACAGTTCAGTGGAGACCAGTGAAAGAGGTAGATGAAAGGGTTGAGTTAGCTATCAGTGGCGACATCAATTGTGCATGAGATTTGCACCACACTTGGAGGAATTTCCCATGATGATTGTGTTGTCAAGCCAAGGATATTTGAACCTTGGATCTCTATTTAGACAGACCATGATTGCGCAATAGAGGCAAGGCAATTAGTGGTGAGTTTTGAACCAGTGACTTGTTCAAAACCAAGCTAGTTTGTGTGTAACTTTATGAGAAAGTACTGAGTACTTGTGAGGAGTATTGTACTAATTTTCTTACATGATTTCTCCATTATAATATACACAATAGCTATGGGGTTTTCAGCTATAATCTTTCCCCATACATACTGTATTAATGTGTATGATGAATTGATGTGCTATCGCTAGTTTTATTTCCGCATGTGTGATGATCTGAGTGGAAGAGATTATGTGTTGCATATAAATTCGAATTGATATGTGATCAGGATAGTCTCGGTGGACAATTAATCATTATTCAGCAAATTTCAACATGTATCAGAGATATTGAAGCAGAGATTGATCATCACAGTGATTACAAACTTATTTCGGTAGACAAAGTCTGCATGCGGGCCAGGTAGCCTCTGGATCCATCCTTTCTTTGAAAGGTGATATATCCAGTAAATGCCCCTTGCAGTCAATCTCTATGCTAGAAATAATTTGTTCTCACAGATCTAGAGCGGTTGAGCTTTGAGGTGGAATTCGAATTTTGCATCAGTTTTGTTTTCTTGGTGCCGGAGTTGAAAATGTCTTTCAACGGTTTGCGACTCGAATATGCTCTTGAAGGCAGTTCGAATTATGTTGCATGGAAGGATCGCATGGAGGCAATATTAGAAGATAATGGTCTGAAGGAGTTCGTAGATACGGATGTCCAAAAGCCCACTGATCCTGCTGAAGTCGAAGCATGGCAAAAGAAGATGGCGAAATGTCGAAGGATCTTGTTGGAGGGCGTCAAGGATCATATTGTATCCAGCCTGCATGGAAAGGCTTCTCCATATTTAATGTGGAAAGCTTTGACGGATCTATTCTAGAGTAAGAGCGACCAAAGGAAGCTGGCGCTCAAAGATAAGCTCAGGAACATCAAGATGGAGAAAGGCGACAGTATCGCCAAATACCTCACGAAGTTCACTCAATGCAGAGATGAGCTGGGAAGTGTGGGGGTGACTGTCGAAGATGAGGACATGGTCGACCTAGCTCTCCTTGGTCTTCCGAAGGCTTGGCACTCATATCAAGATAGTTTCAATGGTCGGGAGAAGCTGCTGGGATGGGAGCGCCTTTGGGGGGATCTCATGCAGGAGGAGATAAGGAGGATTACTCAGGATGGATCTTCATCAAAGGGAGTTGATGAAGAAAATTGTGCTTTGGTTGCCAAAGCAAAGAAGGGGAAGGGTAAGAAAACTTCTCATTCTGGTGCAAAGGGCAAGAAGCAGGATATGGCAAAAGTGAAGTGTTTTCACTGCCATGATCATGGAAATTATGCTACCAATTGTCCAAAGAAGAAGAAAAACAAGAAAGAGGGAAGATCTGCAGATGGAGAAGCTTTGGCTTCATAGTTCGAGCTTGAATTTTCACTGATCGCATGCTTGTTTTCAAGTGTGATGGGATCGGTGTGGTTCTTGGACAGTGGTGCATCATTTCATATGATGGGAGATCGGGATTTGTTCTCAGATCTGGAGGAAAAAGATCTGGGTGTGCACATCGAGATGGGCGATGATGGTAGATACAGTGTGACTGGTATCGGTACCATATCCTTTCAGAGGGAGTCTGGTAAACCCTTTGTGTTGAAGGATGTCATGCATGTACCTGGATTGAAGAAGAACTTGATCTCTGTGGCGATGTTGGAGGATAAAGGGTATGATGTGGTCTTCAGCGAAGGAAAAGCCTTCCTGCGCAGTAAGACTACTGGAGAGACCCGGAAGATAGGGGTTCGAACCAAGAACCTTTATCAGTTGCAGGTAGATGGCTGCGCAGCAATGGCATGCAAGGCGGGAGAAGTGGTGAGCCGAGATGATGAGGGCGAACTGTGGCACAGGAGATTGGGCCACCTTCACCATGGAGCTTTGAAGATCCTACAACAGATTTCTACTGGGCTTCCGAAGGGCACTCTTGCGCAGTCAGATCAGTGCAAGGGGTGTACCTTAGGGAAGTATGTGAAAGCCACCTTTCACGAGAAGGATAGTCGCGCCACGACGATCCTTGAGAGAGTTCACACAGACGTGTGTGGTCCTTTCTCAGTTGCTTCGACAGCAAAGCACAAGTATTATGTGATCTTTTTTGATGATTTCTCTCGAAAGTGCTGGATCTTCTTCATGCCGAAGAAGAGCGATACATTCGCGAAGTTATGTGAGTTTAAAGCACTGGTCGAGAAGGAGTCGGGGAAGAAGGTGATTGCTCTAAGGAGTGATAACGGTGGTGAATTCATCTCGGCTGAATTCAAGGAGTTGTGCAGCGCAGAAGGGATTCGGAGAGAGCTCATCGCACCCCATAACCCACAGCAGAACGGGGTGGCTGAGCGGAAGAACAGAACGATCGTGGGTGCTGCACGGGCGATGTTGCATGATCAGGGCCTACCCCTTCACTTGTGGGCTGAGGCATGCAATACAACAGTGTATGTGCAGAACCGTTGTCCTCACAAGGTTCTTGGCATGAGTACACCGGAGGAGGCTTATTCTGGAAAGAGGCCTGATATTTCCCATTTGTGGATTTTTGGTTCTCCTGTCTACATGCATGTGATGAAGGATGCGAGAAGGAAGCTGGATCCGACCGCAGAGGTTGGAATATTTGTGGGGTACACTGATACACCTCACAACTATCGGGTGTATTTGTTAGATAGTCGCAAGACTGTTGTGCGATGGGATATCAAGTTTCAGGAGGAGAAAGCCATGTAGTGTTCGCTTGAGAGGGAGCTACACTTGCATGCAGATGAGGAGTTGTTAGTTCCTAAGGAGGAGCTTCTGGATGTGGATTAGCCACAAGAAGAATTTCAGGAGGTGGAAGAAACCACCCATGCAGCGCCAACCATCAGAGGGCGCATGCGCACTACAGAAGCTGAGCGACTGGCTCGAGATGCAGAGAAGGTTGTAGGACCACCTACAGCACAGCGCAGACAGAGGCAGTCACCGGATCGGTACACGGGATACATGGCTCTTGTGAGTCAATGTGTTGTGACGGAGCCATCCTCTTTTGAGGAAGCTGTGGAGGAACCCGCATGGGTTGATGCCATGATCGAAGAATATGATTCGATCATCAGGAACAGTGCATGGGAGATTGTCCCAAGACCGGTTGGGAAATCAGTTGTAGGTTCGCGATGGATCTACAAGGTGAAGCAGGCGGCTGGCGGGAGTGTGGAGAAGTACAAGGCGAGATTTGTCGCCCGTGGCTTCTCACAGATCGAGGGGATTGACTATGAGGAGACTTTTGCACCTGTCGCAAGGTACTCTTCCATACGGACGATCCTTGCTCTCTCAGCGCAGATGGGGTGGCACATTCATCAGATGGATGTGAAGACTGCGTTCCTCGATGGAGTTATTGAGGAAGAGGTGTACATAGAGCAGCCTGAAGGTTTTGAGATCTTCAGCAGTGAGTCGCATGTGTGCCGACTCAAGAGAGCACTGTATGGGCTGAAGCAAGCACCTCGTGCTTGGTACACTCGGATAGACAGCTACTTCACAGGGCTTGGATTCTCCAAGAGTGAGGCGGATCCAAACCTGTACCAGATTGTGGTGGAGGGGAAGCTGTTGATCATCGTACTGTATGTAGATGATCTGATTTTGACTGGCGATGAGCAGTTGATACTTTCATGCAAGGAGGATCTTGCACAAGAGTTTGAGATGAAGGACTTGGGCATCCTTCATTATTTCCTGGGATTGGAGATTTGGCAACGCAGCGGAGGACTGTTTGTTTCTCAGGGCAAGTATGCCCGGGAGATTCTGGAGAGGTTCAACATGCAAGGCTGCAAGCCTGTTGACACTCCTCTTCCTGGTGGTTGGAGGAAGGAGGATGCTACTTCAACGGAGGTAGTGGATGCCACTGTCTATCGACAGTTGGTGGGGTCGCTTATGTATCTGGTCAATACACGACCCGATATATGCTATGCAGTTAACCAGCTTTCGCAAGCTATGGTTAAGCCTACCAAGCTCTTTTGGAAGGCAGGCAAGCATGTATTGCGCTATATTAGAGGCACATCGGGATATGGTCTATGGTACAGACAGGAGGATGAAGCGAAGCTTTCTGGCTTCACTGATGCAGATTGGGCAAGGAGTCCAACGGACCGGAAGAGCACATCTAGAGGAGTTTTCAGCATTGGGTCGACAGCAGTTTCCTGGTACAGCAGGAAGCAGAGATCCGTGGCACTCAGTTCAGCAGAGGCCGAGTACATGGCAGCTAGCTTGGCTGCATGCGAGGCTATTTGGATGAGGAAGATCCTCGTTGGATTGTTCGAGTTGCATTTGGAGCCTACAATGATTTACTATGATAACCAGAGTTGCATTAAACTCTCGGCTAATCCAGTATTTCATGATAGATCCAAACACATCGACATCAGGTACCATCATATCAGAGATTGTGTTCAGCGGAGAATCATGTTACTTTCATATGTTCCCACGGAGGATCGGGATGCTGACATCTTGACGAAGGCGCTCACCAGGAGCAAGTTCGAATTCCACAGAGGCAGGATAGGGGTTGCAGATAATCCATATCTTCTTGAGAGGGAGTGTTGAAAATGCAACAAGATGATGGAGCTTAGTGAAATGAAGTCGCCTTCACTAAGTGGGCCCGCAGGCTATTTTTGGCGCAAAGTCTATTTTTAGACTATGGAGCATGGTCCGGGGATTGTAGTATCATTATTATTGGAGTATTGGTCATGTTGGTAAAAATATATGGACCTCTATTTTTTGGACCTATAGGTCTAAGTCCTATTTTAAAATTTGCCTCTCCTTAAAATAAGGAAGTCAAATATTATTTACCCTTAATAATATTTGGACTCTAAACTTCGGTTACTCTCTTGGAGCACTTCGGTTCGAGACTTGGAAGTGGCTCATGCATCTGACAGAGGAATTACGCTATTCCTAAGGGTTTGCTGAGCACATGCATGGTTGACTTCAGTTAGGACTTCAGTGGGAGAAGTTTGGTGGAGTTAATGAGACAGCTAGTGGAGTTGTGTTCGGTTTAACTTAGTTGAACTAGTTGAGATTAGTTTAACTAGCTAATCAACTAGTAATGAGTGGAGTGAATTAAATATTATTTAATTCATTAATTAGTAACTCATTATTCAACTCAAGAACACATTAGTTCACTACAGTGCATGGACAGTTCAGTGGAGACCAATGAAAGAGGTAGATGAAAGGGTTGAGTTAGCTATCAGTGGCGACATCAGTTGTGCATGAGATTTGCACCACACTTGGAGGAATTTCCCATGATGATTGCGCTGTCAAGCCAAGGATATTTGAACCTTGGATCTCTATTTAGAAAGGCCATGATTGCGCAATAGAGGCAAGGCAATTAGTGGTGAGTTTTGAACCAGTGACTTGTTCAAAACCAAGCTAGTTTGTGTGTAACTTTATGAGAAAGTACTGAGTACTTGTGAGGAGTATTGTACTGAGTTTGTTACATGATTTCTCCATTATAATATACACAATAGCTACGGGGTTTTCAGCTATAAGCTATCCCCATACATACTGTGTTAATGTGTATGATGAATTGATGTGCTATCGCTTGTTTTATTTCCGCATGTGTGATGATCTGAGTGGAAGAGATTATGTGTTGCATATAAATTCGAATTGATATGTGATCAGGATAGTCCCGGTGGATAATTAATCATTATTCAGCAAATTTCTACAGCACTTCCTTGGAAATAGTGCCAAAATGTTTGGTTCCAATTGATGATGTCAATCAGAGTTCAATTTAATGTCAACCTGGGAAGGTAAACTTAGAAGTACTTGTCTAAAATATATAGATCTAGAAATATTCCTAATTTGTCCAAGATCTTTGGTTCTCTTACAAGAAAATATTCGTCAATATCTCTTCCAACAATGAAACAAGCCTAGATCTAACATTCGTCAGGATCCTAAGGTTCTCTTACAAGAACACCTAGATTTTAGGATCTCCTCCAATATTATAACATCTAATCAAACCTAGATCTAACATTTGTCAAGATCCTAAGATTCTCTTACAAGAACACCTGAATTTTAGGATCTCCTCCAATATTAGAACATGTAACAAAAACTTAAAATCTGAATTGAAATAAACCTAAATCTAATAATTTTCTGAGATCTTACGGTTCTCTTACAAGAACACATGAATTGTAAGATCTACTGTAATATTAGAACATCTAACAGAAACTTAAAAGATGAAATGAAACAAAAACACAAATTAAATTACACCTAAAATAAGCATGCAAGTGAGGCCATGGGGGCCCTCCATAACTCCACGAGCACACCACGTCAAAGGAGACTCAAATGTAGAAGCAACAAGATCATAGTATAATTCTTTATTCCAAAATCTCCATCATGATGTACAAAACAACTCTAAGATTTTAAGATTACAAATCTCTAATTCTAATATTACAAATGGAGGAGATTGTACTCCTATTTATACAATGGGATGATATAACAAACTCATAATGATGATCCACTAATCTCTCTTTAGTTCCATACATCTCTCAGCCATCTAGACACATAACCCACTTTTGTCCTTGATCTTCTCGATGAGATCATGATCTCTTATCTTATCAAATTCGAATTTGATTATTCAAGGCCACATAAAGGTGTCTTGGAAGCTTCCTTGGAACCTACACATGTCACAAAACAATCCACTTTCCATATATGAAGTAAAATATATTATTTTCTGATATTTAATCAAGGATTTCTCTTAAAAGTGCTTGAAAATAAATAATATTTGGAAGATATAAATTAGACCCATTAATGATGAACAATAGGGAAAATGAAGTGACATGGTAGTGAATAATGAGTGATATAATGGAAGCATAGGTGAAAAATGTATGGTAATGAGTGATATTTGTATGACATTTTGAAGCCCAAACAAGAGGTGAAGGCCTTGTCAACATATCAGTTAGAAGCTTCTCCGATAAGCGTATGTTGGAACAACTAAAGATAGACAGAGTCATCGGTGATGGAGTTATATGAACACCACATGTGGGAAGATCTAACATGGTTTGCAGGATCTTCTCCAGTAAGGCCTTCAAACTTGGGGATGTCGGAAGGGAGCTTGATTGGCATAGCAAGCCAACCAGGATCATGGTGTATGGGGTCATTGATCAACCGGTTAAAATCAAGGAGACTGAGACCTGCCATATAAGGGAGAAAGGGAGCAGTCAGGATAGTTCATGTTGTGGTCCCACTAGTAGTATTCCCATCATTAGGGTCGGGGCTACCACCAGCATTAGGTCTTGAACCAGACATGGTGAAGGTGACAGGAGGATAACCAAGGATAGAACTAGAAAGGGAACCCCATGAACCAGAGGTGGAGTCTGAATGGGGACTTGGTGGAGTACTAACTCGAATCCTATGCGGAGGAGTAAGTCTTCCTAGCGGAAACTAAGGATGAAGGCCAAGAAGTCTCTGAGATAAATACCTTGGGAGCACAATGATGGAAGAAAAAACATGGATCACAAAAGGAAGAGAGACCAACAAGGTTAAGGAGGTGCAGGATCAAATGATTACTATGTTGAAACAAGGGTAGAGAGGTGTGGGATCAAATTATTACAATGTTATATTCTTTGCCTGGCGGTGTAAACCAGGCGCTCTTCACTTAGAGTGTGTGTGTAAAGTGTGTTAATTTTAATTTTTAAACCCGGACGTGTGTAGAGAAAAAATAAAAAGTGTGATGTATAACTGTAAATAAATATGAAAACAATAGTAAATTAAATTGAATATAACAGAAAATAAAAAGATAAATATGCATCAATCTAAACCCAGGGAGGTGGGCTTCCCAACAACCAGTCTATGGGTGGTCAAAAATCTAGTCAAAACACACCAAAATAGACAATGGGTCTAAATTCAAAAGGGACAATGATATAAAGGTCAGATCTATTGGAAATAGGTGCAGAAAACAACAAAAAGCCTAAGGGAAAAGTGTTGCAAATGAGGTGGTGAAAGGCTATAACCTGAAGGGAAACTGAGGGGACCCTAGAGGAGGACCAAACAAAACTAAGAAGATGTGCTTTGGATGGATAAATAACCAATCTGAAATGGATCTGAAGGTATAGGATTAGATCTAAAAAATGACTGAACACACTAAAATTTCAGACGACCTGCTTCAGCTAAACTCCTCCGAGAAAGGTGGAAGCATACTGAAGCCCTAGGGGTCTAGGTTCCCACTTCGATGAGTAAAAAATAGCAAGTACATGTCCAAAATCGGTAGAGATGGAGGTCAAACAACCCTGAATAGTAGCCCAGAAAAATCCAAAAACTTCACATAAAAATTCCTGCAAAAATTACAAGCCACAGTTTCTGACCTGTTTTCTGTAGAGGTCGCAATTTTGAGTCTTTCATCTACATCCTGAAGGTTGAAGTCACGGATTTTGACCCAAAATGTGTGACCTGCACTTTTAGCACTCTCAGGAGTAGGTTTCAGAAAAAAGTGTCGTCTCAACTACAGCTGATGTCTGTCACCTGCACAATAAGTCAAGAAACACACAGAAGTTATAATTTTTACTATTTTATGGTTTTATAGGTTAAAAAAAACATCAAGAAAAGAAAAAAAAGAAGCTTAAGAAAACCTTAGTGTTTGAAGTAGCTGGTCATGCAAGGATTTGAAAAACGACAGAGGTCGAAATCGTAAACCTTTGCGGAGTTGCCAGTTGTTAGTGCGAATTATAATCGCAAGCGTACGAAAAAATCCCACTTTAGTTGTGCATAAAAAACAACCCTAAAATCAAAGATGGCTGCCAATCTCTTTAGATCTGTAGCTAGGTGACCAAGAAAAATGCTAGAAAATCTAGATCTATGCAGTTAAAGACATTAATCAATAAATAAAAGAAAGAGGTTCTCCATGCATCCAATAGATAAGACAAGAATATTTTTTAAATAATTTTTGTATTTATGACACTTGGGAAGGGAACATAGAAATATGTTACCAGTCCCCATCAATGGGATGGGCTCTTGTATGTACTCAGCACTTCAGATCTAAGATATTTCTCTCTTGATGGTGTAAAAAATCCATATAAAAAATGGAACTCAAAGGGAGCTGACAAGAAAAATGGTAGAAAAATATGACAATGATGGAGGATCAAAGTCATACCAAGAGTATAGATCCAGAGTGATCTTTTGGCAACAAAAGGTAGTGAATGGAGGGAAAAACCCTTATATTTATAACAAAATATTGAGTTAGTCTAGATATTGGTGCATAACTAAAATATTATTAACCAAATCTAGATCCAACTTTTATGGAATATTTTATTATATTTGTTGGAGGGAAAAAGAATTTGAATTTGTTCAAATCCATTTATTTGTAAATAATAAATAAATAAATGATTTATTTATCATTTTAAAAATGTGGTTGAGTAATAATTAAATAAATAGTGATTTATTCAATTATTTATAAATGATTTATTCAAATTTAACAATGAATATTATTGAAATAATGTTTTAAATAATTATTCTTAAAAAATAATAAGATAAATAATTATTTATCTAATTAATTTTCCTCTTTTGGGTTAAATATGACTAGGAATATTAATTAAACATTGGTTTAATTAATTATCCCTTGAGTAAAATAAAAAAATAAGGATTTATTCAATTATTCTTGATGGGTTTTCCTATTTAGACTAGAAAAAACTTAATAAATTATGGACTATTAAGTTATTTTTCATAGTGAACATTTTCCGAGCTCCGAAACAGGCTAGTATATGCATCCCCTTTTAGCTAGTTATATTTCTAGCATTTCCAGGAGGGACAATGTACTATGGTCTCTAGCAGAGAAACAATTATGCATTGGTCTCAAGTAGGGAATAGAGATAGGATTTGAGGGTCACTCTAGCCATATCTATTGGCTTGAGTGCTACTATTTTTTAACATTGTTGTACTTGTATTTCACCTCCTTATTAATAATATGACTCAATTGTTTTGTCTATTTTTATGGTGTTTTCAATTTATTTCCATATTGTTGTAGTTTCCAGTTATTGTGTTGTGTATTACCGCCTTTTCCTATTTTTGGATATTACAACCTCGCGTGGTCGGAACGGCTTGGGAGGAATTTTTGAGTTAGTTTTTGTGGGGGTTGTCATTTCTCTCAGTTTCCTTAGTTTTCTCTCATTGAGGTCATCGTAAGTAATCAAGTGATCGAGGGTCCATCACCGCTACGGTCTGGATGGACTACTATGTGGCCTCGATGTGGGGAGGGGATGATTGGGAGGCATTTTTGAGAGAGATTTTGTGGGGTTGTTTGTTCTCCATTTGTTTCCTTCCTTTTCCTTTGTGTCGAGGTCACTGTAGGGGCTCGAGGTCCACTATTTCTCTTTTCTGGGTGGACTCTTAGGTGGCCTTGCTGCGGGGAAAGGAGGGTTTGGTGGGGATTTCTAAGATATTGTGTGTGGGATCTCTTGTTCTTGTTTTCTCCTCTTTGTCTCTTCATTGTGGTTTTTGTGGGCGATAATTCTTTGGCCATTCTTGCTAGTTGGGGGGTGGTTGCAAACTCCTAGGCGGCCTCATTGGAATGTGACTCAGCAGGGTGACCCATTTTTTCGCTTTGTGGATCTTTCATCCATCGTCCATTGTGTTTGATGTCGACATTTATTTTGAATTTACTTGGCATGTAGTGTGTATGGGCTCTGATCCCTTCTTGGGGATAAAAGAGGTGCAAGGTATAAAAGCTTTACATGATATTTTGACTTCTCTTTGACTTGATGGGTGTTGAGGATGGCTCTTGGTATAATAGAGCTTTGAATGCCATTTAAAGTAGGAGGGTGCTACCTGGTTGATCCTGCTAGTAGTTATATGCTTGTCTCAAAGATTAAGCCATGCATGTCTAAGTATGAACTAATTCAGACTGTGAAAATGTGGATTTCTCATTAAATCAGCTATATATTTTTTTTTATGGTACCATACAACTCGGATATCCATAGTAATTTTAGAGCTAACACATCCACAAAGTCCCAAATCTTTGGAAGGGATGCATTTTTAAGATAAAAGGCCGGCGCGGGCTTGCCCGCTTCTCCGGTGAATCATGATAACTCGACGGATCGCACAGCCCTTGTGCTGGCGATGCTTCATTCAAATTCATATGTTGTTCCCAAATCTACTCAGAAGCAAATAAGGCGTAAAAAAGGACAACACCAAACCACGCCGTACTTTCGTAGCTAGCCCTAACAGGACAGAAAGGGCTCTCTCTCGGGTCACATCTCACAAAATATTCAAAGGGGCTCGAGATGACGATAAAAACTGATATCCGGCTAGATAAACAAATAGGAGTGTTTGATTTTGATTTTTTAGGTGTTTTTGTTGAAAAAAAAAGGGGAAAAAAATTCTAAGCCAGATGAAATAATTTTCTTGCAGAGTTCAAGTTGGGGCGAGGTAGGCAGCGGCTTTGATGTCTTAGATTCAATGGATGGATAGAAAAGACAGCTGAGGAGCTGAAGAGGGCAAGAGAGTGCAAGGATCCTCTTCAAACTGACGAAAACATGTAAAACTAAACAAAAGTCTAAGGCAGAGCACCAGCAAATCAATGAATTCTACCTCAAATACTCATTTGTTTAATTCAGAAGCATAGAGAAGGGAAATGGCATACATATAACATTAATGAAACTTAAAATAACATGAGAAGAACATCATCAAAACTCAGAAGCCACAAGGATCCCAACAAGTGTTGCAAAACTCTGGTCTTTCCTTTGCCAAGAACTGAAAATGGATATACAATGAGGTGCCAAACTTTTCCCAAGTATCCAACCCTAAAAATGTCTCATAAAATAAAATATATAGACTATCCTAACCCCTTCCCATGCCTCTAGGGGTTGAGCTCATCCTTCTAGGAGCTGTTTCAACCAATTCTAAACATGGAGCTAAAATCTAGGCAACCAAACAACTTGCCTCTCTATGCTAGGAAACTGATCCATTCACTCAATTTTCACTTTTTAGTGAATGAATCCTCTAGAACAAGTAAAAACATGCCAAAATTACATCATGGTTACCAGAGACAGCATCACAGATCAATCATCACATGAAAAAGTAAAAACTAGTCAAAACTCGGGAGAATTTTTGAGTCGGGAGTGAAAATGAGGCAAAATTTCTCTATGCTACTGTTTGGCTTTTCATACTGCGCCAATTTGGACCTATTTTTGAGGCAAGCCTCAAGTCAAAATTGAGTCACATAGCTTTGTAAATCCCTGGATGTCCGTATCCAACCCAAGTGTAATTTTTCAATTTGAATGTAATTTCTCCTCCAAAACTGCAATCTACCAAGACTGGTTCCTGCTGGTGCAAAAAGTGGCAGAAAGGCCATTTTTGGAGTGTTTTTGGACCTTTAGGAATCCCAGAATTTGATGAAATGCTTTGTCCATTCCTGAACATATATAATTTATCATGAAAAACCCAAAAATGCAAATTTTTCCTCCAGAAGATGTCCGAAACATAAGCGCACGTCGGGTGGCGCGACGCGTTGGGCAGAAAACCCCGTTTTGCAACCAAAAAAATTCAAAATTACAAAATCTTCTCCAAATTTGCTGAAATTTGGAGTGAAGGTCTCCCATCATGTCTCATGCTCAGCCAAGGAAGCTTCAGCCAAGATTCGGAGTGGATCCGACCTTTTTCGACGTTTCAGTGCTTTTCTCAGCCTTGCCTTCAGGATCTTCATTTTTGCTCTGCAAACGTGTGTGCGGGCCCAATAGTGGATCTGAATGTATAGGATTAGATCTAAAAAATGACTGAACACACTAAAATTTCATACGACCTGCTTCAGCTAAACTCCTCCGAGAAAAGTGGAAGCATACTGAAGCCCTAGGGGTCTAGGTTCCCACTTCAATGAGTAAAAAATAGCAAGTACATGTCCAAAATGGGTACAGATGGAGGTCAAACAACCCTGAACAGTAGCCTAGAAAAATCCAAAAAACTTCACATAAAAATTCCTGCAAAAATTACAAGCCACAGTTTCTGACCTGTTTTCCTTAGAGGTCGCAATTTTGAGTCTTTCATCTACATCCTGAAGGTTGAAGTCACGGGTTTTGACCCAAAATTTGTGACCTGCACTTTTAGCACTCTCAGGAGTAGGTTTCAGAAAAAAGTGTCGTCTCAACTACAACTGATGTCTGTCACCTGCACAATAAGTCAAGAAACACACAGAAGTTATAATTTTTACTATTTTATGGTTTTATAGGTTAAAAAAAACATCAAGAAAAGAAAAAAAAGAAGCTTAAGAAAACCTTAGTGTTTGAAGTAGCTGGTCATGCATGGATTTGAAAAACGACAGAGGTCGAAATCGTAAACCTTTGCGGAGTTTCCAGTTGTTAGTGTGAATTATAATCGCAAGCGTACGAAAAAATCCCACTTTAGTTGTGCATAACAAACAACCCTAAAATCAAAGATGGCTGCCAATCTCTTTAGATCTGCAACTAGGTGACCAAGAAAAATGCTAGAAAATCTAGATCTATGCAGTTAAAGACATTAATCAATAAATAAAAGAAAGAGTTTCTCCATGCATCCAATAGATAAGACAAGAATATTTTTTAAATAATTTTTGTATTTATGACACTTGGGAAGGTAACATAGAAATATGTTACCAGTCCCCATCAATGGGATGGGCTCTTGTATGTCCTCAGCACTTCAGATCTAAGATATCTCTCTCTTGATGGTGTAAAAATTCCCTATAAAAAATGGAACTCAAAGGGAGCTGACAAGAAAAATGGTAGAAAAATATGAAAATGATGGAGGATCAAAGTCATACCAAGAGTATAGATCCAGAGTGATCTTTTGGCAACAAAAGGTAGTGAATGGAGGGAAAAACCCTGATATTTATAACAAAATATTGAGTTAGTCTAGATATTGGTGCATAACTAAAATATTATTAACCAAATCTAGATCCAACTTTTATGGAATATTTTATTATATTTGTTGGAGGGAAAAAGAATTTGAATTTGTTCAAATCCATTTATTTGTAAATAATAAATAAATAAATGATTTATTTATTATTTTAAGAGTGTGGTTGAGTAATAATTAAATAAATAGTGATTTATTAAATTATTTATAAATGATTTATTCAAATTTAGAAAGGAATATTACTTAAATAATGTTTAAATAATTATTCCTAGAAAATAATAAGATAAATAGTTATTTATCTAATTAATTTTCCTGTTTTGGGTTAAATATGACCAGGAATATTAATTAAATTGTTGTGTAATCAATTATTCCTTGAGGAAAATCAAACAAATATAGATTTATTCAATATTTCCTCATGGGGTTTCATGTTTAGACCATAAACAACTTAATAAATTATGGACTACTAAGTTGTTTTTCATAGTGAACATTTTCCGAGCTCCGGAACAGGCTAGTATATGCATCCCCTTTTAGCTAGTTATATTTCTAGCATTTCCAGGAGGGACAATGTACTATGGTCTCTAGCAGAGAAACAATTATGCATTGGTCTCAGTTAGAGGATTTTAGGGTCACTCTAGCCATCTCTGTCAGCTTGACTGCTACTATTTTTTATCACTTTTGTACTTTTATTTGACCTTTTTGTTAATAAAATGGTTCATCTATCATGTCCATTTTTATAGTGTGTTCAGTTTATTTCCATATTGTTGTAGTTTCAAGTTATTTTGTTGTGTATTAATGTATTTTCCCATTTTGGGATATTACAACCTCGTTGCAGGGCTGGAACGGTTGGGAGGAATTTTTGAGTTAGATTTTGTGGGGTTGGTTGTTCTCCTTTTATTTCCTTAGTTTTCCTTCTCATTGAGGTCACTGCAAGCAATCAAGTGATCGAGGTCCATCATTGCTACGGTCTGGATGGACTACTATGTGGCCTCGATGTGGGGAGGGGATGATTGGGAGGCATTTTTGAGAGAGATTTTGTGGGGTTGTTTGTTCTCCATTTGTTTCCTTCCTTTTCCTTTGTGTCGAGGTCACTATAGGGGCTCGAGGTCCACTATTTCTCTTTTCTGGGTGGACTCTTAGGTGGCCTTGCTGCGGGGAAAGGAGGGTTTGGGGGGGATTTCTAAGATATTGTGTGTGGGATCTCTTGTTCTTGTTTTCTCCTCTTTGTCTCTTCATTGTGGTTTTTGTGGGCGATAATTCTTTGGCCATTCTTGCTAGTTGGGGGGTGGTTGCAAACTCCTAGGCGGCCTCATTGGAATGTGACCCAGCAGGGTGACCCATTTTTTCACTTTGTGGATCTTTCATTCATCGTCCATTGTGTTTGATGTCGACATTTATTTTGAATTTACTTGGCATGTAGTGTGTATGGGCTCTGATCCCTTCTTGGGGATAAAAGAGGTGCAAGGTATAAAAACTTTACATGATATTTTGACTTCTCTTTGACTTGATGGGTGTTGAAGATGGCTCTTGGTATAATAGAGCTTTGAATGCCATTTAAAGTAGGAGGGTGCTACCTGGTTGATCCTGCTAGTAGTTATATTCTTGTCTCAAAGATTAAGCCATGCATGTCTAAGTATGAACTAATTCAGACTGTGAAAATGTGGATTTCTCATTAAATCAGCTATATATTTTTTTTTATGGTACCATACAACTCGGATATCCATAGTAATTTTAGAGCTAACACATCCACAAAGTCCCAAATCTTTGGAAGGGATGCATTTTTAAGATAAAAGGTCAGCGTGAGCTTGTCTGCTTCTCTAGTGAATCATGATAACTCGACAAGTTGCACAACCCTGGTGTTGGGGATGCTTCATTCAAATTTATAGCCTGTTAGTTCCCAAATCTACCTCAGGCTAAAATAAGGCAGAAAAAGGACAACACCAAACCACGCTCAGCCTCGTAGCTAGCCCTACGAGGACAGGAGAGGGCTCTCTACGGGTCAATCTCAATGAAAATATTCAAAGGGGCTTGAGACGATGATAAAAAAAACTGATATTAGGCTAGATAAACAAATAGGAGGGTTTGATTTTGATTTTTAGGGGTTTTTGTTGGAAAAAGGGAAAAACAATTTTTGGGCTTGGGGATGAGGCCAAATCTTGCAGAGTTCAAGTTGGGGCAGGGTAGGCAGCGGATTTGATGTCTTAGATCGAGTGAATGGATGGAAAAGACTGATGACGAGCTGAATAGGGCAAGAGCAAGAAAGTATCCTCTTCAAACTGATGAAGAACATAAAAAACTAAACAAAAGCTTAAGGCAGAGCACCGACAAATTAATGAATTCTACCTCAATTACTCATTTGTTTAATTTAGAAGCATAGAGAAGGAAATGGCATACATATAAAATTAATGGAACTTACAATGACATGGAGAAAAACATCATCAAAACTCAGAAGCCACAAGGATCCCAACAAGTGCTGCAAAACTCTGGTCTTTCCTTTGCCAAAACTGAAAATGTATGTACAATGAGGTGCCAAATTTTTCCCAAGTATCCAACCCTGAAAATGTCTCAGAAAATACAATATATAGACTATCCTAACCCCTTCCCATGCCTCTAGGGGTCGAGCTCATCCTTCTAGGAGCAGTTTGAACCAATTCTAAACATGGAGCTAAAATCTAGGCAGCCAAACAACTTGCCTCTATATGCTAGGAAACTGATCCATTCACTCAATTTTCACTTTTTAGTGAATGAATCCTCTAGAACAAGTAAAAACATGCCAAAATTACATCATGGTTACCAGATTACATCATGGTA
Source organism: Pinus albicaulis (assembly GCA_034641835.2). Lineage (NCBI taxonomy): Eukaryota > Viridiplantae > Streptophyta > Pinopsida > Pinales > Pinaceae > Pinus > Pinus albicaulis. The sequence goes on along the minus strand of CM076582.1, from coordinate 678,275,875 downwards.
GATCAATCATCACATGAAAAAGTAAAACTAGTCAAAACTGGGAGAATTTTTGAGCTGAAGAGTGAAAATGAGGCAAAATTTCTCTATGCGCCGCACTCAGTTTCTCTATGCGTTGCGACAATTTGGACCTATTTTTGAGGCACTTCCCGAAGTCAAAATTGAGCTCATGATAGCTCTTTGGAAATCCCTAGATGTCTGCTATCCAACCCAAGTGTAATTTTTCAATTTGAATGTAATTTTCCCCTCCAAAACTGCAATCTACCAAGACTGGTTCCTGCTGGTGCAAAAAGTGGCAGAAAGGCCATTTTTGGAGTGTTTTTGGACCTTTAGGAATCCCAGAATTTGATGAAATGCTTCGTCCATTCCTGAACATATATAATTTATCATGAAAAACCCAAAAATGCAAATTTTTCTCCAGAAGATGTCCGAAACATAAGCGCACGTCGGGTGGCGCGACGTGTTGGGCAGAAAACCCTGTTTTGCAACCAAAAAAATTCAAAATTACAAAATCTTCTCCAAATTTGCTGAAATTTGGAGTGAAGGTCTCCCATCATGTCTCATGCTCAGCCAAGGAAGCTTCAGCCAAGATTCGGAGTGGATCTGACCTTTTCCGACGTTTCAGTGGTTTTCTCAGCCTTGCCTTCAGGATCTTCATTTTTTCTCTACAAACGTGTGTGCGGGCCCACGAGTGGTTTTTCATATGTCTGAGCATGTCTTTGTCCATATTGGCCTCTTCCAAGAGCTTCTCTAGATGAATTTTGACGTGCATAAAGCAAGTCTCTCGCTCAAATGGTGTCATGTCACCTGGTCTCTTCCGAACCAATGCACGGTCTTCACGGATTTGCCGCAACTCTATGAGCGTCTGCTGATCCTCCAGTTGTTTATTGCGCTGCTCCAAGTAATCTATAACCCACTGAGATCTCTGAAACTTCACGGTCAAAATATCAATCTCAGCCTTTTGTTCCTGGATGATTTCTTTCAGCTTTGCGCTAGGAGAGCCCACATCAACATCGATCAAAATAAAATCAGTATCTTGGCCTCCCGAGGGGCCCTCATCATGCATAGGCTTCTTGCCTCTATCCTGTACCTATGCTGATCTAGAAGGCGAGACCCCTTCCATGCCATGTGGAGATAGTACTCGTGCTACTGATGAAGATAACGAGACCCCTTCCACCCCTGGTGGAGATAGTACTCATTGTGCTGTTGCAAATAAGGCTCTGTGGCCTCTATGATATGTCACACACACTGGAGCACTGATAGGCTCAGTCTCAGGAATCTAGAACCGATGTGTAGGCTGTGCCTCATCATTAACAATCTCGGGAGGAGGCTGGAGGGCTGCAAATAAATCACGAGAAAGGAACTCATCCCATGCGATGCCCTGCAAACCAAGCTGATGTACCACAATGATTTTGATGAGCGCATAATGATAGATGCTATTATGTTGCTGCTCCAGAGTCTTCTTCTGCACAAGGGTAGTCATCCGCTCTATATTCCGACACATGAAGTATGGAATATTCATCAGTCACACTCTCGTGAAATGCATCAAAGGTCTGATATGGTATGCATAAAGGCGTGAGAATCTACCCTCACAGTTGAAATATCGGATAATGAGTTTCATCAATGGTGCATAAGACCCCTGCAGAAATTGGAATGGAAATACCCTGCTCAACTGCCTCAAATATCCAGGTCTGATGTAAGGCTCATAATATGCTCTATGCAGCTGTTGTCTCTTATTCCACTGCTCACCAATGTTCGGTATCCTGGTTGCATCAGAAATGGTCTCTGGTGTCAAAGTGAAGTTCATTCCAGCAAAATTTACATGACCATTATGCAAATGTAGGACAAATAGGCGAGCTAACTCATGATGATGCTGAGTTCGGGAAATCATCTCACAATACTGGAAGCATGACTGACACTGAAAACAATCCATTGCAAGCAGACAGGCCTGCAATTGGGTCAACGAAGTGGGCTCCTCCCTGACATGCCTGCCACTTTTATGAGATCTCCTCAGCACATTAAGCTCGATAGATGAATCACTATCTTGCTCATATCCCTGCTCATATGGTGAATCTGTCTCTGACATGGTGCTAAAATGTGTTTGTCAAATGTATGTTTGGTTGGTTAGAAAATGAGCAATTGGTGTATTTTTTTTAATGCCAAATGTGTCACATGTATCAAGAATGAAATGAGGGACTGTGGGAAGTATAAAGGACTTTCAAATGAAACTTAGCTGTGAAAACAATCATTTGACTTTATGGGGATTAGGGATTTGGGAATTAGGAATATTTGTAAAGGATATGGGAGTGGGATGGTGATGGAACTTGTAGTTTTTATGAATAGGTATAAATGCAATGACAAGATATACTTAAGTTAAAGTGAAATCAAGGAAACAGTCCTTGAATCTTTGGTAATCAGGATTTATCAATGATATGAGGTGGTGACAAGTAATAGGGTTTAGGGATTTAGAAAATGGGACAAAGGGTCTAGGGATATGGGACAGCGGGAATGGGCGTAAAACTCTGGTATGATAGTGTGGCAGTAATGACATCACGAATGAACGTGGAATGATAGTTTAAACACCAAACAACATCCAACACCTCTTTTCAAAACCCTATGGAGAAAATTTAAATATGGGTGTAGGGTTTATGTTTCACCACTCAATTCTTTGATTTATTCGCTTCTAAACCACAGTAGCATAGCTAAAAATCATTAAACGGGCTTTGACAAACTTACTTGGAGAAAATTGCACTAAGAAAAATCAAATTTTCGTAGAGCGGAAGTGTTTTTCCTTTGGGGCTCTTGTACGCCGCGCGGAGACCCAATGTGTCGCAGCCTTTGGGTGCACCACGCCAGAAGAAAATAACACGGAGAATTTTGGCTCTATGCGCCGTGTCGTGTGGGTGCTCCGCGCCTATGCCCAATGCGCCACGCTGCGTTCAACACACAGTCAGCCTTCCTCAAACGCATTTTTGCTCTTCCACTTCCAACTTCGACTTCTCACTGAGATTTTTCTGAATGAAACTTGTTGCAAATGAATAAATAACCTTGAGAAATATCTTGAAAAGAGATGGCTTTGATTTTTACTTCTTCAAAACCCATTTTGTAATTTTTTTTACCTTTGGCACTTTTCATTTAATTCAACTTTGTCTTTTTGCTTCCTCACTGACCTTCTGAGCTCTGAATAATGAAATTGGTTGATTTTTGCAGGGCTGGTGGCATTGATCCTTGGCAAAGAATGACCAGAGTTCGCATGGTGAAGTACAATCATGATGGAAAAATACATTTTATTACAAAAATAAATTTGACAATTTCTTTTTCAAAACAGAGTTTTGAACAAGAAATATCCTTGAGCATGTTTGATAATAAAAATTTTGAACTGAAAACTTATGGAAAACCTCCTCATGGCCTGCGGGCATTATTCAACATTTCGAAAGACCAAACCCTAGACTTAGAAACTAAAATGACTCTTTCTGACCAAAATAGCCTCTATGACTGCAAATGACTTGAAATGAAGTTTGATTATTTTGGAGAAATTTTGACCAACCCAACATGTACAAACATGAGGGAAACAAGAAAAACCAAACCCTTCCGTCGATCAATGGCATGCCCCCTAATGGAATGCAGATGAATAAACGGAATGAGACACCTAAACCATGAAATGCAATAAGAGAAATGATCTCTGATGGAGGGCTGTAAGGAATGACTCTAACATTGGCTCCAATGGGGATGGTAGCTCCTTGGAGGTGCCAAGAACGAAAGATATTTGGGAGAGCAGACCAGTGCCTTATCCATTGGGCCATGGAATCTGTTATTTTGAAAAATCGACAAAAGAATTATAACTCAATTTATTGACTGAAACTTTAACTTAAACTGACTCAACCTTCAAAATAGAAATAACTGAACCAAACCGACTAAACAAACTAAAATGAAAACTGAAATCCTTCTTCAGAATTATAGCCTTCACTTCGGGCCCCAGACTGAAGAAAAGACTACAGTGCACACTTACAATGAAATTGAAATACATGATATGTAAAGTGACAATGATCAGTAGAAAACATCTTAAAAATGGTACCGCTTGAGCAGCCGGCCATTGACCGTCCCTCCTGGACAGTCTTCACCACTCATCTCCTTCAACAGAAAGGCGTTCTGACCTCGATATGCTGCAATCTTGAATGGACCTTTCTAGAGGTTTTCAAACTTACTGTGTTTACCTTTGTCTTCATTCCTAGCATCCCACTTAAGTACCACTTCCTCCAACTGGAATTTATCTGCCTTTGCTTTCCTATCATAGATCTTTTTTATTCTTTCCTGCAACTTAAATGTGTTCTAGAAGACATCTTCTCTTGTTTGCTGCAAATAAATCATCTGGTTAATCCTTCTCTGCATATAGCTTTCTTCACTACCAGCTTCCTGAAGAAGCTTGACCACCGGAACAACAAGTGAAGTAGGAAAGATTGTATCTACTCCATAAACCAACTCGAAAGGAGACATACCAATTGACTTCTTTTGACTTACCTGATTAGCCCATAGCGCATTCACCAGCTTCTTATGCCAAATCTTCTTATTGATGTCCAACAACTTTTTAATGATATTGACTAGAGACTTATTGGAAGATTCCGCCAAACCATTACCTTGCAGATGATAGGCGGTTGAATGCCCCAAAATGATTTTATACTTTGCACAAAACTCAATCATCTTTCTTGATTTAAAAGCCGCTGCATTATATGTGATCAATTTACTTGGGAAACCAAAACGAGACAAAATGTTGTTCTCAAGGAAAGAAATAATTACCGAATCAGTGGCTTGTATTGTGGGAATTTCTTCGATCCATTTCGTAAAGTAATATGTGGCTGTTAGAATCCATCTATGCTATCCTGAGGAAGGAGGATGGATTTCCCCAATGAATTCCAAACCCCACTGCTGGAAGGGAGCGTTTACCTCAATAGGCTTGAGTGGAAATGGCTGTAATTTCTTTCTTCCTTCGAAAATTTGGCACTCATGGCATCCTTTCACTATTTTATATACATCAGCAAACAATGTCGGCCAATAGTACCCTGCTTTCAAAATCTTATTGGCAGTTGTCTTCCAAAAATGATGACCGCCGCAATCTCCTTTATGTAAATCCTCCATTACCTTCTTCGCTTCTTCCTCCACCAAAAAATTCAATAATACACCACTTGGATCCTTCCAATAAAGTGCAGAATTCAAAATACAAAATTTTGTAGCCTTCAGTTTCAAAGTCCTACCTTTGTTTCTAGTCATGCCGGGCGGTGATGACAAATTTTGAAGAACATAGACGATATCTGAATACCATGGGGAGTCAACAAAAATTTCCGATACCCGAAGTGGTGAATTCTCCTCATCTTCATCATACATAGCAACAATCAGATTTATGTCTAATGCGTGCAAATTGGATTCAGCCATAAGCTTCGCCAGCCACTGTCCCTTGATAAGTTTCATGGGCCTTATTTCCACATCATATTCCAGAAAAGCTGCGATCCACTTACCACGTCTTCCTTCCGGATCAGTCTATACTAAAAAATCTTTCAAGGTAGCATTAGGAACATAAGCTAAAATATGGGAATGCAAAATGTATACCCGGAAATCCTTTAATTCCTTTACCAGTGCCAGAGCCTGTTTCTCAATGATGTTGTATTTCAGGGCTGCGTCTCTAATAGTTCGGCTGAAAAACGCTATGGGCTTCTCATGTTCATCTCTTTTCTGCATTAACACAGCTGCCATGGTATGTTCTGAAGCAAAGGAAAACAAAATGAAATATTCTGTGTAATCCGGGCTGACTAACACCGGAGCTGAAGATAGTGACAACTTCACCAAATTAAAGAACTTTAGTGCATCTTCAGTCCACTTCACTTGGCTTTCCTTTTTCAGCATATTTGTTATTCCTCTCAAAGGCTCAGCAAGGTTAGGGAAAAAACGACACAAAAAGTTCATCTTACCATTAAAAGACTGAATCTCTTTCTTGTTCCTAGGAGGCTCGATTTGCTGGATTGCTTCAACACGTGCCGGATCAATACGAATGCCATCTTTGGAAATAATGTGACCAAGTAACTTACCTTCATCCATGGTGAATAAGCTCTTTTTAGGATTAAGCGAGACACCATATTTTCTGCACTTCTGAAAAACAACTTTCAAGTGATACATATGCTCTTCATCTAAATTGGAGAAAATTGTCAAATCATCAAGGTATATAACAAGGAAAACATCTTTTTCATTCGCAAAAGCCATGTCCATTGCCCGCTGGAAATTTGCACCAGAATTCTTCAAACCAAATGGCATCTTGGCATAGTGAAATGTCCCCCATGGAGTGGTGATGGCTGTTTTGTCGCGGTCATCCTCATGAACCAAAATTTGGTTATATCCAGAATAACCGTCGAGTAGTGACATCTGAGATGCACCCACTACTAGTTGCAATATATGATCCATCTTAGGCAATGGATAATTGTCCTTCAATGACACGTTGTTCAAATTTCTGAAATCAATACACAACCGGATCTCACCTGTATTTTTCCGCACTGGCACTAAATTGGAAATCCAATCAGAAAATATGATAGGAACAATGATTCCTACTTTGTACAACCTATTTACCTCCTTCTCAATCGATGGTAGCAATTTCAGATTGACTCTTCTTAGCTTTTGTCTAAAAGGCTTCTGATTAGGCTTAATTGGGATAGTATGTTGGATTATATTGGTGTCATACGTCTTTAAATCTAAGTAATCCCAAGCGAAAGCATCAACAAATGAAGATAACAAACTCACCTATTCAGCTCTTACCTTCGGTGACAATGACTTGGATAACTTTACCATTTTTGGGTTTTCAGCTGTCCCAATATTTACATCCTCTACTCCTTTTTTAGTCGGTCATAAAGTTGGTTTCTTGGCCACATCATCCTGATCGAAGAGTTCTTCTAAAGGTATCAAACCTTTAGGAATAATTTTATCTTTCAGTTGTAACACTTCCATTTGATTAACTTGAACATCATCACCATCATCAAATTCTACATCAATTGAGGTATCTTTGAACTTACCTTTATTCTGCAGAAAATCATTAATCTCATCATCATCTTGGAAAACTTGCCAACATCTCTGATTATCCGGGACGGTAGGACGGTGCTTCACATGTATCTCAAATTTATTACTTGAATTCATTGGGATCTTCAAGTTACTTGCTGCTTTGGCAAGCGCATCAGCAATTCCATTTTGAATGCGAGGAATACAAGTCAAGGTATAATCTGAAAACTGCTTCAAAATATCAAGGACAACGTTTCGGTAAGCCCGCATCTGGGGATGTTTCATTTGATATTCACCCTTTACTTGCTTAATCACCAATTCAGAGTCGCCATAGACCGCAATTCTCTTAGCATTCAGCTTTCTAAGAATCTTTAGGCCAGCAATCAGAGCTTCATACTCAGCCTCATTGTTCGAACAATCAAATGCTAATTTGTAAGAACATACTCGTACATTTCTCGGTACCTTGTTAGGAGCGGAAAAAGGATACCCAAATACCAATCCCAGCACCATCATTGCCCACTGCACCATCGAAATCCATGGTCCATAGACCCTCTTCATCATCCTCTAAGTGCTGAAATTATGCTAGCTCTGTTTTTTCTGCTTGCTGTCCACTATCTTTAGCTGATTGCTCAACTGTGCTTTCCGGTAGCTGCCTTTCCTTCTAAAAAACTTCTCTGAAATTCTCAGTAGTCTCTGGGATATCTTCTGCTTGAAATAACTTACTATCTACATCATTAAAACTATCGGCAAACAAAACAAAAGACTCTAGATCTGTATGTACATAATTAATCAGATGATTAACTGGTTTCTCCTTGGTCGTAATCATATACTTCATTTTTTGTTCCCGGTACAACTTTCTCATTTGGCCAAACACAGGAATCGTCGCATAGGAGAAATATAATTGTAATGTCCCTTTCAATTTTGCTCCCTAGGATCTGGAAAGCAACATACCAAATCTCGGAGCAATGTCTGCTACAACAACATCCATCAAAACATTCTTTGTAGGAATCTGATCCAGACTTACAACCAAGTAATTAATGAGCCCGATACATCTCACTCTGCTAGAATCAAATGAATAAAGATCATGGTACTTCCTGGTAATATCTAAACCCAACTTCTCCATGATTTGTTTCGGCATAAGGTTATGGGAAGCAGCAGAATCAAACATGGCATTATGCAATACAAACTCATGCAATCAAAGACTGATATAAAATGGAGGTACTTCGATGTCCGGGGACTCACCATCTAAAGTTGGTCCAAATATCAGTTCCGGTTGATCATATTCAATATTCACCATGTAAAACATGGGATTGAAATTCAAAATTCTAGAAACTTGACCTTTATAAGTGTTGTTCCTCATTAGTTCAGTCAAGGGGATGGATACCTTCAATTTTGAAATTTCATTCTCCAAACTAAAAGTTGAATTCTTTTCGATCTCTTTGGCTGAAATATCTTTCTTTTCAACCTTCTCTCTCGATGTAATTGGCTGATTTGATTTTTCTGCTGATGATGACTTAGTGGCAGCGGGATCAACTACCTCTTTTGCTTTCTTTTGTGCAACATGTGAATCATTTTTAGGCACTGAAACTTCCTTCCTCTTCTAAATTGGATTGACTGGTACATCTCTATTTCGAAGAGAGTATTGCTTCTGCTGAGCTGACAATGCATTCATATATCCTCTCTGATACTCATCCGACTCCTCCTCAAGAGCTGCATCATTAGCGAGGATAAAATCCTCATCTCTTTGTATCGCTGAACATTCTGCATACTCTTCATCTTCAGTGATATAAATGGGCAAATCATCATGAGTAAAGAAATGATTTTACTCCCCTACTACATCATCTTCATCATTTGAATCCTAAGCAACAAAATTCTACTGAAGAGGTGTCTTTACTTGCTGCTGGACTGTTGTTTCTTATGCTCGCTGTTCTCGTTGCTTAATCCTGAATTGGGGCTGCTGCTGACCACGGAAGTTAGGATTCCGAACTTGTGGTTCGGGCTTAACAAGAGTGAGCCTTTCGAACATCTTTCCCATTTCGCGAAGTATCTGATCTGTATATGTAGAGGCTTCTTCCTTTATCACAACTTTCTTCTCGGCTTTCAGTTTAGCTCTTTTATCATTCAAGTTTGCCTCAACACTCACGGAAATCTTCTGCATGTCCTCTAGAGTAGGCGGATCTCTATCTCGTAATGAATAGGCCATCTCCAGATCAAAACCATCCGAGAACTTTAACAAAGCTGATTTCTTAGAAGGCCTCAAGTCATCAGGAATTGCATTATAAACCGCATTAAATCTGATAATATAGTCTTGGACGGACTCACCAGGATTGCGCTTGATCTTAGTATACTCATAAGTGATTTGCAGGGGATCTTTCTTCATCTCCCACTGATCTAGAAACTGTCTCTGAAGCTCTTATAATGTATTAATACTTCTGGGATGTAGAGCTCTGAACCATTTACGTACCTCACCTCCAAATTTTTGGACAAACAATCTCATGGAGATATTCTCTTCATCAATTTCATGCAGATCCAAAAAGTCTGTCATTCTATCAATATGCTGCTGAGTGGGCACACTTTGAGGAGTACCATCAAACAATGGAATTTTACTTTGATAATCAATGGGCATAGGATCCAAATTTGCTGGCAAAACAAGAGGTGCGAATCTAGCAGCCATGGCTCTTGGTGGATTTATGATCTATCTTGGAGAAACGGGTGGAGTAGGAACAGTAGGTGTTCGAGGTGTATGTGGTGGATATGGTGGAGGAACTACTGCTAATTTCTGATCAGATATCGATGGTTGTACTGGAATGGTAGAAATAAAAGAAGGCTCAGCATGAACTTGTGTATCAGATGTAATTGCTGATGGACCAAGAGTTTCAGAAGCAGATTCAATAAACTCAGGAATATTTGTTGCCACAATAGAGTTTTGAAGGTTCAGAATGTAATTATCAATGGATCTATTAGCTTGTTCAACCTCAAGGTACTTGATGAACTCGGGATTTATGACGATAGAACCAGTAGCACTTTCAGATTTAGTTTCAAACAAGGACAACTCAAAGTGATCATCAAACTCAATATCTTCAAGGAACTCAAATATAGTCGGGCATTAATGAGATTTCAACAAAGGGATCATGGGAATTTCACGACGGAGGATTCTTGAAATCAGATTGTGATTCTCATACACTGGAGGCAGATCAGGATCAGGATTTGATCTAGTATGTCTTCTGGAAGCCAGTGTGTTGATCTATTCAGAAATCAAAGGACAAAACGATCTATTCAGCCTATCAAATTCTAGACTCAATCATCCAAAAGTCTAGAATGATGTAATATACTGGGGTATCTCACAAGGCAAATGTCACATTCACAAGCTAAACCGGAGATTGACTGAAGCAGCGTTTATCTACTTCCGCTAATGCAAAGCAAAAGCGTTTCGAAAGCTACCTGGCATGACTTCAGACTCCGTCTGTAACTTATGAAACAAATAAGATCAATAAGATAACCATTTTCTTCCCCAGTATGGTAGCCACTATTTTAGTTCCCAAATCTACCTCAGGCTGAAATAAGGCAGAAAAAGGACAACACCAAACCACGCTCAGCCTCGTAGCTAGCCCTACGAGGACAGGAGAGGGCTCTCTCCGGGTCAATCTCAATGAAAATATTCAAAGGGGCTTGAGATGATGATAAAAAAATCTGATCTTAGGCTAGATAAAAAAAATAGGAGGGTTTGATTTTGATTTTTTAGGTGTTTTTGTTGGAAAAAGGGAAAAAACAATTTTCGAGATTGGGGATGAGGACAATTTCTTGCAGAGTTCAAGTTGGGGCGAGGTAGGCAGTGGATTTGATGTCTCAAATCAGATGAATGGATTGAAAATACTGATTAGGAGCTGAAGAGGGAAAGAGAGTGCAAGGATCCTCTTCAAACTGACGAAAAACATGTAAAACTAAACAAAAGTTTAAGGCAGAGCACCAGCAAATCAATGAATTCTACCTCAGTTCCTCATTTTTTTAATTCAGAAGCAAAGAGAAGGGAAATGGCATACATATAACATTAATGAAACTTACAATAACATGAGAAGAACATCATCAAAACTCAGAAGCCACAAGGATCCCAACAAGTGCTGCAAAACTCTGGTCTTTCCTTTGCCAAGAACTGAAAATGGATATACAATGAGGTGCCAAACTTTTCCCAAGTATCCAACCCTGAAAATGTCACAGAAAATACAATATATAGACTATCCTAACCCCTTCCCATGCCTCTAGGGGTTGAGCTCATCCTTCTAGGAGCTGTTTCAACCAATTCTAAACATGGAGCTAAAATCTAGGCAGCCAAACAACTTGCCTCTATATGCTAGGAAACTGATCCATTCACTCAATTTTCACTTTTTAGTGAATGAATCCTCTAGAAAAAGTAAAAAAATGCCAAAATTACATCATGGTTACCAAATTACATCATGGTAGATCAATCATCACATGAAAAAGTAAAACTAGTCAAAACTGGGCGAATTTTTGAGCTGAAGAGTGAAAATGAGGCAAAATTTCTCTATGCGCCGCGCTCAGTTTCTCTATGTATTGCGCCACTTTGGAACTATTTTTGAGGCACGTTTAGAATTTCAAATTGAGCTCATTATGGCTCGTTGGAAAGCCCTAGATGTCTGCTATCCAACCCAAGTGGAATTTTTCAATTTGGATGTCATTTTCCCCTCCAAAACTGAAATATCCCAAGACTGGTTCCTGCTGGTGCAAAAAGTGGCAGAAAGGCCATTTTTGGAGTGTTATTGGCCCTTTAGGCAGCCCAGAATTTGATGAAATGCTTCGGCCATTCCTAAACATACATAATTTATCATGAAAAACCCAAAAATGCAAATTTTTCCTCCAGAAGATGTCCCAAACGTAAGCGCGCGTCGGGTGGCGCGACGCGTCGGGCGAAAAAACCTGTTTTGCAACCAAAAAATTTCAAAATGACAAAATATTCTCCAAATTTGCTGATACTTGGAGTGAAGGTCTCCCATAATTTCTCATGCTCAGCCAAGGAAGCTTCGGCCAAGATTCGGAGTGGATCCAGCCTTTTCCGACGTTTCAGTGCTTTTCTCAGCCTTGCCTTCAGGATCTTCAATTTTGCTCTGCAAACGTGTGTGCGGGCCCAATAGTGGTTTTTCATTGTCTGAGCATGTCTTTGTCCCTATTGTAATTCGCCAAGAGCTTCTCCAGATGAATTTTGACGTGCGTAAGGCAAGTCTCTCACTCAAATGGTGTCATGTCACCTGGTCTCTTCCGAGCCAATGCACGGTCTTCACGGATTTGCGGCAGCTCTATGAGCGTCTGCTGATCCTCTGGTTGTTTATTGCGCTGCTCCAAGTAATCTATAAACAACTGAGATCTCTACAAATTCACGATCAAAGTATGAATCTCAGCCTTTTTTTCCTGGATGATTTCTTTCAGCTTTGAGCAAGGAGAGCTCGCATCAACATCGATCAAAATAAAATCAGTATCTTGGCCTCCCGAGGGGCCCTCATCGTGCATAGGTTTCTTGCCTTTGTCCTGTACCTGTGCTGATGTAGAAGGAAAGACACCTTCCATGCCATGTGGATATAGTACTCGCGCTGCTGATGAAGATAACGAGACCCCTTCCACCCCTGGTGGATATAGTACTCGTCGTGCTGCTGCAAATAAGGCTCTGTGGCCTCTCTGATATGTCACACACACTGGAGCACTGATAGGCTCAGTCTCAGGAATATCAAACCAATGTGTAGGTTGTGCCTCATCATGAGCAATCTCGGGAAGAGGTTGGAGGGCTGCAAAGAAATCACGAGAAATGAACTCATCCCATGCGATGCCCTACAAACCAAGCTGATGTACCACAATGATTTTGATGAGCGCATAATGATAGATGTTGTTATGCTGCTACTCCGGAGTCTTCTTCTGCACAAGGGTAGTCATCTGCTCTATATTCTGACACATGAAGTATGGAATATTCATCAGTCGCACTCTCATGAAATGCATCAAAAGTCTGATATGGTATGCATAAAGGTGTGAGAATCTACCCTCACAGCTGAAATATCGGATGATGAGTTTCATCAATGGTGCATAAGACTCCTGCAGAAATCGGAATGGAAATACCCTGCTCAACTGCCTCAAATATCCAGGTCTGATGTAAGGCTCATAATATGCTCTATCCAACTGTTGTCTCTTATTGCACTCCTCACCAATGTTCGGTGTCCCGGTTGCATCAGAAATGGTCTCTGGTGTCAAAGTGAAGTTCATTCCAGCAAGATTTACATGACCATTATGCAAATGTAGGACAAATAGGCGAGCTAACTCATGATGATGCTGAGTTCGGGCAATCATGTCACAATACTGGAAGCATGACTGACGCTGAAAACAATCCATTGCAAGCGGACTGGCCTGCAATTGGGTCAAAGAAGTGGGCTCCTCCCTGACATGCCTGCCACTTTTATGAGATCTCCTCGGCACATTAAGCTCAGTAGATGAATCACTGTCTTGCTCATATCCCTGTTCATATGGTGAATCTCTCTCTGACATGGTGCTGAAATGTGTTTGTCAACTATATGTTTGGTTGGTTAGAAAATGAGCAATTGGTGTATTTGTTTTAATGCCAAATGTGTCACATGTATCAAGAATGAAATGAGGGACTGTGGGAAGTATAAAGGACTTTAAAATGAAACTTAGCTGTGAAAACAATCATTTGAATGTATGGGGATTAGGGATTTGGGAATTAGGAATATTTGCAAAGGATATGGGAGTGGGATGGTGACGGGACTTGTAGTTTTTAGGAATAGGTATAAATGCAATGAAAAGATATACTTAAGTTAAAGTTAAATCAAGGAAACAATCCTTGAATCTTTGGTAATCAGGATTTATCAATGATATGATTTGGTGACAAGTAATAGGGTTTAGGGATTTAGAACATGGGACAAAGGGTCTAGGGATATGGGACAGCGGGATTGGGAGTAAAACTGTGGTATGATAGTGTGGCAGTAATGATAACACGAATGAAAGTGGAATGATAGTTGAAACACCAAACAACATCCAACACCTCTTTTCAAAACCCTATGGAGAAAATTTCAATATGGGTGTAGGGTTTATGTTTCACCACTCGATTATTTTATTTCTTTGCTTCTAAACCACAGTAACATAGCTAAAAATCATTAAAAGGGCTTTGAGAAAATTACTTGGAGAAAATTGCACTGAGACAAATCAAATTTTCGTTGAGCGGAAATGTTTTGGCCTTTAGGGCTCTTGTGCGCCGTGCACAGACCCAATGCGCCGCGGCCTTTGGGTGTGCCACGCCAGAAGAAAATAACACGGAGAATTTCGGCTCTATGCGCCGCGTCGTTTGGGTGGGCCGCGACTATGCCTAATGCGCCGCGCTGCCTTCAACACACATTCGGCCTTCCTCAAATGCATTTTTTCTCTTCCACTTCCAACTTCGACTTCTCACTGAGATTTTTCTGAATGAAAATTGTTGCAAATGAATAAATAACCTTGAGAAATATCTTGAAAAGAGATGGCTTTGATTTTTACTTCTTCAAAACCCATTTTGTAATTTTTTTTACCTTTGGCACTTTTCATTTAATTCAACTTCTGTCTTTTTGTTTCCTCATTGACCTTAGCTACGAATAGTAAGTAGGTTATTTTGGAAATTTGAGGTGGCATTGATCCTTAGCGAAGGAATGGTAAATTCACGCTAGTGATACAATCATATTGTGAGGAAAAATACATTTTATTACAAAAATAAATTCGACAATTTCTTATTCAAAACAGAGTTTTGAACAAGCAATATCCTTGAGCATGTTTGATAATAAAAATTTTGAACTGAAAAGTTATGGAAAAACTCCTCATGACCTGCGGGCATTATTCAACATTTCGAAAGACCAAACCCTAGACTCAGAAACTAAAATGACTCTTTTTGACCAAAATAGCCTCTATGACTGAAAATGACTTGAAATGAACTTTGATGATTTTGGAGAAATTTTGACCAACCCAGCAGGTACAAACATGAGGGAAACAAGAAAAACCAAACCCTTCCGTCAGTCAATGGCATGCCCCCTAATGGAAAGCAGATGAATAAACCGAATGAGACACCTAAACCATGAAATGCAATAAGAGAAATGATCTCTGACGGAGGGCTGTAAGGACCGACTCTAACATACCCTATCAAGTTTCAATGGTAGGATAAGGCCTACCATGGTGGAGACAGTTGAAGGAGAATTAGCGTTTTATTCTGGAGACGGAGCCTAAGAAATGGCTACCACATCCAAGGAATGCAGTAGGCACTCAAATTACCCAATCCTAACATGGCAAGGTAGTGACAATAAATAACAATACTAGGCTCATAAAGTGTATTAATTGGAATGAGTACAATCTAATCGCTTAACGAGGATCCATTGGAGGGAAAGTATGGTGCCAACAACCATGATAACTCCAAATCAAATATCATATATTTAAGTTGTCATTGTTAAAAATATCCTTTTTGGATCTTGGGTCGTAAAGGGAGGTCTGCCTACTTGGTGTGCACCTGCCCTTCCATACCTTTTATCAAAGATGTGCTCCTGGCCTTAATTTTTTCGGTCGCGGCTTTGGAATTGTTACTTTGAAAAAATTAGAGTTCTCAAAGCAATATTATGCTATGAATACATTAGCATGGAATAATGTGATAGGATTTTGGTCCTATAGTGTTAGCCTTTAGGACCAGAGTAATGGTTAATAGGGGCTGTCAAGGGCATTTGTATTCCATTGTTGGAGGTAAAATTCTTGGATTTATGAAAATATGGACCACTACAAAAGTATTTTCCAAGAATGTTTTCTTAATCAAAAATGTAAGTTTGTGGCTCAAAGACAATCAGACAGTGTCCTAGTCTCAACTATAAATATGCCGACCAAGGATTGACGGACGTTTCTTTAAGGACTCTGCCAACACCTTCTGAGAAATTAGAGTGTTTGGGTTCTGGTGGGAGTATGGTCGCAAGGATGAAACTTAAAGGAAATTACACAAGGACACCACCAGGAGTGGAGACTGCAGCATAATTTGACTCAACACGGGGAAAATTACCATGTATAGACATAGTAAGGGTTGACAAATTGAGAGCTCTTTCTTGATTCTATGGGTGGTGGTGCATCATTGTTCTTAGTTTGTGGAGCGATTTGTATGGTTAATTATGATAACGAATGAGGCCTAACCCTGCTAATATATACGTGGAGGTTCCCCTTTGCAACCAAATTCTTAGAGGGACTATGGCTGTTTAGGCCGTAGAATTTTGAGGAAATAATAGGTCTGTGATGCCCTTAGATGTTCTTGGCCGCACACACGCTACCTTGATGCAACCAATGATTTTTTCTTCCTTGTTTGAGAGGATCAGGAAATATTCTCAAATTTCATTGTGATGGGGATAGACCATTACAATTATTGGTATTCAAGAAGGAATTCCTAGTAAGCACGTGTCATCAACTCATGTTGACTACATCCCTGTCCTTTATACACACCACCCATCCCTCCTACCGATTGAACCTGTGGTAGAATCATTGATAGTAGGTTTTTGTTTTTTATTATGAGTTCGGTGGGTTTCGATTGTAATATAGGTTGTGTGGTGTGTTTCTAGGAGAGTGGGTTTTATGCTTGTCAGGGTGGTGCCTCTTGCGAAAGAGACTTTAAACATTGTTAGTTGTGTATCTTGAGTTCACGCTTGTTGTTTCCTCAAATTTCAAGAGATGATTGTGCTTATCCATCCTTTGTTATTCTTTCCCCTAATGTATCTTTTGTATGGGGTTCAAAAGCTCGTTTCTTGGGAGAAACCTCTCCAACAGTATGTTCGGCAGCGCAGTGTTGTTGCAATCAAGGTGCTTGGGAAATATGACGAAAAAATTCAGACTCATTCATAGCGGTGGTTTTTTATGTGTTTCTTTGGAGGGATTTTTTGTTGGTGGCTGGTCCAAGGGAGTGTTTGCACGTGCGCTTCCCACCTCAATCCTTTATACAGGGGAAAATGTTGGGGTGGTGTCAATATGTGATGGATGAAGAGGGGTGAAATCCATTGGGATGGCCACCCTAGTCCTCTCGATTATTATGTGATATGCACTCACAGAAGGGTTCAGTGTCTACGTAATGAAAAATCCATCCCTCGATCCGAGCTCCATAAAAACTGTAAGTTTCCCCATCAATGTGAATCAAGTAGCATTCCTTTCTCATGCCTTTGGTTTTCAGGAAATTCCTCATCATTTCTTGAGCCGCTCCCCCTTCCAAGGAAAGTAGGAGCATATTATGTCCTTGTTTCTCCATTTGGATTGTGGGTTTTTTGCATGACTTGGTCATTTCTTGGATGTTTTGATTGTTGCGATAGCATTGTGGTGTGCGATTTTGGGGCTTACATATTTTTATGGTATGAAATTTCAGCAATGATGTATTTTTGGCCCTTGGGTTTATCCAACATTGATTGCCAGCTTGCGATAACTCCTCTTTGGAGTTTTGTTGTTTTACCCCCCCTGAATTTTTCGTTGGAAAGGTTATTGGGTGTTCTGTACATAGAGGGGTGCAATAGCGGGGTGGATTTTGATAGTTAGTGAATTTGTTGATTGAAGCCTTGTGAAAGTTGGGGGATCGTTTACCTTATAATAGTAATGTGCTCGAGACACTCATCTTCTCGTGGCCCTCGGCTTTTCTAGAGCTCAAGTTTAGGCGGTGACTTGTCAGATTGGTTTTTTGATTGCTTCTTGTTACGTTATGTAGATAGAAAGGATGTTGCGTTGTAATGTATGTGGAACAATGTGAAAATGTGGGATTCTTTGATTGGGTGCCTTGTTTTATTTCTTTTTATTTAAGCTAACATCTCCTCGCCTGATGGTGGCCCTCTTTTTTGCTAGCATTGCTTGAAATTTAGCCCCCTTTCTCCCAAACTGGATTTTTTTCATGAGTGTTGTGTGGGTGGCTCGTTTTTTTTTTTTCGAAGTTGTTGAATATGGTAGAAGGGGTCACTTGTTGATCTATTGTTTTTTTTAATGTGAGCCTCCATTTGTGAGAGGGTAGTCACCTTTGAATTTTGTTTCTTTCATGTTGTTTTCTTCCCTTCTTCCTTTTGGCCCTTAACTTTATAGAGGTAAGGGGGGGATTGTTTTGTATTGGTGTTCACGAAGGAGGAAAAGCAGTGCGAACTCCCAGCGTGGCCACCCTAGTCCTTCGTGATCTCTGCCCCCTGCAGTTCCCTCTTTTTTTGAAGTCACGATTTTTGGGAAGCTTTTTATTTGTTTGAGCCTCCCCTTGTGAGCCAGTATCCATGTTTGATTTCTCTTTTTTTCATCTCGTTTTATTCCATTTCAGTCCCTAAATTTATGGAGAAAATTGGGAATTTTTGTGGATCGATGTCAGAGAAGGATGAAAAGCAGTGAAAAGTCCTGGGGTGGCCACCCTAGTACTTTTCAATTGCCTTTCCTTGTAGTTCCCCCCCATTTTCTAGGGCACAGGGCTTGGAAAGCTTGTACTGTGTTTGATCCTCCCCTTCTGAGTCGATAAGCATGTTTGATTTCTATTTTTATTCATGTTTCTTTCCTCCCTTCTTCGTTTTGGTCCCTAGATTTATGGAGAAAAGGGGAAATTACTGTGGATTGGTGTTTTGGAAGGATGAAAAGGTAGTGTGAGCCCTTGAGGTGGCCACCCTAGTACTTCTCGATTGTAGATCTATGCAGCTCCCCCATTTTTGCGAGGTCATGGGGCCTTCAAATTGTTTTGTGTTTGAGCCTCATCTTCTTCGATGGTAGCCATGTTTTGGTTCTCTTTTTATTTTTCTTTTTTCGTGTTTTTTTTCCCTTCCTTATTTCGACCCCTACATTTACGGAAAAAAGGGTAAATTATTGAGGATTTTATTTCATGAAGGATGAAAGGCAGTGCATGCTCCAGGGGTTTCCACCCTATTCCTTCTCAATCATCGTTCCTTCTGATTCGCCCCTTTTTTCAAGGGGGTGGGGCTCAAGAAGTTTTTTCTCTGCTTGAGCCTCTCCTCCTTCAAGCAGGTAGATACTTTTGTTTCTCTTTATTTCATCAGTTTTTATTACTTTCCTCCTTCTATTCCATAGCTTTACAGAGAAAATGGGGAGTTTTAGTGGTTTGATGTTTGTGAAGGACGAAAAGAAGTTTCAGTTTCGGGGTGGCCATCCTAGTCCTTATTGGTCATTGTTCTTTACAATTCCTGTCTTTTTGAAAAGCCACGGGGTTTGGAAAACTTCATGTTTTTCTGCTTGAGCCTTCCCTTGTGAGGAGGTGGGAGCCACCTTCTCTTTATTCTTTGTTATATACATATATGTTTTTTTTATTTTTCTTACTCTTGTTAGCCACCAACAACATTTTGGAGAAATGGGTGAATTATTGCGGTTGGGTCTTCAAAATGGATGAAAAGTGGCGCGAGCTCATAGGTTGGCCACCCTATTCCTTCTTGATCACCGTTCCTTGCATTTCCCACCTTTTTTCAAATGCATGTGGTATAGGGCGCTTGTTTGAGCCTCCCTCTAGTGAGTGGGTTATGGAGTGTAGTTGACTTGAGGGGGAAGGGGGTTGTTGCTTCTTGCAATGCATTGTACGTTGGGTTGGATTTTATCCATTCATTGTGGCGGTACAATTTTTTGGTAACACATGGAAATGACTCTTGGAAACTGATATCTCTGCTCTTGTTATGATGAAGAACATAGTGAAATGTGATACCTAGTGTGAATTGTCGAATCCCATGAATCATCTATTTTTTGAATGAAATTTGAGCCAGAGGATTCGGTTGAGGGCACGTCTATTTTGGTGTCACATACTATTAAAACACACTCCTTGTAATATTTTAGGGAGCAACAGATCTAGTCATCCATGCCCAATGCTGTGCGGTTGGATGAAATGTGACAGGCAGTGTTTGGTGGTGTGTGTCAGTAACTGGTGATCTTGTCCCCTTGGTTGGGAAATTGGCATTAGATGATGTGGGCTATGTTTGGCATCCATAGAACTATGTTTTCTCTCACTTGGCCTGCCATTGGGTAGGGTGGATTTAGCTCCAAATTGTGACCTAAGCTTAGGCGAGAACGCCCGTTGAGTTTAAGGATATAATTAAGTAGAGGAAAATAAACTTACAAGGATTCTCCTAGTACAATGAGAGAAATAGAAAGATACAATCATCAAAATTGGGTGGCAAAAGACCTGGGCCAAGTCCCTTGGAAGGGGGTGCCTAAGATGGTGACAGCCCCATTGGGCTGGGACCCTACCCCATCATGAGGCGTTGTCTGCGAGTCGGGTTGTTTGGGAATGCAACCCTAATTTCATGGTAAATTCCCTAGAAGGCTAAATAAGGGCAAGATATTGATAACAAAGAAGTACCGTGAGGGAAATATGAAAAGGACTTTGAAAATAGAGTTAATTTGTTCTTGAAATTGTCGGGAGGGAAGAGGATGGAGTCTATCGATCTTTCTCAGTCAGATGTGGAATGACTCAAGATGGTTTGCCACTTGACTTGAGTTGCAAACCAATAAGGGTTGTTGCATCGTCACAATCACTAGTGGAATACCACTTGTCGGTTTGTCATTGCCATGGTCAAGGAATGAAGCGCATGCTCTTGTGGCAAGTTGTGTGCACCTACATACTCATGTTGTTGGTCAGAGGGATTTCCATTCGACCCAGCTTGAAACACAGACCAAGGAGTCTAAAATGTGTGCGAGTCAATGATTTTGAAAACCTACGAGGCTCAAGGAAGCTAGCGGGTGAGATCCCCTCTATGAGGGGGGTGCATCATCAACCAACCTTGATCTTATGTGATGGTTTTGAGCATGAGGACACCTATTGGGACCTGAGAGGTGGTGAACTATGTCTGAGCTCGACGAATCCAAAGGAAACACTAGTGGAGGCTCATACTGATACTAAATTTAAAATCATTCTTTTGACTTCGGTATAGGGGCGAAATAATAATCGAACCATCTAGTAGTTATATTCCTCCAAAATTTCCCTCAAGATAGTAGAGCTCACACATGAGTTTTATCTTGTAAAGAAAATGATTATAGGCATCAGGAGTGTAACGCCCTCGACCTATTCTCAAAATTTAAATAGGTAAAAGGGTTTGGCTACTCCATTGAGCCATGCCATACAATGAAGAGCACCAAGTGGGCCATTTTTGGTAAGCACAACTGGCGATGTGGGATGAACCAAAAGTTGAGTTATGGTGCCAAATTGTGCACTAACCTAGATCCTAGAAAGGGTCATGGTTGATTAATATAGCAGGACAGTGTTGATGGAAGGTGAAATCCGCTAAGGAGTTGTAATATTCCTAATTATCTTTTAGCTAGTTGGAATAATAAATTTTTCTTTTCTTCATAACTTAGATGAATAAGTGGGTAGAGAGACCCTTAAATCTCTTTAGTAGGAATAAAACCACTTCTAGTGTGAAGGTGGATCAATGTAGCTAGCTGAAATAAAGAAACCCTTAGTGTGAATGGGGTCAATACATGTGGATGGTGTCAAGGTTGACCAAATAAACAACCCTGCTATGGAGAGAGTGGAGATAGTGGAGGACAATGTAGTTATCGTGGAGGAGTGTATGCATGGGAGTAACATATTTAATGAGTGGGACCAAGGGTGAGGAAGCTCACCAATAATATAAGTAAGGGGATGTCAGCTATAGAAGGCATTCTGATTATTTTTTATGTCTTGGTATTTTATGAATTTTTGCATGCTTCAGCTGTTCAGCAAAGTCTATTGTGTTGTTTATCACAAGGGTGTTTCTAGGTGGAAATCCCACCCTCAACCTTGGGGGACTTCAAGTTCCCATTCAGGAGAGGTACATTAAGCTTCATTACACCATCTAACATTAGGCCACGATTCAACCATCTACCAAATCACAGTCTCTTTCAGAAACTATGTTATTTTGCAGGGAAGTTGCAGTGGAGAGTTGAGAGACCCATTTTGTGAGCTAGTTTCCTAGTGGATGGAACAACCTTTCATTGGGAGGATATATTGGGACGAGGTTCAGTGATTTTATTGTCATATCATCCACCTCCCTATATTCATTGAGTTGCAGAGTGTTATTCATCACTAGGGCTACATTTTTCATATAGTGTATTTCCGGAAACCCTTTCTGGGTTGTCCTGGAATGGTGCTTGAGAGCCTAGATTTCTGATCCTGACATTTTCTAACCATTCTATGATCAGATATTTGTAATTATATTTTACAAATGTAGTTATTCTCTCTTGGACTATGTAGTCATGGCATTCCAATATTCTATGTATTAGCAGTATTTCATATTTTGATGTATTGGATCATGGGAGGCTGATTTTCCTAGCTTGAGTGACCTTTTCCTCAAGACATTGTACTTATTTTATGCTATTATGCATAATGGAATTACTTTATGATTTTCTCATATTTTTTGTGTTCATATTCACTACAATTTCTAGTTTTATGTTCAATATTCATGTTTTTCCTTATTTGGAATATTACAATGGTATTAGAGCATAATCTTGGCTCAACCTGTGGGGCACTGCATCTATAATATCTATAGCAATGTAGGAAAGAGAATCTCCAAAACTTCTTCTCCAGACTATGCTAAATATTACAAAATAAATCAAGGAGATGAGGTTAGAAAGACAAAAGGAATCCCCTAGATGGTTTCAACATGGAGAGAATTTCGGCACCTCACATTATTGGTGTGAGAAACCAACATTATAGCCTGCTTCACAATGTCCCACCATGCCTACATTGCTAGAAATAGGAAATGAAGTAGGAGTACCAAAAAAGGAGGAAACTCTTGGTGATTATTTCCTAGAGTATGAATCTCAATCTTAGAGTTTCAAGGAGCACCTGAACTTCCAAGAGTTCTGTCGGATCAAGGATAATAGGAGACCCAAAAATCAAAATAGAGGTGGAGGGTACATGCAGAACAATGATCTTCAATGCACTATGGGTAGATTCTTTCTACCTACTTTTGATGGGTCACCCAAGTGCATAGCCAAGGCTTGGGTAGAGAAATTTGATAACTGTTTTCAGCTGAACCGAGTTTCAGAGATGGAGGCCATTAAAATAGCAATGTTACACCTTGAAGATGAATCACATGAGTGGTGGTTTCATGGTCTATCTACACTAGGGAATACTAGTGTCACTTATGCCAAATTTACACAGAGGTTGGTGGAAATATTTGACTGCAGAAATCCAGAAGAAAATTTTGTTGATCTAGCTAAGCTCAAGAAAAGAGGAGATCTAGAGACTTATATCTCTAAATTTATAAAACTCTCAGTGATGGTGTCTAATATATCTATATCTAGGAGAATATATATGCTTATTGATTGGCTAGCAGAGCCTTTTCATGGATTGGTAAAATAGACTAGACCAACTACACTCTAGGAGGCTATTGAAAGAGATAGATATTTACAGCATGTTTTTCCAAGGGAAAAAACCCCACTACAACAGAATTTCTCCTCTCAAGAAAAAGGGAAAGAGGTGAAGGTTCGTCCCTCAAAGTAGAACTAATAAAAGGGATATCTTGGTGATCATTTCCGGGGATATCTAAGGAGGAGAAAACTTTGCTTCACTTGCCAAGAGCCATGGGCACCAGGGCACCAGTGTGTTGGTGGGAAGGAAAATTACATTGAGGTATTTTATGATGATGAAGAAGAGGGAGCAGAAGACTTAAAGGAGGACACGAGCACTATAGCATCAGGAGGAGTTTCACCACCACCAAGAGGTGTGATATTTTGTTTTCAGTGGTTTATCACTTTGGGGAAGGTCACAACAGATTGGGGGACCTTAGAGCTAGAATGGACAGATAAGGAGAGCAGTAATCACCAAAATATTAGGGGCATGCATGCCGATCCACACCATATTGTCTCAGCACACAGGATGGAGGTTGATTAGAATAGAGGAGACATAGAGTGGGAATTATAATTGCATATGTTAGTGGTAGAAGGCAAGGGTGGACCAGTACACCCAGATTTTCAATATATTCTAGACCATTATTCTACAATATTTGGAGATATACCACCGGGGAGGCCACCTGACTAGGGATTTGAGCACATTATTGTGTTGGAGAAGGGGATCCAAGCAGTGATCACCACACCCTATAGACATCGCAAAGCCTACACGGATGATATTGAAAATGCCATTCATGAGCTCTTGGATTTAGGACATATCCAACCCAGCACCAGCCCTTTTTCTTCTTCTGTGGTCTTGGTAAAGAAGAAGGATGTCACATTGAGGATGCGCATTGACTAAAGTGATTTGAACAAGAAAAAAATGAAGAAAAGGTAGCTAGTTCCCAGGATTGATGAGTTGATGGATGATATAAGGTGATAAAAGTACTTTTGAAATATTAATTTGAGGTCTAGTTACCATCAGATTAGGGTGAGGGATCAACATATCCCTATGACTACATTCAGATGCCATTATGGCCACTTTGAGTTCTTGGTGATGCCCTTTGGTTTAACCAATGCTCTGACTAATTTTCAGTCTTGCATGAACCACATATTCCATGGTAAAATGAGGAATTTTGTGTTGGTTTTATTTTATGACATTCTTATTTATAGATGCACATGGGAGGAGAATTTGCAGCATATTGAAACAGTATTACGCATTATTGAGGAGCACCAATTATATGCTAAGATATCCAAGTGTGAGTTTGGGCTCACATATATGCTCTATCCAGGCCACATAATTGGACTAGATGGAGTGATATTTCATGAGGAGAAGATCGGTTCTATTCGAGACTGGACTGAGCGAAAGAATGTAGCAGAATTTCAGGGGGTTTGTAGGCATCTGCACATACTATCAAAAGTTTGTCAAGGGGTTCTCTCAACTAGCAACATCACTCATAGATTTGACTAAGAAGGGAGCCTTTAGTTGGATATACACAACAAAAAGGCCTTTGATAGGCTCAAGGAGGTGATGAGAAGTTTCCTGGTGTTGGTATTACCTGATTTTACCCAGCCCTTTGTGCTAGAATATGATGCTTGAAGGGAGGGCAATGGAGCAGTATTAATGTAGGGGAGCATCCCATAGATTTTGAGAGTTAGAATTTGTTGCCTCATGAGATATTTTACTCTATATACGAAAAGGAAATTTTGGCTATCATGCATGCATTAGCCAAGTTCTAGCAGTATTAGGTGGGAAACATATTCCGAGTGAAGACTGATCACAATAGTCTTCAGTTTTTCCTTGAGCAGAAGCAACTGCAAGAGAGGCAGCAGAAATGGGTTAGTAAAATCCAAGCATATGACTTTGATATTGAATATTTCAAGGGGAAGAGTAATGTGGTAGTAGATTCCCTATCATGGAGACCTGCAACACTATCATTGATGAGTGTGGATACAAATTGGAAGGCTCAGTTGTTGGTAGAGTACTCCAAAGGTCGCTTTGCATGTGAGATCATATATGGATAGGTGGTAGATGAGAGGTTTAGAGTGATGGATGAGATCATCTATTAGTAGGACCAGATCTTCTTGACTAGAGATTCTATACTCAAGGTAAATATTTTGCATGTGTCACATGATTCACCACTTTCAGGCCGTCTAGGATTCACCAAGACATATCGAGCCATTCGGGAGAGATTCTCATGGAAGGGTCTCAAGGAGGATGTGCTTCAACACATCAGGGAGTGTATATTTTTCCAGCAAAACAAAGGAGAGAACAACCATCCTACAGGGTTGTCGCAGCCACTCCCTATTCTAGAAGGAAAATGGGAGAGTATTTCCATGGACTTCATCACCGGTTTACCAGCAGTACAAGGTAAGGATTGTATCTTTGTAGTTGTTGATAGACTAACAAATTATTCACATTTATTTTCTATTTCTACACAATATACAGCTTCAGAAGTAGTTGATCTCTTCTCTAGAGATGTTTTCAATCTCCATGTTCTTCCTAAGACCATAGTCAGTGATCCGGATAACCGCTTCATGGGTGGCTTTTGGTAGGAGCTTTTTCGGTTGTTGGGTACTAAGTTCACATCGAGTACTAGTTATCACCCTCAAACCGATGGATAGACAAAGATATTAAACAAGTGGCTGGAAGCCTACTTGTGAATCTATGTTTCGAGGCAGCAAAAGGCATCGCTGCACTAGCTCCACTTGGGGGAGTATTGCTACAACACAAAATTTTGTATGTCCATTGACATGTCTCCATTTCAATCTATTTATGGGTATGATGGTATATCATTTATTGATGTGATTTTTGGATCAAGCAAGGCTCCTATAGCTAAGGATTGGATCCAAGCGAGTGAAGATATACTCCGTGCTCACAAGGACAACATTGCTACAACCTAGAATCAACAGAAATTGTATGCAGACTGTGGTCAGATAGAGAGGAAGTTTGGAGTTGATGATTTAGTATATCTCCATATTAATCCTTAAATATAGTCAAAAATGAAGGAGAAGGGCCCTGAGAAGCTTAAGCCCCAGTTCTATGGGACATACAAGGTGATCCTTCATGTTGGTGAGGTAGCATATGAGTTGGAGCTCCCCTTTGGGAGTAATATCCATAAAAATTTTCATGTCTCATGCCTCAAGAAGTCCATTGGAAAACATGTGGTTGCCACAATGGTTCTCCCACCTATTGATGATGAGGGCCATCTAGCTTTACAACCGTAAGCTATTTTGGAAAATCAGGAGAGACAACTAAGGAATAGGGTGATTAAAGAATATCTGATTCGATGAAGGAATCTACCAGACGAGGATGCCACTTGGGAAGGAGAGAATATTTTGCAACATCCATATTTTTAGTTTCTTGAGGACAAGAAACATTTGGGAGGGGAGGACTGAAATATTACTAATTAGATCTTACCTCTTTGGAATATTAAACTTTTCTTTTTTTCATAACTTAGATGAATAAGTGGGTAAAGAGACTCTTAAATCTCTTTAGTAGGAATAAAATCACTTCTAGTGTGAAGGATCAGTGTAGCTAGCTAAAATAAATAAACCCTTAGTGTGAATGGGCTCATTACATGTGGATGAGGTCAAGGTTGACCAAATAACCAACGCTACCATGGAGAGAGTGGAGATAGTGGAGGACAATGCAGTTATGGTGGAGGAGTGTATGCATGGGAGTAGCATCTTTAATGAGTGGGACCAAGGGTGTGGAAGCTCACCAAGAATATATGGAAGGGGATGGAAGCCATAGAAGGCATTCTAATTATTGTTTATGTTTTTTTCTTTTATGAATTTCTACATGCTTTAGCTTTTTAGAGGAGTCTACTATGTTGTTTAGCACAAGGGTGTTTTCGGGTGGAAATCCCACCCTCATCCTCGGGGGACTTCAAGTGCCCACTCAAGAGAGGTAAATTGAGCTTCATTACACCATCTACCATTAGGCCAAGCTTCAACCATCTACCACAATGCAATATCCTTTAGAAACTATATTATTTTGTAGGACAATTGCAGTGGAGGGTTGAGACCCATTTTGTGAGCTAGTTTCCTAGTGGAGGGATCAGCCTTTCATTGGTAGGATCTATTGGGAGGAGTTTCAGATATTTTCATGTCATATCAAACACCTCCCTATAGTCACTGAGATGTAGAGAATTATTTAGTCCTAGGGCTTTGTTTTTCAGATAGTGTATTTCTGTAAAAAATTTCTGTGTTGTCTTGGAATGGTGCTTGAGATCCTAGATCTATGATCCCAGCATTTTCTAAGCACTCTATCATCAGCTCTTTGTAATTATATTTTCCAGTTGTAGTTATTCCCTCTTGGACTGCACAATCATGGTATTCTAACATTTTATGTATTAGCATTATTTCATATTTTTATGTATTAGATCATGGGAGGCTTGGTTGGATAGCTTGAGTGACCTTTTCCTCAAGACATTGTACTCATTTTCTGCTATTAAAAATAATGGAATGGCTCTATTATTTTCTCATTTTTTGATGTGTTTATATTCACTGCAATTTCGAGTTTTATGTTCAATATTCTTATTTTTCATATTTTGGAATATTACAGGAGTGTGTAACAACTCACCTTCTGAATCACATAGCTTTGAAAATAGATGGCGCTGAAGCACACAACCTATAATCAAATGTCAAAGAAATTTCCTAGCTTCGACGAGTAGGACGATGCAGGAACTGCCAATATTTTTTTCCTTAAATCATTTTTCAGTGGGTCGATTAGGGTAGCAGACATTGTCAGGTGCAGAGTTTGGCTAGGGTGACACATCTGTTAAAAGATAACGCAGGTGTCCTAGGATGAGCTCAACGAGAACATAAATTGCATGTGGAACAGAAGGGTAAAATATCATTTTATTTTTATTTTTATTGCAAATAAAAATCATGAAAGCATGGTCTATCGATCCTTTAAAATTTCAAAATTTGAAGCTAGAGGTGTCAGAAAAGTTACCACATGGATAACTTGCTTGTGGCAACCAAGCGTTCATTGTGACATTGCTTTTCCATCCTTTAATGTTGGTTCTTCCTATCATTATGAAATAAAAGTCACCAAGTGTTTGGTTTTTCACCAACCAATAGGGAATGTGATTGGGTTTATACCATCACGAGATAGGTTAGTTTTACCCTACTGATGAACCACATCGAAATAATAATTCAACGTAGTACGAGAGGAACCGTTGATTCACACAATTGGTCATCGTGCTTGGTTGAAAAGCCAATGGCATGAAGCTACTGTGTGTCAGATTATGACTGAATGCCTCTTATTGAGAATCCATGCTAGAAGTGGTGCATGTCACTCTATGACTATATCTCAACCCGTAGTAGTGGCGCCGCTTTGTCACCCCTAGGGGCCCGTGTCATTTTCAAACCGCGACCGTGAAGAATCTCATTCGGGGCAGCGTTGAAGTTTAATTTCAAATGATCGTTGAGAAGAATACTTTTTAGAAGACATAAATATGCGACTATGTATTGTATGTGGTAGAGTGGCCTTGCTGCCAAAATCCACTGAGATTCTGCCCTTGGTCACCTTCATTCGAAGCTTCTCTCTTGTCACTTTATTCAAAATTCGGACAACTATTGTCATTTCAACTTTCTTCCCCCATCCTTCATTCAATCATTATTTATTTTTCACATAGATCAAAAACTATTTTCTTAGGGGTGGGAAATTTGGGGTTCATGCCATGGATGTGAGAGAAATAATCAGTATGCAGAACTTGTGGTTGTTTACATGTCATGTCATGGCCAAAAAATCCACCGCACAAGTCCAAGGAACATGGTGGGTGTGCTTCCATTTCGCGGCATGACGTTAAACCAACGAAACACTACAGAACCTGGTGTTTCCATGTACTATCGCAACCCCAAGGGAAACATGTTGGGGAAATTGGGGTTTCCATATCACGTCATGTCGAAAACTATCGCCCAAGTACAAGGAAAATAGGGATTGGGGATTCCATTTGTAGGAACACGACAAAAAATCATCCCAATCCTAGGAAACTTGGGGTTTCCATGTCCAGCCCCTGATAGTTTCCATATTTTATGGTACATGGGAAACTTCCGATTTTCACTAAATCCACGGCGTGGGGAACTTGGGGTTTCCATGACGATGGAAATCGCTGCCCAAGTCTAGGGAACTAGTGGTGTTTAGAAACTGTGGCCCAAGCCTCTATGGAACTCGGGGATTTTTCCAAGTCATGGTGTGGAAAATCCCACCTCCCAAGTTAATGAAACTTGGGCGTTTCTGTTTTCTGACACAATGAAAAACTGACCCAATTTAGAGAAACTTGGGGTTTCCATTTTGTGACACGGTGGAAATTTCCCAAGTTTGGGAAAGATAGGGTTCCCATGTCCCGCCACGATGGAAACCACAACCGCAACATAGGGAACTTGGGGGTTCCATGCCATGGAGTGATGGAAATTGCCACCCAAGTATGCAGAACTTGGGGTTTCCATATCGCACAATGCATAAAATTTCCACCCAATTCTAGGGAACTTCAAATTTCCATGTCATGGCATGACAAAAAGTGCGACCCAAGTCTGCGGAGCTTGGGGGTTCCCATATTTTGTAGCACGATAGAAACCGCCAAATTATGGGAAAGCTGGGGATTTCAATGCCCTGCCATGATAGAAACTGTGGTGTTACTGTGGGGAACTCGGTCTTCCATGCCGCGACACGAGGGAGAAACGCCCAAGTTAGTATAAATTTGGGAATACTATTTCGCGCCATGAGGGAAACCGCATAATTCTCGGAACCTTGTGGTTTCCATCTCCTACCCCATTGAAAACTGTGGCCCTAGTGCAGGTATTTTGGGTTTCCATGTCGTGGCATGATTGAAATCGCCCAATTTTATGGAACTCATGGTTTCTATTACGTGACATGATGAACATCCGTCCAATTCTGGCAAACTTGGGGCTTCCATTTCACAGTGCGATGGAAGATGCTTCTCTAGTATGTATTTTGAACTTGGGTTTTTCATTCCTCCTTGCAAAAAAATCCGTCTAAGTGCGGAAAAGGTTGGGTTTCACTACCCCGTCGTGTTGATAGACACCCAATTGTTGGAAATCAAATTTTCCCATGTCCTTGCTGAATGGACGCTGCCCAAGTATACATCTGATGTGACAAAAAATGCCTCAGTTCCAGGAAACTAGGGGTCTCCATGTCCCATCACGACAAAAACCTACCAAGTTAGGTAGTTCTTGGCGTATCCCTATCCTTCCTTGACAAAAGTCACCAAATTCTGGGGAACCCGTGGTTTCCATGTCACATCTATTTGAAATCCTCCCAAGTGCGGGAAAGTTGGGGCTTCCATGTCCCGTCGTGATGGAAATTACCCAAGTGCAATAAAATTGGTGTTTCTGCATCCCTCCAATGACAAAAGTCGCAACCCTAGTAGGGTACAATTTTGGGCTTTCCATGTCTCGTCCGAGATGGAAACCACCACCCAAGTGCATGAACCTTTAGTTTTCCATGACCCCCTGCCATGGAATTCACCCACGTTTGTCAGAGATTAGGGTTGTCATGTCGTGGAGTGACGAAAACACCACCGAGGTCCAAGAACCACAGGTGTCATGACACTGTACCTGTGGTGTTCTTCCAACCACATATAGCGGGTGCAACACCACTACACATTTTATTTTTAGCAATACTAGAGTGTATGTACTACACCTAACCCCAACACTTAGTCAATTTTTCAAACAAGTGTTCTTAACAATACAAGGGAATAAAATTAATCTTCAATATTTAACTTTTCACAATTAAACATTCAATACATCACAGAAGTATGTTGATACATACTTGGGAGGGAAAACTCCTATAAAGTTTGCACAAAAATACAAAATTGTTCAATAATGTATAATATATCATAATGATATAATTTCACCAAGTCTACACATCCACCTGCACACCTTTCCAATTATGTCCAACAACCCTGCCTTGAGTTGTGCAATGATGCCACTCAACTGCACTTCAATATGTTGGAAACCTTGAATTATCCGTCAAAACACAATTCTAAATTTTTTTCTAATCATCAAATGTCTACTCGGCCCAACTTGATTTCATGCAGTCAGGTCACTCTCCGCATGAGGTGTTGTGCCTGACCAAACTCTTTGCAAATTTTTCGCTTGTCATTGTTAGATTTAGCCCAAATCCGCCCCCCATGCACATTCACTTCTGCAGCTCCCCAACTTCTACAGTTTTTCTGCACCCTCTAAAGTTTTGTTCTCAACTATTTTCCCATGGTTTGGTTGCATGGTCTAGATGCACATACATGACCTACAACATGACCCACCCACGACCTCATGTCTACATGAAACCCTTGCCCATCTTCCAGTTCCACCTTCGCTCCTCTTCTTTGCTCAACCTATAGGTCGCTGCCTCTGCGATACGCTCCAAAATCCGAATGATTCAATGCCTTTACCACCACTTTCCATCTCCAATATATATGGCTTCATGTTGACATGTTCGTTCAACTCCATGGTAGGTTGGAGCATTTCATAAGTGTGGGTCAGCCTGTACGCTTAACCATGTCAGCCCAACCATATAAATATTCCATAATGCATGACTCACCCACCTGCTATGGGCATGCGCCCACCCGAATCCCTCACTTACCAAATGCACGACTTACTTCACACTACACACGACTCACCCATCCACCATCGGCGTGCCCATCACACTTTCTCCAAGTGTTTCCGCACGACTCATCGCAAAGGTGGGTGCCCACCAACACGACACGCCTAGTGTCACACATTTCATCACATATGCCCATCACACATGAGTCCAAATTGTGGGCGTGAAATCCTCCCCCACTCCAAATAATGTTGTCGTCCTCGAAAACTCCATTGCATCATCGCAAATTGTCACTAGCTCCAGCATCCCTAAAATTTCCATGTTTTCCATCTCTGCTCCATCATCGAAAAAACCACCAAGTTTAATGACTCCATATAACTGTACATGAGAAAAAATCCTCAATCCATGGTCATCAAAAACATATGTCGCAAGCTCCATATGTTTCCTCCATCATGGGAAGTCAATATTCTCAACTCAAGATACACGTCATCACTAAAACATATATTGTGTCCACCCATCATGTATGATCAATATCATGTGAATATACTGCCAAGATACTCCTAAACTCCAACATATTTCAGTGCGTTGAGCTCCCCCATCTCTCGAACTAGTTGGGTAGTTGATCCAACCATCGCGCCCAAACCATGATAAGACACTTCCTTATGCCTTAGCTTATTATTTCTCTAGAATTCTGTCACATAATCAAATCGATCCAGAAATATCCCATATCTATAAAAATAATCCATGCTCATGACCATGAAGTAACCTCCATCTCATCTGCAACATGATGTCCATCAAATAGCAAGTAAGACATCTTCAGGTCCATGAAGTGGTCCTCATTTCTTCTGCAACATGCTTCTCATGATGCTAGTATCTATGTGCTTCTCATGGAAAATCACATATATCAAGCATCATCATCCATGTGTGATATGCCCATCTCCTCAAATCAATCAAGAACTCCACCCATCGATCCAATGCTCAATGTCCCATATCTAGGTCCATGAATCAACCTCCATCTCATCTGGAATATGTCATCTATGAATCTATAAAAGGGGAAAGTTAACCCTTGAATCATCATCCGTCCATGCTCTTCCCATGATCCTAGATCAATCGGCCACTGTGTCCATTAAAAGTGTGGAAAAGTAAAAAGGACTCAACCCATGCCCAAGTTCACCTCACCAAGGCATCTCCACCGCTGCAACTCCTTCAAACTCCAAAACATCCTATCTCAATCGTATCACTCAAATCACTCCTTACAAACACACCCCAAAATGTGTCTATGGTGTGCATCACATATTGCATCAATGTCAAGTCGCATCCTAACCTTAGCTCATCAATGAACCAGATACATAAAAACCACAATAATATGAAGTCTCCAATGGACACAACCATATTCAAATCATCATGAATTCTATGCATCATATCCATTGGATACTTCGAAAAACACACTTGACTTGGCCATGAATTCCATCACAAGTTGCCTCTGCCCTCAAATTCACATGAATGTCCTTATAATATGCTCACAAAACAACCATAGTCTTGTTGTCAAAATGTGAACAACATACCCATCGATCCATCTAAAAAATGTCTCCATGTCACACTAGAAAATCCATCCCGCTTAACATCCTTGGCTTGAAACTCCTTATTAATTCTCATAACTACCATCCCCATAAGTGCACCTACATAATGTCCTTGCCTAATGTCTACCATGCTCTCATGTCGATTTCCATGACTTGGACTACCCAAATGTCTATCAAGGTAGAATAGACACAACTCTAGTCATCTCATTCTTGTCCATCATCCAGATTAGTGCCCTCACACAGTTTTACCTTCATTTGAAATCCCAGGTTCTTCTTTGACCATTGCCTCCCTCACTAAAGGTCCACAAAGTTTGCCTCTTGGTACCAACCATGAAGAAGTCTACCAAAATATCACATTGGTGTGTCCTTTCTTCCATGACCCATGCCGGGCACTTAGCCAATTCTACGTATCACTAAGCATGAATTATCCATTGCAAAGCTCATTAATTTCCACCCTTGTCATGGACATTTGAAACTTATAAAATTAGGTCACAAATTCCCCCAACAAGTTTTGAAAAAATCAAAGTTGCTTGCTTCTCCAATGAATAAGGTCTCATCATAGTCTTCCAAGGAAATACTATACATCACATTGGAAAATAATTTCCCTAATTTTTTCATCACATTGGATAAGTAATCTCAGTCTTCAATATTTATTATATAGAAAACTTCTTACAATATATGCTGGTGAAGACTTATACCAGCACGCAGGCACCCACCTGCAGAAGGGTACAACCTTCTCTCATTTACCAGCCTCTCCTGGAAGGGAGCTACTGCCCCTTGCTCTAGTTTACTAGCTATCACTGGAAGGGAGCTACAACCCCCTCTCTGAAGGCTTCGACCCTCAGCACCACTGCAGACCATGTTTCATCAGGATCCACCAGTTTCTATACAACATACCTTGTCGGTCACCAAATTTATTTATTTTCTGTATACTCACACCAGTTCCTTATGATTTCATCCGTCATTCACACCAGAGATTCATCATCATATTCATGGGTGCATCGTAGCTTCATATTTATCAGTTAAGAACAGAGCTCGCCCATACAGATATTATTTTTAAGAAATTTTATTCACAACCTTTACAATGCACACACCATTCTTTATTTTTCCTTTTCTTTATATAGTTTTCCCTTTATTAAAACCATGAGTCAAAACCACGAACCGCTAATGGTATTCCTATGACAGTATTCCTTTTATTTTATCTCATGGGGCTTTTTGATCTCTTTTTAATTTTTATTTATCAATATAAAGAAATTGACAAATAAATATATTTACAACTTTTGAATTCCCAAGCCTTATGTCTAAAGTTTAACCCTTCAGACTTTATAGAAATATCCAACGCTTTCAAATTAATATTATGATAAACCTTTGATCTTAAGCCCACATACATAGTCAATAGCCAATCCAATATGCCCATCGAACCACAATAAACTTCACACAAGTCTAGCGTCCGATCACCGTTAGATTAGCAAGATTCCAGATCAATGGCGTATATACATATCTCTCGACCTCTGATGTCGAACGTTAACGTGCGATGGTTCACCATACCTGTGTTAATCTTCGTGCATCTTCAACAAATGATGACCGTCCAATGACCCCTTCCCAGATCAACGGTGCTCAACGATATCGCTGGGCGTCCTGGGTCGAACTATAACGCGCGATGGCGCATAGTGAAAAGTGGTTTTGTAAAATCGTACAGGGACGCGTGTCATTTGTTCTATGGAATCGCTCCCCACCTCTTGAATATCACTTGCCCGTTTAAAGTGGTGTGATAAAAACCATAAACTGCCTTCACTGTTCCTCTTTCACAGTTCTGCCCTTCGCTCAATATTCTTTTCATTATTATAAGGGTTAGTCTAGGTTAGCGCTATAACTCTGGTGTATCTTTGGCAGGATTTTCAACGAAAAAATGTAGTTCTGTTCCGACAGGATTTCCTTACAAACATTAACTCGTGAAAATTCAATGTCATTCTTCAATTCTGCTATGATATAAATAACATATCAACCTTCCATTTCATAGTTCTATCCTGTCACAGTTTCACTTCTACTTGTACATTCAAAAACATCATATCTCTGCCACCATTAAGTTCTTTAATGGATACACTGAATGCCTCGAGAGCCCCTCATATATTCAACCAAGTAGTTCCACGACTGTAAATATCAAACTAAGACAGTTCTTCATTGCAAGAAGGTCTCATCCTGGAATTCGAATCCTACCACCATGATTCCTAAACAGGGTTTCACTTTTAACTCCATACACAGAGACTCATACAGAGGTTCAGGGGATTCCTCACAAGAATTACATCAGTTAATACATATATAATACACATATCCCTAACTCTGCAATAATGATTTCATACCAAAGGTATGCCCATTATGAAATTGATCACACAGTTCATATATATTCCAGATTTACTCAACCATACTTACCATAATTCCACATTTATTCATCTCCTTTGAAAACTGTATTAAACCCCTAATTCAACTCTATTGCTCTGTCTCTAATTCCTCTGTTTCATCTGCTGCCTCTGCTACCCTCTCTGTCTCTTTTGCCTTATGGATAGTTTAGGTGCTGCTCCTCTCTTTACCAATTCCTTTGCCATTAATGACAACATGTCCAACATGACTGGAGGCCACAATGTGCGATACGAGAGAGGAACCAAGAAATGGAGAATGGAGGACTATAGCGGGATACAAAGGGACTTGGGATAGACTCCATGAATTTGATAATGACTCAAATCAAATTATTTAAATAAGGGTGACTCGAGATGCTACCACACAAAAAGGTTCTGGTGGGGATCATAAAAACATTAGTACAAGATGGTTACTCATGATGAAATCAACACGAGCATGGACAAGTATGAAGGCAAAGTGATGCCCCAAGTACCAGTGATGCAAGTGAAGAAATTCAATTTTAAGGAGTGGTGAAGTGACCCATCTTGGAAAAAATGTGTTTGGGTGAAGTATCAAATGACAAAAAACTAAAGGATATCCATTTGAGATCTCAGTGAGAGATTTCCAACGGTATGAACGGTTTTTCAAACTGAGCTACAATTTGGCCACAGTGGGCGAAAGAAAAATATTGGGTTTCTATTTTAATAAG
Source organism: Pinus albicaulis (assembly GCA_034641835.2). NCBI lineage: Eukaryota > Viridiplantae > Streptophyta > Pinopsida > Pinales > Pinaceae > Pinus > Pinus albicaulis. Next base: position 678,239,223 of record CM076582.1, on the reverse strand, counting down.
GAATTTTCCCTCGAGATTCACTCATTTGTAAGTGTAGCTGTGGTGAATTTAGAGAGGAGAGAAGGCCCTAAATCTTGCGGCGATCGTAGCAGGAAAACCAATCATTGGAATCGAGATTCTTCAGTTGTAGGTAAGAGGCCTAACCCTACTCTTTCATTTCAGTGGATTGAAAGTTCAGTTTAGGCACCCAGAGCTTAGGAAAAGACCCTTTCTCTTCTTTACGACCAGGTCGCACTTTTTGGGGCAATGTCTGCGACCTAGGTAGTAGGTTTTGGGTAGAAAACTGCGACCTATCCCAGGAATTTTCCTCAAAAGTGTGACCTAACAGAGAGGGGTATTTCAATGTTGTTTCTTTGCTGAGATTTGGGTTTTTATGTTTAAATGAAGTATTTCCATTCTGTACACTAACAGGTATGATGGTTTTGTGAAAATATGGTAGAATTGATGATCAACTGGAGAGAGAGAGAGGCCTAGACACATTATGGTCGGAGATCCGGGAGGATCATGGTGTCTGTATTGCATTGTCTAGGTTTAGGGTCCTGAATTTTGTGGAGAACCCTTTGATGAGAGTTGGAGAGCCCTTATTGGCCCGAATTTTCAGTTATTGGGATCTAGACCATGAGGTATTTATAGTGCAAGGGAACCAGATCAAGTTGACGGTCCAGGATATATATTTTCTGACTGGTCTCCCACCACTTAGGATGGTGGGAAATATGTATCTAGTGTTACTGTGAGGATGGAACATCATGGAGTTTGTAGAGTGCCATTGTCAACCAGGTCTCCATGTCAAGGGGACACGGATACCGATCAAGGATCTAAAGAGGTTAGAGACCCGTGTTGTGGCCACAACAGTGCTTCGAATCCTGGGCAACTAGGGACTCCACCACATCACTGGGGGTCAGATGATGCTTGTTGAGAGTGTGTTGAGTGGGTTCTACTATTAATGGAACCAAATGATGTTGTCGTCGCTGAAATGACAGTTTTCTCTATGTAAGTGGTAAGTGAACAATGACTGTGCATATGGCATGATGTTGTGCTCACTCTTCTTTGAGAAGATCCCGACACTCTGACCTCACATACAGATCTAGGATGGGGCCCCTAGAGAGCCCAAAATGTGCCCCTGGGGGTAGCTACTGTGTAGAGGGGGAGGTGGGGTAGTCGCATCGGTGTTCCGACCTAACTTTTTCTCTCATTGGAATTAGATGCCACTATACATAGACGACTATCCCTATAATGGGATGAGTTATCGTGGGGACCTGGACATGCCACTGCCGCTTGGTCAAGTATGGGGGCCCGATGGTAACTAACAAGTTGCTAATATTTTATGTGCATTTTAAAGTTTCAAAATATTGTATATGCTACTAATTCATTTACTTTTGATATGCAGATACAACATCAGTAAAACTGGCTGGATACATGGGATGGCCTATAGTGTCGGGAGTTGTAGGACCTATTGTGTCGATGACACCGCAAAATGAGGATGCAGTGGCCCTCCTAGAGGAGATCCTTCATAGATGTGAGAGGCTTCTAACTAGTGTTTCATAGTGCAACTGGAAAGACTTAGATGACGAGTACACAGAGACATGTATTGCTCTACCCTCGGAATTGAGAAGGGTCATGCGGCACAAGGTGATGGCTGGACAATGGATGCGCGATCTACGAGCTGCAGGAGAAGAGCCATTGGCTCGAGATCCTCTAGATAGTGAGTAGGTGTAGGGGCATGTGGTGCCCCCAATTTTGAGTTTTTGTAACATGCTATGGGCATGTCAAATGTATCAGAGTGGATGGACTCTAAAACATTTTGTACGACACATAGAATGGATATGCATCATTTTTTAAGATTTTTGTTATTGTATTGTGTTAAATGCATATGCTAAGTGCCAATCTAGAACATTTTTTGCAAGGCTATCTACATAGTGATTTTTCACTCTAGGTACATGACTGAATGTAATGATTTCAAATTCACGCATCAAAACCGTCACTCGTAAATATCTTCTAAAAATGATAGGATTATGCACACGATATACAAAATTCAATTGCATGACAAGAAGCAAGGTATCTAAATGAACATGAAGGTGAAGTATGCGATGGGAAAGGGAAATGACTAATAAAGCTCACACTGCATCATATTTGGCCTGGTTATTGGTGGCAGTACTAATGCGTACACCGTTCAAGAGAACAAGTGAATGTAAGGGGGTAAAAATGAACCAACCTGCCAAGGCTATATTCCAAGAGTAGTGACTTGCACCATCGACATAACAGATATAAGGTGTGGACAGTGGGTCCATCTGAAAGGTACCACAAGACAACAAATGAGAGGATGATGAAAAATGCTGGCAACCCGAACGCAAGGTAGAAATCAAACAAACACTGCTAGAGTGTTTGCTTTGGATATGATGTCTACCACCCACACACTGAAGGGTAGGTGGTGTGAGGGAGCTACCTTAGGGGAAGCTTATGGTGAAGTCACGAAAGTCACCATAGACACACATGGTGCCATCCCTCTTATGGGCAAGAAAGATGAAGTCAAGGATGGAAAATGCTTCCATGATGTCATCATCACAATAAACAATGGGTTGACTGGTGAAAGGGTAACCACATGACATGGCAAAGCTACCTGACTCATGATCATGAGAAGAAAGGTTCACATGCGCATCATCATGGGGGGTGACAGAAGAACAAGTAGATAAAGGATCTGCTGATGTTGACCCCAGGGTGATCACTGAAGGGAGGTCAAGTGAAATAGCAATGGAAGTCTCAGAGGGAGCTTCCACTGTGGATCTCATGAATGATGATAGGTAGAGGATGGTGGCCACCAGCTCCATCATCTCGACATCAAGATGGGGAATTTCAATGGGAGCGGGTAAATCCTCAGGTTGGCCCGAAGCATACTGTGCAAAAAAGGGAGAAATAGACTGGTCTTTTTCAATCTCGTACTCTTGAACTAGCTCCATAAAGGCATGGTAATGCGTGAGGTGGGGACAACAGTGGGTATAATGGCCATGGAGATCACATAAAGCACATGGATGGTTGGTGTGGATAGGTTCTTGGCTGCAATGAAGGAAGGAGCAGAGGTTTATGGGACCGTAGACTTAGGGAATGTGAAATTGACCATGGGTTTGATACGAGGCAACTCAGGACAATGATCGGTGGCATGACCGACAACATCACACAAATCACATGGGGGAGTACAATTTGGGGGCTGAGGAGGAGCAGAGTTTGTCGGGGTGGCCTTGTCTCTAGGTGACTTCTTGCGAGCTTTGGCCCTCTCTCCCAAAGCTATCACATCAGGAGTGGGTTTTTATTGAGGTGGCTGAGGCATGGAAGCAAGGGGAGGGGTCATGGGGAGCGGTTGAACAGGGGTCAAAAAAAGGTAAGGTTTGGGCTAACCAGGTGGGCTAGTAGCTGGAGTATCATTGTACCAGACTAGGATCCCTAGGGTCAGTTTAGGAAGGAATAAGGTAGCCATAACAGGTACCGAAAATACTCTATGAGGGGGAGCTAGGAATGGTATCTGACTGAAGGGGTAATGGCCAGGCATGAAAGCTATGAGATGGTTAAGGCTAGGATGAACTATACTAGGAGGTTAAAGAGGCTCATGGGTACTAGCTATAGATGAAGGGCCTAGAGGAGGGGGCCTTGAAGGCTAAGTTGAAGTTCTAGGAGCAACTTGTGGAGGGCGGGGCTAGTGACTAGCCGAAGTGGGCCGCTTGAGGGAGGACCGAAACGATTGCATCATGAAATCATGTGATGAGCTAGGATCAGATATAGGAGGATAAAGACCAGGGAATGAACCAATAAAAGACGAGTCTTTGTAGACCTGGGGTGAGACACTGGTCAAAGGTTCGACTATTTGTTTGTTGGCCACCGAAGAGATAATGGACTCAATGGAGGTTTGAGACTTCGGTTCGTAATGTGTCAACTGGATTATGGTGAAAATATTTATATTATGAGGAAAGCACATCTTACAGTGAACCGTAGCTGGGATAGAAAACATTGCATAAGTGTAGCTACTATCCAAAATAATGTTGTAATCTAATGGGGCATTAATGCTTCTACGTCAACACAAACAGTCTTGCCCGCAAGAGTAATAGTATAATTGTGGAATAGGCCTATGGGTTGGTAAGAGTGGCCATCCCATGCTCAGACAATGATAGTGGAAGGGGCCAAATATGGAGATCCAAGTTGCTTCCAAACTAAAGCGAACATCACATAGGTGGATTCCCCCTCATCAATGATAGAACGGGAGACGTTGTCATTCTGGATCTTGACAAGCATTTGGAAGGGGGGGATGTTCTGACTGATCAACATTGAAGATGATCAAATGATCATCTGAAGGATCTACAATTCCCATGGAATTTAGTATATATTTTCATTGTGAAAGGCACGACTGGAGGAGTTCCAGTGTTGAGATGGCCGCAGGAGATTGCGCCAAATCATCTACTATACTATACAAATGGGCAGCTTTTCCAGAAGCAACGTTTTGGCATAATGGTCTCATAGGGTTCTTGTTATGAACCTTTGCCTTAGGATGAGGGATCTATAAAGGACCATTGGTTGTTGAAAAAGGCTCTGTCGAACCTGAAGAAGGGGGCTTGGGGGCAAACGTAGTGGGATGCTTGTTGTACTGATAGGACCAAGTCTAAAGGTTGAGGTCAATGGTAATGGATTGGTCAGAGTTCATCATGATAATCTAGTAATCAGAGGTACCAGATGGAGGGGCTTGAGTGGCCGCCTGACCTTCAGGGGGTTGGGTAGTCATGAATCCTTGTCGTGGGAAAATATTGGTAAACACAGTCGGCTAGATAGGGGTAGCATTGGGAGGAACCTAAGGGGAGGCTTATTGTTGGCACGATGTTGCTTCAGTCTCCCAAATATGACGCACCTGAGGTAAAAGAGGATAATTGTGGGTGTAGTGACCATAGACACTGCAACAAGAACAATTTTTATTCATGCGAACATGCCTATCTTGCTTGGGCTGAGTGCCTTATTGCTGGTTAGCAGTGTTAGGTGCATTCCCTTGGGGATTAGGTCATGGATTACCTAGGGAAGATTGATTCTGGGTGCCTTTCCTTTTATTTTTGGAAGTAGAAGTATTATTCGTGCCTTGATATGCATACACCTACCCCTTGGGGGGTGGTGGTTGTTGTTGCAGGGGTTGAGAAGGAAAAGGAGGAAGGGGTACTAATGCTGGAGGAGCTAGAGCACCAGGCTGTGGATGTGGATAATAAGGATATTGGGCAACATTGTGGTAAACATGTTGGGAAAAAGGAGAAGGCATGCCATATCTTGGATACATGCTACTAGGAGGGGGAAAAATGCTGGAGGAGTTGGCCCCTCCATGAGGGAAACCATAACCCATGGGAGGATGAGTGTACGGATGAGAAAGGGCTCCAATGATACCATCGACGACATGGGATACTCCTAGTGCATTGGCACCACTGGGTCTAGGGAGATCAGGTAAGACAGTATAAACATAACCAAACTATGTGTAGATCAGGTCATATTTCAATGCAATCTGGAGAGCATCTTCTTCTGTTTGAGGGAAATGAGATGTGAAATATTTTCCAATAGCAGGTAAAAGGGATCTAAGAAACTAGTCCATGTAGACACGATCTTCGAAGGTATGGTATCGACATAGGCTCTTTCTTCTCTGCCATTCCTTGACATGGTCGGATAGGTGGGTCATAGAAGATTGACAGAAAGAGGTCAAAAGTTTGGTACCATTTTCATAATGAAGGGGAAGCTAGTAGTAAGACAGAAAAGGTCGGGCAAGGGTTGAAAAGTAGTATGAGAGGTGTTTGGTTCCAATTAATGATGTCAATCAGAGTTCAATTTAATGTCAACCTGGGAAGGTAAACTCAGAAGTACTTATCTAAAATATATAGATCTAGAAAGATTCCTAATTTTTCTGAGATCTTTGGTTCTCTTACAAGAACATATTCGTCAAGATCTCTTCCAACAACTAAACAAACCTAGATCTAACATTCACCAAGATCCTAAGGTTCTCTTACAAGAGCACCTGAATTTTAGGATCTCCTCCAATATTAGAACATCTAATCAAATGTAGTTCTAACATTTGCCAAGATCCTAAGGTTCTCTTACAAGAACACCTGAATTTTAGGATCTCCTCCAACATTATAACATCTAAAAAAAAAAAAAATATAAAATGAAATAAACCTAAATCTAATAATTGTCTGATATCTTACAGTTCTCTTACAACAACACATGAATTGTAAGATCTACTCCAATATTAGAACATCTAACAAAAACTTAAAATCTGAAATGAGACAAAAACACAAATTAAATTATACCTAAAATAAGCATGTAAGTGAGGCCATGGGGGGCCTCCATAACTCCACGAGCACACCACTTCAAAGGAGACTCAAATGTAGAAGCAACAAAATCAAAGTATAATTCTTTATTCCAAAATCTCCATCATGATGTACAAAACAACTCTAAGATTACAACTCTAAGATTCTAAGATTACAACTCTATAATTCTAAGATTACAAATGGAGGAGATTGTACTCCTATTTATACAATGGGATGAGATAACAAACTCATAATAATGATCCACTAATCTCTCTTTAGTTCCATACATCTCTCAACCATCTAGACACATAACCCTCTTTTGTCCTTGATCTTCTCGATGAGATCATGATCTCTTATCTTATCAAATTCGAATTTGATCATTCAAGGCAAAATAAAGGTGTCTTGGAAGCTTCCTTGGAACCTACACATGTCACAAAACAATCCACTTTCCATATATGAAGTAAAATATATTATTTTCTAATATTTAATCAAGGAATTCTCTTAAAAGTGCTTGAAAATAAATAATATTTGGAAGATATAAATGAGACCCATTAATGATGAACAATAGGGAAAATGAAGTGACATGGTAGTGAATAATGAGTGACATAATGGAAGCATAGGTGAAAAATGTATGGTAATGAGTGATATTTGTATGACATTTTGAAGCCCAAACAAGACGTGAAGGCCTTGTCAACATATCAGTTAGAAGCTTCTCCGATAAGCGTACATTGGAACAACTAAAGACAGACAGAGTCATCGTTGATGGATTTAAATGAACACCACATGTGGGAAGATCTAACATGGTTTGCAAGATCTTCTCTAGTAAGGCCTTCAAACTTGGGGATGTCGGAAGGGAGCTTGATTGGCATAGCAAGCCAACTAGGATCATGATGTATGGGGTCATTGATCAACTAGTTAAAATCAAGGAGACTGAGGCCTGCCATATAAGGGAGAAAGGGAGCAGTCAGGATAGTTCCTGTTGTGGTCCCACTAGTAGTATTCCCATCATTAGGGTCGGGGCTACCACCATCATTAGTTCTTGAACCAGACATGGTGAAGGTGACAGAAGGAGAACCAGGGATGGAACTAGAAAGGGAACCCCATAAACTAGAGGTGGAGTCTGAATGGGGAGTTGGTGGAGTACTAACTCGAATCCTATGCGGAGGAGTAAGTCTTCCTAGCGGAAACTAAGGATGAAGGCCAAGAAGTCTCCGAGATAAATGCCTTGGGAGCGCAATGATGGAAGAAAAAACATGGATCACAAAAGGAAGAGATACCAACAAGGTTAAGGAGGTGCAGGATCAAATTATTACTATGTTGAAACAAGGGTAGAGAGGTGTGGGATCAAATGATTACAATGTTATATTATTTTCCTGGCGGTGTAAACCAGGCGCTCTTCACTTAGGGTGTGTGTGTCAAGTGTGTTAATTTTAATTTTTAAACCTAGACATGTGTAGAGAAAAAATAAAGAGTGTGATGTATAACTATAAATAAATATGAAAACAATAGTAAAGTAAACTGAATATAACATAGAATAAACAGCTAAATATGCATCAATCTAAACCCAGGGAGGTGGGCTTCCCAACAACCAGTCTATGGGTGGTCAAAAATCTATTCAAAACACACCAAAATAGATAATGGGTCTAAATTCAAAAGGGACAATGATATAAAGGCCAGATCTATTGGAAATAGGTGCCGAAAACAACAAAAAACAAGAGGGAAAAGTGTTGCAAATGAGGTGGTGAAAGGTTATAACCTGAAGGGAAACTGAGGGGACCCTAGAGGAGGACCAAAAAAAACTAAGAATATGTGTTTTGGATGGATAAATAACTAATCTGAAATGGATCTGAAGGTATAGGATTAGATCTGAAAAATGACTGAACACACTAAAGTTTCAGACGACCTGCTTCAGCTAAACTCCTCTGAGAAAGGTGGAAGCATACTGAAGCCCTAGGGGTCTAGGTTCCCACTTCGATGAGTAAAATAGAGCAATTACAGGTCCAAAATGGGCAGATATGGAGGTCATAAAACCCTGAACAGTAGCCTAGACAAATGCAAAAATTTCACATAAAAATTCCTGCAAAAATTACAGGTCATAGTTTTTGACCTGTTTTCCGTAGAGGTCGCAAGTTTGAGTCATTTATCTACATCGTGAAGGTTGAATTCACGGGTTTTGACCCAAAATTTGTGACCTGCACTTTTATCACTCTCGGGAGTAGGTTTCAGAAAAAGGTGTCGTCTGAACTATAGTTGATGTCTGTCACCTGCACAATAAGTCAAGAAACACACGGAAGTTAGAATTTTTACTATTTTATGGTTTTAAATTTAAAAACAACATCAAGAAAAGAAAAAAAAGAAGCTTAAGAAAACCTTAGTGTTTGAAGTAGCTGGTCATACAAGGATCTGAAAAAAGACAGAGGTCAAAATCGTAAATCCTTGCAGAGTTGCCAGTTGTTAGTGTGAATTATAATCGCAAGCGTACGAAAAAATCCCACTTTAGTTGTGCATAACAGACAACCCTAACATGAAAGATGGCCGCCAATCTCTTTAGATATGTAGTTAGGTGACCAAGACAAATGCTATAAAATATAGATCTATGCAGTTAAAGACATTAATCAATAAATAAAGAAAGATTTTCTCCATGCATCCAATAGACAAGACAAGAATATTTTTTAAATAAATTTTGTATTTATGACACTTGGGAAGGGAACATAGAAATATGTTACCAGTCCCCCTCAATCTGGTGGGTTCTTGTATGTCCTCAGCACTTCAGATCTAAGATATCTCTCTCTTGATGGTGTAGAAAACCCATATAAAAAATGGAACTCAAAGGGAGCTCACAAGAAAAATGGTAGAAAAATATGACAATGATGGAGGATCAAAGTCATACCAAGAGTATAGATCTAGAGTGATATTTTGGCAACAAAAGGTAGTGAATGGAGGGAAAAACCCTTATATTTATAACAAAATATTGAGTTAATATAGATATTGGTGCATAAATAAAATATTATTAACCAAATCTAGATCCAAATTTTATGGAATATTTTATTATATTTGTTGGAGGGAAAAAGAATTTGAATTTGTTCAAATCCATTTATTTGTAAATAATAAATAAATAAATGATTTATTTATTATTTTAAGAGTGTGGTTGAGTAATAATTAAATAAATACTGATTTATTAAATTATTTATAAATGATTTAGTCAAATTTAGAAAGGAATATTATTTAAATAATGTTTAAATAATTATTCCTAGAAAATAATAAGATAAATAGTTATTTATCTAATTAATTTTCTTGTTTTGGGTTAAATATGACCAGGAATATTAATTAAATTGTTTTGTAATCAATTATTCCTCGAGGAAAATCAAAAAAATATAGATTTATTCGATATTTCCTCATGGGGTTTCCTGTTTAGACCATAAACAACTTAATAAATTATGGACTACTAAGTTGTTTTTCATAGTGAAAGAAATTTTACTTAGGGTAAAATTGGTCTTACATGGTGTACTTTGGTCCATATAATACTAATAGGTTATATGACCAAAAATTGGTGTAACAACTTCAACTTAAGAGGAGGAAGCAGAAGCTAGCTCTCAAGCTTCTAGCTTAGGAATCTGGAGAAGTGGCCAACCCTTCAAGCATTGATATAATTGAGTGATATTGAAACTATCTTATCTTCAGTTCATCCCATAGATCTTCATACCCAATAATTATGTATTGAAATCCCTAAGAGGGTGATTTTCCAAGGTGAGCCAATATAGAAATTATTTCTAGGTTATTTTGGGTTTAAATTATAGTGTCCAGATTCGAAATCCCAGCATTTTCCGAGCTCCGGAACAGGCTAGTATATGCATCCCCTTTCAGCTAGTTATATTTCTAGCATTTCCAGGAGGGACAATGTAGTATGGTCTTTAGCAAAGAAACAATTACGCATTGGTCTTAGTTAGAGGATTTGAGGGTCACTCTAGCCATCTCTGTCGGCTTGAATACTACTATTTTTTATCACTTTTGTACTTTTATTTGACCTTTTTGTTAATAAAATGGCTCATCTATCGTGTCCATTTTTATGGTGTGTTTAGTTTATTTCCATATTGTTGTAGTTTCAAGTTATTTTGTTGTCTATTACTGTCTTTTCCCATTTTGGGATATTACAACATCGTTGCAGGGCTGGAATGGTTGGGAGGAATTTTTGAGTTAGATTTTGTGGGGTTGGTTGTTCTCCTTTTATTTCCTTAGTTTTCCTTCTCATTGAGGTCATCGCAAGAGATCAAGTGATCAAGGTCCATCATTGCTATGGTCTAGATGGACTACTATGTGGCCTCGATGTGGGGCGGGGATTATTGGGAGGCATTTTTGAGAGAGATTTTATGGGGTTGTTTGTTCTCCATTTGTTTCCTTCCTTTTCCTTTGTGTCGAGGTCACTATAGGGGCTCAAGGTCCACAGTTTCTCTTTTCTGGGTGGACTCTTAGGTGGCCTTGGTGCGGGGAAAGGAGGGTTTGGGGGGGATTTCTAAGATATTGTGTGTGGGATCTCTTGTTCTTGTTTTCTCCTCTTTGTCTCTTCATTGTGGTTTTTGTGGGCGATAATTCTTTGGCCATTCTTGCTAGTTGGGGGGTGCTTGCAAACTCCTAGGTGGCCTCGGTGGAATGTGACTCAGTGGGGTGACCCATTTTTTCGCTTTGTGGATCTTTCATCCATCATCCATTGTGTTTGATGTCGACATTTATTTTGAATTTACTTGGCATGTAGTGTGTATGGGCTCTGATCCCTTCTTGGGGATGCAAGAGGTGCAAGGTATAAAAGCTTTACGTGATATGTTGACTTCTCTTTGACTTGATGGGTGTTGAGGATGGCTCTTGGTATAATAGAGCTTTGAATGCCATTTAAAGTAGGAGGGTGCTACCTGGTTGATCCTACTAGTAGTTATATGCTTGTCTCAAAGATTAAGCCATGCATGTCTAAGTATGAACTAATTTAGACTGTGAAAATGTCGATGGCTCATTAAATCAGCTATATTTTTTTTTTTATGGTACCATACAACTCGGATATCCATAGTAATTTTAGAGCTAATACGTCCACAAAGTCCCAAATATTTGGAAGGGATGCATTTTTAAGATAAAAGGTCAGCGCGAGCTTGTCTTCTTCTCCAGTGAATCATGATAACTCAACAAGTTGCACAACCCTTGTGTTGGGGATGCTTCATTCAAATTTCTACCCTATCAAATTTCAATCGTAGGATAAGGCCTACCATGGTGGAGACAGTTGATGGAGAATTAGCGTTTTATTCTGGAGACGGAGCCTAAGAAATGGCTACCACATCCAAGGAAGGCAGTAGGCACTCAAATTACCCAATCCGAACATGGCAAAGTAGTGACAATAAATAACAATACTAGGCTCATAAAGTGTAGTAATTGGAATGAGTACAATCTAATCGCTTAACGAGGATCCATTGGAGGGAAAGTATGGTGCCAACAACCACGATAACTCCAAATCAAATATTGTATATTTAAGTTGTCATAGTTAAAAATATCCTTTTTAGATTTTGGGTCGTAAAGGTAGGTTTTCCTACATGGTGTGCACCTGCCCTTCCATACCTTTTATCGGAGATGTGCTCCTGGCCTTAATTTTCTGGGTCGCGACTCTGGAATTGTTACTTTGAAAAAATTAGAGTTCTCAAAGCAAGCTTATGCTATGAATACATTAGCATGGAATAGTGTGATAGGATTTTGGTCCTATAGTGTTAGCCTTTAGGACCAGAGTAATGGTTAATAGGGACTGTCAAGGGAATTTGTATTCCATTGATGGAGGTAAAATTCTTGGATTTATGAAAAGATGGACCACTACAAAAGTATTTTCCAAGAATTTTTTCATTAATCAAAAACGCAAGTTTGTGGCTCAAAGACGATCATACAGTGTCCTAGTCTCAACTATAAATATGCTGACCAAGGGTTGACGAACATTTCTCTAAGGACTCCGCCAGCACCTTCTGAGAAATCAGAGTGTTTGGGTTCTGGTGGGAGTATGGTCGCAAGGATGAAACTTAAAGGAAATTACACAAGGGCACCACCAGGAGTGGAGACTGCAGCATAATTTGACTCAACATGGGGAAAATTACCATGTATAGACATAGTAAGGGTTGACAAATTGAGAGCTCTTTCTTGATTCTATAGGTGGTGGTGCATCATTGTTCTTAGTTTGTGGAGCGATTTGTATGGTTAATTATGATAACGAATGAGACCTAACCCTGCTAATATCTACGTGGAGGTTCCCCTTTGCAACCAAATTCTTAGAGGGACTATGGCCGTTTAGGCCGTAGAATTTTGAGGAAATAATAGGTCTGTGATGCCCTTAGATGTTCTCGGCCGCACACACTCTACCTTGATTCAACCAATGATTTTTTCTTCCTGGTTCGAGAGGATCAGGAAATATTCTCAAATTTCATTGTGATGGGGATATACCATTACAATTATTGGTATTCAAGAAGGAATTCCTAGTAAGCACGTGTCATCAACTCATGTTGACTACATCCCTGCCCTTTATACACACTGCCCATCCCTCCTACCGATTGAACCTGCGGTAGAATAATTGATAGTAGGGTTTTGCTTTTTATTATGATTTCGGTGGGTTTCGATTGTAATATAGGCTATGTGGTGTGTTTCTAGGAGAGCGGGTTTTATGCTTGTCAAGGTGGTGCCTCTTGCGAAAGAGACTTTAAACATTATTAGTTGTGTATCTTGAGTTCACGCTTGTTGTTTCCTGAAATTTCAAGATATGATTGTGCTTATCCATCCTTTTTTATTATTTCCCCTAATGTATCTTTTATATGGGGTTTGAAAGCTCATTTCTTTGGAGAAACCTCTCCAACGATATGTTTGGCAGCGTAGTGTTGTTGCAGTCAAGGTGCTTAGGAAATATGATGGAAAAATTCAGATTCATTCATAGTGGTGGTGCTCTGTCTTTTTCTCATTGGAATATTGGGACCAAGGGTGCATGCCTCCTTAGTCTATTCTCTCCAAAAGGAATTTGTGGTGTTTTATGTGTTTCTTGGGAGGGATTTTTTGTTGGTGGCTAGTCCAAGGGAGTGTTTGCACGTGCGCTTCCTACCTCAATCCTTTCTACAGGGGAAAATGTTGGGGTGGTGTCAATATGGGATGGATGAAGAGGGGCGAAATCCATTTGGATGGCCACCCTAGTCCTCTCGATTATTATGCGATATGCACTCGCAGAAGGGTTTAGTGTCTACGTAATGAAAAATCCCTCCCTCGATCCGAGCTCCATAAAAATTGTAAGTTTCCCCATCAATGGGAATCAAGTAGCATTATTTTCTCATGCCTTTGGTTTTCAGGAAATTCCTCATCCTTTCTTGAGCCGCTCCCCCTTCCAAGGAAAGTAGGAGCATATTATGTCCTTGTTTCTCCATTTGGATTGTGGGTTTTTTGCATGACTTGGTCATTTTTTGGATGTTTTGATTGTTCCGATAGCGTTGTGGTGTGCGATTTTTGGGCTTATATATTTTTATGGTGTGAAATTTCAGCACTGATGTATTTGTGGCCCTTGGGTTTATCCAAAATTGAGTGCCAGCTTGCGATAACTCCTCTTTGGAGTTTTTTTGTTTTACCCCCCCTAAATTTTTCGTTGGAAAGGTTATTGGGTGTTCTGTACATAGAGGGGTGCAATAGCAGGGTGGATTTTGATAGTTAGTGAATTTTTTGATTGAAGCCTTATGCAATTTGGGGGATCATTTACCTTATAATAGTAACGTGCTCAAGACACTCGTCTTCTCGTGGCCCTCAGCTTTTCTAGAGCTCAAGTTTAGGCTGTGACTTGTCGGATTGGTTTTTTGATTGCTTCTTGTTACGTTATGTAGATAGAAAGGATGTTGCGTTGTAATGTATGTGGAACAATGTGAAAATGTGGGATTATTTGATTGGGTGCCTTGTTTTATTTCTTTTTAGTTAAGCTAACATCTCCTCACCTGATGGTGGCCCTCTTTTTTGCTAGCGTTGCTTGAAATTTAGCCCCCTTTCTCCCAAATTGGATTTTTTTCATGAGTGTTATGTGGGTGGCTTGTTTTTTTTTTTTGAAGTTGTTGAATATGGTAGGAGGGGTCACTTGTTGATCTATTGTTTTTTTTAATGTGAGCCTCCATTTGTGAGATGGTAGTTACCTTTGCATTTTGTTTCTTTCATGTTGTTTTCTTCCCTTCTTCCTTTTGGCCCTTAACTTTACAGAGGTAAGGGGGGGATTGTTTTGTATTGGTGTTCAGGAAGGACAAAAAGAAGTGCGAACTCCCAGCATGGCCACCCTAGTCCTTCGTGATCTCTGCCGCCTGCAGTTCCCCGTTTTTTTGAAGTCAGGAGTTTTGGGAAGCTTTTTATTTTTTTGAGCCTCCCCTTGTGAGCCAGTATCCATGTTTGATTTCTCTTTCTTTCATCTCGTTTTATTCCATTTCGGTCCCTAAATTTATGGAGAAAAGTGGGAATTTTTGTGGATCGATGTTCGAGAAGGATGAAAAGCAGTGAAAAGTCCTGGGGTGGCCACCCTAGTACTTTTCGATTGCCTTTCCTTGTAGTTCCCCCCCTTTTTATAGGGCACGGGGCTTGGAAAACTTGTACTGTGTTTGATCCTCCCCTTATAATTTGATAAGCATGTTTGATTTCTATTTTTATTCATGTTTCTTTCCTCCCTTCTTCATTTTGGTCCCTAGATTTATGGAGAAAAGGGGAAATTATTCTGGATTGGTGTTTTGGAAGGATGCAAAGGTAGTATAAGCCCTTGAGGTGGCCACGCTAGTACTTCTCGATCATAGATCTATGCAAGTCCCCCATTTTTGCGAGGTCATGGGGCCTTCAAATTGTTTTGTGATTGAGCCTCATCTTCTTCGATGGTAGCCACGTTTTGGTTCTCTTTTTATTTTTCTTTTTTCGTGTTTTTTTCCCTTCCTTCTTTCGACCCCTACATTTACAGAAAAAAGGGTAAATTATTGAGGATTGGATTTCATGAAGGATGAAAGGTAGTGCAAGCTCCATGGGTGTCTGCCCTATTCCTTCTCGATCATCGTTCCTTCTGATTCCCCCCTTTTTTCAAGGGGGTGGGGCTCAAGAAGTTTTTTCTCTGTTTGAGCCTCTCCTCCTTCAAGCAGGTAGATACTTTTGTTTCTCTTTATTTCATGAGTTTTTATTTCTTTCCTCCTTTTGGTCCATAGCTTTACGGAGAAAATGGGGAGTTTTAGTGGTTTGATGTTTGTGAAGGACGAAAAGAAGTTTTAGTTTCGGGGTGGCCACCCTAGTCCTTCTTGGTCATTGTTCTTTACAATTCCCATATTTTTGAAAAGCCACAGGGTTTGGAAAGCTTCATTTTTTTCTACTTGAGCCTTCCCTTGTAAGGAGGTGGGAGCCACCTTCTCTTTATTCTCTGCTATATACATATATGTTTTTCTTTTATTTTTCTTCCTCTTGTCAGCCACCAACAACATTTTGGAGAAATGGGTGAATTATTGCGGTTGGTTCTTCAAAACGGATGAAAAGTGGCACGAGCTCGTAGGTCGGACACCCTATTCCTTATTGATCACCGTTCCTTACAGTTCCCACCTTTTTTCAAATGCATGTGGTATGGGGTGCTTGTTTGAGCCTCCCTCTAGTGAGTGGGTTATGGAGTGTAGTTGTCTTGAGGGGGAAGGGGGTTGTTGCTTCTTGCAATGAATTGTACGTTGGGTTGGATTTTATCCATTCATCGTGGGGGTACAATTTTTTGGTAACACATGGAAATGAATTTTGGAAACTGATATCTCTGCTCTTGTTATGATGAAGAACATAGTGAAATGTGATACCTAGTGTGAATTGTCGAATCCCATGAACCATCTATTTTTTGAATGAAATCTGAGCCGGAGGATTCGGTTGAGGGCACATCTATTTGGGTGTCGCATACTATTAAAACACTCTCCTTGTAATATTTTAGGGAGCAGCAGAGCTAGTCATCCATGCCCAATGCGGTGCGGTTGGATGAAATGTGACAGGCGGTGTTTGGTGGCGTGTGTCAGTAAGTGGTGATCTTGTCCTCTTGGTTGGGAAATTGGCATTAGCTAATGTGGGCTATGTTTGGCATCCCTGGAACTATGTTTTCTCTCACTTGGCCTCCCATTGGGTAGGGTGGATTTAGCTCCAAATTGCGATCTAATCTCAGGCGAGAAGGCCCGTTGAGTTTAAGGATATAATTAAGTAGAGGAAAATAAACATACAAGGATTCTCCTAGTACAATGAGAGAACTAGAAAGAGACAATCATCAAAATTGTGTGGCAATGGACCTGGGCCAAGTCCCTTGGAAGGGGGTGCCTAAGATGGTGACAGTCCCATTGGGCTGGGACCCTACTCCATCATGAGGCGTTGTCTGTGAGTCGGGTTGTTTGGGAATGCAACCCTAATTTCATGGTAAATTCCCTGCAAGGCTAAATAAGGGCAAGAGATTGATAATGAAGAAGTACCGTGAGGGAAATATGAAAAGGACTTTGAAAATAGAGTTAAATTATTCTTGAAATTGTCGGGGGGGGGGGGAAGCGGATGGAGTCTATCGATCTGTCTCATTCAGATGTGGAATGACTCAAGATGGTTTGCCACTTGACTTGAGTTGCAAACCAGCAAGGGTTGTTGCATCGTCACAATCACTAGTGGAATACCACCTGTCGGTTTGTCATTGCTATGGTCGAGGAATGAAGCGCATGCTCTTGTGGCAAGTTGTGTGCACCTACATACTCATGGTGTTGGTTAGAGGGATTTCCATTCGACCCATCTTGAAACATGGACCAAGGAGTCTAACATGTGTGCGAGTCAATGAGTTTGAAAACCTATGAGGCCCAAGGAAGCTAGCGGGTGAGATCCCCTCTCTGAGGGGGGTGCATCATCAACCAACCTTGATCTTATGTGATGGTTTTGAGAATGAGGACACCTATTGGGACCCGAGAGATGGTGAACTATGTCTGAGCACGACGAAGCCAAAGGAAACACTAGTGGAGGCTCATACTGATACTAAATTTAAAATCATTCTTTTGACTTAGGTATAGGGGCGAAAGAATAATTGAACCATCTAGTAGTTATTTTCCTCTAAAAGTTCCCTCAAGATAGCTAGAGCTCATACGTGAATTTTATCTTGTAAAGAAAATGATTATAGGCATGGAATTAACCTCAACCTATATAATTTGAAAATAGTTGTCATTTGAATATTTCTCCAGCTGGGCTTCATGTATATACAACTGAACAGAACAAAGTGACATTTTGTTAACCTGAAAATGGCGATATGGGATGAATAAATATATTTAAAGTTGTACATTGCCAAATTTTTCACTAACCCTGAATCCCACAAAGGAGATTGTAGTGGTTGATTAAGACTATGTATTTGTGTTGATGGAAGCAAAAGTACGCTAAGGTTGTATCTTTCTTATTATCTTCTTCATTGGAATATTAAATTTTTACTATTTAAACGCTGATAGATGAATAGTCAAGGTAGAGAGACCCTTAAATCCTCCTTTAGTAGAATAAAACCACTTTCTAGTGAAGTTAAGATCAGTCTGCATTATTTCACAGCTAAAATAAGCCACTTAGTGTGAATGAGATTAAATACATGTGGATGGTGTGAAGTTGACCAAACTCATGTTGCTATGTGGAGAGAGTAGAATAATTGGAGAGACAATGTAATTTATGGTGGAGGAGTGTATTACATAGAATGTATATTTAATAGGTGGGACCAAGGTGAAAGCAGGAAGCTCACAATAATATAAATCAAGGATTTCAACTTCTGGAAAATTGAATTATTTTTATATGCTTGGTATTTTATGAATTTTTGCATGCTTGGAGACATTCGAGAAAAGTCTCTCATGTTGTTTATCTGAGATGTTTCTAGGTAATCCCCTCAACTGCGGTCGGGACCCATTCAGGAGAGGTACATTGAGCTTCATTCCACCATTTGACATTAGGCCAAGATTCAACCATATACCAAATCACAGTCTCCTTCAGAAACTATGTTATTTTGCAAGGAAGTTGCAGTGGAGAGTTGAGAGACCCATTTTGTGAGTTAGTTTCCTAGTGGATGCAACAACCTTTCATTGGGAGGATATATTGGGAGGAGATTCAGCTATTTCATTGTCATATCATCCACCTCCCTGTATTCATTGAGTTGCAGAGTGTTATTCATCACTAAGGCTGCATTTTTCATATAGTGTATTTCCGGAAACCCTTTCTGGGTTGTCCTGGAATGGTGCTTGTGAGCCTAGATTTCTGATCCCGAAATTTTATAATCACTCTATCATCATATATTTTTAATTCTATTTTACAACTGCAGTTATTCCCTCTTGGACTATGCAGTCATGGCATTCCAACATTTTATGTATTAGTAGTATTTCATATTTTGATGTATTGGATCATGGGAGGCGTATTTTCCTAGCTTGAGTGACCTTTTCCTCAAGACATTGTACTTATTTTATGCTATTATTCATAATGGAATGACTTTATGATTTTCTCATATTTTGATGTGTTCATATTCACTACAATTTCCAGTTTTATGTTCAATATTCATGTTTTTCCTTATTTGGAATATTACAATGGTATCAGAGCATAATCTTGGCTCAACCTATGGGGCACTGCATCTGTAATATATACAGCAATGTAGGAAAGAGAATTTCCAAAACTTCTTCTCTAGAATATGCTGAATATTACAAAATAAATCAAGGAGATGAGGTTAGAAAGACAAAAGGAATCCCCTAGACGGTTTCAACATGGATAGAATTCTGGCACCTCACATTATTGGTGTGAGAAACCAACATTACAGCCTGCTTCACAACGCTCCACCATGCCTACATTACTAGAAATAGGAAATGAAGTAGGAGGACCAAAAAAGGAGGAAACTCTTGGTGATTATTTCCTAGAGTATGAATCTCAATCTTAGAGTTTCAAGGAGCACCTAAACTTCCAAGAGTTTTGTCGGATCAAGGATAATAGAAGACCCAAAAATCACAATAGAGGTGGAGGGCACATGCAGAACAATGATCTTCAATGTACTATGGGTAGATTCTTTCTACCTACTTTTGATGGGTCACCCAAGTGCATAGCCAAGGCTTAGGTAGAGAAATTTGATAATTTTTTTCAGCTGAACCGAGTTTCAGAGATGGAGGCCATTAAAATAGCATTGTTGCACATTGAACATGAATCACATGAGTGGTGGTTTCAGGGTCTATCTACACTAGGGAATAGTATTGTCACTTACGCAAAATTTACTCGGAGGTTGGTGGAAATATTTGACTGCAGAAATCCAGAAGAAAATTTTGTTGATCTAGCTAAGCTCAAGAAAATAGGAGATCTAGAGACTTATATCTCTGAATTTATAAAAATCTTAGTGATGGTGTCTAATCTATTTGTATCTACGAGCATATATATGCTTATTGATGGGCTAGCAGAGCCTTTGCATGGATTGGTAAAATAGACTAGACCAACTACGCTCTAGGAGGCTATTGAAAGAGATAGATATTTACAGCATGTTTTTCCAAGGGGAAAAACCCCACTACAACAAAATTTCTCCTCTCAAGAAAAAGGGAAAGAGGTGAAGGTTCTTCCCTCAAAGTAGAACTAATAAAAGGGATATCTTGGTGATGATGTCCGAGGATATCTAAGGAGGAGAAAACTTTGATTCACTTGCCAAGAGCCATTGGCACCAGGGCACCAGTGTGTTGATGGGAAGGAAAATTACATTGAGGTATTTTATGATGATGAAGAAGAGGGAGCAGAAGACTTAAAGGAGGACACCAGCTCTATAGCATCAGGAGGAGTTTCAGCACCACCAAGAGGTCTGATATTTTTTTTTCAATGGTTTATCACTTTGGGGAAGGTCACAACAGATTGGGGGACCTTAGAGCTAGAATGGACAGATAAGGAGAGCAGTAATCACCAAAATATTAGGGGCATGCATGCCGATCCACACCATATTGTCTCAGCACACAGGATGGAGGTTGATTAGAATAGAGGAGACATAGAGTGGGCATTATAATTGCATATGTTAGTGGTAGAAGGCAAGGGTGGACCAGTACACCCAGATTTTCAATATATTCTAGACCATTATTCTACAATATTTGGAGATATACCACCGGGGAGGCCACCTGACTGGGGATTTGAGCACATTATTGTGTTGGAGAAGGGGATCCAAGCAGTGATCACCACACCCTATAGACATCGCAAAGCCTACACGGATGATATTGAAAAGGCCATTCATGAGCTCTTGGATTTAGGACATATCCAACCCAGCACCAGCCCTTTTTCTTCTTCTGTGGTCTTGGTAAAGAAGAAGGATGTCACATTGAGGACGCGCATTGACTAAAGTGATTTGAACAAGAAAAAAATGAAGAAAAGGTAGCTAGTTCCCAGGATTGATGAGTTGATGGATGATATAAGGTGATAAAAGTACTTTTGAAAGATTAATTTGAGGTCTAGTTACCATCAGATTAGGGTGAGGGATCAACATATCCCTACGACTACATTCAGATGCCATTATGGCCACTTTGATTTCTTGGTGATGCCCTTTGGTTTAACCAATGCTCTGACTAATTTTCAGTCTTGCATGAACCACATATTCCATGGTAAACTGAGGAATTTTGTGTTAGTTTTATTTTATGATATTCTTATTTATAGATGCACATGGGAGGATAATTTGCATCGTATTGAAATAGTGTTATGCATTCTTGAGGAGCACCAATTCTATGCTAAGATATCCAAGTTTAAGTTTGGGCTCACAGATATGCTCTATCTGGGCCACATAATTGGAGTAGATGGAGTGATATTTCATGAGGAGAAGATCTGTTCTATTCGAGACTGGACTGAGCAAAAGAATGTAGCGGAATTTTAGGGGGTTTGTAGGCATCTTCACATACTATCGAAAGTTTGTCAAGGGGTTCTCTCAACTAGCAACATCACTCATAGATTTGATTAAGAAGGGAGCCTTTAGTTGGATATACACAACAAAAAGGACCTTTGATAGGCTCAAGGAGGTGATGAGAAGTTTCCTGGTGTTGGTATTACCTGATTTTACCCAGCCCTTTGTGCTGGAATGTGATGCTTCATGGGAGGGCAATGGAGCAGTATTAATGTAGGGGGGCACCCCATAGATTTTGAGAGTTAGAATATGTTGCCTCATGAGAGATTTTACTCTATATATGAAAAGGAAATTTTGGCTATCATGCATGCATTAGCCAAGTTCTAGCAGTATTAGGTGGGAAACATATTCCGAGTGAAGACTGATCATAATAGTCTTCGGTTTTTCCTTGAGTAGAAGAAACTGCAAGAGAGGCAGCAGAAATGGGTTAGTAAAATCCAAGCATATGACTTTGATATTGAATATTTCAAGGGGAAGAGTAATGTGGTAGTATATTCCCTATCATGGAGACCTGCAACACTGTCATTGATGAGTGTGGATACAAATTGGAAGGCTCAGTTGTTGGTAGAGTACTCCAAAGGTCGCTTTGCATGTGAGATCCTATATGGATAGGTGAAAGATGAGAGATTTAGAGTGATGGATGAGATCCTCTATTACTAGGACCAGATCTTCTTGACTAGAGATTCTATGCTCAAGGAAAATATTTTGCATGTGTCACATGATTCACCACTTTCAGGCCGTCTAGGATTCACCAAGACATATCGAGCCATTCAGGAGAGATTCTCGTGGAAGGGTCTCAAGGAGTATGTGCTTCAACACATCAGGGAGTGCATAGTTTTCCAGCAAAACAAAGGATAGAACAACCATCCTACAGGGTTGTCGCAGCCACTCCCTATTGTGGAAGGAAGATGGGAGAGTATTTCCATGGACTTCATCACCGGTTTACCAGCAGTACAAGGTAAGGATTGTATCTTTGTAGTTGTTGATCGACTGAAAAATTATTCACATTTATTTGCTATTTCTACACAATATACAACTTCACAAGTAGTTGATCTCTTCTCTAGAGATGTTTTCAATCTCCATGTTCTTCCTAAGACCATAGTCAGTGATCGGGATAACCGCTTCATGGGTGGCTTTTGGTAGGAGCTTTTTCGGTTATTGGGTACTGAGTTGACATCGAGTACTAGTTATCACCCTTAAACCAATGGATAGAAAAAGATAATAAACAAGTGTCTAGAAGACTACTTGCGAATCTATGTTTCAGGGAAGCATAAGGCATCGCTGCACTGGCTCCACTTGGGGGAGTATTGCTACAACACAAAATTTTGTATGTCCATTGACATGTCTCCATTTCAATCTATTTATGGGTATGATGGTATATCATTTATTGATGTGATTTTTGGATCAAGCAAGGCTCCTAGAGCTAAGGAGTGGATCCAAGAGAGTCAAGATATACTCCATGCTCACAAGGACAACATTGCTACAACCCAGAATCAACAGAAATTGTATGCAGAATGTGGTCAGATAGAGAGGAAGTTTGGAGTTGATGATTTAGTATATCTCCATATTAATCCTTAAAGATAGTCTAAAATGAAGGAGAAGGGGCCTGAGAAGCTTAAGTCCCAGTTCTATGGGACATACAAGGTGATCTGTCATGTTGGTGAGGTAGCATATGAGTTGGAGCTCCCCTTTGGGAGTAATATCCATAACATTTTTCATGTCTCATGCCTCAAGAAGTCCATTGGAAAACATGTGGTTTCCAAAATGGTTCTCCCTCCTATTGATGATGAGGGCCATCTAGTTTTACAACCGTAAGCTATTTTGGAAAATTAGGAGAGACAACTAAGGAATAGGGTGATTAAAGTATATCTGATTCGATGAAGGAATCTATGCCACTTGGGAAGGAGAGAATATTTTTCAACATCCTTATTTTCAGTTTCTTGAGGAAAAGAAACATTTGGTAGGGGAGGACTGCAATATTCCTATTTAGCTCTTACCTCTTTGGAATATTAAAATTTTCTTTTTTTCATAACTTAGATGAATAAGTGGGTAGAGAGACCCTTAAATCTTTTTAGTAGGAATAAAATCACTTCTAGTGTGAAGGTGGATCAGTGTAGCTAGCTAAAATAAAGAAACCCTTAGTGTGAATGGGCTCATTACATGTGGATGAGGTCAAGGTTGACCAAATAACCAACAATACCATGGAGAGAGTGGAGATAGTGGAGGACAACGCAGTTATGGTGGAGGACTGTATGCATGGGATTAGCATCTTTAATGAGTGGGACCAAGGGTGAGGAAGCTCACCAAGAATATATGGAAGGGGATGGAAGCCATAGAAGGCATTCTAATTATTTTTTACGTTTTGGTCTTTTATGAATTTCTACATGCTTTATTTTTTTAGAGGAGTCTGCTATGTTGTTTAGCACAAGGGTGTTTTCGGGCGGAAATCCCACCCTCATCCTCGGGGGACTTCAAGTGCCCACTCAAGAGAGGTAAATTGAGCTTCATTCCACCATCTACCATCAGGCCAAGCTTCAACCATCTACCATAACGCAATATCCTTTAGAAACTACATTATTTTGTAGGGAAATTGCAGTGGAGGGTTGTGACCCATTTTGTGAGCTAGTTTCCTAGTGGAGGGATTAGCCTTTAATTGGGAGGATCTATTGGGAGGAGTTTCAGATATTTTCATGTCATATCAGACACCTCCCTATAGTCACTGAGATGTAGAGCATCATTTAGTCCTAGGGATTTGTTTTTCATATAGTGTATTTCTGTAAAACATTTCTGTGTTGTCTTGGAATGGTGCTTGAGAGCCTAGATCTATGATCCTAGCATTTTCTAAGCACTCTATCATCAGCTCTTTGTAATTATATTTTCTAGTTGTATTTATTCCCTCTTGGACTGCACAGTCATGGTATTCTGACATTTTATGTATTAGCATTATTTCATATTTTTATGTATTAGATCATGGGAGGCTTGGTTGGCTAGCTTGAGTGACCTTTTCCTCAAGACATTGTACTCATTTTCTGCTATTAGAAATAATGGAATGGCTCTATTATTTTCTCATTTTTTGATGTGTTTATATTCACTGCAATTTCGAGTTTTATGTTCAATATTCTTATTTTTCATATTTTGGAATATTACAGGAGTGTGTAACAACTCACCTTCTGAATCACATAGCTTTGAAAATAGATGGCGCTAAAGCACACAACCTATAATCAACCGTCAGAGAAATTTCCTAGCTTTGATGAGTAGGATGATGCAGGAACTGCCAATATTTTTTTCCTTAAATAATTTTTCAGTGGGTCGATTAGGGTAGCAGACATTGTCAGGTGCAGATTTTGGCTAGGGTTACACATATGTTAAAAGATAACGCAGGTGTCCTAGGATGAGCTCAACGAGAACATAAATCACGTGTGGAACAAAATGGTAAAATATCATTTGATTTTTATTTTTATTACAAATACAAATCATGAAAGCATGGTCTATCGATCCTTTAGACTTTCAAAATTTGAAGCTAGAGGTGTCAGAAAAGTTGCCACGTGGATAACTTGCTTATGGCAACCAAGCGTTCATTGTGACATTGCTTTTCCATCCTTCAATGTTGGTTCTTCCTATCATTATGAAACAAAAGTCACCAAGTGTTGGGTTTTTCACCAACCAATAGGGAATGTGATTGGGTTTATACCATGGTTAGTTTTACCCTATTGATGAACCACATCGCAATAATAATTCAACTTCCTATGAGAGGAACCATTGATTCACACAATTGGTCATCGCGCTTGGTTGAAAATCCAATGGCATGAAGCTACTATGTGTCAGATTATGACTGAATGCCTCTAAGTGAGAATCCATGCTAGAAGTGGTTCATGTCACTCTATGACTATATCTCAACCCGTAGTAGTGGCACTGCTTTGTCACCCCTAGGGGCCCGTGTCATTTTCAAACCGCGACCATGAAGCATCTCAGTCGGGGCAGCGTTGAAGTTTAATTTCAAATGATCGTTGAGAAGAATACTTTGTAGAAGACATAAATATGTGACTATGTATTTTATGTGGCAGAGTGGCCTTGTTGCCAAAATCCATTGAGATTTTTCCTTTGGTCGCCTTCATTCGAAGCTTCGCTCTTTTCACTTTATTGAAAATTCGGAAAACTATCGTCGTTTGAACTTTCTCCCCCCATCCTTCATTCAATCATTATTTCTTTTTCACACAGATCAAAAATTATTTTCTTAGGGGTGGGAAATTTTGGGTTCATGCCGCGGATTTGAGAGAAATCATCAGTCTGTGGAACTTGTGGTTGTTTACATGTCACATCATGGCAAAAAAATTTGCCGCACAAGTCCAAGGAACATGGCGGGTGTGCTTCCATTTCGCGGCATGACATTAAACCAATGCAACACTACAGAACCTGGTGTTTCCATGTACTACCATGACCCCAAGGGAAACATGTTGGGGAACTTGGGGTTTCCATATCATGTCATGTCAAAAACTATCGCCCAAGTATGAGGAAAATAGGGATCGGCGATTCCATTAGCAGGAACACGACAAAAAATCATCCCAATCCTAGGAGACTTGGGGTTTCCATGTTCAGCCCATGACAGTTTCCATATTTTATGGTACATGGGAAACTTGAGGTTTTCACTAAATCCCCGGTGTGGGGAACATGGGGTTTCCATGACAATGGAAACCGCTGCCCAAGTCTAGGGAACTAGTGGTGTTTAGAAACTGCGGCCCAAGCCTCTAGGGAACGCGGGGATTTTTCCAGGTCATGGTGTGGAAAATACCACCTCCCATGTTAATGAAACTTGGGCATTTCCATTTTGTGACACGGTGGAAATTTCCCAAGTCTGGGAAAGCTAGGCTTCCCATGTCTCGCCACGATGGAAACCACAACCGCAACACAGGGAACTTGGGGGTTCCATGCCATGGAGTGATGGAAATTTCCGCCCAAGTATGCAGAACTTGGGGTTTCCATATTGCACAATGGCTAAAATTTCCACCCAATTCTGGGGAACTTCAAGTTTGCATGTCATGGCATGAAAAAAAGCGCGACCCAAGTCTGCGGAGCTTGGGGGTTCCCATATTTTGTAGCACGACAGAAACTGCCAAATTATGGGAAAGCTAGGGATTTCAATGCCCTGCCATGATAGAAACTGTGGCCTTACTGTGGGGAACTCTGTCTTCCATGCTGCGACATGAGGGAGAAACACCCAAGTTAGTATAACTTTGGGAATACTATTTCGTGCCATGAGGGAAACCGTGTAATTCTCATAACCTTGTGGTTTCCATCTCCTACCCCACTGAAAACTGTGGCCCTAGTACAGGTATTTGGGGTTTCCATGTCGTGGCATGATTGAAATCACCCAATTTTATGGAACTCATGGTTTCCATTACGTGACATGATGAACATCCATCCAATTCTAGCGAACTTGTGGCTTCCATTTCACAGTGCGATGGAAGCTACTTCTCTAGTATGTATTTCAAACTTGGGGTTTTCATTCCTCCTTGCAACAAAATCCGTCTAAGTGCGGAAAAGGTTGGGTTTCACTGCCCCATTGTGTTGATAGACACCCAATTGTTGGAAATAAAATTTTCCCATGTCCTTGCTCAATGGACACCGCCCAAGTATACATCCGATGTGACAAAAAATGCCTCAATTCCAGGAAACTAGGGGTCTCCATGTCCCATCACGACAAAAACCTACCAAGTTGGGCAGTTCTTAGCGTCTCCCTATCCCTCCTTGACAAAAGTCACCAAATTCTAGGGAACCTGTGGTTTCCATGTCACATCTATTCGAAATCCTCCCAAGTGCAGGAAAGTTGGGGCTTCCATGTCCCGTCGCGATGTAAATTACCCAGGTGCAATAAAATTGGTGTTTCTGCATCCCTCCAATGATGAAAGTCATGACCCTAGTAGGGTACAATTTTGGGCTTTCCATATCTCGTCCCAGACGGAAACCACCACCCAAGGGCATGAACCTTTAGTTCTCCATGAGCCCCTGCCATGGAATTCACCCATGTTTGTGAGAGATTAGGGTTTTCAAGTTGTGGAGTGACGAAAACACCACCGAGGTCCAAGAACCACGGGTGTCATGACACTGTACCTGTGGTGTTCTTCCAACCACATATAGCGCGTGCAACACCACTACACATTTTATTTTTAACAATACTAGAGTGTATGTACTACACCTAACCCCAACACTTAGTCAATTTTTAAAACAAGTGTTCTTAACAATACAATGGAATAAAATTAATCTTCAATATTTAACTTTTCACAATTAAACATTCAATACATCACAGAAGTATGTTGATACATACTTGGGAGGGGGAAATCCTGTAAAGTTTGCCCAAATATACAAAATTGTTCAATAATGCATAATCTATCATAATGATATAATTTCACCAAGTCTGTACATCCACCTGCACACCTTTCCAATTATGTCCAACAACCCTGCCTTGAGTCGTGCAATGATGCCACTCAATTGCACTTCAATATGCTGGAAACCTTGAATTATCCGTCAAAAAACAATTCTAAAATTTTTTCTAATCGTCATGCAGTTGAGGTCACATGGGTCATTGCCTACATCAGATGTCTACTTGTCCCGACTTGATGTCATGCAGTCAGGTCACTGTCCGCACAAGGTGTTGTGCCTGACCCAACTATTTTCATATTTCTCACTTGTCGCTGTCAGATTTAGCCCAAATCCGCCCCCCATGCACATTTGCTTCTACAGCTTCCCAACTTCTACAGTTTTTCTGTGCCGTCTGAAGTTTTTTTCTCAGCTATTTTCCCATGGTTTGTTCGCATGGTCTAGATGCACATACACGACCTGCAACATGACCCACCCACGACCTCGTGTCTACATGAAACCCTTGCCCATCTGCCAGTTCCACCTTCACTCCTCTTCTTTGCTCAACCTATAGGTAGTTGCCTCTGCGATACGCTCCAAAATCCAAATGATTCAATGCCTTTACCACCACTTTCCATCCCTAATATATATGGCTTCGTGTTGACATGTTCGTTCAACTCCATCGTAGGTTGGAGCATTTCGTAAGTGTGGGTCAGGCTATACGCTTAACCATGTCAGCCCAACCATATAAATATTCCATAATGCATGACTCGCCCACCTGCTATGGGGACGCACCCACCTGAATCCCTCGCTCACCAAATGCACGACTTACTGCACACTCCACACAACTCACCCATCCACCATCGGCGCGCCCATCACACTTTCGCCAAGTGTTTCTGAATGAATCATCGCAAAGGTGGGTGCCCACCAACAAGACATGCCCAGTGTCACACATTTCATCACATATGCCCATCGCACATGAGTCCAAATTGTGGGTGTGACATCCTCCCCCACTCCAAATAATGTTGTCATCCTCGAAAACTCCATTGCATCATCGCAAAGTGTCACTAGCTCCAGCATCCCTAAAATGTCCATGTTTTCCATCTCTGCTCCATCATCGAAAAAACCACCAAGTTTAATGACTCCATATAAATGTACATGAGAAAAAATCCTCAATCCATGGTCATCAACAACATATGTCGCAAGCTCCATATGTTTACTCCATCATGGGAAGTCAATATTCTCAACTCAAGATACACGTCATCACTAAAACATATATTGTGTCGACCCATCATGTATCATCAATATCATGTGAATCTACTGCCAATATAATCCTAAAATCCAACATATTTCAGTGCGTTGAGCTCCCCCATCTCTCCAACTAGTTGGGTAGTTGATCCAACCATCGCGCCAAAACCATGATAAGACACTTCCCTATGCCTTAGTTGATTGTTTCTCTAGATTTATGTCACATAATCAAATCGATCCAGAAATATCCCATATCTATCAAAATAATCCATGCTCATGACCATGAAGTAACCTCCATCTCATCTGCCACATGATGTCCATCAAATAGCAAGTAAGACATCTTCAGGTCCATGAAGTAGTCCTCATTTCTTCTGCAACATGCTTCCCATGATGCTAGTATCTATGTGCTTCTCATGGACAATCACATATATCAAGCATCATCATCCATGTGTGATATGCCCATCTCCTCAAATCAATCAAGAACTCCACCCATCGATCCAATGCTCAATGTCCCATATCTAGGTCCATGAATCAGCCTCCATCTCATCTGGAATATGTCATCTATGAATCTATAAAAGGGGAAAGTTAACCCTTGAATCATCATCCATCCATTCTCTTCCCATGATCCTAGATCAATTGGCCACTGTGTCCATTAAAAGTGTGGAAAAGTAAAAAGGGCTCAACCCATGCCCAAGTTCACCTCACCAAGGCTTCTCCACCGCTGCAACTCCTTAAAACTCCAAAACATCCTGTCTCAATCGTATCCATCAAATCACTCCTTACGAACACACCCCAAAATGTGTCTATGGTGTGCATCACATACTACATCAATGTCAAGTCGCATCCTAACCTTAGATCACCAATGAACCAGATACACAAAAACCACAATAATATGAAGTCTGCAATGGACACAACCATATTCAAATCATCATGAATTATATGCATCATATCCATTGGATACTTCAAAAAACACACTTGACTTGGCCATGAATTCCATCACAACTTGCCTCTGCCCTCAAATTCACATGAATGTCCTTATAATATGCTCACAAAACAACCATAGTCTTGTTGTCGAAATGTGAACAACATACCCATTGATCCATTTATAAAATGTCTCCATGTCACACTAGAAAATCCATCCTGCTCAACATCCTTGGCTTGAAACTCCTTATTAATTCTCATAACTGCCATCCCCATAAGTGCACCTACATAATGTCCTTGCATAATGTCTACCATGCTCTCATGTCGATTTCCATGACTTGGGCTGCCCAAATTTCTATCAAGGTAGACTCGACACAACTCTAGTCATCTCATTCTTGTCTGTCAACTAGATTAGTGCCCTCAGTCAGTTCTACCTTCATATGACATCCCAGGTTCTTCTTTCACCATTGCCTCCCTCACTAAAGGTCCACAAAGATTGCCTCTTGGTAACAACCATGAAGAAGTCTACCAAAATATCACACTGGTGTGTCCTTTCTTCCATGACCCATGTCGGGCACTTAGCCAATTCTACGTATCACTAAGAATGAATTATCCATTGCAAATCTCATCAATTTCCACCCTTGTCATGGACATTTGAAACTTATAAAATTAGGTCACAAATTCCCCCAACAATTTTTTCAAAAATCAAAGTTGCTTGCTTCTCCAATGAACAAGGTCTCATCATAGTCTTCCAAGGAAATACTATACATCACATTGGAAAAGAATTTCCTTAATTTTTTCATCGCTGCATATGGCCCATCCTCTAAAAGTGCCAATGAAACAAAATTTATAGCCATACATACATCCTCATAAGGTCTCTCCAAGTGAGTGTCCTCCATAATCAATGTCTGCAAAGTGCATGATCATGGTATAATTTGTTCATCAAGTTCCTCCTCTATCATTGACACATCTGCAACATCCTCTTCTTCACATGTCTCAGCTTCTTCTTCTTCATCACAATATTTAGTTCCATCCTACTCCATTTCCCAACCTAGTCGAAGAAGCTCTACTTCAACATTCTCTTCCAAGACGCCAAGTTCAACACGAATATGTGGGAGATCTTCTTTCATATGCCTCAACCTATACAAGGTCTGAAAAAATCCTTTCTTCACATTCTTCCCAGATTTCCATGTCTTGTTATGCAACTTTGACCATGATCAATGTCCTTCCCCTACCAATGTTTCACTGAGAAAAACTAATATAATTTACAAGGTTTGATACCAACTGCAACCCTATCATTGTATTCCTGCTTCAATCTTAAATCTTCAACAAAGCTCAACTCACCCTGAATCAAGCTCTAATAGCATATTTCATGAAGTGGTAGCGATGCTAGTGCTTCATGCGTGTGAGGGTGACCAAGCAAATGCATTCGGGTTGGTCAGGTCGATTCGTGTCGTGTGAGGGTGGTCATGTCAAAAATGGAAAGTGTTGACCACTTTTCTGCCTTATGCACGTTCACGCGACCCATTTTTCGTTTGCTCCCACGAGCCTCTATTCAGGTCATGTGTTTAGGAAGGTCAGGTGATGTTATTCGGGCAGGTCAATTCATGCCGTTAGGGTGGGTCAGGTCGTGCATTTGGGTGGGTCAGGTCGTACGTTCGAGCAGGTTGGGCAGTGTGGTTAGGCGCATCAAGCCGTGCAGTTAGGTGCATCAGGGCGTGCATTTGGGCGAGTTAGGTCGGGTAATCCCATGTCAGGGGACCATGTTAAAAATGCTAATTTGTGATCACTCATGTGCCTTGTGCATGTTCATGCGACCTGTTTACCAATTTCTCCCTCGTGCCTTCATTCTGGTCGTGCGTTAGGGCAGGTTGGGTCAGGTCGTTTGAGGGAAACTGTGTTAAAAATGCTAAGTTCTGACCACCCGTGTGCCCTCTGCACATTTGTAAGACATGTTTTTCTGTTTTCTCCTTCATGCCTTCCTTCAAGTGTGTCAGGTCGTGTCGTGTGAGGTCTCCCAAGGAAAGAGGTTCGAGTGGGTCAGGTCGTGTGATGGTGACCCTGTCAAAAATGCTATGTTGTGACTGTTAGTGTGAATTCTAATCGCAAGCGTACGAAAAAATCTCACTTTAGCTGTGCATAGCAAAAAAATCTAACATCAAATATTGCTGTCAATTTCCTTAGATCTACAGTCAGTGATCAAAATAAATTTTACGAAAATATAGATCTATGCAGCTAAAGACATTAAAAAACAAAAATAAGAAAAAGTTTCACCATGCATCCAATGAACAAGACACAAATTTTTAAAGAATTTTTTGTATTATGACACCTGGGAAGGGAACATAGAAAGATGTTACCAATCCCCCTCAGTGGGATGGGTTCTTGTATGACCTCAGCGCTTCAGATCCAAGATCTTTCTCTCTTGATGGTGCAGAAAACCAAGAGAAAAAGGAACTCAAATAGAGCTCACAAGAAAAAAGTAGAAAAATATGAAAATGATGGGAGGATTGAAGTCACACCAAAAGTATAGATCAAAGAGTGACCTCTAGGAAACAAAAGGTAGTGAATGAATGGAGAAACCCTTCTATTTATAACAAAATAATAAGTTAGTCTAGATATTGGTGCATAATTAAAATATTATTAAGCAAATCTAGATCCAACTTTTATGGAATATTTTATTATTTTTGTTGGAGGGAAAAGGAATTTGAATTTCGTCAAATCTCTTTATTTATAAATAGTAAATAAATAAATGATTTATTTATTATTTTAAGAACATGGTTAAGGAATAATTAAATAAATAATGATTTATTCAATTATTTATAAATGATTTAGTGAAATTTAACAAGGAATATTATTAAATAATGTTTTTAATAATTATTCCTAGAAAATAATAAGATAAATAATGGTTTATCTAATTAATTTTCTTCTTTTGGGTTAAATATGACCAGGAATATTAATTAAATAGTGGTTTAATTAATTATCCCCTTAGTAAAATCAAACAGATAAGGATTTATTAAATTATTCCTCATGGGGTTTCCTATTTAGAGCATAAATAACTTAATAAAATATGGGTTATTAAATTATTTTTCATAGTGAGAGAAATTTTACTATGGTAAAATTGGTCTTACGTGGTGTAATTTAGTCCATTTAATAGTAACATGTTAGATGACCAAAAAATTTTGTAACTGATTTCCCCCCAATGTGCGAGTGCTATGAGATAATCGTATGATCGAAGTGCGTTATAAAAACACAATCACTAGACGTCGAAGTGGAGTTAGAGAGAGAGAAATGTAAGGTAGACTAAAGTGAGAGAGGACAAGACCCTGAGAAGGCAAGACTTATAGGTGTGACAAGTCTCTTTTATGAGTGAGTACCTATTCTACATGAGGCGGGGGAGGCTTACCTATGCTCGTCGAGATAACAAAGTACAAATAATAATGGTGCATCCAACAAACATGGGACTGAACTATATAGTACATGCTAGAATAAACATGGGCCAGATAAAAGAGCATGATAATAGATCCCACATACATATTGTTCTTGGGACAACAACCAAGACTTATACAATAATATGTCAGTACATGAGAGATAATTAGAACCAAAGAGGTCCTATAAAACAAGAAAGGGCTCTGAAAATATGAATGATACATGCAAACTAAAAAGGCGTTGTAGATAGATGGGTCCAGAACCATCAAATCTATGGAGCTGCATCCAAGGCTATAGTAGAGAATTCATCGGTGCATGTGGGGGGCTACCTAAAGGGCCACCCCCTCATTAGGTTTAAAAACATCTCACACACACCCAAGAATCACCGGTGTAATCTGCTGCATCACTGAACCATTGAGTATATGGATCTCAATCATTCCATAAGTTGCTGGAACTAACAAAAAATCAAGTCAAAGGGAAATAAAGGGTCCCTTTGCCTGATCTGAGGCACTGAACAAGAGTGGAAGCTGGAACCAAGGTACATTTCCCTCTAGACCTATATTCTGGAATGAATAAGCTGATGTTGACAGAAGGAGGTCTACCATAGGTGAGGCAATAATGAATGCTCAACTAAGGCATGAGGGATAATAGTAGAGCGACTGATAGACTGACACTAGGGATGATGGTGGAAGGGGGGTTACTAAGTAGTGGGCTTAGAAATTCCCTTGTTAGAGCATAAAGGGCATGAATGACCTAATAGCTACTGACTCAACTCCCTAGGGGATAGGGAAAAATATGACTGGGGGCCAAACTGTGTGACACAAGAGAGGTACAAAGCAATGAAAGATGGAAGAATGTGGTGGGAGAGAAAAGGGAATCAGGACAAACTCTATGGATGCGATGAAGACTCAACTCGAATGCTTTAAACAAAGGAAACTCGATGATGTTGCCACATAGAATAGGCTTGGTGGGGACCATAAAAACATGAGTAAAAGATGTTTACTCATGAAGAAAATCGACA
The DNA here is from genome assembly GCA_034641835.2 of Pinus albicaulis. Classification (NCBI taxonomy): domain Eukaryota; kingdom Viridiplantae; phylum Streptophyta; class Pinopsida; order Pinales; family Pinaceae; genus Pinus; species Pinus albicaulis. The sequence goes on along the minus strand of CM076582.1, from coordinate 678,205,031 downwards.
CGAGCATGGACAAGTATGAAGGCAAGGTGGTGTCCCAAGTACAAGTGTTGTAAGTGAAGAAATTTGATTTTGAGAAGTAGTGAAATAACCCTTCTTGGAAAAAAGGCTTTTTTGGGTGAAGTATCAAATCACAAAAAACAAAGGACCCATTTGAGAGCTCGGTGAGATCTTTCCAACGATGCTAACAGTTTGTCAAATCAAGGAACGATTTGGTCGCAACTAGTGAAAGAAAAATTTGGGGTTTCTCTTTTAATAAGGTATTTTCCCTCCAATTTGATTCATATGCAAGTGTAGCTGTGGTGAATGTATAGAGGATAAAAGACCTTAAATATTATGGTGAGTGTAGTAGACAAATCAACCATTGGAATTGAGATTTGCAACTTTCAGCTAGGTGACCTTAATGCTTCTTGGAAGGATGGTCTTGGTGAAAAATCAAGGTAAGAAAATAATACAAGAATGGAATTCTAGAGAAGGTCTAGAATCATCCCCACCCACCAAGTCAAATAGAGGGACCAAGTGGTAAGTATGGTATCACACAAAGTATAATATTTAAATATAGTATATCAAAAATCTATGATATATGGCTTGTCGGAGAGGCCGATATGTCCAACTATCGAAGGAATGGAAGGACAATCGACCATACCTAGATTGATGGGGTCTAGGCCGATACTTCTGGTAATCATATGAGAAGGTGGCGAAGGGTTTCATCATGCCCCTAAGCATGGGATACTACCCCCAAGAATATGTGATGGAGGGGAGTGATATGGTATGCAAAGGTGGGAATGATTCCCTTAGCTAGAGGATTCTGTGGAGTGCCATGGTGGTCCAAGTGCTGAAATAATTGATTCAAGCATTTAGTCTCAGAGGCAGTAAACCCTCAAGAGGATGCTAAGAATATATAGGGGCATAGGTGCCCTCAAGCATGCATTGGACATGCCAAATCTAATTAGAATAGTAGAATCTAAACACATTTTTATGATATGGTTCGCCATTTGTTTATGTTATGGTTATATTCTGTGGGGAGAATGGAGAGATGTAGTTAGAGAAAGGAAATGGAGGATTACCAATCTCATTTGGGTCTTTATATATAAAGAAAATGGACTAAATTTTTGGGTTCGCACACATGGGATCATTATACCAAAGGGTGGCTTCAGAGACAATGACCTAGTGCTCACCTAGAAATTATAGAGGTTGGTCAACAAAAATTTCTAAGGGACTGGGTTGTTGATGTAATATGAATGAATGATGAGGGGGATCATCTCTAGAGTGATTTGAAGTGACATGAGACTCTATAGGTTCTTCTAAATGGTGAACAATAATGTTACTAAAGTCAACATGACTAGATGAAATAGGAAGGTTGTGGAGAACTGCTTCTCCTGGAATCTCAAATATGGATGCCCCCTTACCCAAACATTGGGTGTCAATGTAATGGCCACAAGGTGTATGTGGTTGGAATGCATGGGTTTGATGAAAGAGGGGATATATAAAGTCAGGGGTGGTAAATGATTCCATAATGTCATCATCGCGATAGAAGATGGGGTGACTGGTGGAAGAGATACCACGTGGTGCAATGAAGCTACCTGACTCATCATCATGAGAAGAGAGGTTCACGTGTGCATCATCACAAAGGGAGACAAAAGAAAAAGTACATGAAGGATCGATCGATGTTGATACCAATGTGATCGTTGAAGGGAAGTCAGGCAAAACAAAAGGGAAATCCTTAGAGGGGACTTCCACTGTGGATCTCATAGATGATGATAGGTAGATGATAGTGGCCAAAGGCTCCATCATCTCGACATCTGGAGGGGGAATGTTAATGGGATTTTATGTGTACTCTAGTTTTGTCAAAGCATAATGTGTAAGTAAGGGAGAGGCAAACTTTTTGCACTTGGCCTTGTATTGGCGAACTACTTCCAAAGAGGTGCAATAGTCTACGAGGCAGGGACAGAGGTGAGTATAGTGGCGATGGAGATCACACAAAGAACAAGGGTGGTTTCTATGCACAATATTGAGTTTATTGGCTGAATTCAGTAATGTAACATGGACTTATGGGACATCAGACTTAGGAAATGCTATGTTGACCATGGGCTTGATACAAGGCAATTCAGGATAATTATGGGTGGCATGACCAATAACATCACACAAAGGACACAAAGGTTTACACTTTGGAGGCTGAGAATGAGTTTCTTTTGTATGGGAAACCTTGTTCTTAGGTGAATTTTAGCAGGCTTTCCCCCCCTCACTTGAGGCTTTCACAACAGGAGTAGGTTCCTATTGAGGTGGTTGAGGCAAAAAACCAAAAGGAGGGGTCATGGAAACCTCTTGGACCAGGGTCAAATTAGTGTAAGGTTTGGGCTGACCAGGCAGGGTATTGGCTAGGGGATTAATGTACCAGACTGGGATCCCCAAGCTCATGTTGGGAAGGGACAAGGTAGCCATGACAAGTACCAAAAATACTCAAGCAGGGGGAGCAAGAAATGGTATCTGACCAGACGGGTAATGGCCAGGTAGGACAACTCTGAGATGGTTAAGGCCAGGGGTAATCATTCTAGGAGGAAAGAGATGATCAGGGAAAATAGCTATATATTACGGGCCTTGAGGAGGAGTTCCTGAAGGCTGAGTTGAAGTAATATAAGTAGGTTGCAAAGGGAGAGGATGTCGACTAGTCAAACCAAACTGTTTGAGGTCGGACTGAGACGATTGCATCATGAAAACATTCAACGAGATAGGGTAAGAGATTAGAGGAGGGAGACCAGGGAATGAACCAAGAAAAGAGGAATATTTATAGATTCTAGGTGAGACACTGGTCATAGTTTCGACAATTTATTTATTGGCCACCGAAGAAATAATGGACGCTAGAGAGGTCTGAGACTTCAGTTCATAATATGTCAGGTGATATATAGTGATGATATTTCCATTGTGGGGAAAGCACATATTATAGTGAACCACATATGGGACAACAGACAATGCATAAGTGTATCTATGACACAGTAGAATTCTGTAGTCTAAGGGGGCATCAGTGACTTCAATGTCAACACAAACTGTCTTGCCCGCAAGAGTAATAGGAACATTGTAGCACATGCCAAGGGGCTGAGAATATTGGCCATCCCATGCATAGAGAGTGATAGTGGAAGGGGCTAACTTGGGTGATCCAATCTGATTCCAAATAGAAGTGGACATCACACAAGTGGATTCCCCCTCATCAACTGTAAAATGGAATACAATGGGATTTTAGATCTTGACAGGTATTTGGAAAGTGACAGATGAAAGAAGGGGGGGATGCTCTGAATTCTCAACATCGAATATAATCAAAAGGTCATATGAACGATCCACAATGCCCATATAATTTATTATGTATTTTTGATGTGAAGGGCACGACTAGAGGACTTCTAGCATTGACATGGCGGCAGGGGATTGCGCCAAGTCATCTACTATACTATAGGAGTGGGCGACTTTACTGGAAGCAATGTTTCAGCATAATGGTACCTTGGGGATATTAGTATGAACCTTTGCCTTAAGTTGAGGGATATGTAAAGGACCACTGGGTGTCGAAAGATGTGCTATGGGACTTGAAGATGAGGTCTCAATGGCAGAAGTTATGGGGGGCTTGTTATACTGACGAGATCGAGTCTGAAGGTTGACATCGACGATATTGTTCTGGTTAGAGTTCATTATGAGGATATGGTAATCATAGGTACTAGATGGAGGAGGTTGAGTATCCACCTGACCTTCAGGGGGTTCAAAAACGACATATCATTGCTGAGGGAAAGGATTGGTAAACACATCTGGTTGAGTAGGTGAAACATTAGGAGGAACCAAAGAAGAGGCTTGTTGTCCTTGGGATGCTACTTGAGCTTCCCACATCTGATGGAGCTGAGGTAAAAGGGGATCATCATGAGTATAGTTACCATAAAGACCACAAAAAGAACACGGCTTACTGGTGCGAATAGGCCTGTCCTAGTTGGGATGAGTGCCCTATTGTTGGGTTGCAGTGTTAGATTTATTCCCTTGAGGATTGTTTCCTGGATTACCTAGAGTGGGTTGGCTTTGGTTTCCGTTCCTCTTCCTTTTGGAAGTGGGAGGATTATTTTCACTCTAATATGCATACACCTGACCCTGAGGGGGGGGGGGTTACTTCTGTTGTGGAGTTCGAGAAGGTAAGGGAGGCAGAGGTGATTGTGCTAGAGGAGCTACAACACCAGACTACATATATGGATAATCAGAAGGTTGAGCAACATTGGGGTAAACAGGTTTGGAAAAATTAGGCCCTGGCATCAGAGGATGTGGTTGGGAAAAAACGTGAGGCATGTCGTGTCCTGGACAGAGGAGCTGGACCTTCGCTAAGTGAAACCATAACCCATGGGATGATTAGTGTATGGATGAGAAAAGGATACAGTGATACTATCGGCGACATGGGATGCCCCCAGTGCATTGGCACCACCAAGTCTAGGGAGATCAGGTAAGATGGCATAAACATAACCGGATTGCGTGTAGATCAAGTCATCTTTCAACGCATTAAGGAGGGAATCTTCCTTAGTCTAAAGAAAGTGAGATGCGACATATTTTCCAATAGCAAGAAAAATGGATTTGAGAAACCAATCCATGTAGACATGGTCTTCCAAAACAAAGGTTTGACATACACTCTTCCTTCTCGCCATTCTTGAATATGTCCAGATAGGAGAGTGGGAGAAGTTTGACAGAAATAATTCAAGAGTTCGGTACCAGTGTCATAGTGAAGGGGAAGTTGGAATTAAGACAGAAAAGCCTTGGAAAGAGTCACAAAAGTAGTATGAGAGGAGGAGGCATAGTCAACTTACCACTTGGAATATTCTCTAGTAAGCGTACGTTGGAATAACCAAAGACAAAAAGAGTCATTGGTGATGGAGTCAGACGAACACCACATGTGGAAAGAATGAACATGGTGGTTAGGATCCTCTCTAGCATTTCCTTCAAAATTGGGGATGTCTGAAGGAAGCTTGGTTGCAATAGCAAGCTAACATGAATCATGGTGTATGGGGTGATTAATCAACTAGATAAAATCGAGAAGGCTTGGGCCTTCCATATAAGGAAGCAAGGGAGAAGTTAGAATATTTCTTGTTGTGGCACCACTGGTAGCATTTCCAGCATTAGGGTCAGGGCCTCTGCGAGTGTTAGGTCCTAAACTAGACATGATGAATGGGAAAGGTGGAGAAGAGATAGGGAAATAAACCAAAGGGGAACCTAATGAACCCAAATCAGAATTGGAATGGGGACTGGGCGTAAGATGAAATCAGACCCTACGCAGTGGAGTAAGTATTCATAACGAAAACTGAGGATGAAGGCCTTGGAATCTCCAGGATAAATTCCTTGGGGGCACAATGATGGTAAAGAGACACTGAACCCAATAAGGAAGAGAGGTAAACAAGGGTAGGGAGGTGCTGATAAATTAATTACAATGTTTAAGTCTTGTCCTAGAGGTGTAAACCAGGCGCTCTTTTCTTAGGGTGTGTGTGTATGTGATAAGTGTGTTAATTTTAACTAAGCCCAAATGTGTGTAAATAAAAAAGAAAAAATATTTTGTATAACTTTAATTAAAACTCAAAGTGACTATGAAGTAAACTGAAAGTGAGAGTAAAATAAATAGCTAAAGATGCATGAATTTAAACCCAAGGAGGAGGGCTTCCCAATAACTAGTTTATGGGTGGGTGAAATCTACTCAAAACACACAAAATGGAAAATTTATCTAATTTCAAGAGGGACATGGAACTAAAGGCCAAATATACTAGAAATAAGTGTAGAAAAAAACAAAAACCGGGAGGGAAAAATGATGAAAAAATAGGTGGCGAAATGCTATAACCTAAGGGGAAATGGAGGGGACCCTAAAGGAGGACCAAACAAAACATAAAAGAGGTGTTTTGTATGGATAAATTACCAATATGAAAAGGATTTGAAAGTACAGGTTCATATCTAAAAAAATGGCTGAAAAACACTGAAATCTTAGAGGACCTGCTTCAACTAAACTCCTCCTAAAAAGGTTGAAGTGTACTGAAGCCCTAAGCAGCTTGGCTCCTACTTCATCGAGTAAAACTAAGAAATTACATGTCCAAGACAGGTGAAGAGGGAGGTCAGAGAACCGTGAACGGTGCCCTAGACAAAACAAGAAAAATGAGAGGAAAAATCCCGCAAAAAGTATAAGTCACAGGTTATGACCTGTTTTCTGCTGAGGTTGTAGTTTTTAGGCTATTATCTGCTACCTGAGAGCTGAGGTCATAGGTTTTGGGCCAAAAAGTGTGACTTGCACTTTAATATTTCTCGGGAGTAGGTTTCAGAAAGAAGTATCGTCTCTGTTGCGATTGATACCTGTTACCTGCGCAAAAGGCCTAGAAACACATGAAAATTAGAAATTTTACTGTTTTAGGGTTAAAAAGGTTAAAAAAAACATCAAGAAATGAAAAATAAGAATCTAAAGAGAAACCCTAGGGGTTGAAGAAGTTGTTCATGGAGGGATCTAAAAAATGACAACGATCGTAATTATGAACCCTTGTGGAGTCGTTAGTTGTTAATGTGAATTCTAATCACAGGAATATGAAGAAAGCTCACTTTAGTTGTGCATAAAAAAAAACCCTAACATCAAATATGGCTGTCAGTTTCCTTAGATATGTAGTTAGTGATGAGAATAAATGTTACCAAAATCCAAATCTATTTAGTTAAAGACATTAAATAACAACGAACAAGATAAGAATTCTTAAGGAATTTCTTTTACTATGACACCTGGGAAGGGAACATACAAATATGTTACCAGTCTCCCTCAGTGGGATGCGTTCTTGTATTTCTTCAGTGCTTCAGATCTAAGATCTCCCTCTATTGATGGTGAAAAATCCCAGACAAAAAGGAACTCAAAAGGATCTCATAAGCAAAAAGTAGAAAAATATGACAATGATTGGACGATCAAAGTCAGACCAAAAGTACAGATTAAAGAGTGATCTCTAGGCAACAAAAGGTAGTGAATGAATGGAAAAACCATTTTATTTTTAACAAAATATTGAGTTAGTGTAGATATTGGTGCATAATTAAAATATTATTAACCAAATCTAGATCCAACTTTTATGGAATATTTTATTATTTTTTTTGGAGGGAAAAGGAATTTGAATTTGGTGAAATCCATTTATTTAGAAATAATAAATAAATAAATTGTGACCGCCTGTGTGCTTATACATGTTTGTCGAACCCGTTTGTTGTTTTCTCCCTTGTGCCTTCATTTGAGCGGGTTGGGTCGTGCCATGTGATAGCACCCAGGGAAACATGTTCAGGTCGGGTCGTGTGAAGGCGGCTATATCAAAACTGCTAAGTTTTGACCTCCCATTTTCTTTGTGCATGTTCATGTGACCCATTTATAATTTTCTCACTTCTGCCTTCATTCGGGTGAGTTGGGTTGGGTCATGTTGTGTGACAGCACCCAAGGAAACACGTTCAGGTCAGGTCAGGTTGAGTCGTGTCATGTGAGGGTGGTCGTATAAAAAATTATATGTTGTGAGTGCCTGTTTTCCTTGTGCATGTTCGTGCGACCCGTTCTTCGTCTGCTCCCTTGTGCCTTTGTTCAGCTGGGTTAGGTGGTGTCATGTGACGGTGCCCAAGGAAATGCGTTCGGGTCGGGTTGAGTCGTGATATGTGAGGGCGCCCAAGGAAACACGTTCGAGAAGGTTAGTTTGGGTCATGTCTTATGACGGTGCCCAAGGAAACCCATTCAGGCAGGTCGAGTCGGGTCATGTCTTGTGAGGGCATCCCGGGAAATGCGTTCAGGTGGTGTTGTAACATTATTTGGTTTTGATAAGTTAGCATGTTAGTTGAAAAAATAAAAATAAAATGCTATGTTAGGATATGGATGAAAAATAAAAAATTAAAAAATGTTAGGAAAATTTATGTTTTTATTCATCCATGTGAAAATAAAAATGTTAGAGTTAGTTGCCCTAAAGAAAGAAGGAAAAAGGAAAATATTTTGGAGAAGGAAACAAAATAAAAATTTGAATGCTTTAGTGTTAAAAAATAAATCATGCCCGCCTGTTTAAATGCACTGAGTTACCAAAATGATTAAAAATTAATTAATGAAGATTAAATTATTTAAAAGGGGGTTTATATTTTTGTTAATTAAGAAGATGATATAGGGCTCATTTTCTTTTTGTCATAAAGTGACTAGAGGAAAAAATGTCAAATCGCAAGGAATAAAGCACTGGCAAGTTTCAATGGATGATCTTTCACCAGCTCAAGGTCGACGACAGAGGATCACTTCACGAACCCCGCCGACCATTTCTCATTAACACGAGGGGAGGGGGTTCAAAAAGTGGTTTTAATGGCCACTCTGTTTTGAAATGTGTCAACACCACACAAATTTTCACCGCCTCCTCCCAAAACCATAAACCGCGAGGTACCCCCACCTGAAATCCATCACTGGTAAAATCCTTCCAACCGTTTCCTCCCGCACCTAAATCCAACATATCCTTTCCTCTGTGCCATAACCATTCGCCATCCAACCAATAACACCCTGCCACATCATCCAATCATTACCCTCCTACACCTTTTCTCCCTAACCATTTTACTTCACCATTCACACGATCCTACCTTAACCATTTGGTGCACCGTTTCTCATTAAAAACCCACTCCTAAACATTTAAACTCCTATGGTCACTATCTAGGCTATTAAACTCAAATTTCCACCTATAAAATAGTTTTGAGAGTGCCTTATACCACTTTACCTTCTCTTATATTTGTCATCAACTCTGTATTTTGTTCACTGTCAATATTTCTATGACCATTGTCACATTTTCCTCAACCGCGCAATCTTCAAATTATTTCTCCCATTCTATATCCTTGTCTAAAATGACCCCAAAAGCTAGCACCAAAAAGTAGGTGACCCCTAAAGGAAAAGCAAAGGATTAGGTGGTTGAAGAAGTGTAGGTCACCGACCTGGTTGCAAAAGAAATCCCCGCACCTACACTAAAACTCAACTTGGATTTGATACTCCTCACAGACGCCTTCTTTATGGTCTAAGATACTCACTGCGAATTCGATTTTCATGAGCTATATCTATGGCTAAGAAAAAAACACACAGATAATCAAGAGCCTATCAGGTTTTGGGAATCTATGTTGCCACTATTTGCCTTTCCTCAGACCCATTATTTCCCTTACCTTATTTCCTGGTGTCGAGCACAATATGATCCCATAAAGAGAGCAGTGGTGGCTCAAAATGGAAACATTCTAATCACCATATCTCTCGATACCATAAACCAAATGCTTCTCATTCCTTCATCTGATTCTCTATCCCATTTTTTACGTACTGCTCTTATGGACTTCTACCATAAGCTAACCTTCCCATAGAGAGCCCAAATATTTTAAATATTCCTACTTGAGGATGCAGAATTGCCTAAGAAAAATCCACCATACTCATCCTCAATATTTCTTGAAGCCTCTAAACACTGCATTTCACTTCTTTCATACCTGCTAGGATACCCAAATGATCAAATAGTTGATGAACCCATCATGGGGTTCTTATCCATTTTTAGTAAAGAAAAATCACCATTTTTCATGTATAATTAAATCCAATTCGTGGCTTAAAATATACATGAGCAACTCATGAATTTTACAACTCAAGGTGTGTCAATTATGTAATTATTCACATGTTTGTTTTTCAATAGGCAGAGATGTTGCCTATCCACTTCAGTAAATAGGATGCACAAGGAGTAAATCAATCAATGATTCACTAGACAGAGTTAGTTAGGGCTACATCAACATCAACTACTTTTGTAGAGTTCATAGAATCCTTCATACACTCAGTCAAGAAGCTACTTACTAGTCATAAAAAATCCAAAATTAGGGAAGAAATCAAAAGGATATTACACCTGAGTGAGAAAGCCAAAACTAGGGATTGGTATTTATAACAAAACTACACAAAAATTAGAGTACATGCCTATGAATTCCCACCATATAAGCTTCCTAGATATGTCCCTATGAGATTATTTTCCTTAGAGTATATTATAAAAATGATAAACATGGATGATCTCCATTTTCTCTTAGGGAAAATAAAATCTCAGTTCAAGCTCAAAGCAAGCATTGGATCCTTTACCTACAATACTAGATCAGTTGGTGCTAAAGCTGATGCAATGTTAAAGAGAATGGGTTTCCAACCATGTTTCACTTGGTCTTATGACCCCCATGGCATTATTTATTCTCTGAGAGTCGAACTCAAAACAACTTCCTATACTCATACCTCTAGAGAAGAAATAGAAAAATATATGAATCAATATTAATGGGTTGAATGTAGTCTTCAGGAGGCATCTTAACAAGTTCTTTCAACTTCTAATGTGCAGACCCAAGTCCCTGAGAGTAAGCAATAGAAAAGAGTTAGAGAAAAGCCTCCACATGCCAAATAAATCATGAAAGAGTTTATTTTGCAACACAAAAATCCAAAGCTTGGTTCAACTTTACTTTCCTCGGGAGAACAACCAAAGATTATTGATTGGGGAGAGATTGAATTTTCTACATAAACAAGTGTTCCTACGACTCCTCCATCATGGTCACCTGTTAGAGAACCTCTGGAGATTATCCAACACTCAGATGTCAGTTCTTCTGAAGAACAAAACATTTTCTCTATATTCTTAGACATTAATCATAAAAATTAGGCATTAAAATCTAATGTATATAGTCAGTTCATGAAACAAACATCAACTTCCTAGCACATTCTTCTCACTGCCTTTAATAGTGAGAAAGGAAGAATGCAAATGGCCTTTATGCAGGTAATAGTTCCTTTTCCAAATAGTCATGCTGAATATAAAAATATTGTGTTTTATTTTGATGCAAAGTCAGATCCATCCTATATATCAGATGGACATGCACAGATAGTTTGAGGATATTATCTTTTCAACAATGACAACAACAACCATGTCACTTTCCAAAATGAATACTATATTGTCAAATGTTCAATCACAGCTTAAGATTGAAAAGTTTTCTTCATTGGAAAAAGACAACAAACTTAAGTCTTTGGACGACCTTGTAGTGAATGTTGGATATGATCCAAAAGACTGAAAGGAAGTTGAGGAAATTATGAAAAAGAAGAATGCAAACATCTTTGCTATGCGCAAACAGCTCAAATTACCTTCAACTAAAGATCCACAGATAAAGGAAATTGCATAAAATGAATACAAAAAAGAGTAGATGCTCAGATTGATCATTGATCAAAATATTCAAATCAGAAAGATGGAAGAACAAATTGAATAATCACTATAGGATAAATCAGCAACAAAGGTGGCTACTGATCCTAATACAACACTTCAAACATCTTCTACGGGTACATAGATTTCAGCATCCTTGACAACAATTGATACAACAAAATTGACATGGGATTTGGCTATTCAGAAGAAATAACATGAGAAGTTGCAGCAAAGGTTTCAGGTTCTAGAATCATAGAAGATCTTTAATGATACCTTATATATGGATGGAATGAAAAAGTCTCACAAGTTGGGAATTAAGGTGAAAGAATTAGAAAGTGAACCTTTAATGGCAAGAACATTGGCTGAAGCCAAGCAAAAAATTTGGGAAGACATCAACAAGTCTATGGCAGAGGTATGGTCATCCATACATATTATCTTTGAACAACAAGATCTCATAACCAAGTGAAAATGAGCCATAGAAGAGAAGAAAGAAAATCTCAAGAAAAATCCAAGTGAAGCCACTGACATGATCAAAGTATTGAACTCAAATAAAAAAGAAGAGTTGGAATAAATAAACATATTTCACAAAACTGCAAAAATTTTAGAGATGAAGAAAGTTTTACAGAAGATGAATTTAATAAACCAACTGAAAAAAAAATTGGAAGCTTTAAATATTGTTGTTCAAATATTTCATACAAATTTTAATGCCTTGATCATAAAGGACTGACAAGATTGGTAGGACTAGATGATAAATTGATTAAATTAGAAGATTATTGTAAAAATTTATATAGTATAACAGTGGATAAGTCAAAATTTGTAGGTATTAAAGGATAGGTTAGAGGGAAAGAATTTATAGAAGATATGTAGTTTGATTTGATCATTCAACATCAAATCAAACATTTCTTCATTCAGAAGCCTACTTTCGACAGTTCTATAGAGGTAGATGAAATCTTCAGTAAGATGATGAGTGTAGAAATCCCAAGTCAAGAAAAATGGGATAAATTTTGTGAGGCCATCGAGTAAAAGTGTGATATTTACAACATGCCAGCATAATAGTTTTTCAAGGGTTCAGTCATCAACAACTTCCATCAAAAGGGGCCAAGTCATCAACAACTTCCATGAAAACAGAGACACATCATATATATGTTTTCTTCTTCTATTCTTCTCTATTATATTATTTTAATCAGATTAGGATATCTCTGAGTTTTAGATATTAGTATAAATAACTCTCATTTCTAGTTATTAAGGGTTTCACCCTTGGATAAGCGGATTTTTGTAAACAAATTTGTACAATTTTTTTCGATCATCAATAATAGAAGAAAGATTTTGAATTTGTCTCATACAACTTTGTTCCTTTTGTGAGTTTTTCCTATTTTCGTTACATTTTGTCTCTTCATATGTTTAATTGTTATCAAGATAATCAGGTGAGATTAACTGTATTTTAGTTATCTTAAAATTCCTCCTAAAGTTATTATCAATAAAAAGAATGATTTACTAAATAGTTTGTTGATGTAAGTTCCTTTCATTTATAAATTGTTATCATCTTGATAAGGTTAAATGTATTTTGTTGAACTTTTAGACATTTTTAAAGGTTTTCAAACTTATGACTAATTAAAGAATTCAATTTGAATATTTGGTTATCATATCTTCTTACATAAGTCTGCTTAACCATTTACAAAATCTTAATCACTGTGTGAGATAAAAAAGAAGCACTTATTTATATTCGATGATATTATCTGAAATAATTAATCAATAAATGTTTTCAAAATTTATCTTATACATTGGTCATCCAAAATTTCAAAACACAACAAAACATTATAGATTCTTTAGCATAATTATTGACCCCAATTATCTGAAAGGACAACATCAATTTGGCATCATTGCCGGGGAATGAATTTGATGTGTTTTCCTTGGGACAATGATAAAGCCCTATTCCTTTAAAGGTGATTAAAGGTCTAGTTAGGTAAAACAATTTCACTTGGTGACTTCATTGTGACCAAATTAGCTCCTTCAAAGCATACTAGGTCTCATTTTGACTCTGAAATTGTCCTACCTTTATCATACCCAAAGAGACTGGTAAGAAAAGCTTCTTCCAAAAGAAGGAATCAAAACCCTTCTTCTAGCACTCAATAGGAAATAAATATCCTGATCCTTTCAGATCTGGACATATCCGTTTAGAATCAGAAGACACACCTTTGAGAGTGCATGAGTTAGTATCCAAAGGAGTGGATTTTCAATCAGCCTTGTTAGTTCGTTATTTAGAATCCTATAAACTACCTGAGGAACCTTCTAAATCTCCTATATCATAACAAGATTTGGATCTAAATTTACTTGGATTAAAACCTACTGATTTCATCTCCCCTATTACATATTCTGCACCTTCTAATTCACACCAACTAGAAGATATCTTTTCCCTTTATGTTAATCTATTATCTGAAGACAATCAAGAAGAATAATAGGTTCAAAAGCTGGTCATTCAAACTCCTTTAAGGTCTTGAAGAAGGTCTTCCATCCCATTTCATTCTCCTCCTTATTCTCCACCTCATTCCTCACCTCCTTCTCCATTGTCACCTACAAACTCTACTTCTTCTTCTTCAACTACTAATACTCATTCTTCTACTTCAACATCTTCAAGTATGGCTGGTTTTAGACCAATTGTACAAGAAATATATGCTCCCCTCTTAATTCCTTCTCTTCTCAATGATTTTCCTCCTAGATATATAAAACATCTCCCTAGATTTAATGGAGAAACTGGTTTATTAGCCGAAGATCATCTAGCACCATTTCTAAATTTTACTGATAACATGAACATAGAACATGAAATTTTTTATATGAGATTATTTTTGCAATCCCTAGAAGGAAATGTCAAGATTTGGTCTAGACAATTACCAGATAATTCTATTATATCCTGGCAAGAATTAGCTAATATATTTAAAAATCAATGGGGTGCAAAAAAGGACCCTGTGTATTTCTTAATTGAATTTGAAGAAATTAAAAGAAATTATGGAGAACCAGTTGTTGATTTCATCAAAAGATTTAATAAAATTTATCACAATGTGCCTCCTGATTTTAAACCTCTTGTAGTAGCATCTAAGATTAGATTTTCAAAATCCTTTGAATATGGCTTTGTTTTCATGTTAAGAGAGAGAACATCCTGAACCTTGGAGGATATGCAAACAAATGCTATAGAGGTTGAAGAAAATAGGTCTGTATTAGCTAAGCCAAAATCTAAAGCTGAAAAATGAAATAAGAAATTAAAATCAAATAAGGAAGCCTATTCTTCCTCTAAATCTAGAAATGAAGATGAAAAAATAGATGAAATCACATCACCTCTTAGAAACCTATCAAACATGATTTCAAATATTGAAACTCAACCTAGAATAATCCAACAAACTATTTTTAGACCCCAATCATAGGTCCAAGGTCAGTATAAAAAGTCTCCTTGATTACAAATTCTTCAGAGACCGCATAATGATCAACAAGTACCTACACCATTGTTGATTGATGATCAACAACCTGATGATAATACTTTATATATCACTGAAGATATTAATAATATATATCATAAATATCTTCAGACTGCCATTGTTCTTGTTCCTTAAAGTCAAATCCCTCAAGAAGACAAAGATACTTCTTAGGTTTCTAAATATAAATCCTTTTCTGAGTTTTTTATTGTACAACTCAATAGAAGGTATGAATTAAGACCTAGAGCTGGTTCTGGTAGAATTCCTGAAAACCCTCTCATAATTGAGCCTCAAGTAAAAACTATTGAAACTAAAAATGATTCTACTGAACCTATAAATCAGTCAAGTGATTCTTCTCAAGTTGATAAAACTATATTGACTGCTTTTAATGTGGAAACATACTTAGAAAGAGTTAAAATTCCTATTCCACTTTCAAAAAATTCTAAGAACCCCAGATATAAGAGTCAAGCTGCAAAATCAAACGAAAATACGCACCATAGATTTTGGTCCTAGTTATGATATGATTGATGAATATGTACCACCTTTTGATGTGACTTTGAAAGTACATGACCCCTTTCTATACAATTTTATGTTGGATTCTAGAGCTTCACACAACCTTATGACTAAGGTAATTATGGAACAACTTAATTTGGATATCACTCGAACCTATCATGAACTATATACCTTTGACTCTAAAACAGTGCAATGTTTAGGGATTATAAAAAAACTAGTGGTTACCTTACATTAAATACCAGTGAAAAGTGTTGTATTAGCCATAGTTGTCACTGATATTCCCCCTAAATTTGGAATTCTTTTATCAAGATCATATTGTGTCTAATTAGGAGGGAGTCCTCAAATGGATACGTCTTTTGCCACTATTCCTATATATGGTGGAGAAAGTTTTTGGTTATATAGGGAAGTGGGATTCTTAAACACTGTTTGAAAATAAGATAAATCTAGAAACCATCTCATTTATGCAGTTGGCTGGGACTTTAGTTGCTTTCAACTATCATCAGATATTTCATAGAATTCTCAACTCAAGATTGAAGATGTAGTTCAAACTCATAAATTTGTTCAAACTGATATTTGGAAATTGTTCTTTGATGGATGTTGTACCAAATATGGAGCTAGAGTAGGTGTTGTTTTAATATCACTTGATAAAAAAAATATCACTCAATCATGTAATTTAGATTTTTAGGTCACAAATAATGTTCCTAAATATCAAGCTTTTATTCTAGGATTACAGCTTGCCAAAATTTTAAAAGTACAAAATTTGAGTTTCTTTACTGATTCAGAACTTATAATAAGACAAGTTAGGAATCTTTCTCAAACAAAGCATCCTAGGCTCAGGTCTTACAGAAATGAAATTTGGGACACCGTTGAAAAATCATTTAATGCTTTTAGTATCACTTTTATTCCTAGAAATGAAAACATTCATGCAGATTCATTAGCCGTTTATCCTGTTCTTTTAAGGTACCAGATCAATTTCAGATATAACACCAAATTGAAGTCAAATATATGCCATCCATTCTAGATAATCTAAAGCATTAACAAATATTTGAAGATGATGAGCAACTGAAATATTTTCTTCAATTTATTGGTGAATTCTATGTATTACAAATTGAAGAAGATTACTCAGACATAAATGAAGATACTAAAGACAAGGAAAATTCAGATTTAAATTAAAAAGTAGATGATCATGATATTATACAACTGTCAAATAATTTTATCCCCAAAGGACTTGTACCTTTAGAAAAATTATTTGATAAAAATGATGTTCCTAGAAATCCATTCTCTATTTTTCCAGAAGATGATATTGAAGAAGCTAACATTGGCACTGATGAAGAGATTAAAAATATTAAACTTTGTGCATCTTTAGATTTTGAAATTAAATCTGAATATATCAAACTTTTTAAGAATTACAAAGATGCTTTTGCTTGGTCTTATGGTGATTTTAAAAATTATGAAACATATTTTATGCAACATAAAATTACACTAAAACTAGATGTTAGAGTGATTTCTAATCGCAAGCATATGAAAAGGGATTCCAATGGCTCGACTACTTATTAAAATAAAAACCCCAATTTTTTCTTTCTCCAATTATGAAAAAACCATAGCTCGGTTTGATGAACCGACAACACCATTTGAAATCTCTCATCGAGCACTCAAATGGGTATCATTTCGTTTTTGGTTATTTGATACTTCACCCGGAAGCCTTTTTTTCAAGAAGGGTCACTTTCCCACTTCTCAAAGTCGAATTTATTCACTTGCAACATTGTGCTTGGGGCACCACTTTGCCTTCAAAATTTTTGATTCTTGTGTCGATTATTGCTATGAGTAACCATCTTCCACTCATGTTTTTATGGTCCCCACCGGGCCTATTCTGTGTGCCAACATCATTGATTCGCCCTTTTTTAGAGCATCCGAGTTGAATCATCATCACATCCATGGAGTCTGTCCCGAGTTCCTTTTGTCTCTTGTCACAATATTCCATCCTTAATTGATTTGTACCTCTGTCGTGTCACACATTTTGGCCTTCTGTCATACTGTCCCATATCCCCTCCATAGTCAAGTCAGTAGTTTCCAGGTCATTCATGCCCTTTATTCTCTAACAAGGGAATTCGGTAGCCCGCTACTCAGTACCCCCCATTCCACCATCATCCATGGTGTTAGTCTATCAGTTGCTCTACTATTATCCCTCGTGCCTTAGTTGAGGATTCCTTATTGCCTCATCTATGGTGGACCTCCTTCTGTCGACATCGGCTTATTCATTTTAGAGGATAGGTCTAAAGGGTAGCGTACCTTGGTTTCAACTTCCACTCTTCTTTGGTGCCTCAGATTAGGCAAAGGGACCCTTTATTTCTCTTTGACTTGATTTTTTCTTAGTTCCAACTACTTATGGCATGATCGAGATCTATATACTTGATGGTTCAGTGATGCAACAGATTGTACCAGTGATTTTTGGGTGTGTGTGAGATGTTTTAGACCTCATGAGGGGGTGTCCCTTCAGGTAGCCCCCCACATACCCGGATGACCTCTTTACTAAAACCTTGCATACAGCTCTGCAGATTTGATGGTTCCGGCCTTAGCTATTTGCAACGCCTTTTTATTTTGCATGTATCATTCAGATTGATAGAGCCCTTTCTTGTTTTACAGGGCCTCTTTGGTTCTTATTATATCTCATGTACCCATATATTATTTTATAAGTCCTGGCTTTTTTCCCAGGCATAGTATGTATTTGGGATCCATTATGTTTTTTATCTAGGCCATGTTTATTCCAGCATGTACTATATAGCTCTATCCCATGTTTGTTCGGTGCACCATTATTCTTTGTACTTTGTCATATCAGTGGGAATAGGTATGCCTCCCCCGCCTCATTGAGAACAAGTACTCACTCATAAAAGAGACTTTTCACACTTGTAAGTCTCGCCTTCTCAAGGTCTTGTCCTCTCTTGCTTCAGTCCATATTATATTTCTCTCTCTCTGACTCCTGTTTGGTGTCTAATGATTATGTTCTTACAACATACTTCGATTATACGATTAGCTCCTAACGCTCGCACATTTGGGGGAAATATGTTACACCAATTTTTGGTCATCTAACCTGCTACTATTAGATGGACTAAAGTACACCATGTAAGACCAATTTTAGTATAGTAAAATTAGTTTCACTATGAGAAATGATTTAATAACCCATAGTTTATTAAATTATTTCTGGTCTAAATAGGAAACCCCATGAGGAATAATGAAGTAAATCCTTATTTGTTTGATTCTCCTTTAGGGATAGTTAACTAAACCAATGTCTAATTAATAAGATAAACCAATGTTTAATTAATAATCCTAGTCATACTTAACCCAAAACATGAGAATTAATTAGATAATTTATTATTTATCTTATTATTCTCTGGGAATAGTTATTTAAATCTTTAGTTAATAATATTGCTTGTTGAATTTGACTAAATCATTTTTAAATAATTAAATAAATAATTATTTATTTAATTAAACCACTGTTTAATTAACATTCCTCGTCATATTTAACCCAAAACATGAGAATTAATTAGATAAATGTTTATTTATCTTATTATTCTCCAGGAATAATTATTTAAGTCATTATTTAATAATATTTCTTGTTGAATTTGACTAAATCATTTTTAAATAATTAAATAAATCATCATTTATTTAATTATTCATTAACCACATCCTTGAAATAATAAATAAATCATTTATTTATTTATTATTTCTAAATAATGGGATTTAATCAATTCTAAATTCCTTTTCCCTCCACCAAAAATAATAAAATATTCCAAGTAAGTTGGATCTAGATTTGGTTAATAATATTTTAACTATGCACCAATATCTACACTAACTTAGTATTTTGTTATAGATAGAAGGGTTTTTCCATTCATTCACTACCTTTTTTATAACCTTCTGATCTATACTTCTGGTCTAAGTTTTATCCTCCATCGTTGTCATATTTTTCTACTTTTTCTTTTGAGCTCCCTTTGAGTTCTATTTTGTCTGGTTTTTCGCCTGGTCTTACTCAGAAATGCCTGGAATTGATCTCGCCATTTTCGAACACCATATCGATACATGGCTCGATGCCAATCATGTCCATCAAAAGTTGAGACCCATTAATCCTTCCAAATGAGAGGTTGTCAAAGTCGAAATCAATAAGCTCAAATAGGATGGTTTTATCTATCCCATTGAATACACCACTTGAGTGTCCAATCCGATTTTTGTTCTCAAGAAACAAGGCACCATCCGTGTCTGCACTGACTTTCACGACCTGAACAAAGCTTTTCATAAGGAAAAATTCCCCACACCATTCATTGACCAAATCATTGACGATTGTGCAGGGCATGAGGTTCTATACTTCATGGATGGTTTCTCCAGATACAACAATATTTTTATCCGCTGTGTTAATCACCTTAAATTTGCGTTCATTAGTCCATGGGTAACCTTCGCTTATAGGGTCATGTTTTTCGACCTTAACAATGTCAGAGCCACTTTTTAGCGGGCCATGTCATACTGTTTTTATTACCTAGCTCATTTAGAGGACCTCACCTTTCAGCGGGCCATTATCCTTGCTTATTTAAACGACCTCACTACACATTCTAAACATCGGGCACAATACCTCCATGATTTTCATACTGCCCTTTTCCTATGTTGCAAGTATAATATCCACCTCAACCCATTGAAGTCTATCTTTTGTATTCCTACAACCTTATTCTAGTCTTCATTGTGTCTAAAGATGGTATAAAACTTGACCCCTTGAAACATCAATCCATTCTTGAGCTTCCTATTCCTTGTACATTACGCCAGTTACAAAGTCTCCAAGGCAAATCTAATTTCCTTTGTCGGTCCGTACCTGACTATGCCACCACCGCTCATGGGTTTCTTAGACTCCTCAGATATAACATTCCATTAGGATGGGATGACTATTCTCAAGAATCTTTTGATTCCCTGAAACATGCTCTCACCTCTGCTCTCTTGATTAGTCCTCCTACCTTTGATAGGGATTTCATCCTGTACATCTCAGCCTCCACCCACTCGGTCGCTGTGGTCCTTATTCAGGAATATGACAATGGAATCGAGCATTTTATCTATTATGTTAGTAATAAACGTGTAGGCCCCCCTCTGTCATACTCACATGAAGAAAAATCGGCGTTGGCTTTTGTGTTCTCTGTCCAAAAAATTCGTCATTATATCCTTATGCATTCCACCAAGGTTGCAACTAACTCCAACCCTATGGCCTTCCTATTGAGTCGACGTATCATCAATGGGAAGTATTCCCAATGGATTTTTATTCTTCAAAGATTCGATCTTGAATTTGTCACACCAAAGAGTACGAAAGGTTTATCCCTCGCTAAACTCATTTCTGACTTACCTACAGGTACACAAGATTCGCCAATTAGTGATGATTTTCATGATGAACATTTATTTTGCATTACTTCAGATGATCCTTGGTATGGAGACATCCTCACCTATCTGCGAACACAAAAGTTTACCCTCCATATTGATCGTCATGCTCGACGATGTATCTGACACTAGGACCCCTACTACCTTCTCATTGGTGATGACCTCTATCATTGCGGTGTAGATATTGTCCTTCATCGTTGTCTCACGCACATTGAAGCTGAGAAAGTCCTTAATTCCCGCCATAGCAGCACTTGTGGTGGCCACCTCTCTGGTCTCACTACTGCCCAAAAAATCATTTGCTTTTGGTATTTTTTTCCTTCCCTCTTTGGTGATTGCATTGAAGTAGTCAAACACTATTCTAATAGCCAAAATTTCAGCCCAAAGGCTCGAGAACGTCCAACTCCCCTCCATCATGTCATATCAGCTGGTCCCTTATGTAAGTGGGCCATAGACATTATGGAGTCTTGACCTCCATATACTGGTAACCACAAGTATATCATTGTTGTGGTTGACTATTTCACCAAATGGGCTGAGGCCATGTTAACGTTCAATAACACAGCATCTACCGCAACCCTCTTTTTCTTTAACCATGTTATTGCTCGATTTGGGGTTCTGAAACAATTGGTGTCTGACTAGGTCGACATTTTGAAGGTCAAACATGATGTGAGATATCCTCTCTATTGGGATTTGAGCACCAATAATCATTGTCTTACTACCCCCAAGGTAATGGAAAAGTTGAAGCAGTCAACAAAATCCTTAAAACTATGCTGCAATGGATAGTGAACAAGCAAAAAACCAACTGGCACCCAGGGAAAATTTTAGGGGCTAATATCGCATGTTTTTTCCAAAAAAAATATTCACCAATTTCCATTTTTCTAAAAATTAATTTGCTCAAATTTTATAGTATAAATTTATTTAACCTTAAAAATCACCAATATTATATATTGTCCACTATAAAATAATTATAAATCTAAACATTTTTACAAAATTATCATAAAAAAATTTAAAATTTGGATATTAGGGACTAGTAAGATTCACCAAAGTTTCTAAACTTTAAGATAAATTTCCATCCTTAAAATTTTCCCTGCTGCCACGTTATTCTCTTCCCTCCTTTGTGGGACTATAGAGCTTCTGTTAAAACTGCCACCAGGTGTACTCCTTTCCACCTTGTTTTTGGTGAGGAGGCAATATTATTGATTGAGTGTGAAATCGCTTCCATTCACCTAACCATTAAACTTCTCCCTGACAACCAACCTTTATAGAAACGACTTATCATGCTTGAGTGCACTTCTGAAGACCGTTGTGTTGCATTCCAAACCATTGAAGCACAATATGACTGAAAATTCTACCCTCGTACTTTTCACGAAGGAAATCTCATTCTAGTGTATGACCAGGCTCATGATGTCTTTAGTCATGGGAAGTTTGACTCATTATGGCTAGGCCCTTACATCATTAGTAAGGATTTGGGTAAAGTGGCATACCTTCTAGAGTATTTCAGAGGCCACCCTCTTCCTAATCCTCATAATGCGCTCTACCTTAAGAAATTTTACCCTTATCATTTCCCTTCTGAAAATGCGCATTTTATTTCTTTTAGGTTGATATCTTTTGTTTTTGGGGATTTGATACTTCATATCGAAGCTTTTTTTCCACAAAGGGTCACTTAGCCTCTTATCAAAATAAAATTTCCTCATTTATGCCAGTTGTACTTGGGGCAACACTTTTCCCTCATACTTATTGATGCTCGTGTCAATTTTCTTCGTGAGTAACCATATTTTACTCATGTTTTCATGGTCCTCACTGGGCCTACTCTACGTGGAAACATCATCAAGTCGCCCTTGTTTAGATCATCCATGTTGAGTCATCATCACATCCATGGAGTCTTTCTCGAGTCTATTTTATCTCCCGCCACAATCTTCCATCCTTCATCGCTTTGTACCTCTCTTGTGTCGCACATTTTGGCCTCCAGTCATACTATCCCCTATGTCCTCCATATTCGAGTCAATAGCTTCCAAGTCATCCATGCCCTTTATGCTCTAACAAGGGAAGTGGTCAACGCGCTACTCAGTATCATACATTCCACCAACATCCCTCGTGCCAGTCTATCAGTCACTCTACTATTACCCCTTGTGCCTTAGTTGAGGATTCCTCGTTGCCTCACCTATGGGAGACCTATTTCTATTGACACCAGCTTATTCATTCTAGAAGATAGGTTTAGAAAGCAGTGTACCTTGGTTCCAGCTTCCACTCTTTTTCGGTGCCTATGATTAGGAAAAGGTACCCTTTATTTCCCTTTGAGTTGATTATTTCTCACTTCCAGCTCCTAATGGCATGATCGAGATTCATATACTTTATGGTTCGGTGATTTAGCCGATTGTACTAGTGATTTATGGGTGTGTGTGAGATGTTTCAGAACTCATGAGGGCGTGGCCCTTTAGGTAACCCCCCACATACCTGGATGACCTCTTTTAATACAACTTTGGACGCAGCTCCGCAGATTTTATGGTTCCAACCTTAGCCGCTTGCAGCGCCTTTTAGTTTGCATGTATCATTAAGATTTCCAGATCGCTTTCCTATGTTATAGGGCCTATTTGGTTTTTATTATATATCATGTACTCAGATATTATTGTATAAGTCCTAGTTTTTATCCCAGGCTCAATATGTATGTGGGATCCATTATGTTTTTTAACTAGCCCATGTTTATGCTAGCATGTACTATATATCTCAGTCCCATGTTTGTTGGGCACACCATTATTCTTTTTACTTTTTCATCTCGATGGGCATAGGTATGCCTCCCTCGTCTCATTGAGAACATGTACTCACTCATAAAAGATACTTGTCGCACTTGTAAGTCTCACCTCCTCAGGGTCTTTTCCTATCTGTCTTATATTTCATCTCTTTGACTCCCCTTCGGTGTGTAGTGATTGTTTTCTTACAACATACTTTGGTAATACAATTAGCTCCTAACGCTCGCACGTTGGGGGGGAATCTGTTACACAAAGTTTTGGTCATCTAAATTGTTACTATTAAATGGACTAAAGTACACCATGCAAGACCAATTTTACCATAGTAAAATTTCTTTCACTATGAAAAATAATTTAATAACCCATAGTTTATTAAATTATTTCTGGTCTAAACAGGAAACCCCATAAGGAACAATTAAATAAATAATTATTTGTTTGATTTTACTCTACGGATAATTAACTAAGCCATTGTTTAATTAATATTCATGGTCATATTTAACCCAAAACATGAGAATTAATTAAATAAATTATGCTTTATCTTGTTATTCTATAAGAATAATTATTTAAATCATTATTTAATAATATTCCTTGTCGAATTTGACTAAATCATTTTTAAATAATTAATTTAACCATTATTTATTTAATTATTCCTTAACCTCATCCTTGAATAATAAATAAATCATTTATTTATTTATTATTGCTTAATAAAAGGTTTTAACCAATTCTAAATTCCTTTTCCCTCTACCAAAAATAATAAAATATTCCAAGTAAGTTGGATCTAGATTTGGTTAATAATATTTTAACTATGCACCAATATCTAGACTATCTAAATATTTTGTTATAAATAGAAGGGTTTTTCCATTCATTTACTACCTTTTTTATCACCTTTTGATCTATACTTTTGGTCTGACTTTGATCCTCCATCATTGTCATATTTTTTATACTTTTTCTCGTGAGCTCCTTTTGAGTTTTATTTTGTTTGGGTTTTCTGCTCCATTAAGAGAGAGAGATCTTAGATCTGAAGCATTGAGTACATACAAGAACCCATCCCATTCACGGGGACTCGTAACATCTTTTTGTGTTTCCTTCCCAGGTGTCATAATCCAAAACATTCTTTATAAATTCTTGTATTGTCTATTGGATGTATGGAGCAACTCTTGTTTATTTTCGTTGTTTAATGTCTTTAACTACATAGATCTAGATTTTTGTAGAATTTATTCTGATCACCTATTGCAAATATAAGGAAATTGATAGCCACATTTGATGTTAGGGTTGTTTTTTATACAAAACTAAATTTGGTTTTTTTGCTTGCGATTATAATTCACACTAACAACTGGCGACTCCACAATTGCTTTTAATTACGACTGTTGTCGTTTTTCAGATCCTCACATGACAAGCTTCTTCAGCCACTAGGGTTTTTCCTCAACTTCTTATTTTTCATTCTTTGATGTTGTTTTCAACTTTTTTTACACTAAAACAGTAAAAATTCTAACTTTCATGTGTTTCTATGCCATTTACGAAGGTAATAGGTATCAGTCGTGACAAAGACGATAAGTTTTTCTGAAACCCACCAATGAGACAGTCGGAAGTGCAGGTCACACTTTTGAGCCCAAAACCTGTGACCGCAACTCTCAGGTATTGGAAAACTGCCCAAAAACTGCGACCTCAGCTAAAAACAGGTCAGTACCTACGACCTCAACTTTTTTGCGGAATCTTTTTGTTATTTTCAGAGTTTTCATATGGCACTGTTCAAGGTTCTCTAACATCCGTATTTACCCATCTTGGACATGTAATTTATTATTTTTACTCATCTAAGTAGGAACCAAGCCCCTTAGGGCTTTAGTACGCTTCTACCTTTTTAGGATAAGTTTAGCTGAAGTAGGACTTTTGAGATTTCCTTGTTTTTCAGCCATTTTTTGAGATATGAACCTGTGTTTTTAGGTCCATTTTAGATTGGTTATTTTTCAATCCAAATCACCTATTTTCAATTTTATTTCATCCTCCCTTTAGGGTCCCCTGCGTTTCCCTTTAGGTTGTAGCTTTTCGCCACCTATTTTTCAGCATTTTTCCCTCTGGTTTCTTGTTGTTTTCTGCACCTTTTTTCAGCAGATCTGATGTTTAGATCCATGTCCCTCTTGACCTCAGATCTATTAGCCCTATTGTGTTTTTTTAGTAGATTTCACCCACCCTTAGAATAGTTGTTAGGAAGCCATCCTTTTTGGGTTTAAATTTATGCATCTTTAGCTGTTTATTTTACTGCCACTTTCAGTTTTATTTACAGTTATACAACATATTTTTTATTTTCTCTATACACATTTCTGGGATTAATTAAAATTAACAATATTATCACACACACACACACACCTAAAGAGAAGAGTGCCTAGTTTACACCTCCAGGGTAAGACTAAAAAATTGTAATTAATTAATTAATTTGCACCTCTGTGCCCTTTTTTACCTCTCTTCCTTATTGGGTTCCATGTATCTTTTCCATTGTTGCACCCCCAAGGAATTCATCTCAGATATTCCAAGGCCTTCATCCTTAGTTTCTATTGGGAATACTTACTCCACCTCGTAGGGTCTGAGTTAGTCCTCTGCTGAGTCCCAATTCCAACTCTGCTTCTGGTTCATCGGGTTCTCCTTCTATTCCTATCCCCAGTTATCCTCCACCTTTCACCTTCATCATGTCTGGTGCAGGACCTACTGCTAGTGGTGGCCTCGGCTCTAATGATGGAGCCGCTACTAGTGGAGCCACAACAAGAATGGTCTCGGCTACTCCCTTGCTTCCCTATATGGCAGACCTAATCCTTCCCAAGTTCATCCAGTTGATTAATGACCTTATACACCATGATCCATTTTGGCCTGCTATTTCGACCAAGCTTCCTTCAGACATACCTAAGTTTGAAGGAAATGTTGGAGAGAATCCTACCAACCATGTTCGTTCTTTCCTGTAATATTCCCAACTGGAAAAGCAAGAATATAGAACAAAATGCTTAAAATAGCAGTGTGAAACATCACATCAATATATGAGACCAATATGTGGCTTCTTCATTAATTACAACAACAAAAAAATAATGAAATACAATGAGGCACAAACCATACAACATGAACCAATAAACTTCTAATAAATAAATCCCTCAAGAATGAGGTGTTGCTACTATACCAAAATGTTGCAAGACTGCTACAACATAGTCATAGGATCATTGATACAAAAAATGAACATAAAATGATACAATGAAATTATATATGCTTCAAGAGATACAGAAAATGAAGATCTACGATCTATAAAAAACCTTCCAAGGAAACCCGAAATGGTTTCTCGGAAATACACCCAACAATACAATATGAGCTGTAGCCCTACAGCTGAAAGTATGATGCAACAAAATATCTGAAGAGTTATGGCTGAAGCTGATATGGAAATAATTAAATCTCCTCTAATGGTTCCTCCAGATTGAAGGATGACCCCTCCATTGAAGAAATCACTTCCCAAATAATCTACTGCAACTACCCCTGCAACTCCTCCCTAGAATAACATAGATCCAAACTGATACTACACTATAGGGGATAAATTTTTTTTGGATCGGTGCCAAATATATCAATGATGCTCAAGGGCCTTCCTTAATTTCCTCCAAATTTAAGGAAACCTTCCTCTAATGAAATATAGCTCGAAAATCACCCAAATCAACTCTCCACAACTTCTACCCTGCAACACAACATAACCTCAACAGGAACTGTGTTGTACTGTAAGGTGGAAGCTTTGGCCTGATTCTAGAATGTGGAAATATAATGCATATACTTATCCTTAGTGGGCACTTGAATTCCCCCGAGGATGAAGGTGGGATTCCCGCTTGAGAACACCCTGTGCTAAAAAACACTGCAATCTAAGCTAAACAACTGAAGAGAGAAAACAAGTCTTAACAGACCATATCGAGATAATAATCAACAACCTACCCCTATGGTTGTCATCCCCTCCCTTATATAAGTGGTTAGCTTGCTCACCCTTGGCCCCACTCATTAAAGCCACTACTTCCATGCATGGAGTCTCCCTCCAAAACTGTGCTATCCCACAATGAATGCCACTCCTCCATGACAACATTGTTGATTTGGTCAAAGTTGACCCAGTCTATGTGCTCCAAGCCCTTTTCACACATAAGGGTGCTTTATCAAGCCACTAAAGTGATCTCCTTTCATATTAGAAATGATTTTATTCCTACTAAGGAGATTTATGGGTCTCCATACCTTCCTATTCATCAAAAAAGGAAGCAAAAACAAAAATTAATATTCCAACTACCTCATGGCTAATTGGGAATATTAAATTTCCACATGTGGTGTTTTTCAAACTGTATCACTGATGACTCTATCCATCTTTGGTTATTCGAGCATACGCTTACAGGAGAAGCTTCTAGGTGGTATGTCGACCAAGCCATTGCCTCTCATGCTACTTTTGCGACCCTTTCAAAGGCATTTCTGTCCTACTTACAACTTCCCCTTTGCTATGACACCGGTACCAAAATTTTGACCGCTTTCTCTCAAACTTTTTCCACCCTCCTATCTGACCATATTCAAGAATGGCGTAGAAGGAAGAACTTATGTCCAGCTCCATTTTTCGAAGACTTTGTCTACATGGACTAGTTTCTTAGATACATTTTTCCCTCTATTGGTAAAGATTTCACGTCTCAATTTCCTCAGATTGAGGAAGAAGACTTCCAAGTTGAATTGAAATATGACTTGATATACGTGCAATATGGTTATGTTTATACTATATTACTTGATCTACCTAGACCTAGTGGTGCCAACACACCGGGGGCATCTCATGTCCCTGACGGTATCATTGGATCCCTTTCACATCTATACACTCATCCTCCTATGGGCTATGATTTCTCTCAAGGAATGGCTAGCCCCTCTATCACTTTTCCCCCTCTCGACAACATGCATCCAGGACATGGAATGCCTCACACCTTTGCCCAACCGCATCCTCTGATGTTAGGGCCTGCTATTTCCCAACCTATTTACCCCAATGTTCCTCAACCTCATTACTATCTGTATCCATATCCAGGTGCTCCAACTCCCCCAGCACAAGCACCTCATCCTTCCATGCCTTCTCAAGCTCCGCATCAACAGACACCCCCCACTCAAGGTTAGGTGTATGCACAACAGAGTGCAAGTAATCCTCCCACTTCCAAAAATAAGAGAAAAGGAATCTAAAACCAACCCGCTTAAGGAAATGAAGGAAAAAATCCCTAAGGGAGTACATCTAAAACTGCAACTCAAGAACAAGGTGATCAGCCCAAGCATAACAGGCCTCTTCATATGAATAAGCCTTATTCTTGTTGTGGTGTCCATGGTCACTATACCCATGATTGTACACTTTTACCTCAGATGCATTAACTATGGGAAGTTCAAGCAGCATCTCGAGGACAGCAAGCCTCTACCTCAGTTCCTCATAATGTTGTGCCTACTCAATAGGTTATGTTTACCAATCCTTTCCCCCATCAAGGATATGTGGTTCAACAACCCCCTGAAGGTCAGGTGGTTTCTTAATGTCCTTATTCTGGTACCTTTGATTACCATATCCTTATGACATAATCTGACCAAGTGAATAATGGTGATCTCAACCTTTAGACTCGATCGCGCCAGTACACCAAGCCTCCCTCTATGTCCACAACTGAGCCCTAGTCCTCAGGTCCCACAGATCCAATTTTTCCACCCAATGGTCCTTTACAGATCTCTCAGCCTGAGGTAGAGGTACATACTAAGATCCCTGAAGGACTGTTACACTGAAACATTGCTTCCGATAAAGCTAACCACACCTACAATACAATAGATGACTTGGTGCAATCCACTACTGCCATGTCAAGGAAGGAAGTTTTTCAGTCATGCCCTTCGTAACGTAAATATATACTAACTGCCATGGGAAATATGGATCCTTCAGATGATCATTTGATTTTCATCGATGTTGACAGGTTGGAGCATCCACCCTTTCCTGCATATGTCGCCTTCCAAATACCTATCAAGATTTGGAATGCCAATGTCTCCCAATGTATCATTGATGAGGGGGCATCCACCTGCATGATGTCCACTTTTGTTTTTAAAAATCTTGGATCACCCGAGATAGCCCCTTCCATTATCAACCTTCATGCATGGGATGGCCACTCTTCCTAGCCCCTTGGCATGTTCCACAATTGTCCTATTACCCTTATGAGCAAAACTGTTTGTGTTGACGTTGAATTCATTGATGCCCCCTTAGACTACAAAATTCTATTGGGTCGTAGATATACTTATGTGATGTCTGTTGTCCCATCTGTGGTTAACTGTAATATGTTATTTCCTCACAATGAAAATATAATCACCATATATCAGCTGACATATTATGAACATAAGTCTTAGACCTCTCTAGGTTCCATTATTTCTTTGGTGTCCAATAAAAAAATAGTCAAAAATCCAACCAATGTCTCACCTAGAGTATATCAATATTCCTCTTTTCTTAGTTCATTCCCTAGTCTCCCCCCACTTATCCCTGACCCTAGCTCGTCAAATATTTGCATGATATAATCATCTCAGTCTGACCTCAAACGATCCAATTTGACTAGTCAGTAACCTAGCCCTTTGCAGCCTGCTCCTAGTACTGCTACTGAGACTTCGTGACCTCCTCCTCAAGGCCCTTCATCTGCAGCTGGTGTCCCTGATCCTATTTTTCCTCATGGAATGGTTCCCCCTAGCCTTAATCATCTAGGATCTATTTTTCCTAGCCATTACCCCTTTGGTCAGATACCGTTTCTTACTCCCCCTTCTGAATTATTTTTGGTACCTATTATGGCTACCTTGACCCTTCCCAACATGACCCTAGGGATCCCAGTCTGGTACATTGATCTCCCAACCAATACCCTACCTGGTTAGCTCAAACCTTACAATGATTTTACCCCAGTCCAACCTGTCACCATGACCCCTCCCTTCGCTTCTATGCCTCACCCACCTCAACAAGAATCTACTCATGTTGCGAAAGCCTCGAGTGATGGGGTAAAGCCTGGAAAAAGGCATGTAAGGACAAGGCTGCCCAGAAAACACCCACTCCTCCTAAGCCTCCAAAGTGTACACCAACATGTGCTTTGTGTGATGTTGTCGGTCATACTACCCAAAATTGTCCCCAATTGCCTCATCTCAAACCCATGGTCAATGAAGCATGTCCTGATTTTGATATCCCAGAAGGCCATGTTAATTTACTGGCTTTAGCCAAGAAACTCAAGAATTTGCACACAAATAAACCTTTTTCTTTGTGTGATTTGCATGGCTACTATACTCATCTCTTTCCCCACCTCGATGATTTTTTCACCTCCTTGGAATCTATTTGCCAATTCGAGGTTGAAATTAAGGAGTCCATTTCCCCCTTACTTGCGAGTTTTTCTTCGACAGAACCAGAGGACACAACCACTCCCATTGACATACCCCCTCCTTATGTCGAGATGACAAAGCCTTCAGCCATTATCCTCTACCTGTCATCATATATGAGATCCACTGTGGAAGACCCCTCTTGTTTTGCCTAACCTTCCTTCAGCAATCACCTTGGGCTCAACATCGGTAGATTCTTCATCTTTGTTTCTCTATCACCCTCTGTGAGGATGCGCATGTGAACCTCACTTCTCATAATGATGAGTTAGGTAGATTCACGTCATCATCTGGTCATCCTTCCACCAGTCACCCCATCTTCTACTGTGATGATGACATTATGGAATCATTTACCACCCCTGACTTTATCTATACTTGATGGTTAGGTTATTCAGGCAATTGTCCCAGTGATTCCCAGGTGTGTGTGAAATGTTTCAAACATCATGAGAGGGTGGCCCTTTAGGTATCCCCCCAAATACCCGGATGACATCTCTTACTACAGCCTTGGATGTAGCTCCATAGATTTGATGGTTCTGGCCTTAGCTACTTGTAGCGCCTTTTATTTTGCATGTATCATTCAGATTTTTAGAGCCCTTTCTTGTTTTGCAGGGTCTCTTTGGTTGTTATTATATCTCATGTACTCATATATTATTGTATAATTCTGGCCTTTTTTCCCAGTCACAGTATGTATATCAGATCGATTATGTTTTTCATTTGGCCCATGTTTATGGTAGCGTGTACTATATAGCTCAGTCTCATGTTTGTTGGGTGCACCATTATTCTTTGCACTTTGTCATCTCGGTGGGCATAACTATGCCTCCCCCGCCTCATTGAGAATAGGTACTCACTCATAAAAGAGACTTGTCGCACCTATAAGTCTGACCTCCTCAGGGTCTTGTCCTCTCTCACTTTAGTCTGTCTTATATTTCTCTCTCTCTGACTCCCCTTCGATGTCTAGTGACTGTGTTCTTACAAAGTACTTCGCTCATGTGATTAGCTCCTAACGCTCGCACGTTGGAGGGAAATATGTTACACCAATTTTTTGTCATATAACCTATTACTATTAGATAGAATAAAGTACACCATGTAAGAAAAATTTTACCAAAGTAAAATTTCTTTCACTATGATAAATAATTTATTAACCCATAGTTTATTAAATTATTTCTGGTCTAAATAGGAAACACCATGAGGAATACATACGTAAATCCTTATTTGTTTTATTTTCCTCTATGGATAATTAACTAAATCACTTTTTAATTAATATTCGTGGTCATATTTAATACAAAACATGAGAATTAATTAGATAAATTATTATTTATCTGATTATTCTCTAGGAATAATTATTTAAATCATTATTTAACAATATTCCTTGTTGAATTTGACTAAATCATTTTTAAATAATTAAAAAAATCATTATTTATTTAATTATTCCTTAACCTCATCCTCGAAATAATAAAAAAATCATTTATCTATTTATTATTTCTAAATAAAAGGATTTAACCAATTCTAAATTCCTTTTCCCTCCACCAAAAATAATAAAATATTCCAAGTAAGTTGGATCTATATTTGGTTAATTCTTATTTTAATTATGTACCAATATATAGACTAACTCAATATTTTTTTATAAATAGAAGGGTTTTTCCATCATTCACTACCTTTTTTAATCAGCGTTTTATCTATACATTTGGTCTGACTTTGATCCTACATCATTGTCATATTTTTTCTACTTTTGCTTGTGAGCTCCCTTTGAGTTATATTTTTTATGGGTTTTCTGCACCATCAAGAGAGAAAGAGATATTGGATCTAAAGCACTGAGGACATATAAGAACCCATCCCATTGAGGGGGACTAGTAACATATTTTTCGTTTTCCCTTCCCAGGTGTCATAATACAAAAAAATCTTCATAAATTATTGTCTTGTCTATTGGATGTATGGAGAAAATTTTGTTTCTTCTTGCTATTTAATGTATTTAACTACATAGGTATGGATTTCTGTAGCATTTATTCTGATCACCTACTGTAGATCTAAGGACATTTACAGCCACATTTGATGTTAGGGTTGTTTGTTATGCACAACTAAAGTGAGATTTTTTTGCATGTGAGGAGTAATTAAATAAATCCTTATTTGTTTGATTTTCCTCTAGAGATAGTTAACTAAACCACAAATTAATTAATATTCCTCGTCATATTTAACCCAAAAGATGAGAATTAATTAGATAAATTACTATTTATCTTATTATTCTCTACGAATAATTATTAAAATAATTATTTAATAATATTCTTTTTTGAATTTGACCAAATCATTTTTAAATAAGTAAATAAATCATTATTTATTTAATTATTCATTCACCTCATCCTTAAAATTATAAATAAATAATTTATTTATTTATTATTTCTAAATAAAGGGATTTAACCAATTCTAAATTCCTTTTTCCTCCACGAAAAATAATAAAATATTCCAAGTAAGTTGGAACTAGATTTGGTTAATAATATTTTAACTATGCACCAATATATAGATTAACTCAATATTTAGTTATAAATAGAGGGGTTTTTCCATTCATTCACTACCTTTTTTATCACCTTTTGATCTATACTTCTGGTCTGACTTTTATCCTCCATCATTGTCATATTTTTTCTACATTTTCTTGTGAGCTCCCTTTGAGTTCTATTTTCCCTTTGTGCCATAACCATTGGCCATCCAACAAATAACACCCTACCACATCATGCAACCATTACCCTCCTACGCCTCTGATCCCTAACCATTGTACTCTGTTGTTCACACTATCCTCCCCTAATCGTTTGGTGCATTCTTTCTCATTAAAAACCCGCTCATGAACCGCTAAACTCCTATGTTCACTATCGAGGTTGTTAAAATCATTTTTCCAACTATAAAATAGTTTGTAGAGTGCCTTATACAACTTTACCTTCTCGTCTATTTGTCATTAGCTTTGTACTCTATTCCTTGTCATCATTTATGCGACCACTATCACCCTTTCTACAACCGCCTGATCTTTGAATTCTTTCTCCAATTCTATATCCTTATCTGAAATGGCCTCGAAAGCCAAGAAAAAAAGCATGTGACCCATAAATGTAAAGAAAAGAAACATGTGGTTGAAGAAGTGCAGGTCACCAACCCAGTTGCAGAATAAATCCCCGCACCTACACCACATCTCAACCTAGATATGATACCCATCGCAGATGCCTTCTTTAGGGTCTTAGATGCTCATCGCGAATTCGATTTTCATGAACTATATCTATGGCTAAGACAGAAACACATAGATAAGCAGGACCCTATCAGGTTTTGGGAATCTATGTTTCCCCTGTTTTCCTTTCCACTAACCCATTCTTTCCCTGACCTTATTTCCTGGTGTCAAGCATAGTATGAATCCATAAAGAGAGCAGTGGTTTCTCAAAATGGAAACATTTTGACCACCATATCTCTAGAGACCATAAAACAAATTCTCCTCATCCCTTCATATGATTCTCTATCCCATTTTTCACCTGCTACTCTTATGGACCTCTAAGATAAGGTAACCTTCCCACACAGAGCCCTAATATTTTAAATATTCCTACCTGAGGATGAATAAGTGTAGGAGAAAAATACACCATATGCATCCTCAATCTTTCCTGAAGCCTCTAAACATTGCATTTCACTTCCTCCATACCTGCTAGGATACCCAAATGATAAAGCATTTGATGAACCCATGATCTGAAATTGTGAGAACAAAGAATTTCTCATACAGAGATTGACTGTAGGGGCATTCACCGAATATTTCACCTTTACTAGAAAGGATGAATCCGGAGGCTACCTGGCCCTTCTACAGACTCTGGCTAAAGAAATAAAATGTAATCACAGAGATCCGATCAATGAAAGTATTTGTTTTAACTGCAAATTATTCATTGATCCAACTATAATGTGTGAATAAACAAGTATACATATTCTGCAAATGAAGTGTAGTGTTTTGAAGATGAACTAACAAGTTTTGTTCTCTGTTTAAACCAGCTTGGGAAAAGTTAGCTTATAAAAATTTAATGTTTAAAGGATCAGAATCTGAAAATATGCAGCAAAATTATACAGTATGATAGCAAATAATTGTTTAAGCGGTTCACCCCTCTCTTGGGCTACCTCCGCTGGGTCCAAAAGCCTCTAATTAGGCTTTTTCCTCTTTGATTAAATGCTCAAAATGTGAATAAAACTGTATAGAAGCCTCAAATGGAAAAATACACTACAAAAATAGATTCATAAGGCCCAAATTAGTCTAAAATGACTAAACATTCACCTCCATTGGATGAAGGTAGTCCAAAACAGCTCTTTTTCCCTTAGGCCCTGGTGGCTCCACGACCAAAAACGTTGGTAAATTCTTTGTTAGAGCACCCTGATGGCTTTGAAAACACTTCCAACAGCTTCAGAATGATCTCTACACCCAAAATCAAAAAAAAAATCCATATCAAAAGGCCTCTCCTAGCCAAAGTTATGCCACATTTACTCCAGCTGCCAGTTGGCCTAAAAAACTCCAGTTAAATCTAGAGAAACTCCAGATAACCCCGAAAAAATAGGAGCGGTGCTAAAATTCAGAGGTCCGCCAACCATGAGTGCTAAGGAGATAAGGGTCACATGACCAGACCGAATGGAGGTGGTTTAATAACTTGGAGTTATATATGTTGGAACTTTAATATGTAACCATATGATTTAATATATCTCCGCTCCCGGTGCTATTTACACGGGACCATGTCCCACCACTGCGCGCCAAAGGTTTGAATAAACGCAACCGTGGCCCATTGGTTAGGGCGTTGGGTTGTCCCTGCCCCGACCCGTGTTCAATTCCGGCCGCATTCAAAGTTTTACTCCACGTGATGTCATACAACATGTTCCCACTTTAATACCTTTGAATTTTTTTTAAAAAATACGTTGAAATGCCTTTAATCCTTGGTTTTAATCATTTTGGGTTGTAATTTTAATAATACATGCCCACGTATTACAAACTTCACAAAATACTTTGGGTTTTAATGAATATGGAGTTTTAAATTAATATAATTAATATATATATATTTTTTAATTAATATTTAATATATAAAAAAATTAATATAATATATGATTTTTTTTAAAATCAAATAAAATATCAAAATTTTTAATATATATAAAACATTAATTCATTTTTAATATATTAAAAATATTTCTCCACATTAAAATGATGAACCCATTCAGCATTAGAGGTTATTAGGCGATTTCAAAATGCAACATCTCCTCCATACGGTAACGGATTTGAGTGCCATTCACGGCGTTGGGATTGTATCGCCGAGCTCTTTCCAGTCGATCTATTTCGGAACAATTCTGAGAAACTTCATTTTTGAGCATTTTTCTTCAAGAGACTTGATCTCCTGATCACACCTCCCAAATGGGAAGATTTTGGACCCTCAAAAGCTTTCTGATTACTAAAACTGATGATGTGGAGACTGATTCTCCACTCTTCCAACCTTGAACAACTGAAATCTACCCGATTTCATCAACTGAAGCTTTTGAGAAAACGATAACCTATCTCTGGAATCAACTGATCTACCATTGCTAAGATTGACTGATTCATGATGCAAATGATTAAAATTTGCATAACAGCAATTGTAATCTGCAGAAATCAAACTTTCTCTACATTGATCAAACTTCCAGAAAGACTTAAAATGACCTTCACCTTGCAAACTGTTCCCATGGTGAATTGTACCATTCTGAAACCAACTTTGTCCCATGCTGAATTTTGTGTCCTTCTTGCTTGCACTGCTTTTCTTTGACACTTCATTCACTGCATTGGCTGACCCAAAAGGTAATTCGTGCAACATAACATCATATTTTTTCAAAGAAAAACTGTTATCAAACTGAGACATATTATTAGCAACATCATAAAATGGAAAATGCTCAAAGTCTGGTCGTTTCAACATCAACAAAGTTAGACTTTGGCTTGCATTAACCGGTCTCTTCAATTGACCTGCATGGAGTAAAGAAGATTCCATCTTCTTCTTGTGAGCTCTCACAATGTACTCTTTACCATCTTTGAACAAGTGATACTTGTTTTCATGGCGATGAAAGATGGCCTTCCTGTCAAATAAATAAGGACTTCCCAAAACAATACCTGAGATATCAAGCGTCACAACATCAAGTTCCACTGTGTCAATAAAGTGTGCAGTTATTGCAAAGCGCAATATGCACTTCCCTGAAACTTGCAAATTGGCATCCTTTCATATCCATCCAAGTGGATAAGGCTTCGGATGCGGAATGGTCTCAAGTTTAAGCTACTTGACCAAGTCTTCAAATATAAGATTTGCTTGTGACCCACTGTCAAATAGTGTGTCAATTTTGGTATGTTTTGAAATTACCCTCACATGGAAAAGCTCTATCCTCGTCTTTTCTTCATGAGTATCTTTGTGACAATTCAAAGAGCTAGAACTAGGAATTGTGTCTTGCACCACTTCTTTCCCCTTAGTGTTCTTTAAAACCATGCCTATGCTTTTTGTCTCATCTCCTGAGTCTGACCCTAAGTCTTGCTCAACTGTTGCAACAGTTTTCTCCTTTTCTTTGGTCTTGTTTTTATTCTTGTATTTTTTTGGTTCCAGTTCAGGATGAAGCTTCCAACAATGATCTTCATCGTGACTTGTCTTAGAACAGTTCTTGCAAAAGAACTTTCCTTTTTCTTTTCTTGAATTAGTAACTCTCTTCTTTCCTTTGTTTTTGAAATTACGATCCTCATCAAAAATATTCTTTCCTCTAGCTTCTAAATGTGTAGCCTGCACAAAAACTTCATCTAAGCTGGTAGGATTGAAAAATAGAATAGTATGTTGCAGGTAATTGTGCAAACCTCCTATGTATTTCAACAAGGTGTCTTGACTTTGTAAGTCTACTCCAAGTAGAAGTGCTCTCCTTCTAAACTCTTGGGTATAATCTTGCACATTTTGACCCTTAAGTTTCCTAAAATTTTGCCAATTCATGATTGCTTTCTGAATATGAGCAAGAGGATAAAATTGTTTCTTAATAGCTGTAATAAACTCATTCCAAGTTAGAGTTATCTTACCATGCTTTTTAATTTCCTCCTTGGTCTTGGCTTCCCACCAAACCAAAGCTGCTCCATCCATTCTCAAAGAGGCTAATTGGATTTTTGTGTCATCATCATGCAGATTCTGAATTCTTAGATAGACTTCCAACTGTCTAATCCAATTATCCAATTTCTCTGCATTCACATCACCATTAAACATCGACAACTCAAACTTTACATCAAGCTTTAACAAAGGATTTTTACGAGATGTTTTTGTTTTATGTGACTGATTATTAGAAGTAGAAGAGGATGATGTGGAGGAAGAGGATGATGATGGAGATGAAGGATCACCATTTCCTCCATTCCCCTTCTTAGACTCATCCTTGTCTTTCTTCCCTCCTGAAGAATCTCCTTCTTCTCTTTGGTTCCTAGACCCTTCTCCAGCAATCCTATCATTTCTCTCCTGGTATAGGATCCTAACCATCTCAGTCAAGTCCAAGAAAGATTTTCTAAAGAATCTTTCTTCTTCCTTGGGATCCATTTCCTCATGTACTTCTCCTTCTGTGGATGACATGCTTATGGTTGATTCTAAGGCTAATGAGGATGAAATGGAAGGTGGATGTAATGGCACTCTATCCCTCCTTGGTTGAGGATTAACTTGTTCTCTAACCAATTGACCTATCCCTATTTGCAATTTCAGCCTAGTAAGCATCAAGTTTTGCAGAATAATACAATTTACTTGCACAAATTTCACAAACTCTTAAGAAAAACCTTGAGCTCCGATACCAACCTGATCTGAAATTGTGAGAACAAAGAATTTCTCATACAGAGATTGACTGTAGGGGCATTCACCGGATATTTCACCTTTACTAGAAAGGATGAATCCGGACGCTACCTGGCCCTTCTACAGACTCTGGCTAAAGAAATAAAATGTAATCACAGAGATCCGATCAATGAAAGTATTTTTTTTAACTGCAAAGTATTCATTGATCCAACTATAATGTGTGAATAGACAAGTATACATATTCTGCAAATGAAGTGTAGTGTTCTGAAGATGAACTAACAAGTTTTGTTCTCTGTTTAAACCAGCTTGGGAAAAGTTAGCTTATAAAAATTTATTGTTTAAAGGATCAGAATCTGAAAATATGCAGCAAAATTATACAGTATGACGGTAAATAATTGTTTAAGCGGTTCACCCCTCTCTTGGGCTACCTCCGCTGGGTCCAAAAGCCTCTAATTAGGCATTTTCCTCTTTGATTAAATGCTAAAAATGTGAATACAACTGTATAGAAGCCTCAAATGGAAAAATACACTGTAAAAATAGATTCAGAAGGCCCAAATCAGTCTAAAATGACTAAACATTCACCTCCATTGGATGAAGGTAGTCCAAAACAGCTCTTTTTCCCTTAGGCCCTGGTGGCTCCACGACCAAAATGCTGGTAAATTCTCTGTTAGAGCACCCTGATGGCTTTACAAACACTTCCAACAGCTTTAGAATGATATCTACACCCAAAATCAAAAAAAAAAATTCGTATCAAAAGGCCTCTCCTAGCCAAAGTTATGCCACATTTACTCCAGCTCCCAGTTGGCCTAAAAAAACTCCAGTTAACTCTAGAGAAACTCCAGATAACCCCGAAAAAATAGGAGTAGCGCTAAAATTTAGAGGTCCGCCAACCGTGGGTGCTAAGGAGATAAGGGTCACATGACCGGACTGAACGGAGGTGGTTTAATAACTTGGAGTTATATACGTTGGAACTTTAATATGTAACCATATGATTTAATATATCTCCGCTCCTGGTGCTATTTACACGGGGCCACGTCCCACCACTGCGCGCCAAAGGTTTGAATAAATGCAACCGTGGCCCATTGGTTAAGGCGTTGGGTTGTCCCCACCCCGACCCGTGTTCAATTCTGGCCGCATTCAAAGTTTTACTCCACGTGACGTCATACAACACGTTCCCACTTTAATACCTTTGACTTTTTTTAAAAAAATACATTGAAATGCCTTTAATCCTTGGTTTTAATCTTTGTGGGTTGTAATTTTAATAATACATGCCCACGTATTACAAACTTCACAAAATACTTTAGGTTTTAATGAATATGGAGTTTTAAATTAATATAATTAATATATATATATTTAATTAATATTTAATATATAAAAAAAATTAATATAATATATGATTTTTTTAAAAATCAAATAAAATATTAAAATTTTTAATATATATAAAACATTAATTAATTTTTAATATATTAAAAATATTTCTCCACATTTAAATGATGAACCCATTCAGCATGAGAGGTTATTAGGCGATTTCAAAATGCAACATCTCCTCCATACGGTAACGGATTTGAGTGTCGTTCACGGCGTTGGGATCGTATCACTGAGCTCTTTCCAGTCGATCTGTTTCGGAGCAATTCTGAGCAACTTCATTTTTGAGCATTTTTCTTCAAGAGACTTGATCTCCTGATCAACCCATCAAGGGGTTCTTATTCATTTTTAGTAAATACAAAACACCATTATTTATGTATAATTACAACCAATTCCTGGCTGAAAATATACATGAGAAATTCATGAATTTTAAAACTCAAGCTACGTTTCATTACACTTATATGTAATTATTCACATGTTTCTTTTTCAATATGCAGATATGCTTCCTATCCACTTCAGTAAACAAGATGCACAAGGAGTGAATCAATCAGTGATTCACTCGACAGAGATAGTCAGGGCTACATCAACAACTAATTTTGTATATTTCATAGAGTCCTTCATACACCCAGTGAAACAACTACTTACTAGTCAGACAAAACCTAGAATTGGGGCAGAAATAAAAAGGATCTTACACATTAGTGAGCAAGCGAAAACTGGGGACTGGTATTTATATGAAAAATACACAGAAATTAGAGTATATGGCTATGAAATCCCGCTATAAAAGCTTCCTAGATATGTCCCTATGAGAGTCTTTTCCTTAGAGTATATTAGAAAAATGATAAACATGTATGATATCCATTTTGTCTCAGGGAAAATAAAATCTTAGTTCAAGATGGAAGCAAGCATTGGATCCTTCATCCACAATACTAGATCATTAGGTATTGAAGCTGATGTAATGTTGAAGAAAATGTGTTTCGAACCAATTTTCACTTGGTCTTATGACCCCCATGGAATTATTTATTCTCTGAGAGTCGAACTCAAAACAAATTCCTATACTTATACCTTTAGAGCAGAAATAGAGAAATATAAGAATCAATATGAATGGGTTGAAGGCACTCTTCAGGAGGTAGATGAACAAGTTCTTTCAATTTTTAATGTGTAGACCTCAGTCCCTGAGAGTAAGCAGCCGAAAAGAGTTAGAGAAGAGCCTCCATATGCCAAGGAAATCATGAAGGAGTTTATTTTGCAACACAAAAATCCAAAGACTTGTTCAAATTTACTTTCAGAGGGAGAACATACAGATATTATTGATGTGGGAGAGACTTAATTTTCTACATCAACAAGTGTTCCTATGACTTTTCCATCATCGCCACCTACTAGAGAACCTCTGGATATTATCCACCACTCAGATGCCAGTTTTTATGAAGAACATAACATTTTCTCTATATTTTTAGACATTAAGCATAAAAATGAGGCATTAAAATCTAATGTCTATAGTCAGTTATGGAAACAAACATCAACTTCCCAACACAGGCTTCTCACTTCCTTTAACAGTGAGGAAGGAAGGATGCAAATGGCCTTTCTGTAGGCAACAATTCCTTTTCCAAAGACTCATGCTCAATATAAAAAGATTGTTTTTTCTTTTGATGAAAGTCAGATCCATCCTATAGTTCAGATGGACATGCACAAATAGTCTGGCAAGAGTATCTCTTCAAAAATGACAAAAATAGCCATTCCACTCTCCAAAATGAAGACTGCATTATCTAATTTTCAATATCAGCTTAATATTGAAAAGTTTTCTTCATTTGCCAAAGACAACATATTGAAGTCTTTGGAGGAACTTGTAGTAAAATTTGGATATGATCCAAAATATTGCAAGGTAGTTGAGGAAATTATCAAAAATAATAATTTAGACATATCT
This sequence comes from Pinus albicaulis, assembly GCA_034641835.2. Classification (NCBI taxonomy): domain Eukaryota; kingdom Viridiplantae; phylum Streptophyta; class Pinopsida; order Pinales; family Pinaceae; genus Pinus; species Pinus albicaulis. Next base: position 678,163,265 of record CM076582.1, on the reverse strand, counting down.
TCTCTAAACAAATAGCTCAAATCACCTTCAACTGAAGATCCAAAGACAAAGTAAATTGCGTAAAATGAATCCAATAAAGAGGAAATGCTCAGATTGATCATTGATCAAAATATTCAAATCATAAAGATGGAAGAATAGATTGAAGAATTACTAAAGGATAAATCAGCAACACAGGTGGCTACTGATCCTAATACAATAGACCAAACATCTTATGTAAGTACAGAGCTTTCATCATCCTTGACAACAACTGATACAGAAAAATTGACATAATATTTGGCTATTCAGAAGTAGGAATAGGAGAAGTTGCAACAAAGGTTTTAGGTTCTATAATCACAAAATATATTTAATGATACCTTATATATGGAGGGAATGAAAAAGTCTCACAAGTTGGGACTTACGCTGAAAGAATTAGAAAGTGAATATTTAATGGCAGGAACATTGGCTGAAGCTAAGAAGAATATTTGGGAACACATCAACAAGTCTATGATAGAGGTATGGCCATCCATACATTTTATCTTTTAACAATAAGAGATCATCACCAAGTGCAAAGCAGCCATAGAAGAGCAGAAAGAACATGTTAAGAAAAATCCAAGTGAATTCACTAACATGATCAAAGTCATGAACTCAAAGAAAAAAGAATAGTTGGAAGAAATAATCATACTGCGCAGAACCGCAACAATTTTAGAGATCAAGAAAGTTTTACAAAAGAGGAATTTAATCAACCAACTACAAAAAAAATGTGAATCTTTGAATATTGTTGTTCAAATATTTCATACAAAGTTTAATGTCTTGAATCATAAAGGACTACCAGGATTGGTAGGATTATATGCTAAATTGATTAAATTAGAAGGCTATTGTAAACATTTATATACTATTGCGGTGCATAATTCAAAATTTCCATGTATTAAAGGACATGTTACAGGGAAAAATTTTCTATCAGCTTTGTAGTTTGAATTGATCATTCAACATAGAATCAAAAATTTGTTCATTCAAAATCCTACTTTCAACAGATATACAGAGGAAAATGAAATATTCAGAAACATGATGAGTGTAGAAATCCCAATTCAAGACAAATGGGATATATTTTGTGAGATTATCGAGTAAAAGTGTGATATTTATAGCATGCCAGCACAATATATTTTCAAGGGTTCAGTCATCAAAAACTTCCATCAAAAGGGGTCAAGTCGTCAACAACTTCCATGAAAACAGAGACATATCATCTATATGTTTCCTTCTTTTGTTCCTCTCTATTCTATTATTGTAATTAGTTAAGGACATTTCTGAGTTTTAGAAATTAGTAAAAATAACTCTTATTTCAAGTTATTAAGGTTTACACCCTTGGATAAGAAGATTTTTGTAAGAAGAATTGTACAAGTTTTTTCAATCATCAATAATAGAAGAAGGATTATGAATTTATCTCATACAACTTTTTTCCTTCTGTGAGTTTTTCCTATTTTCATTACATTTTGTCTCTTCATATCTTTAATTGTTATCAAGATAATCATGTGAGATTAACTGTGTTTTAGTTATCTTACAATTCCTCCTGAAGTTATTATCAAGTCCCTTTCATTTATAAATTGTCAGCATCTTGATAATGTTAAATGTATTCTATTGAACTTTTAGACATTGTTTAAAGGTTTTCAAACTTATGATTAATTAAATAATTAAATATGAATATTTGTTTATCATATCTTTTGGCATAATTCTACTTAACCATTTCAAAAATATTAATCATTGTGTGAGATAAACAAGTAGCACTTATTCATATTTTCTGATATTATCTGAAATATTTAATCAATAACTATTTGCAAAAGTTATTTTATACATTGTTCATCCAAAATTTCAAAACACAAAAAAAAATTATAGATGCTTTGGCATAATTATTGACCACAATTATCTCAAAGGACAATAGGTGGGTCAGGTCAGGTTGTGTGAGGGCCCCCAACAAAACGCGTTCGGGCAGGTCGGATCGAGTCAAGTCAGGTCATGTGACGACAACCATATAACAAATGCTAGGTTTTGACCACCCATGTGCTTTGTGCACATTCATGCGACTTTTTTGTTGTTTTATACCTTGTGGCTTCGTTTAGGTGGGCCGTGTTGTGTCGTGCCATTTGAGGGTGCCCAAGGAAACGCATTCGGGTGGGTTAGGTCGTGTGAGGATGGATGTATCAAAAATTCTAAGTTGTGACTATTTTTTTGCCTTATGCAGGTTCGTGTGACCCATTTTCATTTCCTCCCTTGTGCCTTCATACCGACGGGTCATGTTGTGTCGTGTGAAGGCACCCAAGGAAACACGTTCGAGTCGGGTCGACTCGGGTCGTGTGAGGGTGGTCATATAAAAAATTATAAGCTTTGACCACCTGGTTTCCTTCTCCACATTCATGTGACCCACTATGTTTTTACTCCCTTGTGCCTTCATTCAATCGGGTCAGGTCACATCAAGTCGAGTAGTGTGAGGGAGGTCATATCAAAGATGCTAATTTGTGACCACCCATTTTCCTTGTGCAAGTTCATGCGACCTATTTGACATTTACTCTCTTATGCCTTTGTTTGGGTGGGTCGGGTCATGTCGTGTTACGGCGCTAAAGGAAACACATTTGGGTCAGCTCAGGCTGGGTTTTCTAAGGGTAGTCGTATAAAAAATGCTAAGCTTTTAATTATGGTGTGCCTTTTTCACATTTGTGCGACCCATTTTTTGTTTGCTCCTTTGTGCCTTCGTTCAGGTGGGTTGGGTTCTGTCATGTGACACACCCAAGGAACACGTTCAGGTCGGGTCAGATTTGGTCATGTCAGGGTATCCGTATAAAATTTCTAAGTTGTGACCTCCTATTTTCCTTGTGCATGTTCGTGCAATCTATTTTTAGTTTGATCCGTTGTGCATATGTTCGGGTGGGTCGTGTCATGCCATGTGAGGGCACCCAAAGAAACACGTTTGTTTGGCTCAGGTTGGCTGGGTTCATGTGAGGGAAACCGTATCAAAAATGCTAAGTTGTGAACATCTATTTGCATTGTTTTCTCCTCTGTGCCTTCATTTGGGTAGGTCAGGTCGTGTCGTAAGAGGGTGCCTAGGGAAACGCATTTGTTTGGGTTGTGTCATGAGAGGGAAGTTGGGTCAAAAATTTTAAATTGTAACCGCCCAATAATTTTTATCACTTGTTGGCTCTGTTGAAATCGTCTCTTCACTATATCATTCATCTACCCCCTTTTTGGTCAACGGGAGGGGTTGGATTTTCGTGTGAAAGTTGGGTTTGTAATTGTGTTGCTTGTTTCAGTGTGCTTGAAGAATGGCCTTGGGTAATTTTTAGGGTTTCCAAGTTTCTTATCTCCATCCCCACTCGGTAGCATATGAGTCAAAATGTTGGTCATGCTCGTCCTGGGAGGCATATGTGAAAAAAATTCCCCTTCCACTCTGCCTCATATTTGGATGGGGTTTCTACGTGTGGCTCCTTGAGACGGTTGGTCACCCTCCTATGTTGCTCTCATGCCCCTTGGTTGCTCATTATATCCATTGAAATCAACTCTTCACTATGTATCTCTAATGCCCCTTGGCCCCTCATTGGCCCCGCTAAAATCATCTCTTTTCTTTGTCGCTCTTGTGCCACTTGGTCGCTTGTTGGGTTCATTGAAATTGGCTCTTTTCTATATTTTTCACCTCCTCCCTTTTTGTTGGGGGTGGGGCAAGGGGTTGGCTTTTTCTGTGAAAGTTGGGTTGGTAATTGAGTCATTTTTTTGGGCGCACCTGAATAATGGCCTTGGGTCATTTGTAGTGTTGTCGATATTCATTTTCTCTCCATCCCCACTTGGTAGCACATGAGCGGAAATTTTCACCATGCTTTTCCTGGGAGGCATATGTGAAGAAAATTCCCCTTTCGATCTCTGTTCTCAGAGTTGGGCGGGGTTTTCAGTGTGTGGCTCCTTGAGACAATTGACCTCCTGCCTATGTCACTCTTGTGCCCCTTGGTCACTCATTTGCTCCAATGAAATCGGCTCTTTTCTATGTCCCTCTCGTGGCCATTGGCTCTTTCTAGCTCCATTGAAATCAACTATTTTTTATATTTATCTAGTGTCACTTAGTTTCTCATTGGCTCCGTTGAAATTGAATCTTCGCTATATTTTTAACCTCCTCCATTTTTGGTGGGGGGGAGGGGTTGGATTTTCGTTTGAAAGGTGGGATGGTAATTGAGTTGTTTGTTCGGGTGCACTTGAAGGATGGACTTGGGTCATTTGTAGGGTCTCTGAGTTTCATCTTGTCTCCATCCCCACTCAGTAACAAATGAGCGGTATTTTTGGCCATGCTCGTCCTTAGAGGCATATGTGAACAAAATTCCCCTTCCACTCATCGTTCTTGAAGTTGGATGGGATTACTATGTGTGGCTCCTTCAGAGGAATGGTTTCCTACCTATGTGGCTCTCATGCCCCTTGGTCTCTCATTGGCTCCATTGAAATTGTCTCTCAACTATATTGTTCACCTCCTCCCCTTTTGGTGGGGGGGGGGGGGAGGGGGGGAGGGGTTGGATTTTCATGTGGAAGGTGGGTTGGTAATTAAGTTGTTTGTTCAGGTGTGCTTGAAGAATGGCCTTGGGTCATTTGTAGGGTCACCAAATTTCATACTCTCTCTATCCCCACTCAGTAGCACATGAGAATTAATGTTGGCCATGCTCGTCCTGGGAGGAATATGTTAACCAAGTTCCCCTTCTGCTCCGTGTTCTCAGAGTTGGATGGGGTTGTTGTGTGTGGCTCCTAGAGACAACTAGCTACCTGCCTATGTCACTCTCATGCCCCTTCATCGATTGTTGGATTTTCTGAAATCGAATATTGGCTATGTCTCTCTCATTCCCCTTGGTTTCTTGTGGGCTCAGTTGAAATTGTTGTTCTCTATAGTGTTCGCCTCCTCCCTTATTGGTGGGGGGTGGTGAGTTAGCTTTTCATGTGAAACTTGGGTTGGTAATTGAGTTTTTTGTTTGAGGTGTGCCTCAATAATGTCCTTGGGTAATTTTTAGAGACATCTACTTTCATCTTCTCTCCATCCCCACTCGGTAGCAGATGAGCAGTAACGTTTTCCATGTTTGTCCTGGGAGACATATGTGAAAAAACTTACCATTTTGTTGTGTTCTTGGAGTTGGATGATGTTGTTGTTTATGGATCCTTTAGATGAATGGATGTCTGCCTATGTCACTCTCATGCTCCTTAGTCGCTCATTGGCTACGTTGAAATTGTCTCTTTGCTATATTTTTCCCCTCCTCCCTTTTTGGTGAGTGGGAGGGGTTGGATTTTCTCTTGTTGGCTCCGTTGAAATTGACTCTTCGCTATATTTTTCACCACCTCCATTTTTGTTGGCAGGGAGGGGTTTTATTTTCGTTTGAAAGGTGGGTTGGTAATTGAATTTCTTGTTTGGGTGTGCTTGAAAAATGGTGTTGAGTCATTTTTAGGGTGGCCGAATTTCATATTCAATCCATCCCCACTCGGTAGGACATGAGCAGTAATGTTGGACATGATCGTCCTTGGAGGTGTATGTGAACAATTCCCCTTCTACTTTGTGTTCTTGTAATTGGATGGGTTTTTTTGTGTGGCTCCTTCAAATGATTGTCCTCTTCATTGTTTGGTTCTTTATGGTGTCAATTTCTTGTGTTTGTACTCTTTCTACGTCAGCATTATGGGTCGAGATAAATATATTTCAGAGGAATGTGGAAGGGTTTCAGTTGTAAACTGCCCCTCTTGCTTGTTTTTTACATTGGGTGATGTGAGGAGTGGTTCTACTTGTTGTAAAGTTATGGTTTCAAATTCCTTTCAGAGTACACATTGTTTTTCCCTACATTGGCTTTGAGGTTTTCATAGATGTGGTAGCACATATGTTTGATGAAGTGGTCAAAATTTTACTTTAATCTTGGGTGCATAGTAGAATTTTGTGGCTTGGAATTTTGAGATATGAGGTGATGGGTATTTTTCGTTTTGATCATGTATGCAATTCTGGTCCAGTGGGGAGGAGGCTTGGTACGTTGATGCTGGGGGCTGTCTGGAAGGAGGACTTCAATGTTGAACGTTTTGACCTCCCTCCTCTATGTGGAGGTGGCTATAGGTGAAAATTATTAATTTTCTAGTTGGTAAGTTGGTTGGGAAATATCCTAGGTTAGTTGTATGTAGGGTGTGACGGGGACCGGTTTGCCTGATCCCTGCTCTTGTTTGGATATGTTCATGCCTTTTATAGTGATACTCTTGATTTTAATTTATTTTATTCCTTTGCCTTCGCATCAAGGTTTTTGGAGGTGATCAAGAAATCAAGGTCAATCGTTTCTACTATCCAGGTGGAATCCTAGGTGGCCTCGGTGCAGGGCGGGGAGGTTTTGCGGGGGGGCGGATTTAAGAAAGGCTACAATCTCGATCATTCTTGTTTTATTTCCTTCCTTTTACTTTTACATTGAGGGTTCCACAGGTGATAAGACGATTGAGGTCCACTATTGCTGCTGACCGGGTGGACTCTTAGGTGGCCTCAGTGCTGGGTGGGGAGGGTTGGGGTGTCATTTCTAATATAGGTTATCAACTTGGTCATTCTCCTTTTACTTCCTTAATTTTACTTTGTAGTGAGGTTGTCATAGATGATAAACCCATCAATTTCCACCATTTCTTCTGTCTGGGTGGACTCTGTTAGACTCTTATATTTCACAGTATCAGCAGGTGATTGATTATTACTTAGATTTGTCATAAATAAAATGATATTCCATGGCTATCATTTATTTTTAGAAAAGAAGGAAGAAAGTGTCATTAATAAGGTGTGATGGTGATCAAACTTCATTTCTTCCCTCATTCTATTTCATTCACCCTCTCTTCCCCTCATTTCCTCCATATTCTAAAGTTTTGCACCTCATTTCTTCCAAACCCCTTCTTTAACTATTAAATTCAAATGGTATAGTTAAATAGGAGAAGCTCCACCCGCTGATAAAAATAGCTATGTTATACAATATTGCACTATAAACCTTACTATTTTCCTACATTTCGCCCCCCGCAAGTGTTAAAATATTATTTTTAATTCATTACCGAAACATAAAACTTTGCCGATGCGATTTGGTGGGACCTACCCGACCTTTATACATTACCAAATCCCCATGAAAGCCTTCATATTCTGAATTTTCCTTACCTTTTTCCTTTTTTCACTTCCCAGTGTTTAGCGCATCACATCCCACACTTTGCACATTTTTAAACTTACCTATTAAGCGCCGGCAAGATTTAAAGTATTAACTTGTGATATAACCATCGCATAGTGCACGTCACAGGTTTAAAAGTTAAGAGCAAAACGTAAAAGGTTAAAATTTTCGAAGTGAGATATATGATTGAGCTAGGACCCAATCACAATAAAAAATATCTAGTTTTAAAGAATAAGTCTGAAGGTAAAAGTTAAATTCGCCGAAGTGAGATATGTGATGAAGTGGTAGATAATGCGACAAGGTGACATGGAAGTGACGTGGCAGATGATGGAGCCCTGACCCCATAGAGAGTAGTTGATATATGAGGATGTGTGAAGGTGATGTGGTAAACTGATGTGGTAGATGATGTGGCAGATGACGTAGCCTAGGCCTACATACCGCACATCACATGTTTTAAAATTTAGTCGCAATGGTAAATGCTAAAGTTACCGAAGTGCGATGTGCGATGCGGTGGGGCCTGATCGTAATCACAAATTTTAAAAGATAGTGCGAAAGGTTCATGTTAATATCATTGAAATGTGATATTCGATGTGGGTGGGACCCAATCACATATCGCAGTGAATGGGTTCAAGAGAAAAAAAGTGTTAAATAAAAGTTAAAGACAACGGTATGTGAAGTGTGATATTGGCACGGATGCATTGTATTCCAGAGCAAAGGCCTAAAGTATTTCAAGTCCAGGTGGACCCACATGTTCCTCGCCACATCAATTCTGTATAAAATTCCTGCAACTCTCCACCATATCTGCTCATCTTCACGGGTCGTATGGTTCACAGCGCCTTCCAGCCTCCCTACATCCACCGAAGGTTAACAAAGGAAGGGGGTTCGAAATGGGCGATATCCCATACCTCCCATTCAGATATGTGTCACGACCATGGCTATTCTATACCCCCCTTTAGAATATTATTTACCAATCTCACCCCCCTCCTAAAATCCCTTTGGACCACTCACCAAATCGCTGCGCCTTTTTACCATTTCTTGTACCATACTCGCCATGTTTTCTCTCGTTGTTTGCTTCACTCAATCACATCCCCTCCCGTTAAGAAAATTTTTAAGCTATAAAGGGTTAGGCCAATACCCAATGGACCCATGCCACCTCCACACCACCACATCATTGTTTTAAAGCCAAATTCCCACATAACCACAAATTTTACTCTGTCAGTTATTTTCAAACCGATGTAGGAATTTAATTTGCAGGTATTATTGGGGAAAGTGTGAATTGTACAAACCATTGCTGAAGAACCATTTATCCATTAAAGAGGAGTTTTAAGGAATTTGAATAACTGGATTATAGGGCTCCTCTATACTGTTTAATCTCGGTTGCTATCCCCTTCTATCATATCCCTTCCCCAGTGTTGATCCATATCCATTTCCCTTTCTCAGTTCCCCTCTTTGTCATTCCATTCTCCATTGCAGGTTGTGGAATAATAATCATTGAAGAGAATGCCTCCAAAGCTTTATCGAAAACCTTTTAATCCTATGTTCTACCCACAAGTTGACCTAGATGACTTGGCTCTAGCAAACATAGACTACCAAATCCATGAGACGGAGTCATATTTTGATTTATTCGATGTCTACTTCTAGGTTCAGGACAAATTTCTCAAAGGAGTTGATGAAATTAGCCTATGGGAGACCCAAATGCCTCTTTACATCTTCCCAAAAACCCACAGTTTCCCAGAGTTCATTAGGAAGTGCCAGAGATATTATGACATTAATCAAAGGACCATAGTCACCCCAACAAGAGAAATCCTTTTTTCCATCAATGCCTAATCCATCCAGTAGATGATGCAGGCCCCCAATCCTAAACAAGTAGTCCCTTTCTCTTATGAATCCCTTAGAGAATGTTATTTGAAGCTTGACCCTACGAGTAGAGCCAAAACTTTGCAACTTTCCATGGACCCTGATACCCCAATTCCTACAAAGAACCCTCCTTATCCCTCATCTACCTTTTCTGATAGGACTAAGCACATTATGTATGTTTTATCTTATTTATTAGGTTATCATATTGATTTTTGGGTAGATGAACCTGTTATAGGTTTTTTGTTCACTCTTTCCCTAGGTGCTAAACCAATAGTCCTGCTCAACTATGGTCAGTTTCTTGCAGAGGCCATTCATGAAAAGTTTTTAAAGTTTGATGGAGAGGTGGTTTTCAAATATTCCTCTGTGTTGTTATATATGTTTTTCCATTTCCAGTCTAGAAGGTTTCAATTTTATATGACCAAGGTAAATGAAGATAATGAGCCTCAATATGTTAGGTTCTGGACCACCCTGGTTTTGAAAGATCAGAAGGATTGTACATAAGAGGATTTTGTGGATTTGTTTGTGCACTCATCCATCAACACACTCAGCAATGTAGTAGAGCCCAAGATAAATGAGGAAATCAGGAGAACCATGCAGCTAAGAGACTAGATGAAGACAACAGATTGGTATTTTTACCAAAATTACACAGAGATTCGAGTCTATGGAAGTGATCTAGCCCCTTAAAAATTGCTAAAGTTCCTCTTCATGAGGGTATTTACACTAGAATACATAAGGGAAATGATACATGTAGATGAGCTCCACATTTTCTTTGCAAAGAAGAAGGCTAAATTCAATATTAAGGCACAAATTGGGCCCTTCATCTATAACAGTAGAGTAGAAAGAGAGGAGGCAGAAAAGATACTGAAAGAGATTGGTTTCAGCCACAGTTTCACCTAGTCTTATGACCCTGCAGGGATAATCTCTAGGAAAAGGGTGGAAAACGGATCCACACCTTATGTTCACACACATAGACCTTCAATTGATAAGTATGCCAATAAAACAGAATGGGTGACAAATGCCCTCCAATAAGAAGAAGAACAATTATTCTCCACTCCAGGCGTTTAGACCCCAACACCACAAGAAAGGAAAAATGGAGAAGGAAAACAAGATAAGGGGAAGGAGAAAGAGAAAGAGATAGGGAGAAAAAGGCCAAGAGAGGATTAGTTGCCTTCGATGAATGATACCTCTATTAAAGAATTCAATCTAAGATATAGGAATATTGTTCAAGGAGGAGAATCGAGGCAAAAAACCATAGTTCATATTCCAGACACCCCTGGGGCATCTCCAGTGGGTGGTTAAACAATGGACTCCCATCCATATGTAGCCACAATGTCTCTGCAGTAACAGGCCTTGCAGACATCTACTTCTAGACTTGAATTACAAGGCTAAGAAAAATCATTTTATGACACATTCAAGGAAATAAAATTGAGAAATGAGGTGCTGAAGACTAAAACTTACAATCAATTATGGAAGCAGACCCCAATTTCACAAAGTAGGCTATTGTCTACTTTTGACACTGAGAAGAGAAGGATGTAGATAGAATTTATAGAAGCCTTGGTCCCACAAACCCAAGGAGTAGGAAATTAAAATAAGGCATCATTCGAATGTAATGCTAAGGACATCCATCTGATTGACCAGATGGAATTACATAAGCAGTCTAGAGAGATGGTGGCCTCCGACTTGACAAGTACTACTATGATCTTGTCAAATCTGCAGGTGTCCTTATCCAATGCTCAATCACAACTCATGATAGAAAATATATCTTCCATGGCTAAAGAATCAGGGATCAAGTCTTTAGAATATTTAATAGTGAAGTTGGTTCATGACCCAACCAATGTTCAAGCTGTGGAGGAGGTCTTGAAGAATAAGAATTTTGACATAGTAACCCTCAGGAAACTAATCAAGATGCCAACAAAATAAGATCCCTTGGCCAAAGGAATTGAGGAAGAGGAGTCACAAAAGGAAAATCTATTAAATTTAGTTATGGAACAGTTTACCCAACTCAAGTAGATGGAAAACAAGATGGAGAAACTACTGAAGGAAAAAGAATAAGCAGCTCGAGTGGCACTCATCCCATTGGAAGATGTCCCCATTTCAACAATTCCATCAGGTTTTCCCACAACTGCTGGAACATGTAGTGGGACAGACCAGTTGTCGAAGGCCATGGAAAGTATAACCCTGAAGTCACAAGACATCCAGAAATTGGAAGAATAGATTGGCATCCTGAAATATCAAAAGGCTAGGTCTGAAACTGCCCATGAGATAGCCAAAAGGTAGATTGAGAGATTGGAGAAGGCAGAGAAGGAATTTTTCGACAACAACATTTTGGGCCAAATGAAGTTGATAATTTCGAGAAGTATCATAAAGTTAGTGGAGGAAATTTGGCACTCCATCCACATCATTTTTGAACAGAAAGAGTTGGTGGAAAAATGCGAAGTGGCCATTGAAAAAGAAAATCACGAATTAGCAAACATGCCAATCATAGCCCCTAAAATCATAAAATTATTCAAATAAAAATCCAGCTATAAGCTTTAAGGGATGCATGTACAAGACCGAACAACAACCATATTAGAAGTGAGAAAGTTCCTATGTAAGAGTAATTTAGTAAGACAATTGGACGAGAAGTGTCATGAGTTTGACATGGCCATCAACAGATTCTTGAACAAGATTAAACCCTTGGTGGTAAAAGGATTTCTCTCATTGTATGTAATTAATAACAAGCTGGTAGAAGGGGGATATTATGTGACCAAACTCAAAGAAACAACTAAGGATACCACCAAATTCACCAGCATCAAAGGAAATATGTCTGGGAAAGTTGTCTGGGATCTCTTGAGCAATGACATGTTTATTCAACTTGAGCTTAAGCATGTTACCCTCACCAGGCCCACATTCAGAAAATACATAGAGGTGGATGAAGTGTACTGATAGGTCATAGACGCAAGAATTACCATAAAAAAGGAGTGGAAAAAGTAGTGTATGTACCAAGACTGAAAAATAATGGTGGACACCTCAACACAACCACTGATTGATCATAAATGCTAGCATCACATCACACTTAATGATCTAGCAAAGTTGGCCCAAAAGAAGAGACAAATGTCAGAGCCACCCATCGTTTCCTCCTTGCAACCATATCATCCGCATTGAAGCCACTTTTTGGATTTACGAAGAGCAGCATGACTTTTTCTGCACATGGAAGATTTTAGGAGCTAATATTTGTAGGTGGGCTAATTTTCCATGGATTTTCCAAAAAAAATATTCGCCAAATGCCATTTTTTTATAAAAATGATTCGCCCAATTTTACAATATGAAATTATTTTACGTTAAAAATCGCCAACATTATATAGACAGTATATATAATATCATTAAAAATTTAAATAATTTTACAAATATATCAATAAACATTTATAGTTTACATATTAGGGACTAGTGAGATTCACAATTGTTTTAAACTTTAATATAATTTTCCATCATTAAAATTTTCTTAAAGAGTTACCAAAATTAATTCTACAGGTGGTGTTTTGTTAGATATTTTCTTGTTTAGGCCTTGCATGGATACACTTGTATAAATTCATTTTTCTTGTGATTAAATAATTTTTCCAAAGTATATTACGGCAACCGACCCAAGTTTTTAGTTAAATATTGCTTGAATTTTCATTATCAAGGGTTGGATATTGTTAGCCCCTGCATTGTAAAAACTAATATATTGGAGCACTATAATTTTGGAGTTGGACATCAATAATCGAAGGTCGTTTCCAGGATTCTTGAGCTATGTCAAAATGGTGATGTGATACTTCTCTGTTTTAATTATTTTCATTTTTTTCCCTGCTGTGCATCTGTTCAACTATTTGTAAATCAAAAATTTTATATTAAGATTTGTTGTTGGAGCACCTTAATTCTCTCTGCATTTACAATCTGAATTTTTTCTGTTGAATTCTGACTAAAGAATTATTTACTTCTCTTTAGTCACTAATGAACCTGACTGTTTCTTTCACCTCATAATTCATACAGCTCTAAAGATCCATTTGTCACAGTTAGCTTGCCCTGTGATGCTCTTGATGTTGATGTGCCATTCCAGCCTTATGACTCCATAGCCCAATGGATTAGTCCCTACAACCCTATCTATCCAACCAAAAAATCAATCAAAACAAACAACCCCCATCACTATAACTAGCCTAATATCAGCAGTTAGACTTATCAATCTAAATTATAAAAATGGAGAGAGCCCTTTATAATTCTAGGAAGGTTAGTTCCTTGAATCCAAAGTGGTTTGATGTTTTCCTCTGTCATTTGTTCTTGCCAGTCTTAAAAATTACGGAGTGATAACATAATGGCAAACATACTCAGGAGTTATTGAAAAATCGTATTATTTCATTAGAACTTAGAAACCCCATTCGAATTACTGTGTGATTTAAGTATTCTCTATAGATTGTTTTTTTGTAAAAATATTCAGCTTGTTTGCGTCTCGGTTTTGAATTTTGGCCTCCAGAATAATCTTTACCGGATCCTATCCTGACCCAAATTCTCCTGCAATAGTTGAAAATCTAGATAAAATCATAATAAAAACTCCCAGATATGAGAGTCTCACTATTACCAAGCCTCTTCACAAAGCAAGTTCCCTCCGTGAAATCATTGCAACCTTGCAATATATCCAATTTGAATTACACTATGAGCAAAGCTTGTTCAGAACCAAATCTCATAATTTGATAGCCCAGACAGTTTTTTATCCATCCATCTTATAGAAAAGTCTGATTAGGGAAGCCTCTACATCCACTCAGATTGAATTTCAGCTTCTCCAAAACTTTGACTCCCTTCAGGTCTAGTAACAGAGCTCACCTCAGCTATTGATGATGCTTATCTTCAGTAGTCTATAGAATTATCTACTTTGACTATAGAAAATCCTTTTGTTATCTCCAATTTTTCCCATCCCCGGCCAAATTATTCAAGTGTATCTGCAGTCCTACCATTTCCTTGAACCTTTGCCAGCAGAGTTCCTAAACATCCACTCATACACCCACTATTCACCTTACTCGACTTAGCCCCCCACCTCCCTTGGTCAACCCTCCTCTTATCAACCCTCCTTGGGTTCCCCCACCACAAATAATGGTATCCTGGTATGATCCATTAGTGCTACCACAACCCTCTAATTCCTATGCCAGAGGATTATCAATCCAAAATCCCACATTTTGATGGAACTGGTCCTGAAACTACTCAATAACATGTGGAGAAAATGAATGATGCTTTTGACTACTAAGAGATAAAGGATGAAACTATCCAATTGAGAATGTTTTCTCAAATTTTAGGTGCTGAAGGATAAAAAAATTTCAAGGGATTGACTCTGAATAGTGTCCATGACCTCCCTGCCCTACACCAGCTATTTATAAATAAATGGGAAGTTAAGAAAAATCCTCTCCAAATCTTGTCAGAATATGAAAAGATCAAGATAAATGATGGAGAGAGTGTCCAAGCTTACTATACTAGGTTCAAAAAAGTATGCAACGTCCTCCCTCCTCACATGAAACCCCCACAAGGTTTAGCCCTAATGAAATTTTCAGATGGTTTCGACTTGGAGATGGCTTATCGGTTGAGAGAAAAATATCCAACTACATTAGAAGACATGCAAATGGATGCAGTAAGTGTGCAAGAAAAACTAATTGCAAAAAGGGCTAGAATGAGAAATGAGAAGAGAGTCACTATTAGGGAAGAGCCTGCAACCTCCACATCCAATGCTAAGATTGATAGCCTGGTGAGAACCATGGAGAGAATTATGGAGAGGATCAATTTGAATGAGAGAGTTGTCCCTAGGGAAAATCAACCAGCTCCTCAAAATAGAAACTAAAACTTTAGAAGAACCCCCCCTCAAATAAGACAGAGAGAACAAAGAGGACTTGACCATCAAATTAGGCCTCCATTCTAATAAAATTATGCTGATGAAGATGAGGGGGTTGTTGATGAAGTAGAAGAAAGTCAAATTAATATGATGGGAATTAATAATGAAGATATTGTTTTCCTCACCGAAGAAGAACAAGATTTATTTTCTTTAACTCAAACTGAAGTAGAATTTGAGTAGTTTGAAAATTATAAACAAGGATTCAAGATTTCCATCATGGAGGTGCATAGATAATATAATCTTCGAAGCAAGAAAGATTTAGATATTCCGAAGAGAAATAATTCTGAAAACTCTGCTAAAAATGCCCCTGAAGCTAATCCCAAGAAAAGAGAAAAGTTCGAAGAAAATTGCTAAAATCCTTGGAAATAATGATCTAGAAAGAATCACTAGTAGATCAGTGGTCAACCTTATCAAAACAGTTCTAGCCGATATCCCTAACAACAGCCAACAATCTGAAGTTGCTGAAAAAATAGTGCTTGAGAAGAATGATTCAAATCTATGAAAAACAAAAACACCATTCATCATTGAGAATGAAATTTCCAAAATAAAAATATTTGTCCCTCTCACTGAATTGGTGAACCAAGATGTAAATAGTTCCCAAGTCCTAAAAGCGTTGAATATAGGAGAAATCAATGACACTTTCAATCTAAATGATGACAAACCTGAACTTTTGTTGGGCCAAAAGTAGAGGGTAAATTCCAAGAGGGAGGTGTTCCCCCATTTTATCTCATTTTGAATGTTCATGATAGAATCCTCCATAATACCATGATAGAATCAGGTGCATCTCATAATCTCATGCGAAAGGAAATGATGGAGAAACTTGGCCTAGAGATAACTAGATCCTACAAATACCTGTACTCATTTGACTCCAGCAAAGTTAAATGTCTAGGTCTCATTAAAGATCTTTGTATCACTTTAGCTCAAATACCATCCAAGAGTCTAGTGATGGACATAGTGATGGCTGACATGCCTCCTAAATATGGTATGCTTTTATCATGCTGATGGGGAGCCAAGCTTTCAGGAACCCCCTAGATGGATATGACTTATGCTACCATAACATTTTTTGGCTAAAAAAGGAGACTGTATAGGGAGACTCTAATGAAATACATGGTGAGAAGTCAGGAAAAGACTCATAACTACCCTCTATACTCTGTCCACTCTAACCGTGATTCATTTATTCTTTACAATGATGAAAAAAATAATGAACAAATAATTGGAGAAGAATAATACAATGAGAGAGAACAATTAGACCAAATGGAAATTGTGCTGAAACGGAACCTTTTTGGAACATGAGTTTTGATGGTTCTTGTGGCAAAGCTAGCTCAGGAGTAGGGGTGTGGGTATGCAATACTAAAAATAACTATGCAGAAGGGAATTTTGACAAGATAAACTTTTAGTGTACCAACAATATAGAAGAATATGAGGCACTCCTTTTGGGTTTACAACTACTGAAGAAACTAGGAGTCAAAATAATCTATGTTCATGGGGATTCTGAGTTGGTCATTAAACAAATTGTGGGAGAATATTCATCCAAGAATGCAAGATTGAGAGCATATAGGAATGTTTCCTTTGAAATCCTGAACAAATTTGAAGAATGTGATCTTGCTACAGTTACAATGAATCAGAATATCCTGGCTAATGGGTTAGCATTTTCAGCAAATACTTTTCAATTACTTCATCCCAACAAACAGTATATAATGCAGGTTAAACACCGTCCAACTGTTCCTAAAAATATGAGATATTGGAAAGTATTTAGAGATGAAAAACATATTGAAAATTTCCTACAATCTAAAGGTGAGTTTGAATATTCCAATTTGGGTCGAGACTATGAAGAAGACTGTTCCACTAAAGATAAAATGTGTAGGGAGGAGCCCCCTCACAATTCTAATGTTAATTTTTCAGCAAATGAGGATAAGCATAGGACAGAGATGCATGAAGATCTAGAAAAAGAATATTTTGAAGTACTGGAATTTAGATACAACACCCTGCCTTGAGGACTTGTCCCTCTGGAGGAACTATTTGATTTCAATGGTGTGGCTACGAAACCAAAAATGGAATCTACAGAAGAAAATATGAAAGTGCAGTCTAGGTAGTGAGTAGGAGCCCAAGATGGTAAAGCTATCAATGACACTACCAGCATCCATAATTCTGAAATACATTGCTTTGTTCAAAGAGTTTATTGATGTGTTTTCCTAGAGTTATGAATACTTGAAATATTATGATAGTGATGTTATCCGGCACAAAATTCCAGTCAAGGAGAACCATAAGACTTTCAAACAAAAAATGCATAGGATAAATATTGTCCAAATACCTTTGGTTGAGAAGGAGATCAAGAAAATGTATGATTATAAGACAATAGTCCTAATCAGGTGCTCCAAATGTGTTTCCAATATTGTACCTGTGAGAAATAAGACAAGAGAGATCAGGCTCTACATTGACTTCAGAAATCTGAACAAGGCATCTATTAAGGACAACTATCCTTTACCAAATATGGACCACATATCGCAAAAGGTAGTGGGCTCCAAAAGAATCTCTCTGCTAGATGGATTTTCAAGGTACAATTAAGTGCTGGTGCTTCTAGATGATCAAAACAAAACAAATTTTACCACCCCTTGGGGAACCTTCATGTATGTAAAAATTCCCTTTGGATTAATAAATGCTAGTGCTACTTTTCAAAGAGAAATGGATATTTCTTTTTCAAAAGAAATTGGTATTTTCATTGTGATATATCTTGATGATATTACAATATATTAAAAAAATGATGAAGAACATTTGGCCCATTTGAGAATATTTTTTGAAAAATGCAGAAGGTTCGGTCTATCTCCGAATCCCAAGAAATAATTTTTGGGTCTTGAAGAAGGAAATATTCTAGACCAGATCATATTTGTAGAAGGAATCAATAATGACCCCAGCAGAATTGAGGGCATACTCCAAATCAATCATCCCATAAACATCAAGGAGCTACAATATTTCATTGGAAATATAAACTTTTTGAGGAGGTTTATACCAAACCTTGCAGAAATCCTAAGGAATATCACCAACATGCTCAAAAGTGATTCATGAGTCAAGTGGACCAGAGAGGGTAAATAGTCCTTTGACCTGGTAAAGCAGGCACTTTAGGTTAAGGTTAAGGTTAGTTATCGGTAAGGTTAACGTTAAGGTAAATGTTAAGGTTAAGGTTATGGTTAAGGGTAAAGTTAAGGTTAAGGTTAATTTAAGGTTAAGGTTATCGGTTAATGGTTTAGTTAGGTTAAGGTTAAGGTTGAGGTTATGGGCTTAGTCAAGTTATGGTTAAGGTTAAGGAAAAGGGGCTAAGGTTAATGTTAAGGTTAAGGGTAAGGTCAAGGTTAAGTTAAGGTCATGGTTATGGGAAGGTTAAGGTTAAGGTTAAGGTTAAGGGTTTAGTCAAAGTTAAGGTAAAGGTTAATGTTAAGGGTTTGGTAAAGGTTAGGGTTAGGATATAGTTAAGGTAAAGGTTAAGGTTAGGTTATAGTGAAGGTTAAGGTTAGGAACCGTAACCAAAACCTTATCCTTAATCTTTACGTTACCTTAACCTTAACTATAACCTAACCCTAACCTTGACCAAACCCTTAACCTTAACCTTAACCTGACTAAACCCATAACCTTAACCTAACTTAACCTTAACCTTGACCTTGACCTTGGCCTTGGCCTTAACCTTGACCTTAACTATAACCTAACCCTAACCTTAACCTTTACTGAACCTTAACCTTAACCTTAACCATAAGCTTAACCTTAACCTTGACCTTAACCTTAACCTTAACCTTAACCTTATCTTACCCTTAATATTAACTATAACCTAAACCTAACCTAACTTAACCTTAACCTTAACTATAACCTAAACCTAACCTTAAACTTCAATATAACCTAACCTTAACCTTAACCTTAACCTTAAGCTTAACCTTACCCTAACCTTAACCTTAACGTTAACTTGACTAAACTCATAACCTTAACCTTAACCTAACTAAACTCATCACCTTAACCTTAACCTTAACTATAACCCTAACCTTGAACAAACACTTATCCTTAGCCTTAACCATAACCTAACTAAACCCGTAACCTTAACCTTAACCTTAACATAACCTTAATCTTAACCTTAACCTAACTATAACCTTACCCTTAACCTTAACCTTAACCTTACCCCCTTAACCTTAACCTTAACCTAACCTTAACCTTAACTAAAACCTAACCCTAACCTTAACCAAACCCTTAAATTTAACCTAACCTTAACCTTAACTTTACCTTAACCTTGATTTTACCCTTAACCTAACCTTACCCTTAACCTTAGCCTTAACCCTATCTTAACCTTAACCTAACCTTAACCTTACCTTAACCTAACTTAACCTTAACCTTAACCTTAACTTAAACTTTACCCTAACCTTAAGCTTTTAGTAAAGTTATGCTTAGGGTTAGGTTAAGGTTAAGGTTAGGTTAGGTTAAGGGTAAGGTTAAGGTTAAGGTTAAGATCAAGGGTAAGGTTAAGGTTAAGATTAGGTTAAAGTTATGGTTAAATTTTAAGATTAAGCTTGATGTTAAAGGTTTGGTCAAGGAGGTTAGGGATATGGTTAAGGTTAAGGTTAAGGTAAAGGTTAGGGTTAAGGTTAGGATAAGGTTAAGGTTAAGATAAGGATAAGGTTAAGGTTAAGATAGGTTATGGTTAAGGTTAACGTTAAGGTTAAGGTTAGGTTTAGGTTAAGATAATGATAAGGTTAAGGTTAAGATAACGATAAGGTTAAGATTAAGGTTAGGATAACGATAAGGTTAAGGTTAAGGTTAAGGATAAGGTTAAGGTTAACTTAAGCATAAAGTCAACCTGTAACCTTAACCTTAACCTTAACCTTAACCTTAACCTTCACTATAACCTAACCCTTAAGTTAACCTTAACCTTATCCTTAACCTTAACCTTAACCTTCACTATAACCTAACCCTAACCTTGACCAAACCCTTAACCTTAACCTTTACCAAACCCTTAACCTTAACCTTGACTTTACTCTTAACTTAACCTTAACCTAAACTTTAACCATAACCTTAACCTTACATTAAACTAACTTAACCTTAACCTTGACCTTAACCTTAACCTTAACCTTAACCTTAACCTTACCCTGGCCTTAAGGGTTTAGTCAGGTTAAGGTTAAGGTTAAGGGTTTGGTCAAGGTTAGGGTTAGGTTAAGGTTAAGGGTAAGTTTAAGGTTAAGTTTAGGTTAACGGTAAAGTTAAGGTTAAGGTTAAGGTTAAGTTAAGTTAAAGTAAGGTTAAGGTTAAGGTCAAGGTTAAGGTTAAGTTAGGTTAAGGTAAGGTTAAGGTTACAGTTAGGTTAAGGTTAAGGTTACGTTAAGGTTAAGGTTAAGGTTAGGTTAAGGTTAAGATTAGATTAAGGGTAAAGTTAAGTTTAATATTAGGTTAAGGTCGAGATCAAGGTTAGGTTAAGGTTAGGTTAAGGGTAAGGGTTTGGTGAAGGTTAGGGTTAGGTTATAGTTAAGGTCAAGTTAAGATTAAGGTTAAGGGTTTGGTCAAGGTTAGGGTTAGGTTATAGTTAAGGTTAAGGTTAAGGATAAAGATAATGTTATGGTTAAGGTTTAGGTTAGGCTTAGGTTATAGTTAAGGTTAAGATTAGGTTAAGTGTAAAGTTAAGGTTAAGACTAGGGTTAAGGTTAGCACTGAGGTTAGGGGAAGGTTTTAGTTAAGGTTATGGTTAAGTTAAGGTTAGGTTAAGGTTAGGAAAAGGTTAAGGTTAAGGTTTGGTTAACGATAAATTTAAGGTTAGGTTAGGTTAAGGTTAAGGTTAGGTTAATGTTAAGGTTAAGGGTTTGGCCAAGGTTAGGGTTAGGTTATAGTTAAGGTTAGGTTAATGTTAGGTTATGGGTAAATTCAAGGTTAAGGTGAAGGTTAAGGGTAAGTTTAAGGTTAGGGTTATGGGTTTAGTCAGGTTGAGGCTAAGGCTAAGGCTTTGGTCAATTTTAGGGTAAGGTTAAGGTAAAGGTAAATGTTAAGGTTAATATTAGGTTAAGCGTAAGGTTAAGGTTAGGTTAAGGTGAAGGTTAAGTTAAGGTTAAGGTTAAGGTTAAGGATTTGGTAAGATTAAGGTTAAGGTTAAGTTAAGGTTAAGGTTGGGTTAAGGATAAGGGTTTAGTTAAGGTTAGATTAAGGTAAAGGTTAATGTTAAGGGTTTGGGCATGGTTACGGTTAGGTTATATTTAAGTTCAAGATTAACATTAGGTTATAGTTAAGGTTAGGTTATAATGAAGGTTAAGGTTAGGATATGTAACCAAAACCTTAACCTTAACCTTTACTTTACCTTAAACATAAATATAACCTAACCCTAACCTTGACCAAACCCTTAACCTTAACAGTAAGCTTAACTTGACTAAACCCATAACCTTAACCTAACTTAACCTTAACCTTGACCTTGACGTTAACCTTAACCTTACCCTTAACATTCACCTTAACCTAATCTTAACCTTGACCTTAACTATAACCTAACCCTAACCTTAACCTTAACCTTAACCATAATCTTAACCTTTACCTTGACCTTAACAAAAAACTTTAACCTTAACCTTAACCTTAACCTTATCTTACCCTTAACCTTAACTTATCCTTAGCCTTTACCTTAACCTTAACATTGACCTAGCCATAACCTTAACCTTAACCTTAACTATAACTTAACCCTAATCTTAAACTTCAATATAACCTAACCTTAACCTTAACCTGACTAAACCCATAACCTTAACTTTAACCTTAACCTCACTAAATCCGTAACCTTAACCTTATCTTAACCTTAACCTAACCTTAACCTTGAATTTACCCGTAACGTAACCTTAACCTTAACCTTAACCTAACCTTGACCTTACCCTTAACCTAATATTAACCTTAACCTTTACCTTAACCTTAACCTTAACCTAACCTTAACCTTGACCTTAACTCTAACCTAACCTTAACCTTGAAAAAACCATTAACGTAACCTTAACCTTGGCTTTACCCTTAACGTAACCTTAACCTTGACCTTAACCATACCCTTAACATTAACTTTAACCTTAACTTTACCCTTAAACTTAACCTTAACCTAGCCTTAACCTTAATCTTGACCTTAACCTTAACCTTTATGTTACCTTAACCTAACTTTAACCTTAACCTTAACATTAACTTTCACTTTACCTTTAACCTAGCCTTAAGGGTTTAGTTAGGTTAAGGTTAAGGCTAAGGTTAAGGGTTCGGTTAAGGTTAGGTTAAGGTTAAGGTTAATTTTAAGGGTTTGGTTAAGGTTAGGGTTAGGTTATAGTTAAGGTTAATGTCAAGGTCAATTTTAACCTTTACCTAACCTTCCCCTAACCTTAACCCTAACCTTGAGTAAAGTTAAGGTTAAGGTTAAGGGGTTAAGGTTAGGTTAAGCTAAAGTCAAGGTTAATGTTGTGTAACCAGCTCCAAAAAGAGAAGAAAAGAGATATCAACGCCTTAGAAATGAGCCACTTCGAGGGGGAAACCTCCAATACATTACATAAATGAACAATTCTTGGATGATACAATTTACAAAACCTCCTTTCTATATATATGAGTCCATGGGGCCATAATGTAATCCTAGTGGGCCACAATGTAATCCTAGCCGACCTAACAATAATAATTTAAGGGCACAATAATACCAAAATGGGGGTTACAAGGGTACAATAATAACAATAAGGGGGTTACACTAACAAAAATAAGGGACTATACTAGTAATATAGGGGCCTAACATGCCCCTCTCCTTCAAAAAAGTGTTGTCCTCAACGCTTGAGTAGCTCTGGGTGCTTCCGTATAAAATTCTCATCCTCCCATGTAGAATCTTCAGTGGGTAAGTTCTTCCACTTGATGAGATACTCTGAAATTGATCGATTCCGTAGTTGTCGAGTTCTTTTTTTCATGACTGCTTCAGGTTCCAATATGATTTTCCCTTCCCCATCAAGTTCTGGCAATACTGTTTGAACTGGAAGATTTTCACCTATAACCTTCTTTAAGCATGAAACATGGAAAACTCGATGTACTCGCGAAGAAGCAGGAAGCTCCAATTTGTATGCCATAGTACCAATCTTTTGCAACACCTTGTAAGGACCATAGTACTTTGGCGATAATTTATTATCCTTCTTTGCTTGCTTGAGGGACATTTGTTCGTATGGTTGTAGCCGTAAAAATACCCAATCTCCTACATCAAAACTTCTCTCGCTACGATGTTGATCTGCCTGTTGTTTCATTCGATTTTGTGCCAAATTCAGGTTATCCTTAAGAGTTGGAGAACTTCTTGCTGATGCTCGATGTGATCTTCCACTGCTTGAACCTTCGAATTTTCCCTTAAAGATGATGTGATGGATGGTGGATGATATCCATAAAGTGCCATAAATGGGGTCATTTTTGCTGCAGTATGGAAGGAAGTGTTATACCACCATTCAGCGAGAGGTAACCACTTGACCCATCGTGTTTTTTTATCAGATACAAAACAACGAAGATATCCTTCCAAACATTTATTTACTATCTCAGTTTGACCATCAGATTGAGGATGATAAGATGAGCTATGAGCTAATTGAGTACCCAAACAAGAAAATAACTCTGTCCAAAAATTTCCAGTAAAAATGGGATCTCCGTCGCTCACAATAACCCTTGGGCTTCCATGTAGAATTTGAATTCTGTCCATAAATGTAGTAGCAACTATACTTGCTTTAAATGGATGAGATAATGCACAAAAGTGTGCATACTTGGTAAGTCTATCAACTACCACCATGATGACACTCTTTCCTTCGGACTTAGGTAAACCTGTGATAAAATCCATTGAAATCTCCTCCCAACGTTGACCTGGAATGGATAAAGGTTGTAGAAGTCCTGGGGTCTTAATTGTTTCCACTTTATTCTGTTGGCAAACCAAACATTCCACCACAAACTTTCGAATATCAGATTTAAGGCCATCCCAAAAAAATTCTTTCTTCACCCTGTGGTAAGTTTTTAAAAATCCTGAGTGTCCTCCTAAAGGAGAAGTGTGCAATTCCAGAAGAATCTTTGTTTTAGTTGGGAATTCTTACAAAGATATAAGCGATCTTTGTACCATAAGGAATCATTTTTCCAACTAAATGTATCAGATGTACTAGGATCTTGCTGCAACTTTTGAATGAGTGTCCATACATCTTTGTCCTTCTTCCATTCATCTCTTGCTTTGGTTATCCAATCTGGTTGGATAATAGAAATGGCACAAAGCAATGCTTCCACCTCTTCATTTTTTCTTGAGAGTGCATCTGCAACAACATTAAGCTTTCCTTTTTTGTAGATTATTTCAAAGTCATAACCCAACATCTTTGTGACCCATTTTTGTTGTTCTTCCGACGATAGTCTTTGTTCCAAAAAGTGTTTAAGACTATCATGATCAGTTTTTACCTTGAAGTGTCTTCCCATTAGGTAAGTTCGCCATTTCTTTAGTGCATGTAGTATTGCTAACATTTCCTTCTCATAAATAGGTTTCCGTAAATACTTTCCTTTGATTGGACGACTTTCAAAAGCAATGGGTCTTCCTTCCTGCATTAAAACTGCACCAATTCCATTTCCTGAGGCATCACATTCCACAATAAAGGTTTTTGTGAAGTCCGGTGTAGCTAAGACCGGTGCTAGGCACATTGCCTCTTTAAGACGTTCAAAGGCCTTAGTTGCTTCAGGAGTCCATGAAAATGCATCTTTCTTCAATAATGTTGTTAGAGGCACTTCTATTCTCCCATAATTCTTAACAAACTTGCGATAATACCCTGTTAACCCGAGAAATCCTCGCAACTGCTTTATGGTTGTGGGAACTTTCCATTCCTTAATGGCTTTAATTTTGTTAGGTCCACTTTAACACCCTCGTGAGATACAATATGA
The DNA here is from genome assembly GCA_034641835.2 of Pinus albicaulis. Lineage (NCBI taxonomy): Eukaryota > Viridiplantae > Streptophyta > Pinopsida > Pinales > Pinaceae > Pinus > Pinus albicaulis. Next base: position 678,138,500 of record CM076582.1, on the reverse strand, counting down.
CCCAGATATTCCACCTCTTGTACTCCAAAGAAACATTTGGATTTTTTTGCATATAATTGTTTCTCCCGCAATAGTTTGAGCACCCTGTCAACATGTTCAACATGATCCTTCCAGGACCTGCTGTAGATTAGTATATCATCAAAAAATACTAGCACAAATTTTCTAAGGAAGGGTTTGAAAATGGAATTCATCAACCCTTGAAATGTAGAAGGTGCATTGGTAAGGCCAAAAGGCATGACCAAAAAATTCATAATGACCCTCATGAGTTCAAAATGCTGTTTTTGGAATATCTTCAGTCTTCATTCTAATTTGATGATATCCTGAACGAAGATCCAACTTGGTAAAATAAATTGCTCCATGTAATTCATCCAATAATTCATCAATCACAGGAATGGGAAATTTGTCTTTAATGGTGAGTTTATTGAGCTCCCTATAATCCGGACACATTCGCCATGATCCATCCTTCTTGTGTACCAATACTACAGGAGTAGAGAAAGAACTTTGACTAGGTTGAATTATACCCGCCTCTAACATTTCTGCAATCATATGTTCAATTTCGCTCTTTTGGAAGTAAGGATATCTATAAGGCCCGATGTTTGGAGGAACACTTCCCGGAATCAAATGAATAGCATGATCATGATCATGAATAGGTGGGAGTCCTTTGGGAGTTTCAAACACCTTGGAATGATTGTCCAAGACTTGTTGGAGATCTGCAGAAATAGATGATTTTGATGTTGGAACTTCTAGTGAGCATAATTGTGCAATTACGCCTCGCCGTTCTTTCTTTAGAAGCTTTGTCATGACATTAGAGCTTATTATCATTCCTGGCTTCCCCACAATACCCCGTAATTCGACTTCCTTTCCTTCTGAAAAAAATTTCAAGAAAAGTTCTTGAAAATTAAAAGCTACCGTCCCCAAAGATTGTAACCATTGTACTCCTAGTACAACATCAGCACCTCCCATAGGAATGGAAAGCATTGGACTAGTCAATACATATTCCCCCATGGTTAGCTTGATATTATGGCATTTTCCCAAGCAATTTATAGTTCCTCCATTTGCAACCATCACTTGAAATTCTGGTGCTGGGTATAGGAAACAATTTAATTCCTTGGCTACCTTACAATGAATAAAATTATGGGTGCTACCTGAATCAATCAACACTATTACCTTTTTCTTCTTGATTTGTCCTTTTATCTTGAGAGTTTGAGGAGTGGTAATTCCTGCCAGTGCATTACACGATATGGTCGGATTCATTTCTTCCTCTTCTAGGGTTGGTTCCCGGTATATATCCTCTTCTTGTTCATTTTCTTCTTCCTCTTCACAATCTATGTAAAATAATTTCTTCTCAGCACACTTATGACCTTTAGTGTATTTGCTATCACAACCGTAGCAAAGCCCTTTTGCTCTTTTTTCTTCCAATTGTTGTGGTGTCAACCTTGTAGGTTGTTGAAATCTAGGAGTAGCAACACTTCCCTCTTTATAGAAGTGAGTGGTAGGCTTCCTTGTCGCCATAATTTTACATTCAATTTTTCTTGCCAACCCGAATGCCTTCTCCAATGAATCAGGTTCCAAAACGCGAACTTCATGTTGGATGTTATCCTTTAAAGTGCCTATGAAGAGATCAATCCCGTGTTCCTCTGTAATATCAGTTACCCTTATATTCAATTTTTGGAAGTCCTCAATGTGCTGCCCCACTAAACCCTTTTGTTTGAGATTTATCAATTGGGTAAAGAAGTTGTTGCTCTTTGTATCCTCATAATGTGCTATCATTTCCTCCGTAAAAATTGACCAAGTGACAATTTTTTTACGGGAACAAAGCCATCGATACCATACAAATGTATTTTGTTCTAAATGTAAAGTTGCAATGCGTACCTTTTGTGTGTTTTGCACGTTATGGATATCAAAATATTGCTCCATCTGTAGTATCCATGTTACAGGATCCTTTCCATCAAACTTCCTCATATCCATTTTTGGAATATGGTGGTTCTTCCCGCCAACATTCGAGTTTATGAAATCATGATTAACATTTATTTTTTTCTCATCGGGAGGTTCTTCTCCTATATTTCCGCCATTAGGAATCATTTCTGGTTTTAAGCTTGTCATCAAGCCTTCCATGTATTCTTTTAGATCATTCTTCATGTTTTCCATGTTGTCTTTCATGTCATTCTTCAAACCGTCCATCTTCACTTCCACGCCATCCATTTTAGCTTCCATGCCTTTCTTCAAACCATCCATCTTCACTTCCATGCCTTTCTTCAAAACTTCCATTTCATTTTTTGTTGCTTTTTGCGAGAGTGAAATTTGTTGCACTTGCTCTTGTAATTTTGATAGATCATGTTGCAATTCTTCATCTTCATGAGTCATAGTAGAGCCTTCTAAAGGCTTAATGGGTGTTGAATTCTTTTTTGGGGCCATTTTAGAATCCAATATTGATATCTATTCTACAAGATGCCCTTGGAATCAATTCAACTTGATTCTTCAAACAAGACTTATGCAATTTGGAAAAAAAATACACACATTTTACTAGCTTTGAGGAGCTCGATATTGAAATTGAATTATCTCTGTAATTGAAAATCGTCAATATCTGAAATTCAGCACTGTAGTAGCCCTCTGAAGCTTCTTTCAAATGCCACAGGTCTGACCTGATTTGGATTCTCCAAGACAAAGTTGTGTCCAATCTCCCACAATGACCTAATTCTGGACTGGTTCAATAGAGCGAACTTGTACGATTTTCCACGTGTCACTGTTTTGTCCTTTGTCTCTAAAATTGATAGCCAATAAACTACAGTCCGTGTACTTGTGACCAATTTTTACGGCACTCCAATCCAATATCCAGAGAGAGAGTTATTGAACTTTTCCCACGATCACCTCTTTAAGATGAAATTCAGGAGCCTGAAAAAGCACTACATTCCACAGATCATATCTCTAAAAATATTGCGAACCAAGCTCTGAAATGTTTTGGTGAATTTCCTCAGGATTTCAGCTTCGCACCATATGAATTTCAGATTCTGAAACTTTGTAGAAAAAAATTTATAGCGCAAATTCCACGATGACCTGTTTAGGAGCCTGAAAAAATACCTGACTTCCACAGATGATATCTCTGAAATTATTGCGAACCAAACTCTGAAATTTTTACACAGGCTTCCTCAAGATTTTTTCTTCGCACCCTAAAAATTTCAGCTTCTGAAACTTCGTAGAAAAAAAGTTATAGCGAAAATGCCACGATGACCTGTTTGGAGCAGCGAAACCCTAGAATCCAAAGCTCTGATACCAAATGTTGTGTAACCAGCTCCAAAAATAGAAGAAAAGAGATATGAACGCCTTAGAAATAAGCCACTTCGAGGGGGCAACCTCCAATACATTACATAAATGAACAATTCTTGAATGATACAATTCACAAAACCTCCTTTCTATATATAGGAGTCCATGGGGCCATAATGTAATCCTAGTGGGCCACAATGTAATCCTAGCCGACCTAACAATAATAATTTAAGGGCACAATAATAAAAAAATGGGGGTTACAAGGGTACAATAATAACAATAAGGGGTTTACACTACAATAATAAGGGGCTATACTAGTGATATAGGGACCTAACAGTTAAGGTTAGGTTAAGGTTAAAGTTAAGGTTAAGGTTAAGGTTTGGTAAGGTTAAGGTTAAGGTTAACCTTACCCTTACCTTCAACATACCCTTAACCTTAACCCTAACCTTAACCTTAAACTTAACCTTAACCTAAACCTAACCTTAAATATACCCTTAACCTAACATTAGCCTTGACTTTACCCTTAACATAACCTTAACCTTAACCAAACCCTTAACCTTAACCTTAACCTTGACTTTACCCTTAACGTAACCTTAACCTTAACCAAACCCTTAACCTTAACCTTAAGCTAAACCTTAACCTTACCCTTAACCTTGACCTTAACCTTAACTTAACCTAAACATTAACCTTAACCTTACCCTTAACCTTATCTTAATCTTAAACTTAAGTTTAACCTCCCCAAACCCTTAAGGTTAGGTTAAGGTCAAGGTTAAGGTTAAGGTTAGGTTAACATTAGTTTAAGGTTTGGTCAAGGTTAAGGTTAGGTTAATGTTAAAGTTAGGTCATAATTAAGGTTAAGGGTTAAGGTTAAGGTTACATTAAGTGTAAATTCAAGGTTAAGGTTAGGTCAAGGGTAAGGTTAAGGTTAAGGGTAAGGTTAGGTTAAGGGTAAATTTAAGATTAAGGTTAGGTTAAGGTTAAGTTCAAGGTTATGGGTAAAGTTAAGGTCAAGGTTATAGTTAAGGTTAAGGGTTTGTACAAGGTTAGGGTAAGGTTAAGGTTAAGGTTAAGGTTGGGTTAGGATAGGATAAGGTCAAGGTTAAGGTTAATGTTACGGGTTTAGTTAGGTTAAGGTTAAGGTTACGGTTAAGGTTAAAGTCAAGGTTAAGAGTTTGGTGAAGGTTAAGGTTAGGTTAAGTTAAGGTTAAAGTTAATGTTAAGGTTAGGTTAAGGGTAAAGTTAAGGTTAATGTTAGGGTTAAGGTTAGGGGAAGTTTAAGGTTAGGTTAAGTTTAAGGTTAAGGTTAAAGTTAGGTTAAGGTGAGGGTTAGGTTATATTTAAGGTTAAGTTTAGGTTAAGGGTAAGATAAGGTTAATGTTAAGGTTAAGGTTAAGGTTAGGTTAAGGTCAAGGTCAAGGTTAAGGTCAAGGTTAAGGTTAAATTTAAGGTCAAGGTTAGGGTTAGGTTATAGTTAAGGTTAAGGTTAGGTTAAGGGTAAATTAAAGGTTAATGTTAAGGTGAAGGTTAAGGGTAAGGTTAAGGTTATGGGTTACGGATTTATTCAGCTTAAGTTTAAGGGTAAGGGTGAGGGTAAGGGTAAGGGTAAGGTTAAGGTTAAGGTCAAGGTCAAGGTTAAGTTAGGTTAAGGGTAAGGTTATAGTTAGGTTAAGTTTAAGGTGAATTCTTGTGTAGCTAAGACCGGTGCTAGGCACATTGCCTCTTTAAGATGTTCAAAGGCCTTAGTTGCTTCAAGAGTCCATGAAAATGCATATTTTTTCAATAACCCGAGAAATCCTCACAACTGCTTTATGGTTGTGGGAAATTTCCATTCCTTAATGGCTTTAATTTTTTTAGGGTCTATCTTTAACATCCTCGTGAGATACAATATGACCCAGATATTCCAGTTCTTCTACTCCAAAGAAACATTTGGATGTTTTTGCATATAATTGTTTCTCCTGCAATAGTTTGAGCACCCTGTCAACATTTTGAACATGATCCTTCCAAGGCCTGTTGTAGATTAGTATATCATCAAAAAATACTAGCACAAATTTTCTAAGGAAGGGTTTGAAAATGGAATTCATCAACCCTTGAAATGTAGAAGATGCATTGGTAAGGCCAAAAGGCAAGAACAACAATTCATAATGACCCTCGTGAGTTCGAAATGTTGTTTTCGAAATATCTTCAATATTCATTCTAATTTGATGATATCACCTCCTGGAATCAAATGAATAGCATGATCATGATCATGAATAGGTTGGAGTCCTTACCTTAACCCTTACCCTTACCCTTAACTAAAACCTAACCCTAACCTTGACAAAACCCTTAACCTTAACCTTAACGTTACCCTTAACCTTAACCCTAACCTTACCCTTAACCTTAACCTTAACCTTAACCTTAACCTTAACACTAACCTTCCCCTAACCTTAACCCTAACCTTAACCTTAACTTTACCCTTAACCTAAGCTTAACTGTTAGGTCCCTAGATTCCTAGTATAGTCCCTTATTAGTGTAACCCCCTTATTGTTATTATTGTACCCTTGTAACCCCCATTTTGTTATTATTGTGCCCTTAAATTATTATTGTCAGGTCGGCTAGGATTACATTGTGGCCCACTAGGATTACATTATGGCCACATGGACTCCTATATATAGAAAGGAGGTTTTGTAAATTGTATCATCTAAGAATTTTTCATTTATGTAATGTATTGGAGGTTGCCCCCTTGAAGTGGCTTATTTCTAAGGCGTTGATATCTCTTTTCTTCTATTTTTGGAGCTGGTTACACAACATTTGGTATCAGATCTTTGGATTCTAGGGTTTTGAAACTCCAAATAGGTCATCATGGAATTTGCGCTATAAATTTTTTTCTATGAAGTTTTAGAAGCTAAAATTTTTAGGGTGCGAAGCCGAAATCCTGAGGAAGATCGTCTACAAATTTCAGAGCTTGGTTCGCAATATTTTTGGAGATATGATCTGTGGAAGTTAGGTCTTTTTTCAGGCTCCTAAACAGGTCATTGTCACACTTGCGCTATAAATTGTTTTCTACGAAGTTTCAGAATCTGAAATTTTTAGGGTGCAAAGCTGAAATCTTGAGGAAACTCGTCAAAAAATTCAGACCTTGGTTCGCAATATTTTTGGAGATATGATCTATGGAAGGTAGTGATTTTTCAGGCTCCCAAATTTCATCTCAAAGAGGTGATCATTGGAAAATATCCATAACTCCCTCTCTGAGCATCGGATTGGCGTGCCGTAAAAAGTGGTCACAAGTACACGAACTGTAGTCTCTTGGCTATCAATTGCAGAGTAGAAGGACGAAATAGTGACACGTGGAAATTAGTACAAGTTCACTCTACTGAACTAGTCCATAATTAGGTCATTATGGGAGATTGGACACAACTTTGTCTTGGAGAATCCAAATCAGGTCAGACCTGTGGCCACATTGGTACTGAAATTAAAATATTGAAGTGCTACAATCACAGAGATAATCCAATTTCAATATCTACCTCCTCAAAAGCAAGAAAAATGTGTGTATTTTTTTTCCAAATTGGATAAGTCTTGTTTGAAGAATCAATTTGAATTGATTCCAAGGGCATATTGTATAATATATATTAGTATTGGATTCTAAAAGATGCCCCATAAAATAATTCAACACCCATTAAGCCTTCAAAAGGCTCTACTATGACTCATGAAGATGAAGAATTGCAACATGATCTATCAAAATTACAAGAGCAAGTGCAACAAATTTGTTGTGTAACCAGCTCCAAAAAGAGAAGAAAAGAGATATCAACGCCTTAGAAATGAGCCACTTCGAGGGGGAAACCTCCAATACATTACATAAATGAACAATTCTTGGATGATACAAATGAACAAAACCTCCTTCTATATATAGGAGTCCATGGGGCCATAATATAATCCTATTGGGGCCACAATGTAATCCTAGCCGACCTAACAATAATAATGTAAGGGCACAATAATAACAATATGGGGGTTACAGGGGTACAACAATAACAATAAGTGGGGCTACACTAACATAATAAGGGACTAAACTATTAATAGAGGGACTTAACATGCCCCTCTCCTTCAAACAAGTGTTGTCCTCAACGCTTGATTATTTCTTGATGTTTCTGTATAAAATTTTCATCTTCCCATGTGAAATATTCTATAGGAAAGTTCTTCCACTTGCTGAGATACTCTGAAATTGATCGTACTTGTCGAGTTCTTGTTTCTATGATTGCTTCATAACTTCTTTTGATGTCATGTTTATCTTCTTGTTGTTTCATTAGATTCTGCACCAAAGTTGGGTTATCCTTTGAGAGTTGGAGAACTTGTTGTTGATGCTCGATGTCATCTTCCACTAATTTATCATCCATATTAGCTATTATTTTATCCTTCAAACCATCCAAATTAGCCTCCATTTCTTCTTTTAAACCATCTATGTCATCTTCGGTTGCTCTTCGTAAGATCGAAATTTGTTGCACTTGGTACTGTAATTTTGATATCTCATACTGCAATTCTTCTACTTCATGCATCATAGTATAGATTTCTGCGGGCTTAATGGGTGTTGAATTATTTTTAGGAGGCATTTCAAAACGCAATACTGAAATATATGCTCAATAGGCCCTTCCAATCAATTCAACTTGATTCTTCCAGTGCATTACACGACATTAGAGCTTATTATCCTTCCTGGCTTCCCCGCAATACCCCGTAATTCGACTTCCTTTCCTTCTGAAAAAAATTTCAAGAAAAGTTCTTGAAAATTAAAAGCTACCGTCCCCAAAGATTGTAACCATTGTACTCCTAGTACAACATCAGCACCTCCCATAGGAATGGCAAGCATTGGACTAGTCACTACATATTCCCCCATGGTTAGCTTGATATTATGGCATTTTCCAGAGCAATTTATAGTTCCTCCATTTGCAACCATCACTTGACATTCTGGTGCTGGGTATAGGAAACAATTTAATTCCTTGGCTACCTTATAATGAATAAAATTATGGGTGCTACCCGAATCAATCAACACTATTACCCTTTTCTTTTTTATATGTCCTTCTATCTTGAGAGTTTGAGGAGTGGTAATTCCTGCCAGTGCATTACACGATATGGTCGGATTCATTTCTTCCTCTTCTAGGGGTGGTTCCCGGTGTATATCCTCTTCTTGTTCATTTTCTTCTTCTTCTTCACAATCTATGTAAAATAATTTCTTCTCAGCACACTTATGACCTTTAGTGTATTTGCTATCAAAACTGTAGCAAAGCCCTTTTGCTCTTTTTTTCTTCCAATTGTTGTGGTGTCAACCTTGTAGGTTGTGGAAATCTAGGCGTAGCCACACTTCCTTCTTTATAGAATTGAGTGGTAGGCTTCCTTGTTGCCATAATTTTACATTCAACTTTTCTTGCCAACCTGAATGCCTTCTCCAATGAATCAGGTTCCAAAACACGAACTTCATGTTGGATGTTATCCTTTAAAGTGCCTAGGAAGAGATCAATCCTGTGTCCCTCTGGAATATCAGTTACCCTTATATTCAATTTTTGGAAATCCTCAATGTGCTGCCCCACTAAACCCTTTTGTTTGAGATTTATCAATTGGGTAAAGAAGGTGTTGCTCTTTGTATCCTCATAATGTGCTATCATTTCCTCCGTAAAAATTGACCAAGTGACAATTTTTTTACGGGAGCAAAGCCATTGATACCATACAAATGTATTTGTTCTAAATGTAAAGTTGCAATGCGTACCTTTTGTGTGTTTTGCACGTTATGGAGATCAAAATATTGCTCCATCTGTAGTATCCATGTTACAGGATCCTTTCCATCAAACTTCCTCATATCCATTTTTGGAATATGATGGTTCTTCCCGCCAACATTCGAGTTTATGAAATCACAATTAACATTTATTTTGTTCTCATCAGGAGGTTCTTCTCCTATATTTCTGCCATTAGGAATCATTTTTGGTTTTAAGCTTGTCATCAAGCCTTCCATGTATGCTTTTAGATCACTCTTCATGTTTTCCATGTTGTCTTTCATGTCATCCATCTTAGCTTCCACGCCATCCATCTTAGCTTCCACGCCATCCATTTTAGCTTCCATTCCTTTCTTCAAACCGTCCATCTTCACTTCCATGCCTTTCTTCAAAACTTCCATTTCATTTTTTGTTGCTCTTTGCGAGAGTGAAAACTGTTGCATTTGCTCTTGTAATTTCGATAGATCATGTTGCAATTCTTCATCTTCATGAGTCATAGTAGAGCCTTCTGAAGGCTTAATGGGTGTTGAATTCTTTTTAGGGGCCATTTTAAAATCCAATATTGATATCTATTCTACAAGTTTCCCTTGGAATCAATTCAACTTGATTCTTCAAACAAGACTTATGTAATTCGGAAAAAAAAATACACACCTTTTACTAGCTTTGAGGAGCTCGATATTGAAATTGTATTATCTCTGTGATTACAGATCTTTAATATCTAAAGTTCATCACTGAGGTAGCCCTCTGAATTATCTTTTGAATGCAACAGGTCTGATCTGATTTTGATTTTCCAAGGAAAAGTTGTGTCCAATCTCCCACAATGACCTAATTCTGGACTCGTTCAGTAGAGCGCACTTGTAGAACTTGCCACGTGTCACTGTTTCATCCTTTGTGTCTGAAATTGATAGCCAAGAAACTATAGTCCGTTTACTTGCAACCAATTTTGACGAAACTCCAATCCAATCTCCAGAGAGAGAGTTATTGAACTTTTCCCACGATCACCTCTTTGAGATGAAATTCAGGAGCCTGAAAAAGCACTACCTTCCACAGATCATATCTCCAAAAATATTTCGAACCAAGATTTGAAATTTTTTGACGAATTTCCTCAGGATTTCAGCTTCGCACCATATGAATTTCAGATTCTGAACCGTCGTAGAAACACTTTTATAGCGAAAATTCCACGATGACCTGTTTAGGAGCTTGAAAAAAGACCTAACTTCCACAGATGATATCTCCGAAAATATTGCGAACCAAGCTCTGAAATTTTCAGAAAATATTCCTTAGGATTTCAGCTTCGCACCCTAAAAATTTCAGCTTCTGAAACTTCGTAGACAAAAAGTTATAGCGAAAATTCCACGATGACCTGTTTGGAGCAGCGAAACCCTAGAATCCAAAGCTCTGATACCAAATGTTGTGTAACCAGCTCCAAAAATAGAAGAAAAGAGATATCAACGCCTTAGAAATAAGCCACTTCGAGGGGGAAACCTCCAATACATTACATAAATGAACAATTTTTTGGATGATACAATTTACAAAACCTCCTTTCTATATATAGGAGTCCATGGGGCCATAATGTAATCCTAGTGGGGCCACAATGTAATCCTAGCTGACCTAAAAATAATAATGTAAGGGCACAATAATAACAATATGGGGGTTACAGGGGTACAACAATAACAATAAGTGGGGCTACACTAACATAATAAGGGACTACACTATTAATATAGGGACTTAACAAAATTTCGTTCTCGCAAAGAGAAACAAAAAATGAAATGGAAGTTTTGAAGAAAGGCATGGAATTTGTTGTTGACAATTGTTGTCTCTCCTAGAGACAACCTAGAGTTGATATAGACCAGTGCCTAGGACATCTTAGCATAGCAGGGAGCATATAATAAAACTTCGGTGTCAATCCAAAGGCTCTCCTACTATCTCTTGGAATTAAGGAAATTAATTTAAATGGGACCATAACTTACAGAAACTGCCACAAGGAAAGTAATGTTGTAGAGACAAGATGCAAAAATCCAGTATAAAAGCATCAGACAGCTAAGAGACAATTTACTGTAAATAGGGCCGATTCAAGTAATATGCCACAGAAATCAAATATCAGAAGGTGTATGCAGTGAAAGAAATATAAGAAGATATTAGCTATCTTTGGTCTGATACCCAGATACACAACAAAACCATATATGGGCTTACCAATCTAAGAATCCATACATGACAATGGCATTTTAAAAGCACCCTCCCAAAAAAACTAATAAATCAGAAAGATGGATGAAATGGACATGGAATAGTATATCATGCCTGAGCCATATTTAAAGCGCTTGACTGATCTAAGTATGGGTATCAACTAGGATAAATCCTTACCTAAAATCAGTGAGCCACTCGCATTCCAGTACATGATACAAGAAGATGGATAAAATGAAATGTTGTATTAAACACATAAAGAAAGTTACATACTGTGGTATACCAAAGAATAGAATCCTCTAATACAGATAGAACTCCTCCTCACTGAGACCCTACGGGCTCTGAGTCTTCATATAAGAGCTTTTACAAAGTGTATACAACAAAATGTCTTTCACTGTACAATTCTCTGATAAAAATATGGAGCCCCTTTCAATGTCCTTCCTTTTGGTTTTTATAGAGGAAGAAGAAGAAAACTCATAAAAGAAGTAGTTAAAGACATTTAATTGACTCATTAAACAATTGGTGAAAAAGATGACCGCCCATGCTGTTTGGCGGCCCTAGGATGCTGTAGGTACTTTGTGGCGGCTTCATGAAGTAAATGTTGTAGGTGCGAATTTCTCCAGGGGTAAGGTATGAAGAATAAAATATGTAACACTCTGTACTTTCCTGTGAGAAAAATCTATTGAAGATAAAATTGGAGGATATGATTTTATGCACTTGTACTCTTTGCCTTCTGAATGCTGAATTGCTACTTAAAATCTTCAACTCCAGATGTTGAATTCCTTTCCCTCTGACTGATATTTTTTGTCATATCATTAATAGCTCCATCTGTGAAAAATCTGTGTTTTAAATTGCTCCTGAGGGTTTTGGGTAGAATTTTACCATGGATTCTTTAATGAAAGCCCTGTCACGGAAACTACCCGGGGCTTTTCTTCATAAATTCTCCCTCTGCAAGCCGATCCTTGGATGCATCTTCGGCTTCTATGATCGAGGCGGAGATTAATGGTGATTCTCGTCGCTGTAACCTACAAAACTGACAAACATGTTAAAGAAAACCAGACGCAAGGGCGGTGGGCACGACTGTGACCACGGAATGGTGATGTAGACTGAGTGAAACGATGAGGAGATGCAGGGTGGAAGAGAAATGAAGGGTGGCAATGAAAAATATAGTGGAGCGAGGATGAACAAGGCAGAAGTTCATAATATGAACATTAAAATATGACACGTAAACAGAACATAGGAATGGTGTAGGAGGAACACAGCGTACACGTGGAAATTATGACGTGGTGATGGACTAGGTCAACGGTTGGGCAAACAAACGATCTGAGCCGTACGATCCTTAAACGAGATCAATGATTTAAACTGCATCGGGCGGTGATGTGATGGTGGGCCATGAGGTGTGTTTTCTTTATGCTAAATCCCATGCAGCTTCAGAGTGTGATGGTCGTTGGATGAGGGCCTCCCGATCTGACGGTTGACATTAATTCCGCTACGCGTCCTCGGCTGAACATTAATGCGCGAAATAGGGCGGTATTGAGGGCGTACTCGGGGATGCGTGGCGCATAACATGTGAAATCGCTGCGATTTGAGAAAACCGCCAGCCCTTGAAAAGTGGTGCGAAATAAACATCCCAGTTTTTGAGCAATGAACACGAGGCGGGGACCACAAGAGTGATTGGCTGCGATGCGTTCATCTGTGATTGATCGGGTGGCTGAGAGCGCGTCCGGCGGCCACAGAGGGTAAGCACTTTTTTATTTGGCTCATGGTATAGCTCCCACGCTACATGGAGAACAATAATGAAGAGGGCTGAGGCCAGAAGGGGCTACGATCGATATATTCCCAAATACGGACTTTAGCCATTAAAATGCGATTTTGAAGCTAAGAGAAAACAACGATAAACAGATTAAGGACTTTGCAAAGCAGGGCAGAGGAATTAGAGGATTTAAACCAGATGGCCCATGGAAATTTTAATGGGGAGATGATCATGATCAACATTGGCTCCACCTGGGGATGGCACGTTCATCCCTAGATGTGTCGAGAACTGCATAGACCTCCTGATCATCTTTTTGTGCAGACTTTTCCCTTCAAAACCCTTTCTCTTCGTGATTCATTATAACACTCGGATCATTCAGACAACAATAAAACAAAAATTAATATACAATATGACACAGTGAGGCCACCTCGACCTGAATCAGGATTGGAAGTAGGGTTTTAGAAATTGGTCGTTTACAGGGGCATCAAGCAAGTATCCCTGTAAATTCTCCAATATGAACATGTTATTTCCTCCCTGTTCCACAATTTTAAATGGGTCGGACCACAGTGGATCGAACTTGCTATGTTTCCCTTTTTCAGCCCTTCGAACATCCCATCTGAGAACTAGATCTCCAATCTATAATTTCCTATCTTTTGTATGCTAATCAAAAATGTGTTTCATTTTCTCTTGATATTCTGTTAATCTCTGATTCACTTGGTCCCGTGTTTCCTCTAATTCCACCAATTGATTGATTCTCCTGATCATATCATCTGGTTCCTCCTGACTTTCCTGCATGAAACGTGCTACTGGTAAAGCCAACTGCACAGGAAACATTGTTGCTCGTCCATACATCAATTCATATGGAGATTTCCCAGTTGCTCTTTTGCTTGTTATTCTGTTAGCCCATAGAGAAAATTTTAATTGGGAATCCAAATTCTTCTGATTTTCACTTATATTTTTCCTCAAGGCCCTGACTAAGGTTTTATTAGAAGATTCAGCCAAACCATTTCCCTATGGATAGTAAGCTGTGGAGTGGTTAAGTGCAATATTATACTGTTGACAGAAATTCACAAATTTGGTAGATTTGAAAGCCTGTGGATTATCAGTCACTATTCTAGCGGGGTAACCAAACCTGGATATGATGTTTTCTTCCATGAATTTGATTATCACAGTATCTGTAGCATTCCTTGAAGGTATGGCTTCCACCCATTTTGTGAAATAATCTGTGGCAGCTAATATCCATTTATGTTGTCCACTTGATGGGGGATGTATTTCACCTATAAAATATATTCCCCATTGTTGAAATGGTTCGTTCACATGGACTGGAATCAGGGGCAGAGCTGCTAATTTCTCTCTCTCAGCAAATTTTTGACACTTATCACATGCTTCGACCCAAGTAAAAACATCTCCAAACAATTTTGGCCAGTAGAAACCAGCCTTCAGGATTTTATGAGTTGTGGCTCTCCAGCTGTAATGTCCTCCACAGATTCCTTCATGAAATTCCACCATTACACTTTCTACTTCATCCTCTGTAAGGCACAGGAGTAGAATTCCAGAAGGTTCTCTCCAATATAGCTACCCATTTGCAACTATATACTTCTGTGATTTCAGTCTTAAAGCTCTGTATTTTGCTTTACCACAACTGGGAGGACAACTGAGTGTCAAAAGATATTCAACTATTTCTTTGTACCATGGACTGGTGAGATATTTTATGTGTGCTTTCTGAGTAGATTTCTCTAATCCTGGTTGCTCTTTTTCTCTCTCATACTCTTCATTTGAAATCATAAACAAATTTATGCCCAGAGCTTAATAGTTTGATTCAGATAGAATTTTTGCAAGCCCCTGTCCTTTAATCAGCTTGGTAGGGTGGATATCTAGATCATACTCCTGTATTTTAGCAATCCACCTTCCTCTTTTTCCCTCACTATCTCCCTGAACAAGGATATCCTTTACAGCTGTAGTAGGTACAAATGAAGTGATGTGAGATTGAAAAATATATATGCAAAAAGCTTTGAGAGATTTCACTAAGGCATAGGCCTACTTCTCCAGTATGTTATACTTCAATTCTGCATTAGGCAGCACCTGACTGAAAAAAGCTATGGGCTGCTCATATCCTTCTTCATTTTTCTATAATAAAACTCCACCTACTATATGAGGTGATGCAAAAGAAAAGATCATAAATGGTTTAGTATAATCTGGTCCAGCTAGCACAAGAGCTTCAGCAAATGCATCTTTAATTCTAGCAAAGGCCTCCCGTGATTCTTGTGACCATTTCACCTCGTTATCCTTCTTTAGAATATCTGTTATATGCCTAACTATCTCAGCGTAGTTAGGAATGAATCTTCTCAAAAAATTTATACGTCCTAAAAACACCTGTACTTCCTTTTTATTCCTGGGGAGAGGAATACCCTTTATAACTTCAACTCTTTTATGGTCTATTTTAACCCCATCTTTAGTCACAATGTGCCCTAAAATCTTGCCTTCCTCTAATGCAAATAAATACTTTTGGGGATTGAGAGAAAGGCCATACCTTCTGCATTTTTCAAAGGTTCTTCGTAAATTCCCAATGTGTTCATTGTCATTCTTTGAAAACACTGTGATATCATCTAGGTAGACCACCAATAATTTATCTTGCTCTCCAACAAAGGTTATGTCCATGGCCCTCTGAAAAGTGGCCCCTACATTAATCAATCCAAAAGGCATCCTGGCATACATAAAATTACCCCATGGAGTGGTGAAAGCAATCTTCTTTTGATCTTCTGGGAGTACAACCACTTGATTATAACCAGAAAAGCCATCCATCATTGACATTCTAGAGGCTCTGCCACTTTCTGCAGTATGTGGTCCATCTTGGGTAGTGGATAATTATCTTTTAAAGATACCCTGTTTAAATTTTTGAAATCCACACATAGCCTTATTTCTCCATTCTTCTTTCGGACAGGGACAAGGTTTGCTACCCATTCAGAGTACCTCAATGGTACAATTATTTTTTCCTTCAACAATTTCTTAATTTCTTTCTCAATGGAGGGAAGCAGCAGAGGATTTATCTGTCTAAGCTTCTACTTATAAGGTTTTGCATCTTCCCTCAGAGGAATTTTATGCTGCATTATACTAATATCAAAAGCTTTAAGGTCTTGATAGGACCATGCAAATACATCCTTGTATGACTGAAATAATTTCAAGTATTTTTCCTTATATTCCTCTGGGATGTTTTTGGATAATTTTACAATTTTGGGGTCAGCATCAGTACCCAAATTCAGGTCTTCTACCTTATCTTCTTATATTACTTTTCTAGGCTGCAACAGAACATCATTTTTGTCAAATAATCTTTCTACAGGCACCAGCCCTCTAGGGATGACATTTCCTTTCAGCTGCAGCACTTTACTACCTGCCATTTTTTCTTCCCATTTGTTTTTTGAAGCATTTTCAGCCTCCTCTTCTTCACAATCATCAATCTCCATGTTAGAGAACTCTCCCACTGTTTCCAGGAATCTCTTCATCTGTTCGTCATCTTCAAATACCTGCCAGTGCTTGATGTTGTCCGGAATTGATGGCCTGTAACGCACCTCAACTTCATATCTTAAAAGAGGGTTCTAGGGAGGGCAGAATGTACTAGCAGCCATAGCAAGTGAATCTGCCATTCTATTCTGCTCCCGGGGCATGAAATGGATATTAAATGCTGAGAAGAAATTCTCCACCATGTCCCACACTTCATTCCTGTAAGCCCTCAGCTGAGGATGTTGGTTTGACACTGATTTCTGATTCGTCTGACCACCAGCTCAGAGTCTCCCAGAACCTTTAAACATTGTATGCCCATGCTCCTAGTTGTTTGTAATCCAAATAGAAGTGCTTCATATTCAGCTACATTATTTGTGGCCTCATATTCCAATTTAAAAGACAGTGGGATCCATTTTCCTGTAGGAGAGATTAATAATACTCCAGCTCCATTTCCTTCTCTTGAATTTTCTCCATCAAAATGTAAAGTCCAGATTCCTGCTTCGTGGTTCCCTGAAGGCTGCTCAGTCTTGATCTGGCAGAATGATGGTTCCTGAGCAAAGCTTTGATCTTCTTCTAGCATTAAGCATGATAAATCTCCTTCCTTACCATATATTGATGAGTTCTCAGAGTTGTCAGCTTTGGTCACCATTTTGACAAATCTGGTTTCTCTGTATAACCTCCTCTCCTGGCCACCAAAAATTGGAATAGTAGCATATGTTAAGTCTAATTTGAGTGACCCACCCATTTTTGTTCCCCAGGACCTTGACAATAGCATGCCAAAATGAGCTGGGATATCAGCTACTACGATGTCCATTACTACACTTTTTGCCGGAATTTGGGCCAAATTGACCACTAAATCTTTAATCATCCCCAAGCATTTAACTCTTTTGGAATCAAATGAGTAGAGGTTTTTATATGGACGTGTGATTTTTAGTCCTAGTTGTTCCATGACTGACAGAGGAATACGGTTATGGGAAGCTCCGGAATCTAGCATACAGTTGTGTAATAGCAGGTCATGAACCACTAGAGACACATAAAATGGAGGAGTAGAGGGATCTATCTCCTCGACATGTGGGCCAAAGACTACCATGGGTCTTTCTTCTTGGAGGTTAAGACTGTCTGGAATAATTGGTGTTTCAGGAGGGAACATGAAAGAAGTAACTTGAGATTGATATACAGGTTGTTTCAATAGTTCAGTCAGGGGGACTGGAATTTTAACTTTCTCAAGTTCTTTTTGCATATTGAAAGCAGGAGGGGACTTTTCTAGTACAACTTTTTTTGACTCAGACTTATCATTAGGAGGAACAACAACTTTTGAAGAAGAAGGAATTTGATCATTAGGCTACGAAGGTTTGTTTAGAGGACTCTTACCTTTGTCTGTAACTTTCTACAATGTTGATTCTTTTTTAACAGGTACTTCCTTCTGGAGAGGATCTTCTTCTTGATCTTGAGTACGGGTTCTTTTCCTGGAAGATCTGAGATCATATTTTCTATTAAAGTATGCTTTCATGAAGTCAACAAATTGTTTACAATAATAATTAGCCTATGAGTCCTCTGTGTCTCCAACATTTCCTTCTTCTTGCAAGGGGCATTCTATTTCTTGATCATTATTTGAAAAGGCCAGATTTGAATATTCTAGCTCGTAAGCAGAATCTTCAGTGGAGTCACCTACTGTACCTTCCAAGTACAATGGATGTGGTACTTGATCTTGTTTTTCATTTATTTACTTTTGCAATATTTGCAATGGTGGTCTTCTATACTAAGGATTATAACCTCTATTTGGAGTATTCTGAAAATTCTTGGCGGCTGAATTCTTGGTTTCCAATTCAAGCTTGACCAATTTATTAGAAATATTCTTAATCATTTTTCTCATTTCTTCAATCCTATTTGTATCCTTATCCTGATTAGAAGTAGATACTTCCTCTTTGCCTCTGCTTCTGGTATCTTGTTCAGCTTTCCCTTTTAATTTTCCTGTGGAAGCAAAGTTTTCTTCCAACTCAAGAGCATCTGACTGAGCATCATCTAGGGCGGCAGGCTTCCTTTCTATCAAAGAGAAACCAAAATCTGAGTCAAAAGATGCCATGAAAACAACTTTGGCAGCATTCTGATGAGGCTTCATATCAGCAGGAAGGTTTAGATATAACTTATTAAATCTCTTGATAAATTCTGACACCCCTTCATTATGTTTCTTCTTGAGTGTATTGAACTCAGTAAGACACTGTCCATGATCTTTCTTTTCTCCCCATTTCTTGAGAAAGGTATTTTCCATATCGTCCCAAGTGGTTACGGAACGGTTTCTTAATGTTTTGAACCATTTTCTGGCTTCACCATCCAGATATTGCACAAATAGCCTTAAGACCACATCCAAATGTTCTACATTAAAGTTCTCTGCAAAAGAGCAGAAAGTCTCAAGTTGTTTCTGAGCATCAATTTCATTTTCCCCAGTGAATCTGGGTAATATCTTCAAATAATCCTGTGGCATATCCTTCAGCACTTGAGGTAATGATAGGGGACCATACTTTTTTAATAAAAAAGCTGGAACATTAGCCATTGGAGGAGGTGGGGGTTGTGAAACAATCCGGTGTACAAATGGAGGAAGAGGTGAAGGTGGAAGTGGAGTATGAATAACAACAGGAATATACTGTACTACAGTTTTAGGCATAGATGGGAACAGTTGACGGTTAACAGCAGCTACTTCGGTGACTTCTTTAACTTCTTCAACTTCAGGGGTAGGGTGAAGATTAGATTTAATCCTAGCACTTCCCCTGGGTGTGCTATCTGAATAATATTCTGTGTCTCCCACAGTGGAGTTGATATTTTCTACTAGAACTTCTTGAGAAGAGGAAGATGGATAATCTTCTACAGAAAACTCAGGGATTTCAACACGGACTGATTTCTTTTCTTTCCAACTTCTTTTATGTATAATATTCTCAGGGTCAGACACTGAAGGTGTCTTTGACTGTGATTTATCCGACCTTAGGTGTGGCTTACGAGGAGTGAGGACTACAAATAGATTTATCAAATAAACAATAGTGGAGTGGAGTCACCAAGGTGAGAGATATACAACTCTTCAACTCTCTGTGCTCACCTGATTAGAGAGTGAATATGATTTTTCGAGGCCCAGGGATAATGATTTTCTTAACTTCGATCCCTAGCAATGGCGCCAGAAAGATATTGTCGACAATTGTTGTCTCTTCTAGAGACGGCCTAGAGTTGTTATAGACCAGTGCCTAGGACATCCTAGCATAGTAGGGAGCATATAATAAAACTTCGGTGTCAATCCAAAAGCTCTCCTACTATCTCTTGGAATTAAGGAAATTAATTTAAATGGGACCAGAACTTACAGAAACTGCCACAAGGAAAGTAATGTTGTAGAGAGAAGATGCAAAACGCCAGTATAAAAGCATAAGACAGCTAAGAGACAATTTATTGTAAAGAGGGCCGATTCAAGTAATATTCCACAGAAATCAAATATCAGAAGGTGTATGTAGTGAAAGAAATATAAGAATATATTAGTTATCTTTGGTATGATACCCAGATACATAACAGAACCAATTATGGGCTTACCAATCTAAGAATCCATACATGACAATGGCGTTTTAAAAGCACCCTACCAAAAAAACTAATATAGCAGAAATATGGATGACATGGACATGGAACAGTATATCATGCCTGAGCCATATTTAAATCGCTTGACTGATCCAAGTATGGGTATCAACTAGGATAAATCCTTACCTAAAATCAGTGAGCCACTCGCATTCCAGTACATGATACAAGAAGATGGATAAAATGAAATGTTGTATTAAACACATAAAGAAAGTTACATAATGTGGTATACCAAAGACCAAAATCCTCTAATACAGATATAACTCCTCCTCACTGAGACCCTACGGGCTCTGAGTCTTCATAGAAGAGATTTTACAAAGTGTATACAACAAAATGCCTTTCACTGCACAATTCTCTGATAAAAATCTAGAACCCCTTTCAATGTCCTTCCTTTTGGTTTTTATAGAGGAAGAAGAAGAAAAATCATAAAAGAAGTAGGTAAAGACATTTAATTGACTCATAAAACAATTGGTGAAAAATATGACCGCCCATGTTGTTTGGCGGCCCTAGGATGCTGCAGGTACTTTGTGGTGGCTTCATGAAGTAAATGCTGTAGGTGAGAATTTCTCCAGGGGTAAGGTATGAAGAATAAAATATGTAACACTCTATACTTTCCTGGGAGAAAAATCTATTGAAGATAAACTTGGAGGATATGATTTTATGCACTTTTACTCTTTACCTTTTGAATGCTGAATTGCTACTTAAAATCTTGAGCTCCAGATGTTGAATTTCTTTCCCTCTGACTGATACTTTTGGTCATATCATTAATAGCTCTGTTTGTGAAAAATTTGTGTTTTAAATTTCTCCAAAGGGTTTTGGGTAGACTTTTACCATGGCTTCTTTAATGAAAGCCCTGTCACTGCAACTACCCGAGGCTTTTCTTCATAAATTCTCCATCTGCAAGCCGATCCTTGGATGCATCTTCGGCTTCTGTGATGGAGGCAGAGATTAATGGTGATTCTCATCGCTGTAACCTGCAAAACCGAAAAACACGTTAAATAAAACCAGACACAAGGGCAGTGGGCGTGGCAGTGACCACGGAATGGTGATGTAGACTGAGTGAAATGATGAGGAGATACAGGGTGGCAGAGAAATGAAGGGTGGCAATGAAAAATATAGTGGAGCGACGATGAACAAGGCAGAAGTTCATAACATGAACATTAAAATATGACACGTAAACAGAACATATGAATGGTGTAGGAGGAACACAGCGTACACGTGGAAATTATGATGTGGTGATGGACCAGGTCAATGGCTGGGCAAACAAACGATTTGAGCCGTACGATCCTTAAACGAGATCAACGGTTTAAACTGCGTCGGGCAGTGATGTGATGGTGGGCCACGGGGTGCGTTTTCTTTATGCTAAATCCCGCGCAGCTTCAGAGTGTGATGGTCGTTGGATGAGGGCCTCCCGATCTGATGGTTGACATTAATTCCGCTACGCGTCCTCGGCTGAACATTAAGGTGCGAAATAGGGTGGTATTGAGGCCGTACTCGGGGACGCGTGGTGCATAACGTGTGGAATCGCTGTGATTTGAGAAAAACCGCCAGCCCTTGAAAAGTGGTGCGAAATAAACAGGCCGGTTTTTTAGCAATGAACATGAGGCGGGGACCACAAGAGTGATTGGCTGCGATGCATTCATCTGTGATTGATCAGGCGGCTGAGAGCGCATCTGGCGGCCACAGAGGGTAAGCGCTTTTTCATTTGGCTCATGGTCTAGCTCCCGCGCTACATGGAGAACAATAATGAAGAGGGCTGAGGCCAGAAGGGCTAGGACCGATATATTCCCAAATACGGACTTTAGCCATTAAAATGTGATTTTGAAGCTAAGAGAAAACAACGATAAACATCTTAGGGACTTTGCAAAGCAGGGCAGAGGAATTAGAGGATTTAAACCAGATGGCCCATGTAAATTTTACTGGGGAGATGATCATGATCAACAAAATCTAAGATGGATGGAATGGAAGCTGGCATGGAAGCTAAGATGGATGACATGAAATAAAACATGGAAAACATGAAGAAGGATCTAAAATCCGACATGGAAGGTTTGACAAAGTTGATACAAGAAATGTTTCATAATGGTGAAAAGATAGTAGAAGAAACTCATGATGAGAACAAAATAAATGTTAATCGTGATTTCATAAACTCTAATGTTGGCGTGAAGAACCACCATATTCCAAAAATGGATATGAGGAAGTTTGATGGAAAGGATCCTGTAACATGGATACTACAGATGGAGCAATATTTTGATCTCCATAACGTGCAAAACACACAAAAGGTACGCATTGCAAGTTTACATTTAGAACAAAATACATTTGTATGGTATCGATGGCTTTGCTCCCGTAAAAAAATTGTCACTTGGTCAATTTTTATGGAGGAAATGATAGCACATTAGGAGGATACAAAGAGCAACACCTTCTTTAGCCAATTGATAAATCTCAAACAAAAGGGTTTAGTGGGGGAGCACATTGAGGACTTCCAAAAATTGAATATAAGGGTAACTGATATTCCAGAGGAACACATGATTGATCTCTTCATAGGTACTTTAAAGGATAGCATCCAACATGAAGTTCGCGTTTTGGAACCTGATTCATTGGAGAAGGCATTCAGGTTGGCAAGAAAAATTGAATGTAAAATTATGGCGACAAGGAAGCCTACCACTCACTTCTATAAATAAGGAAGTGTTTCTACGCCTAGATTTCCACAATCTACAAGGTTGACACCACAACAATTGGAAGAAAAAAGAGCAAAAGGGCTTTGCTACAGTTGTGATAGCAAATACACTAAAGGTCATAAGTGTGTGGAGAAGAAATTATTTTACATAGATTATGAAGAGGAAGAAGAAAATGAACAAGAAGAGGATATACACTAGGAACTAGCCCTAGAAGAGGAAGAAATGAATCTTACCATATCGTGTAATGCATTGGCAGGAATTACCACACCTCAAACTCGCAAGATAGAAGGACATATCAAGAAGAAAAAGGTAATAGTGTTTATTGATTCAGGTAGCACCCATAATTTTATTCATTGTAAGGTAGCCAAGGAATTAAATTGTTTCCTATACCCAGCACCAGAATTTCAAGTGATGGTTGCAAATGGAGGAACTATAAATTTCTCTGGAAAATGCCATAATATAAAGCTAACCATGGGGGAATATGTATTGACTAGACCAATGCTTTCCATTCCTATGGGAGGTGTTGATGTTGTACTAGGAGTATAATGGTTACAATCTTTGGGGAAGGTAGCTTTAAATTTTCAAGAACTTTTCTTGAAATTTGTTTCAGAAGGAAAGGAAGTCGAATTATGGGGTATTGCAGGGAAGCCGAGAAAGATAATAAGCTCTAATGTCATGATAAAGCTTCTAAAGAAAGAACAACGAGGTGTAATTGCACAATTATGCTCACTAGAAGTTCCAACATCAAAATCATCTATTTCTGCAGATCTCCAACAAGTCTTGGACAATCATTCCAAGGTGTTTGAAACTCCCAAAGGACTCCCACCTATTCGTGATCATGATCATGCTATTCAATTGATTCCAGGAAGATTTCCTCCTAACATCAGGCCTTATAGATATCCTTACGTCCAAAAGAGCGAAATTGAACATATGATTGCAAAAATGTTAGAGGCGGGTATAATTCAACCTAGTCAAAGTTCTTTATCTAATACTGTAGTATTGGTACACAAGAAGGATGGATCATGGTGAATGTGTCTATATTATAGGGAGCTCAATAATCTCACCATTAAAGATAAATTTCCCATTCCTGTGATTGATGAATTATTGGATGAATTACATGGAGCAATTTATTTTACCAAGTTGGATCTTCGTGCAGGATATCATCAAAGTAGAATGAAGACTGAAGATATTCCCAAAAAAACATTTTGAACTCATGAGGGTAATTATGAATTTTTGGTCATGCCTTTTGGCCTTACCATTGCACCTTCTACATTTCAAGGGTTGATGAATTCCATTTTCAAACCCTTCCTTAGAAAATTTGTGCTGGTATTTTTTGATGATATACTAATCTATATCAGGTCTTGGAAGGATCATGTTGAACATGTTGACAGGGTGCTCAAACTATTGCAGGAGAAACAATTATATGTAAAAACATCCAAATGTTTCTTTTGAGTACAAGAGGTGGAATATCTGGGTCATATTGTATCTCACGAGGGTGTTAAAGTAGACCCTAACAAAATTAAAGCCATTAAGGAATGGAAAGTCCGCACAACCATAAAGAAGTTGCGAGGATTTCTCGGGTTAATAGGTTATTATCGCAAGTTTGTTAATAATTATGGGAGAATAGTAGCACCTCTAACAACATTATTGAAGAAAGATGCATTTTCATGGACTCCTGAAGAAACTAAGGCCTTTGAGCATCTTAAAAAGGCAATGTGCCTAGCACCGGTCTTAGCTGCGCCAAACTTCACAAAAACCTTTATTATGGAATGTGATGCCTCAGGAAAAGGAATTGGTGTTGTTTTAATGCAGGAAGGAAGACCCATTGCTTTTGAAAGTCATCCAATCAAAGGAAAGTATTTACAGAAACCTATTTATGAGAAGGAAATGTTAGCAATATTGCATGCACTAAAGAAATGGAGAACTTACCTAATGGGAAGACACTTCAAGGTAAAAATTGATCATGATAGTCTTAAACACTTTTTGGAACAAATACTATCTTTAGAAGAGCAACAAAAATGGGTCACAAAGATGTTGGGTTATGACTTTGAAATAATCTACAAAAAAGGAAAGCTTAATGTTGTTGCAGATGCACTCTCAAGAAAGAATGAAGAGGTCGAAGCATTGCTTTGTGCCATTTCTATTATCCAACCAGATTGGATAACCGAAGCAAGAGATGAATGGAAGAAGGACAAAGATGTATGGACACTCATTCAAAAGCTGCAGCAAGATCCTAGTACATCTGATACATTTAGTTGGAAAAATGATTCCTTATGGTACAAAGATCGCTTATATCTTTGCAAGAATTCCCAACTAAAACAAAAAATTCTTACGGAATTGCACACTTCTCCTTTAGGAGGACACTCAGGATTTTTAAAAACTTACCACAGGGTGAAGAAAGAATTTTTTTGGGATGGCCTTAAATCTGATATTCAAAAATTTGTGGCGGAATGTTTGGTTTGCCAGCAGAATAAAGTGGAAACAATTAAGACCCCTGGACTTCTACAACCTTTATCCATTCCAAGTCAACGTTGGGAGGATATTTCAATGGATTTTATCACAGGTTTACCTAAGTCCGAAGGAAAGAGTGTCATCATGGTGGTAGTTGATAGACTTACCAAGTATGCACACTTTTGTGCATTATCTCATCCATTTAAAGAAAGTACAGTTGCTAATACATTTATGGACAGAATTCAAAAGCTACATGGAAGCCCAAGGGTTATTTTGAGTAATAGAGATCCCATTTTTACTGGAAATTTTTGGATGCAATTATTTTCTTGTTTGGGTACTCAATTAGCTCATAGCTCATCTTATCATCCTCAATCTGATGGTGAAACTGAGATAGTAACTAAATGTTAGGAAGGATATCTTCGTTGTTTTGTATCTGATAAACAAACACAATGGTTCAAGTGGTTACCTCTCGCTAAATGGTGGTATAACACTTCCTTCCATACTACAGAAAAAATGACCCCATTTATATCATCTACCATCCATCACATCATCTTTAAGGGAAAATTCGAAGGTTCAAGTAGTGGAAGATCACATCGAGCATCAGCAAGAAGTTCTCCAACTCTTAAAGGATAACCTGAATTTGACACAAAATCAAATGAAACAACAATCAGATCAACATCGCAGCGAGAGAATTTTTGATGTAGGAGATTGGGTATTTTTACAGCTACAACCATACAAACAAATGTCCCTCAAGAAAGCTAAGAATGATAATAAATTATCTCCAAACTACTATGGTCCTTACAAGGTGTTGCAAAATATTGGTACTATGGCATACAAATTGGAGCTTCCTGCTTCTTCACAAGTGCATCCAGTTTTCCATGTTTCATGCTTAAATAAGGTTATAGGTGAAAATCTTCCAGTTCAAACAATATTTCCTGAACTTGATGAGGAAGGAAAAATCATATTGGAACCTGAAGCGGTCACAAAAACAAGAACTCGACAGCTACGAAATCGATCAATTTCAGAGTATCTCATCAATTGGCAGCACCTACCCACTGAAAATTCTACATGGGAGGATGAGAAGTTTATACAAAAGCACCCAAATCTACTCAAGCATTGAGGACAACACTTTTTTGAAGGAGAGGGGCATGTTAGGTCCCTATATTACTAGTATAGTCCCTTATGAGTGTAACCCCCTTATTGTTATTATTGTACCCTTGTAACCCCCATTTTGTTATTATTGGGCCCTTAAATTATTATTGTTAGGTCGGCTACGATTACATTGTGGCCCACTAGGATTACATTATGGCCACATGGACTCCTATATATAGAAAGGAGGTTTTGTAAATTGTATCATCCAAGAATTGTTCATTTATGTAATGTATTGCAGGTTGCCCGTTCGAAGTGGCTTATTTCTAAGGCGTTGATATCTCTTTTCTTCTATTTTTGGAGCCGGTTACACAAAATTAACCTTAACTTTAACCTTGACCAAACCCTTAAATTTAACCTTAACCTTTACCTTAAAATTAACATTAACCTGAACCTTACCAGTAACCTTAAACTTAACCTTCACCTTAACTATAACCTAACCCTAACCTTAGGTTAAGGTCAACATTAGGTTAAGGGTAACGTTAAGGTTAAGGTTAGGTTATAGTGAAGGTTAAGGTTAGGTTATAGTGAAGGTTAAGGTTAAGCTCAAGGTTAAGTTTTGGTCAAGGTGAGGGTTAGGTTAAGGTTAAGGTCAAGGTTAAGGTTGGGTTAAGGTTAATGTTACGTATTTAGTCAGGTTAAGGTTAAGGTTAAGGTTAAGGTTAGGTTAAGGGTAAAGTCAAGGTTAAGGTTATGGTTATGGGAAGGATAATCTTAAGGTTAAGGGGTTAAGGTTAGGTTAAGGTAAAGTCATCGTTAAGGTTAGGTTAAGGTTAAGGTTTAGGTTATGGTTATGGGAAGGTTAAGGTTAAGGTTAATTTTATTGTTAAGGTCAAGGTTAAGGTTAAATTTATCGTTAAGGTTAAGGTTAATGTTAGGTAAAGGTTAATGTTAAGGGTAGGTTATAGTTAAGGTTAAGGTTAAGACCCGTAACCTTAAACCTTAAACTTAACCTAACCTTAAACATAACCTTATCTTAACCTTAACCTTAATCTTAACCTAACTATAAGCCTACCTTAACCTAACTTAACCTTAACCTTAACCTTAGGTTAAGGTTAACGTTAGGGTAAAGCTTCAGGTTAAGGTTAAGGTTAAGGGTTTGGTCAAGGTTAGGGTTAG
The DNA here is from genome assembly GCA_034641835.2 of Pinus albicaulis. Taxonomy (NCBI): domain Eukaryota; kingdom Viridiplantae; phylum Streptophyta; class Pinopsida; order Pinales; family Pinaceae; genus Pinus; species Pinus albicaulis. Next base: position 678,111,075 of record CM076582.1, on the reverse strand, counting down.
GTTATAGTTAGGGTCAGGTTAAGCTTAAGGTTAAGCTTAGGTTATGGTTAAGGTTAGGTTAAGGTTAAGATTAAGGTTAAGGATAAGGGTAAAGATAAAGCTATGATTAAAGTTAAGTTTAGGGTTAGGTTATAGTTAAGGTTAGGGCTAGGTTAAGGGTAAAGTTAAGGTTAAGGTTATGGATAAGGTGAAGGTTAAGGGTAAGGCTAAGATTACGGTTAAGGTTAAGGTTAAGGTTAGGTTAAGGTTAAGGTTAAGGGCTTGGGAAGTTTAATGCTATGAGTTAGGTTATAGTTAATGTTAAAGGTAAGGTTAGGTTTAAGGTTAGGGTAAGGTTAAGGGTAAGATTAAGGTTAACCAAACCTTACCTTAACCTTAACCAAAACCTGACTAAACCCGTAACTTAAACCTTAAATTAACCTTAACCTTGACTTTAACCTTAACCTAACCTTAACCTTGACCTTAACCTTAACTTTACCCTTAACGTAACCTTAACCTTAACCTTAAGGTTAAGGTTAGGTTAAGGGTAAGGTCAAGGAAAATGTTAAGGTCAGGGTCAAGGTTAACGTTAACCTAACCTTAACCTCACCTTAACCTTTAACTAACCTTAACCTTAACCTTACCCATAACCTTAACCTTAACATTAACCTTAACCTTGACCTTGATTTTAACTATAACCTAACCCTAACCTTGAGCAAACTCTTAACCTTAACCTTACCCTTAACATTAATTTATCCTTAACCTCACGTTAAGGTTAAGGTTAAGGGTAACGGTTAAGGTTAAGGTTACAAGTTTAGTTAGGTTAACGTTAAGGTTAAGGTTAGGTTAATGTTAAGGTTGGGTTAAGGGTAAAGATAAGGTTATGGTTAGGGTTAAGTCTAGGCTAAGGTTAGGGTTAGGTTAAGGTTAAGGTTGGGTAAATGTTAAGGTTAAGATTAAGGTTAGTTAAGGGTAAGGTTAACGTTAAGGTAAATGTTAAGGTTAAGGTTATGGTTAAGGGTAAAGTTAAGGTTAAGGTTACCGGTTAATGGTTTAGTTAAGTTAAGGTTAAGGTTGAGGTTATTGGCTTAGTCAAGTTAAGGTTAAGGTTAAGGCTAAGGGGGTAAGGTTAAGGTTAAGTTTAAGGGTAAGGTCAAGGTTAAGGTTAAGGTTATGGTTATGGGAAGGTTAAGGTTATGGTTATGGTTAAGGTTAAGTTTAAGGTTAAGCATTTGGATAAAGTTAAGGGTTTAGTTAAGGTTAAGGTAAAGGTTAATGTTAAGGGTTTGGTCAAGTTTAGGGTTAGGATATAGTTAATGTAAAAGTTAAGGTTAGGTTATAGTGAAGGTTAAGGTTAAGACCGGTAACCAAAACCTTATCCTTAATCTTTACGTTACCTTAACCTTAACTATAACGTAGCCCTAACCTTGACCAAACCCTTAACCTTAACCTTAACCCGACTAAACCCATAACCTTAACCTAACTTAACCTTAACCTTGACCTTGACCTTGGCCTTGGCCTTGACCTTAACCTTGACCTTAACTATAACCTAAGAATAACCTTAACCTTTACCTAACCTTAACCTTAACCATAAGCTTAACCTTAACCTTAACTTTAACATTAACCTTAACCTTAACCTTAACCTTATCTTACCCTTAACCTTAATTTATCCTTAACCTTAACCTTAAACTTAACCTTCACCTAACCATAACCTTCACCTTAACCTTAACTATAACCTTAACCTTCAATATAACCTAACCTTAACCTTAACCTTACCCTAACCTTAACCTTAACCTTAACCTTAACGTTAACCTAACTAAACTCATAACCTTAACCTTACATTAACCTAACTTTAACCTTAACCTTAACCTTAACCATAACCCTAACCTTGAACAAACACTTATCCTTAACCTTAACCTAACTAAACCCGTAACCTTAACCTTAACTATAACCTAACTAAACCCGTAACCTTAACCTTAACCTTAACCTAACCTAACCTTAATCTTAACCTTAAACTAACTATAAATTTACCCTTAACCTTAACCTGAACCTTTATGCTTAACCTTAACCTTAACCTAACCTTAACCTTAACTTTACCTTAACCTTGACTTTACCCTTAACCTAACCTTACCCTTAACCTTAGCCTTAACCCTATCTTAACCTTAACGTAACCTTAACCTTAACCTAACTATAACCTTACCTTAACCTAACTTAACCTTAACCTTAACCTTAACTTTAACTTTACCCTAACCTTAAGTGTTTAGTCAATTTATGCTTAGGGTTAGGTTAAGGTTAAGGTTAGGTTAGGTTAAGGGTAAGGTTAAGGTTAAGGTTAAGATCAAGGTTAAGGTTAAGATCAAGGGTAAGGTTAAGTTTAAGATTAGGTTAAGATTACAGTTAAGGTTAAGATTAAGATTAAGCTTGATGTTAAGGGTTTGGTCAAGGAGGTTAGGGATATGGTTAAGGTTAAGGTTAAGGTAAATGTTAGGGTTAAGGTTAGGATAAGGTTAAGGCTAAGATAAGGATAAGGTTAAGGTTAAGATAGGTTATGGTTAAGGTTAGAGCTAAGGTTAAGGTTAGGTTTAGGTTAAGATAATGATAAGGTTAAGGTTAAGATAATGATAAGGTTAAGGTTAAGGTTAAGGTTAAGGATGAGGTTAAGGTTAACTTAAGGGTAAAGTAAACCTGTAAACTTAACCTTAACCTTAACCTTAACATTCACTATCACCTAACCCTTAAGTTAACCTTAACCTTATCCTTAACCTTAACCTTAAACTTCACTATAACCTAACCCTAACCTTGAACAAACCCTTAACCTTAACTGTAACCTAACCTTAACCTTTACCAAACCGTTAACCTTAACCTTGAATTTACTCTTAACTTAACCTTAACCTTAACTGTAACCTTAACCTTACATTAAACTAACTTAACCTTAACCTTGACCTTGACCTTAACCTTAACCTTACCCTGACCATAAGGGTTTAGTCAGGTTAAGCTTAAGGTTAAGCGTTTGCTCAAGGTTAGGGTTAGGTTAAGGTTAAAGGTGAAGGTTAAGGGTAAGTTTAAGGTTAAGTTTAGGTTAAGGGTAAAGTGAAGGTTAAGGTAAGGGTTAAGGTTAAGGTCAAGGTTAAGGTTAAGTTAGGTTAAGGTAAGGTTAAGGTTATGGTTACGTTAAGGTTAAGGTTAAGGTTAAGGTTATGTTAAGGGTAAGGGTTTGGAGATGGTTAGGGTTAGGTTATAGTTAAGGTCAAGTTAAGGTTAAGGTTAAGGGTTTGGTCAATGTTAGGGTTAGGTTATAGTTAAGGTTAAGGTTAAGTGTTTGGTCAAGTTTAGAGTTAGGTTATAGTTAAGGTTAGGTTAAGGTTAGGTTAAGGGTGAAGTCAAGGTTAAGGTGAAGGTTAAGGTTAAGGTTAAGGTTAAGGTTACGGGTTTAGTCAGGTTGAGGCTAAGGTTAAGGCTTTGGTCAATTTTAGGGTAAGGTTAAATTTCATGTTAATGTTAGGTTAAGGGTAAATTCAAGTTTAAGGTTATGGTTAAGGTTAAGGGTAAGATAAAATTAAGGTTAAGGTTAAGGTTAAGGTTAAGGGGGTAAGGTTAAAGTTAAGGTTAAGGTTAAGGTTATGGCTAGGTCAAGGTTAAGCTTATGGTTAAGTCAAGGTTAAGGTTACGGTTAGGTCAAGGTTAAGGTTAAGGTTAAGGTTAAGGATAAGTTAAGGTTAAGGGTAAAATAAGGTTAAGGTTAAGGTTAAGGTTAAAATTAGGTTAAGGGTAACCTTAACCTTGACTTTACTCTTTACCCTTTGCATAACCTTAACCTTACTCTAACCATAACCTTAACTTTACCCTTAACTTGATCTTAACCTTAACCTAACCTTGACCTTGACTTAACCCTTAACCTAACCTTAACCTTTACCTAAATTTAACCATAACCTTAACCTTAACCTTAACCTTGACCTTAACTACAACCTAAGCCTAACCTTGACCAAACCCTTAACCTTAACATTAACTTGACTAAAACCGTAACCTTCACCTTAACCTTACCCTCAACCTTAAATTATCCTTAACCTTAACCATAATCATAACCTTAGGTTAAGGTTAAGGTTAAGGGTAAGGTTGGGGTTAAGGGTAAAGGTTAAGGTTAAGGTTAAGTTTACAGGTTTAGTCAGGTTACCGCTAAGGTTAAGGGTTTGGTCAAGGCTAGGGTTAGGTTATCGTTAAATTCAAGGTTAAGGTTAAGGTTAAGGATAAGGTTAAAGTTAAGGTTAATTTTATGGTTAAGGTTAGGTTAAGGTTAAGGTCAAGGTTAAGGATAGGTTAGGTTAAGGTTAAGGGTGAAAGTGAAGGTTAAGGTTAAGGTTATGGTTAAGGTTAGGTTAAGGTTCGGGTTAAGATTAAGGTTAAGGTTAGGTTATAGTGAAGGTTAAGGTTATAACCCTAACCTTGAACAAACCCTTAACATTAACCTTAAACATAACCTTACTAAACTCGTAACCTTAACCTTAACCTTAAACTTAACCTTATCCTTAACCTTAACCTTAACTATAACCTAACCCTAACCTTGACAAAAACCTAACCTTAACCCTAACCTTAACCTTAACCTTAACTTTACCCTTAACCTAACCTTAACCATAACTATACCTTTAACCTAATCTTAACCTTAACCTAACCTTAACCTTACACTTAATCTTGACCTTAACCTTAACTTAACCTAACCTTAACCTTAACCTTAACTATAACCTAAAACTAACCTTGACCAAACCCTTAACCTTAACCTTATCTTAACCTTATCCTAAACTTAACTTTAACCTAACTATAATCTTACCCTTAATCTTACCCTTGACCTTAACTATAACCTAACCCTAACCTTGACCAATCCCTTAACCTTAACCATAACCTGATTAAACCCGTAACCTTAACCTTAACCTTAACCGTAACCTTACCCTCTTAACCTTAACCTAATCTTGACCTTAACTAAAACCTAACCTTAACCTTAACCAAACCCTTAACCTTAACCTTAACCTTAACCATAACCCTAACCTTAACCTAACCTTAACCTTAATATTAACCTATCTTTAACTTTAACCTAGCCTTAACCTTAACCTTAACCTATCTTTAACCTTAACCTAACCTTAACGTTAACCTTAACCTAACTATAACCTTACCCTTAACCTTAACCTTGACATTAACTATAACCTAACTCTAACCTTGACCAAACCCTTAACCTTAACATTAACCTAAATAAACCTGTAAACTTACCCTTAATCTTAACCAAACCTTAACATTAACCTAACCTTAACCTTAACTTTACCTTAACCTTGAATTTACCCTTAACCTAACCTTAACCTTCACCAAACCCTTAACCTTAACCTTGACCTTAACTTTATCCTTAACCTAATCTTAACTTTAACCTAACCTTAACCTTAACTTTACCTTAACCTTGAATTTACCCTTAACCTAACCTTAACCTTCACCAAACCCTTAACCTTAACCTTGACCTTAAATTTATCCTTAACCTAATCTTAACTTTAACCTAACCTTAACCTTATCTTTAACATTAACATAACCTTAACATTGACCTTAACCTGAGGTTAAGATTATGGTTAAAGTTAAGGTTAAGTGGAAGGTTAAGGCTAAGGTTAGGGTTGAGGTTAGGGTAAGGTTAGGGTTAGGTTAAGGTTAAGGTTAGGTTAGGTTAATATTAAGGTTAAGGGTAAGGTTATGGTTAAGGTTAAGGTTAAGGGTAAAGATATGGTTATGGTAAAGGTTGGAGTTAGGGTTATTTTATAGTTAAGGTTAAGGTTAGGTTAAGGGTAATATAAGGTTAAGGTCAAGGTTATGTTAAGGTTAATGTTAGTTTATCGTGACAGTTAAGGTTATGGGATTGGTTAAGGTTAGGGTTAGGTTATAGGTCAAGGTTATGGGTTTGGTTAAGGTTATGGTTAAGGTTAGGGTTAGTTAATGTCAAGGTTAAGGTTAGGTTATAGTGAACGTTAAGGTTAAGATAAGGTTAAGGTTAAGGTTAAGGTTAAGGTTAGGTAAAGGTTACGGTTAAGGTTAATGTTAAGGGTTTGGTCAAGGTTAGGGTTAGGTTATAGTTAAGGTTACATGTTTGGTCAGGTTAAGGTTAAGGTTAAGGGTAAGTTTAGGTTAAGGGTAAAGTCAAGGGTTTAGTCAGGTTAAGGTTAAGGTTAAGGGTTTGGTCAAGGTTAGGGTTAGGTTAAGGTTAAGGGTAAAGTTAAGGTTAAGGTTAGGTTAAGGTTAAGGTTAAGGTTAAGGGTTTGGGAAGGTTAAGGTTAAGGTTAAGGTTAGGCTAAGGTTAAGGTTAGGTTAAGGTTAAGGTGAAGGTTAAGGGTTTAGTTAAGGTTAAGGTTAGCTTACAGTTAGAGTTAAGGATAAGTTAAGGTTAAGGGTAAGATAAGGTTAAGGTTAAGGTCAAGATTAAAGTAAAGGTTAAGGTTAGGTTAAAGTTAGGTTAAGGTTAAGGTTAGGTTAAGTTTAAAGTTAAGGTTAAGGTTAGGGTTTGGTCAAAGTTAGCGTTAGGTTATAGTTAAGGTTAAGATAAGGTTAAGGTTAAGGATAAGGTTAAGCTTAAGCTTAATCTTAGGTTAAGTTAAGGTTAAGGTTAGTGTTTGGTCAAAGTTAGGGGAAGGTTAATGTTAAGGTTAAGGTTAAGGTTAAGGGTTTGGTTAAAGTTAGGGTTAGGTTATAGTTAAGGTTAAGGCTAAGGGAAGGTTATGGTTAAGGTTAAGGTTAAGGGTTTGGTCAAGGTTAGCTTAAGGTTCAGGTTAAGGTTAATGTTATGGTTAATGTTAAGATTAGGTTAAGGTTAAGGGTAAGGGTAAGGTAAGGCTAAGGTTAAGGTTAATGTTAGCTTTAACCTTCACTATGACCTAACCTTAAAAAAACCTTAACTTAACAATAACCTCAACCTAAACCTTAACCTTAACCTTAACCTAACCTTATCTGTGACCTTCACTATAACCTAACTCTAACCCTGACCAAACCTTAACCTAAACTTAAACTTAACCTTAACCTTCCCATAACCATAAACTTAACCTTAACTTTACTCTTAACCTTAACCTTAACCTTACCCTTACCCTTTCCTAACTATACCCTTACACTTAACCTTAACCTTGACCTTAACTATAAGGTAACCCTAACCTTAACCTTAACCTTAACCCGAACCTTAACCATATCTTTAGCCTTAACCTAATATTAACCTTAACCTAACGTTAACCCTAACCTTACCCTTAACCTTAACCTTAACTTGACCGTTAACCTAATATTAACCTTACCCTAACCTTAACCCTAACCTTACCCTTAACGTTAACCCTAACCTGAGGTTAAGATTAAGGTTAAGGATAATTTAAGGTTAAGGTTAAAGTTAAGGATAAGGATAAGGCTAAGGCTAAGGTTAAGGGTTTGGTCAAGGTTAGGGTTAGGTTATAGTTAAGGTAAAGGTAAAGGTTAGGTTATAGTTAAGGGTAAGGTTAAGGTTAAGGTTAAGGGTAAAGTTAAGGTTAAGGTTAAGGTTAAGGTTAAGGTCAAGTTCAACGTTAAGGTTAAGTAAAGGTTAAGATAAGGTTAAGGGTAAGGTTAAGATAAGGTTAAGGGTAATATTAAGGTTAAGGGTAAGGTTAAGGTTAAGGTTAAGGGTTTGGTCAAGGTTAGGATTAGGTTATAGTGAAGGTTAAAGTTAAGGGTGAAATCAAGGTTAGGATTAGGTTAAGGTTAAGATTAGGTTAAGGGTAAAGTTACGGGCTAAGGTTAGGTTAAGGTTAAGGTTATAGTTAAGGTCAAGGTAAGATAAGGTTAAGGTTAGGATTATAGGTTAAGGTTAAGGTTAAGGTTAAGGTTAAGGGTTGGGTTAAACTAAACCTTAACCTTAACCTTTACCCTGACCTTACCCTAACCTTACCCTTAACCTTAACCTTAACTATAACCTAACCCTAACCTTGAACAAAGCCTTAACCTTAACCTTAACTTGACTAAACCTATAACCTTAACCTTAACCTGACTAAACTCGTAACCTTAACCTTAAATTTAACTCTAACCTGACTAAACCCATAACCTTAACCTTAACCTTAATCTAAGCTTAACCATAACTTTACCCTTAACCTAACCTTAAACATAACCTTAACCTTAACCTTAACCTCAACCTTACCCTTACCTAACATTAACCTTAACCTAACCTTAACCATAACTTTACCCTTAACCTTAACATTAACCTTAACCTTAAAATTTATCTAACCTTAACCTGAACCTTAACCATAACGTTAATCTTAACCTTAACCTATACCTTTACCCTAACCTTTCTCTTAACCTTAAACTTGAGCAAACCCTTAGCCTTAACCTTAACCTAACCTTAAACTTGACCTTAACTATAACCTAACCCTAACCTTCACCAAACCCTTAACATTAACATTAACCTTAATTTTAACCCTAACCTTAACCTTAAATTTACCCTTAACCTAACCTTGCCTTTACCCTTAAACTTAACCTCAGTCTTAACCTTTACTTTACCCTTAATCTAACCTTAAGGTTAAAGTTAAGTTAGGTTAACGTAAGTTTAAGGTTATGGTTAGGTCAAGGTTAAGGTTAACGTTAATGATAAGTTAAAGTTAAGGGTAAGATAAGGTTAAGGTTGAGGGTTTGGTTAAGGTTAGGGTTAGGTTATAGTTAACGTTAAGGGTTTGGTCAAGTTTAGGGTTAGGTTATAGTTAAGGTTAAGGTTAAGGTTAGGTTAAGGTTATGGTTATGGGAAGGTTAAGGTTAGGTTATAGTTAACCCTAACCTAATCTTAACATTACTTTAACCTTAACCTTAACCTTAACCTAACCTTAACCTTGACCTTAAATATAACCTAACCCTAATCTTGACAAAACCCTTAACCTTAACCTAACTTAACCTTAACCTTGAACTTGACCTTAACCTTAACCTTACCTTTACCCTAACCTTAACCTTAATGTTCCCATAACCATAACCTTAGCCTTGACTTTACCCTTAACCTAACCTTAACCTTAAACATAACCTAACCCTAACCTTGACCAAACCCTTAACCTTAACTATAACCTAACCTTAACCTTAACCTTCTCATAACCATAACCTTAACACCAAACCCTTCACCTTGACTTTAATCTTAACCGTAACCTTAACCTTAACGTGACTAAACTCGTAACCTTAAACTTAACCTAACGTTGACCTTGACCTTATCCTAATCTAACCTTAAACTTAAACTTAACCTAACCCTAACCTTTATCAAACCCTTAACCTTAACTATAACCTATTCCTAACCTTGACCTTAACTTTACTTTTAACTTTGACCTTAACCTTAACCTAACCTTAACCTTAACTTTTCTCTTAACCTAATCATAACCTTAACTTAACCTTAACCTTGACTTTACCATTAACCTAACCTCAACCTTGACCTTAACTACAACCTAACCCTAACCTTGACCAAACCTTAACCTTAACCTTAACCTAATCTTAACGTTAACCTAACCTAACCCTAACCTTAACCTAACTGTAACCTTAACCTTAACCTAACCCTAACCTTAACTTTACCCTTAACCTAACCTTAACCTTAACCTTAACCTCAATAAACCCGTAACCTTAACCTTACATTAACCTAATTTTAACCTTAACCCTCCCATAACCTTAACCTTAACCTAACCGTAACCTTAATCTTACCCTAACCTTACCCGAACCATAACCTTCACTTTACCTATAACCTTACCCTTAAACTAACCTTAACCTTAACCTTAACCTCACCCTAACCAAGGTTAAGGTTAAGGTTAAGTTTAGGTTAAGGGTAAAGTTAAGGTTAAGGTTTGGTGAAGGTTAGGGTTAGGTTATAGTTAAGGTTAATATAAGGTTAAGGTTAAGGTTAAGGGTAAGGTTAGGTTAAGGGTAAAGTTAAGATTGTGGGTAACAGTAAGGTTAAGGTTAAGGTCAAGTTCAAGGTCAAGGTTAGGTTAAGGGTAAAGTTCAGGTTAAGGGTAAGTTTAAGTTTAAGGTTAAGGTTAAGTTTAATGGTTTGGTAATGGTTAGGGTTAGGTTATAGTGAAGGTTAAGGTTAAGTTAAGGGTAAAGTCAAGGTTACGGCTAGAGTGAGGTCAAGGTTAAGGGTAAATTTAAGGTTAAGGTTACATTAAGGGTAAAGTCAAGGTTAAGGTTACTTTAAGGGTAAAGTTAAGGTTAAGGTTAGCGTTAAAGTTAGGGGAAGGTTAAAGTTAAGGTTAAGGTTAAGGTTAAGGGTTTGGTCAAGGTTAGGGTTAGGTTATAGTTAAGCTTAAGGTGAAGGTTAAGGGTAAGGTTAAGGTTATGGTTATGGGTTTTGTTAGGTTAAGGTTAAATTTAAGGGTTTGGTTAAGGTTAGGGTTAGGTTAAGTTAATGGTAAAGTTAAGCTTAAGGTTAGGTTAAGGGTAAATTTAAGGTTAAAGTTAGGTTAAGTTTAAGGTCAGGGTAAGGTTAGGGTAAGATTAAGGGTTAAGGTTAACTTAACCTTAACCTTAACCTTAACCTTAACCTTAATATTAACATAACTAAACTGTAACCTTAACCTTAACCTTAACCGTAACCTTAACCTTAATCATAACCTTAACCTTAACCGTAACCGTAACCGTAACCTTAACCTTAACTTTCCCATAACAATATCCTTAACCTTGACCTTACTCTTAACCTTAACCTTCACCTTACCCCTTTAACCTTAACCTTAACCTTAACCATAATCTTAACCTTAACCTTGACCTTAAACTTAACCTTCACCCTTAACCTTACCTTAACCTTAACCAAACCTTCACCTTTACCTGACCTTAACCTTAACCTAACCTTGACCTTAACTATATCCTAACCCTAACCTTGGTAAGGTCAAGGTTAAGGTTACGGTTATGGTTATGGGAAGGTTAAGGTTAAGGTTAAGGTTAGCGGTTTGGTTAAGGTTAGGTTTAGGTTATAGTTAAGGTCAAGGTTAAGGATAGGTCATATTTAAGGTTAAGGTTAGAGGTTTAGTCAGGTTAAGGTTAAGGTTAAGGTTAAAGTCAATGTTAAGGTTAGGTTAAGCTTAGGGTTCAGGTTCAGGTTAAAGTTAAGTTTAGGGTTAGGGGAAGGTTAAGGTTAAGGTTAAGGTTATGTTAAGGTTAAGGGTGAAGGTTAACGTTACGGGTCTTAACCTTAACCTTCACCATTAACCTTAAACTTAACCTTAACCTTAACCTTAACCTCCACTATAACCTAACATTAACCTTGACCTTAACTATAACCTAACCTTGACCTTGACCTTAACCTTACATTTACCTTAACCTTAACCTTTACCTTAACCTTACCCTTAACTTTAACTTTAACCTAACCTTATCCTTAACCTAACCTTGACCTTAACTATACCCTTAACCTTGACCTTAACCTTAACTTAACCTAACCTTAACCTTAACCTTAACGATAACCTAACCCTAACCTTTACCAAAACCTTAACCTTAACCTTATCTTAACCTTAACCTAACCTTAACCTTAACCTTAACCTAACTATAACCTTACCCTGAACCTTAACCTTGACCTTAACTATAACCTAACCCTAACCTTGACCAAACCCTTAACATTAACCTTAACCTAACCCTAACCTTGACCAGACGCTTAACATTAACCTTAACCTAAACTTAACCTTAACTTAACTTTAATCTTAACTTTAACCTTAATCATACTTTTAACCTTAGCCTAACCATAACCTTAACATTAACTTTAGCCTAACCGTAACCTTAACCTAACCCTAACCTTAACTTTACCCTTAACCTAACCTTAACCTTAACCTTAACTTTACCCTTAACATTAGCCTTAACCTTAACCCTAACCTAATCTTAACCTTAACCTAACCGTAACCTTAACCTTCACCTTAACCTGAACATTAGCCTAACCATAACCTTAACCTTAACCTAACCCTAACCTTAACTTTACCCTTAACCTAACCTAACCCTATAACCTTAACCTTAACATAACCTTAACTTTACCCTTAACCTAACTTTACCCTTAACCTTATCTTAACCTTAACCTAACCTCAACCTTGACTTTACCCTTAACGTAACCTTAACCTTAACCTATAACCTAACCCTAACCTTGACCTTAACCTTAACCTTACCTTTACCTAACCTTAACCTTAACCTAACCTTGACCTTAGTTATAACCTAACCCTAACCTTAACCTTAAGCTAACCTTAACCTTGACCTTAACTATAACCTAACCTTAATCTTGAACAAACCCTTAACATAACCTTAACCTTGACTTTGTTGGGTCTGGAGCCTGATTATCTTGTTTATTTTCTATCACAGCATTGGACCCCTATACCTTAATGGGGCGGCAACGCCGCCCGTAATTAAACGCTGCTTGGGGGGTCCAGCGGGGCGGCTCTTGTAAAATTTACTTGTAAAAGTATAGTAATTTCTAGTGAATCTGGGCCGTTCATTAGGCGGATGATCTAACAGTAGAAGTTATGTTTAGTTTAGGGTTTTTTTCTCTAGAAGGAAACCCCTCGCTTTGTATGAGGGTATTGTATTGCGGCTATGTATTGTATGAGTATTCTCTGAGCGAGAAACAGATAAGGAGACTGTCAGAGAGAACAAAGGATATTACGGTGGATCTGATGTATGTTGTGTACCTTGATTTTGCTGGAGAATAGAAAGAAAGGACTGGTTGTTTAGGGTGGACGTAGCCGAAACTGGGTGAACCACGTATAATTGTGTCTCTCTGGTTTTATGTGTTTTGTGTACTTATGTTTTCCACATATTTTATATATCATATATATATATATATATATATATATATATATATATATAATTTATTAACAGAATTTACCCTTATCGTAACCTTAAACTTGACCTTAACCTTACCCTTAACATTAACCTTAACCTAAAATTTACTCTTACCCTTACCCTTAACCTTAACCTAACCTTAACCTTAACCTTGACCTTGACCTTGACCTTAAACTTAACCTTAACCTTAACCTTACCTTAACCTAACTTTAACCTTAAGGTTAAGGTTAAGGGTTTGGTTAAGGGTAGGTTAAGGTTAAGGTTAAGGATTTGGTCAAAGTTAGGGTTAGGTTATAGTTAAGGTTAAGGTCAAGGTCAAGGTTAACCTTAACCTAACCGTCCCCTAACCTGAGGTAAAGTTAAGATTAAGGTTAAGGTTTTGTCAGGTTAAGGTTAAGGTTAACCTTACCCTTACCTTCAACTTACCCTTAACGTTAACCCTAACCTTAACCTTAACCTTAACCTTAACCTAACCCTAACCTTAACTTTACCCTTAACCTAAACTTAACCCTGACTTTACCCTTAACGTAACCTTAACCTTAACCTAAACCTTAACCTTACCCTTAAACTTGAACATAACCTTAACTTAACCTAAACATTAACCTTAAACTTACCCTTAACCTTATCTTAACCTTAACCTTTACCTTAACCTTCCCAAACCCTCAAGGTTAGGTTAACTTCAAGGTTAAAGTTAGTGTTAAGGTTAAGGTTAGGTTAAGTTTAGGTTAAGGTTTGGTCAAGGTTAAGGTTAGGTTAAGGTTAGGGTTAAAGTTAAAGTTAGGTTATAGTTAAGGTTAAGGGTAAATTCAAGGTTAAGGTTACATTAAGGCTAAAGGGTAAGGTTAAGGTTAGGGTTAAGGGTAAGGGTAAGGTTAAGGTTAAGGGTAAGGGTAAGGTTAGGGTTAGTTTAAGGTTATGGTTAAGCTTAGGTTAAGGGTAAAGTTAAGGTTAACATTAGGTTAGGGTTAAGGTTAAGTTAAGGTTAAGGTTAAGGTTAGGGTAATGTTAAGATTAAGGCTAAAGTTAAGTGTTTGGTCCAGGTTAGGGTTAGGTTATAGTTAAGATCAATGTTAAGGTTAGGTTATGGTTAAGATCAATGTTAAGGTTAGGTTAAGGTTAAGGTTAAGGTTTGGTCAAGGTTAGGGTTAGGTTAAGGTTAATGTTAAGGGTTTGGTCAAGGTTAGGGTTAGGTTAAGGGTAAAGTTAAGGTTAAGGTTAGGTTAAGGTTAAGGTCATGTTAAGGTCAAGGTTAGGTGTAGGTTATAGTTAAGGTTAAGGGTTTGGTCAAGCTTAGGGTTACGTTAAGGTTAAGGTTAAGGTTAGGTTAGATAAAGTCAAGGTTAAGGTTAGGTTGAGGTTAAGGTTACATGTTTAGTTATGTTAAGGTTAAGGTTAGGGTTAAGGTTAAAGTCAAGGTTGAGGGTTTGGTTAAGGTTAAGGTTAGGTTAAGTTAAGTTTAAAGTTAATGTTAAGGTTAGGCTAAGGGAAAAGTTAAGGTTAAGGTTAAGGGGTTAAGGTAAAGTCAATGTTAAGGTTAGGTTAAGGCTAAAGTTAAGTTTAACCTTAACCTTAACCTTAACATTAACCTAACCTTAACCTTAACCTTATCTTAACCTTACCCTTAACTTTAACTTAACCTAACCTTAACCTTAACCTTAACCTAACCATAATATTAACTATAACCTAACCCTAACCTTAACCTTAACCTAACCTTATCTTTTACCTTAACTATAACCTAACCCTAACTTTACCCTTAACCTTAAATATAACCTTAACCTTAACCTTAACCTTAAAGATAATCTTAACCCCTTAACCTTAACATTAACCTTCCCATAACCATAACCTTAACCTTGACTTTACCTTTAACCTAACCTTCACCTCAACCTTAACCTTAACCTGATTAAACTTGTAACCTTAACATTCACTTTAACTATAACCTAACCCTAACCTTGACCAAACCTAAACCTTAACCTTAACCTTTCCATAACCTTAACCTTAACCTTAACCATAACCTAACCTGAACTTTAACCTTACTAAACTTGTAACCTTAACCTTAACCTTAACTTTACCCTTAACCTTCACTATAACCTAACCTTAACGTTAACCTTAACCCTAACCTCAACCTTAACCTAACCTTAACCTTTAACCTTACCCTAACCTTAACCATAACCCTAACCTTAACCTTAACCTTAACATTACCCGCTTAACCATAACCTTAACCTTAACCTTAAGCTTAACGTTAACCTTAACCTTAAGCTTAACCTTAACCTTAACCTTAAGCTTAACCTTAACCTGACTAAACCCATAACCTTAACCTTACCTTAACCTAACTTTAACCTTAACTATAACCTAACCCTAACCTTGACAAAACCCTTAACATTAACCTTAACCTTAACCTTAAATGTAACATTAACCTAACGTTAACCTAACCTAACCTTAACCTTAACCTTAACCTTAAACTTAACCTTGACCTTAACTATAACCTAACCTCAACCTTGACCAAACCCTTAACCTTAACCTTACCCTAATCTTAACCTTAACCTAACCTTAACCTTGACTTTACCCTTAAACTTAACGTTCACATTAACCTTGTATTTATCCTTAATGTTAACCTTAAGGTTAACCTTAACCTTAACCAAACCCTTAACATTAACCTTAACCTTAATCTTAACCTAACCTTAACCTTCACATTAACTATAACCTAACCCTAACCTTGACCAAACCCTTAACCTTAACCTTAACCTAACCTTAACCTTGACTTTACCCTTAACTTAACCTTAACCTTAACCTAACATTAACCTTAACTTTACCTTAACCTAACCTTAACCTTAACCTTATCTTAAGATTAACCTAAACATAACTTTAACCTTAATGTAACTATAACCTTACATTAACCTAACTTAACATTAACCTTGACCTTGACCTTAACCTTAACTTAGCTTAACCTAAATTTAGCCTAACATAATATAACCTTAAGGGTTTAGTCAGGTTAATATTAGTCAGGTTAAGGTTAAGGTTAAGGAAAGGTTAAGCATAAGGTTAAGGTTAAGACCTGTAACGGTTAAGGTTAAGTATCAGGTTAGGGTTATAGTTGAGGTTAAGGTTAAGGTTATGGTAAAGGTTAAGGTTCAGGTTAAGGTTAATGTTAAGTGTAGGTTATAGTGAAGGTTAAGGTTAAGACCCGTAACCGTAAACCTTAACCTTAACCTAACCTTAAACTTAACCTTATTTTAACTTTAAACTTAACCTTACCCTAACTATAACCTTACATTAACCTAACTTAACATTAACCTTGACCTTGACCTTGACCTTAAACTAGCTTAACCTAAATTTAACCTAACTTAATATAACCTTAAGGGTTTAGTCAGGTTAATATTAGTCAGGTTAAGGTTAAGGTTAAAGAAAGGCTAAGCATAAGGTTAATGTTAAGACCCGTAACCTTAAACCTTAACCTTAACCTAACCTTAAACTTAACCTTATTTTAACCTTAAACTTAACTTTAACATGACTAAGGTTAAGGGTAAGGGTAAGGTCAAGGTTAAGGTTAAAGTTAAGGCTATGGTTATGGGAAGGTAAAGGTTAAGGTTATGGTTAAGGTTAAGAGTTTGGTCAAGGTTAAGTTTAAGGTTAAGGTTAAGGTTAAGGTCAATGTTAAGGTTACGTTAAGGGTAAAGTCAAGGTTAAGGTTATGTTAATGGTTTGGTCAAGGTTAAGGTTAGGTTAAGGCTAAGGTTAGGTTATAGTTAAGGTTAAGGTTAAGGTTAAGGTTAGGTGAAAGGTAAAGCCAAGGTTAAGGTAAAGGTTAACCTTAATTTTAAGGGTAAGGTTAAGGTCAAGGTTAAGGTTACGTTATGGGTAAAGTCAAGGTTAAGGTTACATTAAGGGTTTCGTCAAGGTTAAGGTTTGGTTAGGGTTAGGTTATAGTCAAGGTCAAGGTTAAGGTTAAGGTTAAGATAAGTTTAAGGGTAAGGTTAAAGTTAAGGTTAGGGTAAGGTTAATGTTAGGGTTAACCTTAAGGGTTTGGTCAAGGTTAGAGTTAGGTTAAGGTTAAGGTTAAGGGTAAGGTTAAGGTTAAGGTCAAGGTTATGGTTAAGGTTAAGGTTACAGATAGGTTAGGTTAAGAAAAGGTTAAGGTTAAGGTTAACCTTAAAATTACCCTAAACCCTTAACCTTAACCTTAACCTTTAACCTTAACCTTAACCTAATCTTACATTTAACCTCATCTTAACCTTAACCTTGACCTTACCCTTAACCGTAACCTTCACCTTAACCCTCCCATAACCTTAACCTTAACCTTAACCTAGCCTTAAACTTCACTTTACCTTAACCTTGAATTTACCCTTAACATAACCTTAACCTCGACCTTAACATTAACCTGACTAAACCCGCTAGGGTTAGTTTATAGTTAAGTTCAAGGTTAAGGTTAGGGTTAGGTTATAGTTAAGGTCAAGGTTAGGGTTAGGTGATAGTTAATTTCAAGGTTAAGGTTAAGGTTACAGATTTAGTCAGGTTAAGGCTAAGGTTATGGTTAAGGTTAAAGTCAACTATAGAATTAAGGTTAGGGTTAAGGTTACGGCTACCCTTAACCTTAACCTTACCCTTAACCTTCACCTTAACCTTGACTTTACCCTTAACTTAACCTTAACCTTAAGTATAACCTAACCCTAACCTTGACCTTAACCTTAACCTTAACCTTAACCATAACCATAACCTTAACCTTAAGGTCAAGGTTATGGTTAGGTTATAGTTAAGGTCAAAGTTAAGGTTAGGTTAAGGTGAATGTTAAGGTTAAGGTAAAGTTAAGGTTGAGTTTAAGGTTAAGGTTGAGGTTAAGTTTAAGGTTAAGGTTAAGGTTATGTTAAGGGTAAAGTTAAGGTTAAGGTTTAGGTTAAGGTTAAGGTAGTTTAAGGTGAAGGTTATGGTTAAGTTAAGGTTAATGTTATGGATTTAGTTAAGGTTAAGGTTAAGGTTAAGGTTTGGTCAGGTTAACGTTAAGGTTAAGGTTAAGGTTAAGGTTTGGTCAGGTTAACGTTAAGGTTAAGTTAAGGTTAAGGTTAAGTTGAGGTTAAGGATTGGGTTAAGGTTAAGGTTAAGGTTAAGGTTATAGTTAGGTTAAGGTTAGGTTAAGGTTAAGAGTTTGGTCAAGGTTAGGGTTAGGTTATAGTGAAGGTTAAGGTTAAGTTAAGAGTAAATTCAAGGTTAAGGTTAGGGTAAGGTCAAGGTTAAGGTTATGGGTCTTAACCTTAACCTTCACTATAACCTAACCTTAACCTTAACCTTAACCTTAACCTTAACTACAACCTAACCCTAACCTTGACCAAACCTTAACCTTAACATTAACCTACCCTTAACCTTGACATAAACTATAGCCTAACCCTAACCTTAACCTTACCCTTAACCTTCACCTTAACCTTAAATTTACCCTTAACCTTAACTTTACCCTTAATGTTAACCTTAACCTTGAATTTACCCTTAACCTTAACTTAACCTAACCTTAACCCTTACCTTAACTATAACCTAACCCTAACCTTGACCAAACCCTTAACCTTAACATTATCTTAACCTTGAACTTAACTATAACATAACACTATCCATGACCAAACCCTTAACATTAACTTTAACCTTAACCTTTACTTAACCTTAACCTTAACCTTAACCTTGACCTTCCCATAACCTTAAACTTAACCTTAACCATAACCTAACCTTAACCTTGACCTTAACTATAACCTAACCTTAACCTTACCCTAACCATAACCTTAAATTTACCCTTAACCTAATATTAACCTAATGTTAACGTTAACCTTACCCTAACCTTACCCTAACCTTAACCTTAACTTTACCCTTAACCTTAACCTTAACCTTAATTATAACCTAAGTTTAGGTTAAGGTCAAGGTTAACGATAAGTGTAGGGTTATGTTATAGTTAAGGTTAAGGTTAGGGTTAAGGGGGTAAGGTTAAGGTAAAGGTTAAGGTTAGGTTAAGGTTAATTTAAGGGTAAAGTAAAGGTTAAGGTTATAGTTAAGTTAAGGTTAAGGTTATGGTAAAGGTTAGGTTAAGGGTAAAGTTAATGATAGGGTTAGGTTAAGGTTAATGTTAAGGTTAAGGTTAAGGGTAAATATAAGGTTAAGTTTAAGGTTAAAGTTAAGGTTAAGGTCAAGGTTAAGGTTAAGGATAAGGTTCTAACTAGGTTAAGGTTAATTTTAAGGTTAGGTTAAAGTTAATGTTATGGTTAGCTTAAGGGTAAAATTAAAGTTAAGGTTAACGTTAAGTTAAGGTCAAGATTAAGGTTTATGGTAAAGTTAAGGTTAATGTCAAGGTTTGGTCAAGGTTAGGGTTAGGTTATAGTTAAGGTCAAGGTTAGGGTGAGGTAAGGTTAAGGTTATGTTAACGTTATGGTTATAGTGAAGGTTAAGGTTAAGACCCGTAACCTTAACATAACCTTGACCTTAACTATAACCTAACCTTAACCTTAACTTTAACCTTAACCTTGAGCTTAACCCAAACCATAACCCTAACCTTGACCAAACCCTTTACCTTAACCTTAACCTTTACGCTAACCTTAACCTTAAGCTTAACCTTGACTTTACCCTTAACCTAACCTTAACCTTAACCTTAACTATAACCTAACCCTAACCTTGACCAAACCCTTAACCTTAAACTTAACCTAACCTTAAGGTTAATGGTAAGGTTAAGGTTACAGGTTTAGTCAGGTTAAGGTTAAGGTTAAGGTTAAGGGTTTGATCAAGGTTAGGGTTAGGTTAAGGTTAAGATTAGGTTAAGGGTAAATTTAAGGTTAAGGTTAAGGTTAGGTTAAGGTTTTTTCAAGCTTAGGTGTTAGGTTATAGTTAAAGTTAAGGTTATAGTGAAGGTTAAGGTTACGATTAGGTTAAGGTTAAGGTTAGGTCAAGGTCAAGGATAAGGTTAAGTTAGGTTAAGGTAAGGTTAAGGTTACGACTATGGTTAGGGTAAGGTTAGGGTAAGGTTATAGTTAAGGTTAAGGGTAAAGTTATGGTTAAGGTTAGAGTTAGGTTATAGTTAAGGTTAAGGTTACGTCAAGGTTAAAGTCAAGGTTAAGGTTAAGGATAAGGTTACATGTTTAGTAAGTTTAAGGTTAAGGTTAAGGTTATGTTAAGGTTAAGGTTATGGTTCTTAACCTTAACCTTACCCTTAATCTTCACCATTAACCTTAACCTTAACCTTCACTATAACCTAACCTTAACATTCACCTTAACTATAACCTATCCTTGACCTTAACCTTAACCTTACCTTTACCTTAACCTTAACCTAACCTTCCCATAACCTAACTTTAACCTTAACCTTTCCCTAACCTTAACCTTAACTTAACCTTAACCTAACCTTAACCTTAACCTTACCCTAACCTTAACATTAATTTTTCCCTTAACCTTTACCTTACCCTTAACCTAACCTTAACCTTGACCTTGACCAAACAATTAACTAAAATTTAACCTTAGCCTAACCTAACCTTAACCTTAACCTTAACGTTAAGGTTAGGGTTAAGGTTAAGGTTTGGTCAGGTTGAGGTTAAGGTTAAGTTAAGGTTAAGGTTAAGTTGAGGTTAAGGATTGGGTTAAGGTTAAGGTTAAGGTTAAGGTTTCAGTTAGGTTAAGGTTAGGTTAAGGTTAAGAGTTTGTTCAATGTTAGGGTTAGGTTATAGTGAAGGTTAAGGTTAAGTTAAGGGTAAAGTCAAGGTTAAGGTTAGGGTAAGGTCAAGGTTAAGGGTAAGGTCAAGGTTAAGGTTATGGGTCTTAACCTTAACCTTCACTATAACCTAACCTTAACCTTAACCTTAATCTTAACCTTAACTACAACCTAACCCTAACTTTGACCAAACCTTAACCTTAACATTAGCCTACCCTTAACCTTGACATAAACTATAACCTAACCCTAACCTTAACCTTACCCTTAACCTTCACCTTAACCTTAAATTTACTCTTAACCTTAACTTTACCCTTAACGTTAACCTTAACCTTGAATTTACCCTTAACCTTAACTTAACCTAACCATAACCCTTACCTTAACTATAACCTAACCCTAACCTTGACCAAACCCTTAACCTTAACATTATCTTAACCTTAATGTAACCTTAACCTTAACCTTAACCTAACTATAACCTTACTCTTAAATTTAACCTTGAACTTAACTATAACCTAACATTATCCATGACCAAACCCTTAACATTAACCTTAACCTTTACTTAACCTTAACCTTAACCTTAACCTTGACCTTCCCATAACCTTAAACTTAACCTTAACCATAACCTAACCTTAACCTTGACCTTAACTATAACCTAACACTAACCTTACCCTAACCATAACCTTAAATTTACCCTTAACCTAATATTAACCTAATGTTAACGTTAACCTTACCCTAATCTTACCCTAACCTTAACCTTAACTTTAGCCTTAACCTTAACCTTAACCTTAATTATAACCTAAGTTTAGGTTAAGGTCAAGGTTAACGTTAAGGGTAGGGTTATGTTATAGTTAAGGTTAATGTTAGGTTAAGGTTAATTTAAGGGTAAAGTCAAGGTTAAGGTGAAGGTTAAGGTTATAGTTAAGTTAAGGTTAAGGTTATGGTAAAGGTTAGGTTAAGGGTAAAGTTAATGATAGGGTTAGGTTAAGGTTAATGTTAAGGTTAAAGTTAAGGGTAAAGATAAGGTTAAGTTTAAGGTTAAGGTCAATGTTAAGGTTAAGGATAAGGTTTTAACTAGGTTAAGGTTAATTTTAAGGTTAGGTTAAGGTTAATGTTATGGTTAGCTTAAGGGTAAAATTAAAGTTAAGGTTAACGTTAAATTAAGGTCAAAGTTAAGGTTTAGGGTAAAGTTAAGGTTAAGGTTAAGGTTTGGTCAAGGTTAGGGTTAGGTTATAGTTAAGGTCAAGGTTGGGGTTAGGTAAGGTTAAGGTTATGTTAACGTTACGGTTATAGTGAAGATTAAGTTTAAGACTCGTAACCTTAACCTAACCTTGACCTAAACTATAACCTAACCCTAACTTTAACCTTAACCTTCACTACAACCTAACCTTAACCTTGACCTTAACCCAAACCATAACCCTAACCTTGACAAAACCTTTCACCTTAACCTTAACCTTTACCCTAATCTTAACCTTAAGCTTAACCTTGACTTTACCCTTAACCTAACCTTAAACTAAACCTTATCTATAACCTAACCCTAACTTTGACCAAGCCCTTAACCTTAACCTTAACCTAACCTTAAGGTTAATTGTAAGGTTAAGGTTATGGGTTTAGTCAGGTTAAGGTTAAGGTTAGGTTAAGGTTAAGGTTAAGGTTAAGGGTTTGATCAAGGTTAGGGTTAGGTTAAGGTTAATATTAGGTTAAGGGTAAAGTTGAGGTTAAGGTTAAGGTTAGGTTAAGGTTTTTTCAAGCTTAGGTGTTAGGTTATAGTCAAAGTTAAGGTTATAGTGAAGGTTAAAGTTACGATTAGGTTAAGGTTAAGTTTAGGTCAAGGTCAAGGATAATGTTAAGTTAGGTTAAGGTAAGGTTAAGGTTACGACTATGGTTAGGGTAAGGTTAGGGTAAGGTTATAGTTAAGGTTAAGGGTAAATTTATGGTTAAGGTTAGAGTTAGGTTATAGTTAATATTAAGGTTACGTTAAGGGTAAAGTCAAGGTTAAGGTTAAGGATAAGGTTAAATGTTTAGTAAGTTTAAGGTTAAGGTTAAGGTTATGTTAAGGTTAAGGGTGAAGGTTAAGGTTATGGTTCTTAACCTTAACCTTACCCTTAATCTTCACCCTTAACCTTAACCTTAACCTTCACTATAACCTAACCTTAACCTTCACCTTAACTATAACCTATCCCTGACCTTAACCTTAACCTTACCTTTACCTTAACCTTAACCTAATATTCCCATAACCTTTACCTTAACCTAACTTTAACCTTAACCTTTCCCTAACCTTAACCTTAACTTAACCTTAGCCTAACCTTAACCTTAACCTTACCCTAACCTTAACATTAATTTTTCCCTTAACCTTTACGTTACCCTTAACCTAACCTTAACCTTGACCTTGACCAAACCCTTAACTAAAATTTAAGCTTAGCCTAACCTAACCTTAACCTTAACCTTAACATTAGCTTAAACTTAACCTTCCCATAACCTTAACATTAACCTTAAACATAACCTAACCTTAACATTAACTTTACCCTTAATGTAACCTTAACCTTAACCTTGACCTTCCCATATCCATAACCTTAACCTTAACTGTACCCTTAACCTAACCTTAACCTTAACCTTAACCTTATATTTACCATAACCTGACTTTAACCTTGACTTTTCCCTTAACGTAACCTTAAACTTAAGCATAAATTTAAGTTAACCTTACCCTTAACCCTATATTAACCTTAACCTAAGCTAATCTTAAACTTAACCCCTAACCTAACCTTACTTAACCATAACCTTAACCTTACCCTTAACGTTATCTTAACATTACCTTAACCTTAACCTTACCCTTCACCTTATCTTAACCTTAACCTTAACCTTCCCAAACCCTTAACCTAACCTTAACCTTAAACTTAACCTAACCTTAACCTTGACTTTACCCTTAACGTAACCTTTACCTTAACTTTAACCTTACTAAACTCGTACCCTTAACCTTATCTTAACCTTAACCTTTACTTAACCCTGACTTTACCCTTAACCTAACCTTAACCTTAACTATAACCTAACCCTAACCTTGACCTTAAATTTACCCTTAACCTTGAACTTAACCTTAACCTTGACCTTGACCTTAACCTAACCTTAACCTTAACCCTAAGCTTAACCTAAACTTAACCTACCCTATATCATATTCGTAACCTTAACCTAACCTAACATAACCTTAACCTAACCTAACTAAACCTAACCTATCATATTTGATTTACAATTAACCAAACCCTAACCTTGACCAAACCCTTAACCTTAAACTTATCTTTAACCTTAACCTAACTGAACCCATAGCCTTTACATAACCCTAATCTTAACCTTAACCTAACCTTAATCTTCACTTTACTCTTAACATAACCTTAACCTTAACCTAACGTAACCTTAACCTTAACCTTAACCAAACCATAACCTTACCCTAACCATAACCTTAACTATAACCTAACCATAACCTTAACCTTATCTTAACCTTAACCTTCACTATAACCTAACCTTAACCTTAACCTTAACCATACCTTAATCTTAACCTTAACCTTAACCTTAACCTGACTAAACCCGTAGCCTTAACCTTACCTTAACCTAACATAACCTTAACCTTAACCTTAAACATTACCCTAACCTTGACCAAACACTTAACCTTAACCTGAACCTGACTAAACCCGTATCCTATACCTTAACCTTGACATGAATAAACTCGTAACCTTAACCTTCCCCTTAACCTATCTTAAACTTAACCTTGACCTTGACCTTAACCTTAGTCTTAACCGTAACCTTACCCTTAACCTTCACCTTCACCTTAACCTTAACCTTAAATTAACTAAACCCCTAACCCTAAAACTTAACTTTAGCCTTAACCTTCACCTTAACCTTAAACTTGACTTTACCCTTAACCTAACCTTAACCTTAACTATGAACTAACCCTAGCATTGACCTTAACTTTACCCATAAGCTTCACCTAACCTTAACCTTAACCTTGACCTTGACCTTGACCTTAACATAATCTTAACATTAACCTTACCTTACCCTTACCCTAACCTTAACCTTAATCTTAACCTCACCTTAACTTTAACCATAACCTTAAATTTACCCTTAATCTAACCATAACCTTAACCTTAACCTAACTTTACCTTAACCTTAACCTTAAACTAACCTTAACCTTAACTTTACCTTAACCTTGATTTTAGCCTTAACATAACCTTAACCTTAACATTAACTTGACTAACCTTAACTTGACTAAACCCTTAAGGTTAGGGTAAAGT
Organism: Pinus albicaulis; assembly: GCA_034641835.2. NCBI lineage: Eukaryota > Viridiplantae > Streptophyta > Pinopsida > Pinales > Pinaceae > Pinus > Pinus albicaulis. The sequence continues at coordinate 678,086,364 of CM076582.1, read as the reverse complement.
TAAAGTTAAGGTTAACATCAACCTTAACCTTAACCTTAACTATAACCTAACCTGAACCTTACCCTAACCATAACCTTAACTATAACCTAACCCTAAAATAAGGCTTACCCTTAACCTTATCTTAACCTTAACCTTCACTATAACCTAACCTTAACCTTAACCTTAACCTCACCCTAACCTTAACCTTAACCTTAACCTAACCTTAACCTTACTAAACATGTAACCTTAACCTTACCTTAACCTAACTTTAACCTTAACCTTAACCTTACCTTAACCTAAATTTAACCTTAACCTTAACCATAACCCTAAACTTGACCAAACCCTTAACCTTAACCTGACTAAACCCGTAACCTAAACATTAACCTTAACCTCACTAAACTCATAACCTTACCCTAACCTTAACCTTAACCTTAACGTAACTATAACCTTACCCTTAACCTAACTTAACATTAACCTTGACCTTGACCTTAAACTTAACCTTACTCTTAACCTTCACCATAACCTTAACCTTAACCTAACTAAACCTGTAACCATAAACCTTAACATTACCCTTAACCTTCACCTTAACCTTAACCTTGACTTTACCCTTAACCTAAACTTAACCTTAACTATAACCTAACCCTAACCTTGACCTTAACTTTACCCATAAGATTGACCTTAACCTTAACCTTGACCTTAACCTTGACATAACCTTAACCTTAATGTTAACCTTAACCTTATCTTACCTTTAACCTAACGTTAACCTTATCCTAACCTTAAATTTAAGCATAACCTTAGCTTTACCCTTATTCTAACTGCAACCTTAACCTTAACCATAACCTTAACCTTAACCTTGACTTTACCCTTAACCTAACATTAACCTTAACTTTACCTTAACCTTGACTTTACCCTTAACTTAACCTTAACCTTGACCTGTCTAAATGCTTAAGGTTATGGTAAATTTAAAGTTAATGTTAAGGTCAATGTCAATGTTAAGGTTAAGTTAGGTTAAGGTAAGGTTATAGTTAGGTTAAGGTTAAGGTTAAGGTTAGGTTAATGTTAAGATAAGGTTAAGGTTAAATTTAAGGTTAAGGTTAGGTTAGGGGTAAAGTTTACGTTAAGGTAAAGGTTATGGTTAAGGTTAGGGTTAAGGGTAAATTCAAGGTTAAGGTTACGTGGAGGTTCAAGTTATGGGTTTAGTCTGGTTAAGGTTACGTTAAGGTAAAGGTTAAGGTTAAGGTTACGTTAAGGTAAAGGTTATGGTTAACATTAGGGTTAAGGGTAAAGTCAAGGTTAAGGTTAAGGTTAAGGTTAAGAGTTTGGTCAAGGTTAGGGTTAGGTAGTTAAGGTGAAGGCTAAGGTTGGGTTAAGGTTAAATTTGAGGTTAAGTGAAGGTTAATGTTAAGGGTTTGGTTAAGGTTAAGGTTATAGTTAAGGTCAAGGTTAAGGTTAAGGTTATGGTTAAGGTTAAGGTTAGGTAAAGGTTAATGTTAAGGGTAGGTTATAGTGAAGGTTAAGGTTAAGACATGTAACCTTAAACCTTAACCTAGCCTTAAACTTAACCTTATCTTAACCTTAACCTTAACCTAACCTAACCTTAACCTTAACTTTACCCTTAACCTTACCTTAACCATAACCTTAACCTTAACTATACCCTTAACCTTATCTTAACCTTACCTTAACAATAACCTTAACCTTGACCTTAACTATAACCTAACCCTAACCTTGAAAAAAACCTTAACATTAACCTTAACCTTAACCTAACCTTGACCTTAACTAAACCATTAACCTTAACCCTAACCTTACCTTAACCTTACCCTAACCTTACCCTAACCATAACCTTAACTTTAACCTTAACCTAACCTTAACCAAAACCTTAACCTAACCTTAACCATAACTTTAACCTTAACCTCAACCTTAACCTAACCTTAACCTTGACTTTACCCTTAACCTAACCTTAATGTCAACTATAACCTAACCCTAACCTTGACCTTAACTTTACCCTTAACCTTGACTTGAACCTTAACCTAACCTTAACCTTGACTTTACCCTTAACCTAACCTTAACATTAACTATAACTAAGCTTAACCTTGACCTTAACTTTACCCTTAACCTTGACCTTAACCTTAACCTTAACCTTGACCTTGACCTTAAGCTAACCTTAACCTTAACCTTATCTTACCCTCAACCTAACCTTAACCTTAACTATAACTTAACCCTAACCTTGACTTGAACTTAACCCCATAACCTTAACCTTAACCTTCCCATAACCATAACCTTAACCTTAACTTTAGCCTTACCCTAACTTTAACCTTAACCTTAACCTTAACCTGACTAAACTTAATTTGAGAAGGTTAAGTGTAAGGTTAACCTTAACTTAACCTTAACCTTCACTATAACCTAACCCTAACATTGACCAAACCCTTAACCTAACATTAATCTTAACCTTAACCATACCATAACCATCACCTTAACCTTAACCTAAACCTAACCTTAACCTTAACCTTAACCTTTACCTAAGCTTAAACTTAACCTTAACCTTAACCTTTACCTAACTGTAACCTTCACCTTAAGGGTAAGGTTTGTTCAAGGTTAGGGTTAGGTTATAGTTAAGGTTGAGGTTAAGGTTAAGGTTATGGTTAAGGTTAGAAGAATGCTATAGTTAAGGTCAACATTAAGGTTAGGTTAAGGTTAAGGTTAAGGTTAAGTTCAGGTTAATGTTAAGGGTTTGGTTAAGGTTAAGGTTAACGTTAAGGGGTTAAGGTTAGGTTAAGGTAAAGTCAAGGTTAAGGTTAAGGTTAAGGGGGTAAAGTTAAGGTGAAGATTAGGTTAAGTTAAGGGTAAAGTCAAGGTTAAGGTTAAGGTTAAGGTGAAGTTTAAGGTTATAGTTAAGTTAACGTTAAGGTTAAGGTTATGGTTAAGGTTAAGGTTAGAGTTAAGGGTAAAGATAAGGTTATGGTTAAGGTTACGTTAAGGGTAAATCCAAGGTTAAGGTTAGAATAAGGTTAAAGTTAAGGTTATGGTTAAGGTAAGGCTAATATAAGGTTAAGGGTAATTTTAAGGTTAAGGTTATGGTTAAGGTAAGGTTAAGGGTAAATTTAATGTTAAGGTTAGGTCAAGGTTAAGATAAGTTCAAAGGTAAGGTCAAGGTTAAGGTTAAGGTTATGGTTATGGGAAGTGTTAGGTCTCTGTAATTTATTAGCAAGATTGGGAGAGTCCAATCACAGAGTTAACATCATTTCAACCAACTTTGGGATTCTAGGATCTAGCCCTCCTGAATCCGGAGAGGGATCTCTCCAATATGTACAAAGATGGATATTGTCTTTGAAAAGCTCGAGGTGATGATATTAGGCTAGTTATGAAGGCCAAGGGTTTTGTTTTGTTTTGGATTGTTGAGCATGAAATGTTACTTGAGGGGAAAGTCCTAAGTGCAAAAAGTTTCAAAAGTGAGAAGTTGCAAGCAAATAGAACAGTTTTGGCAGATAGATAGATATAACGCTTGTTTTTAGTCCATTGGGCTATGGAGTCATATCTGGGCTTTAATTGAACAACAACATCAAGTGTGATCCAAGGGGCAAGTTATCTATACCACAATATTATTGAGATTAAAATGATGAAATGGAAACATTAAAATGTTGGAGGGATGGAAACTGATAATAATTTCTTAGAGGATTTATAGTCAGTCCAAACAAGAAAAAGCCTCTTAGGTAACTGTTTTAAAACCAACCAAGGACAAGGCTAACCATAGAATTCTTGGGCAAGTTCTTATTAAAGCAGCTTAATTGACAAACAATCCAGTAATCCACATAATTACCTTCAAAAAGTATGAAAACACATAAGGAAAACAGAGTGTAACTTAAGATCAGATAAAGTACTTTTAAACCTAGTCTGCTTTCAGTCAACACCAAGGGAAACTTTCAGAATCTGCCTTTGGAGAAAAGAATCTAGGAATCAGGGCAAACCATATCTTCTCTAGTCCAAATTTAATAGAAAATAATGGAAATAACATTCGAGAACAATGTTTGAGCAAACAGAAGGACGAGGGAATGCCAACATTCCTAACTGTTTAAACTGTATTGAATCATTCTTAAATAAACAAATCTGAAGAAAACATTAAGATAAAGATTTCTCAGCTAGAGAAGGTTACTGCTATACAGAAAATCCTAACCCTGTTTAAACTGTTCTTTACAGAGGGAAAATGAAAAATATGGCATACATAGAAGGAAAACGATTAACAAAAAAAGAAGCACTTCACCAGTGATAAAGACCAGGATCCCAAGAAACAGCTTTTATATTGATGTCAAACCAGTTACAATCTTCAAGTCCAATGTTTCAGTTCAGAAATCATCTTCACTATTCAACCTAACTACTCTAGCGCAAATAGAGCTTCAAGGGCCAGTGAACACGATGTACAAATAGAAGTCTCGAGCTCAAGTGTATTTCAAAGTTCTGCAACCAAAAATTTCTCATCTTCTTCTGGGGTATTTATAGAAGAATGAGGAGGTGATCTGAGAAAAGATCTCTCAGGATAATTAATACAGGTTCAAGACTTCTCGGCCTTTTGAGGGGCTCAATGAAGACATTTACAGGTGGTTCTCTGTATTAACTGTTTTACATTTATGGATTAAGCTCGGTGGGAGCTTTATTTGACTTTGAGGCTTTATGTAATGTTTGGAGTAACTCTACAGATATTTTCTACATTGATTTCCTTGCAGAAGTAACTCCCTGGCTGCGCTGGAGGTGAATATCTGATTTTCTTCAATAACTTCAGCCTCTGTTTGAAAGGTTCGAGGCGACAGGTGGCTCGGTGGTAGCTGAGGAATCAATTTGCCTCAGATGTGGCGGTGGAGGCTTTCTGTCTGATGAAACACTTTAGGTTTTTCCTTTAAACTGTGTTTTATATTGGGGATTAGGCTTTTGATAACGGTCTTAGCCGTAATCCCCATAAAAACTGTCTTCAATCTTCATCTGCTGTGCTCTGTCTTCAAACTGATACTCTTTAACTGTTTTTGAATTAAAACAGTGTCTTGTCGATGTGCAGGCCGCACTGGGCTTTTTAAAGGCATCAATGCCCATGAAGCATTGAGAAAACAATGGAGCGAAACCCCGCATATGGTTCTCTTTAACAGCTCGAAGGCGCAGGAAACGTCTTTCCCAACCCTCGGCTTTCTTTCATTAAACAATAGAAAACCATTAAAACGCTTGCAAAACAAAAAAATAGTTAAGAAATCCTGTGGAAATAGGTTTAAACTGCTTCAGATGGCGGGGGAGGAGCGAAGCCGTCGGATGAAGGCAACCAACGGTGGAGATCTGCATAGAAAATAAAAAAGGATAGCGGGAGAAGAATAAGGAGGAGTAGTTTTGGACCGTCCGATCTGGACACGTGGACGGTCCAGATTCAATCGAAGGATCGCAATCGAAACTGCGGGCCTAATCGCAATCGAAACTGTGGGCCTGGTCTTTTCGATCAACCCATTGAAATTTTTCCGATTAGGATTGCGCGATCGGTCTTTTTAATCTAACCATTTTATATTTAACACGTGACTTCAAGCTTTTAAGTTGAAACTTTGGATAAGCGGGTTCTTGGGTTTTATAATGGAAAAAGCAGAACAGTAATGAAAATTTACAATGTTTTAAGTGTCGGAGGCGGGCTTACTGGATATATAAAATAAACGATGCGATCGGGGGTCTTAAGCAGCAAGGCTAATCGTAATCATAACTTTGGAGTATCGCAAAGACTTGCGCCTTTGATTCCTTTCGATGCGATTAGCACTTTATCGTATTAGAAAGTGGTTCCAGACCCAAAGCGTATGGTGGGGAAGTGGTTTAGGGCTTAGCTCAAGGGGCTGAGGTCTATAGCAATGAAACTTTGATTTTTATGAGAATTTTCAAAGATTTTAATGGATTTGGGGGTTCCGAAATAGTTAAAAAGTGAGTTTTTAACTATGGAAGGTGAAATTTTCATAAATGGAAAGAAGAGGACTTATGAAAACAAGGTAGTTTTGATGGAGAAAAAGGGGAGCAGATGAAAGGTTTTGAGTAGAGGAGAAATGACGATCTTTCAGCAGTCATTCAGTTGGAATCAGCAGAAATTCCTGAGTATAAAAATGGGACAGCAAATGAGGATTTGGGATAGAGGCATGAGACCTTAAAGAGACTTCAAGAGCCAACAATTTTTAGTGATAAAATTTGTTCCTTGGAGGCTCAAAAAAGATCTTAGCCACCTTTTGGTATAACAAAATATTATAGGTGGCTAACAATGGCTCCACTTGGGGATGGTACCTTCTTGAAGGCATCAAGAATTCAGACTTGATTTCTGGGAGGTTGATCAGTTGCCTCATCCATTGGGCTGTCCTTCTGTGATTGAATGATATTTTTCTAAAAACATATTTGGCAGCCATGAAAACAATGGACCTTTCTCAACCAGCTTGCTACCTACCCAGTCCTACAGATCTAGCATTTTTTTCTTCATCAGAGTCCACTTGGATTGGCAAACTCTATTCACAAAATTTTATTCTTTTGAAAGCAGGAAATATAATCTATTTCTAATCTCTATTTCTCCCTGAACTCAGATTAAACAGTTGAGCTCAGATATTTCTCTACCTAGTCTACTGTTTGTTGGGATTAAACAGTCCAACAAACTTTCATTCTCTAAATTCTACAACAGAAATTTAAAAAATAGTCAAGTCAAGATTGAGCTGTTCGACTTGCTATGATCTATGGCATAAAAAAAAGCTACACATAGATTATTATTTGCAGAAAATTAAATTAAAATGGAAGGCTTAAGACCTGAAAGTTTCTCATTATGGCCTTCTTTTTCTTACAGCTCTGTTTTTAATTTTGTTTTGAGCTGTCTCTTTCTTCATATCTGATTCATATTTTGGGCAAATTAGAACCAGCTTTTCTCTTTTATGACTCAGAAAAATAAAACAGTTTTGAGTCATCTCTCTTTGGAAACTTTGGTTCAGATTTTGAACATGTTTGAACCTTTAATTTCTATCCTAATCTATCTATTGATAAGCCAAGATTAAACAGTTTGGCAAATCAAATTCACTACCCTATCAGCAGAAAATTGAAAGCTAATTAGTCAAGATTAAACAGTTTGACTAACTAGAAGTGTGTTTTGCAGGAGTGGCATTTAAGCTTGCACACTTTCATATTTATTTCTCTTTTTTTGCATGGGGCTATGCCTTTCTTGTTTTTCATTTTTTCCCTCTTTTCTTTCTTTCTTTGTTTTTGTATTTTTTGATTTTTCATAACTTTGAATGCAATGATGGATGAAATGTTTACAATGGAAAAAAGAAAAAAGAAGGCTTAAAAACATATCATGAATCAAGAGAAGTAATGCTTGAGCATCCTGCCATTGACAGGACCCCCAAAATTTTTTGATTTTTCATAAATTTGAATGCAATGGTGGATAAAATATTTATAATGAAAAAAAAAAGAAAAAAAAAGGCTTAAAAATATATCATGAATCAAGAGAAGTAATGCTTGAGCATCCTGCCATTGACAGGACCCCCAAACAAATCTGTTCCATCCAGCTCTTGTAAGAAGAATGCATTGTTTCAAGCAACTGAATGAATAGAGTAAGGGCCAAGCCATAGATTGTCAAATTTACCATGCTTTCCCTTGTCTTCCCTCTTTGAGTCCCACTTTAAAACTTTGTCCCCAATCTTGAAATTGTTGGCCTTTGTTCTTCTGTCAAAAAGCTTCTTAATGCTGTCCTATTTCTGCAATGTTTTGTTGTACACTTCCTCTCTGATTTGCTGAAGATGAATGGTCTGATTTATTCTTTTGATCATGTCATTATCTTCAGTCTGCAATTCTTGGATAAACTTCATAACTGGTACACCAAGGCTATTAGGAAAGATTGCATATGTACCATACACAAGCTGAAAAGGTGACATACCAATAGATTTCTTCAAAGTTAATCTGTCAGCCCAAAGTGCATGGATCAGCTTTGTGTGCCAAGACTTCTTGTTTTCCTCCAACAGTTTCTTTATTATGTTCACTAAGATTTTGTTGGAAGACTCTGCAAGTCCATTACCTTGAGGGTAATAGGCTGTGGAGTGTCCCAACGTTATCTGATATTTGCGACAGAATTCCACCATTTTCTTTGATCCAAATGCGGCTGCATTATCTGTGATGATCTTGGTAGGGCAGCCAAATCTGGAAAGGATATTGGTTTCTATGAACTTTATAATAACTGAATCATTGGCTTGCCTACAAGGAATGGCTTCTATCCATTTAGTGAAATAGTCTGTGGCAGTAAGGATCCATCTATGCTGGGCAGAAGATGAGGATGGATTTCACCTATGAAGTCAAGTCCCCACTGTTGAAAAGGAGCTTCAACAGTGATTGGATGCAGAGGAAGGGGTAATAATTTTCTCTTGCCCTCAAACAATTGGCATTTATGGCAAGTAGTTGTCATTTTGTGAACATCGGGAAAAAGGGTGGGCCAATAGAAACCAGCCCTCAAAATTTTGTTGGCTGTTGACTTCCAGTACAAATGGCCTCCACACTCTCCTTCATGAAACTCCTGCTTAACCTTCTCTGCATCAAACTCAGGCAAACATTTAAGCAATATACCACTTGTATTTTTCCAATAAAGACACCTATCTACAATGCAATAGTTTACTGCTTTCAGTTTTAAGAACCTTGCCTTTGTTTTCGATAAACCAGGAGGTGTATTTAAATTAAGCAAAACATAAACGATATCAGCATACCAAGGAAAATTCATAAAATGGTTTTCAATAATGGGAGTTGAGAATTCTTCTTGGTTGTCCAAAGCATTAATCATATTAATATCAAGAACTTCAAAATTGGATTCAGCCATTAATCTAGCTAGACCTTGGCCTTTGATGAGTTTAGTGGGTTTTATCTCTAGATCATATTCGAGAATAACAACAATCCACTTACCTCTCTTACCATCTGGGTCCTGTGTTAGAATGTCTTTAACAACCGAATTAGGGACAAAGGCAATGATATGTGAGTGAAGGATGTATACTCTGAAGTCTTTCAATGCTTTAACCAAAGCAAAAGCTTGCTTTTCCATAATATTATACTTCAAAGGGGCATCCCTCAATGCCTTGCTAAAGAATGCAATAGGCTGCTCTTGTCCTTGTGGTTTTTTCTGTAAAAGGACAACAACAATAGTATGTTCTGATGCAAATGAGAAGATATAAAAATCTTTTGAAAAATCAGGGCTTATGAGAACCGGTGTTTTCGTTAATGCTTGTTTCACCAGCTCAAAGGATGTCTTTGCTTCCAAGGTCCATTTTATCCCTTGCTCCTTCTTCAACATGTTTGTGATATTTCTAAGGAGCTATGCCAAGTTAGGGATGAACCTTCTCAAAAAGTTAATCTTTCCAATGAAAGACTGCAACTCTTTGATATTTCGAGGATGAGAGATTTGCAATATAGCCTCAATCCTCTTTGGATCTATCTTTATACCCTCTTCTGAAATAATGTGTCCAAGAAGATTACCTTCTTGGAGACCAAATAGTGTCTTCTTAGGGTTTAAAGATATTCCAAATCTTTTGCACTTCTCGAAAACTTTTCTCAAATGTTCTAAATGTTCTTCATCTGTTTTTGAAAACACAGTGACATCATCTAGATAGATAATGATGAAGAAGCCCAATTCTTCCGAGAATGCTATGTCCATGGCTCTCTGAAAGGTTGCTCCGGCGTTCATTAGACCAAAAGGCATCTTCACATACATGAAAGTGCCCCATGGAGTAGTGAAAGTTGTCTTTAATTGATCAGCAGGGTGAACTAAAATCTGATTATACCATGAATAGCCATCAAGCAACGAAATCCTTTTAGACCCCACCACCCTTTGTAAAATGTGATCCATTTTTGGTAAAGGGTAGTTATCCTTTAACGAAGCTTTGTTTAAGTCTCTAAAGTCTATAAAAAGCCTGATTTCTCCAATCTTCTTCCTAACGGACACCAGATTAGATACCCACTCAGAATATCTAATAGGGACAATAATGCCAGCATCGTGCATCTTCATGATTTCCTTCTTAACCAATGGCAACTGGACAGGGTTTATTCTGCGCAGTTTCTGTTTGAATGGTTTTTGGTTTTCTTTAAGAGGGATTTTGTGCTGTATTATTTCGGTGTCATAGGATTTGAGATCTTCGTAACTCCAAGCAAAAACATCAGAAAATTCTTTGAACAGCTCTAAGTATTTGAGTTTAATGTGAGCTGGCAAAGTTTTGGACAGCTTGATCATTCTCTGTTTTTCCTCACTGCCTATATTGCACTCCTCTACTTCAGTTTCTACAGGTTCCAGTTTTGGTTTATTGGCCACATCGTTAAAATCGAACAACTCCTCTAAAGGCGTTAGACCACTCGGCAAATTTTCATCTTTAGAATGCAGAGTTTGTAATTCTTCCGTTTCTAACTCTGCACTTAATTCTGTTTTGTTCCTAAGTTTGCCAGACAATAGGTTAATATTGGCAGGTTGAGGAGATGATTCTTCTTCACCAAGAAAGTTTTCTTCACTGCAGTCTGTATCATAATCTGAATCTGAACTGTGCAGTTCGAACTCATTTCTGAATTGCATGAAGTCTTATATTTGTTTGTCATTGTCAAACACTTGCCAATATTTTTCGTTATCAGGCACTGCCGGTCTAAATTTTATCGGAGTTGTGTTGTCTCCAGTCTCATATGGCGTTAGACATGTTCTGGCCGCAAAAGCTAAATTGTGGGCCATAATGTTCTTTTTCCTTGGGATGAAACTCAGGTTTGACTCCTCAAATGTTGTCAACAGATCCATGACATCATTCCAATAGGCTCTAAGTCTGGGATGATTCGCATTATACTCCCCATTGACTTGCCTAATGATTAACTCAGAATCCCCGTACACATTAATTCTTCGGGCTCCTAATTTCTTCAAGAGATGCAAGCCTAAGAGAAGGGATTCATATTCTGCTATGTTGTTGGAACACTGAAAGTTTAATTTGCATGAGATGCATTATGTGTGGTTGTTTTCAGTGTTAATGATCCAAACCCCTGCACCAGCATTATTTCTAGTGCATGACCCATCAAAATACATACTCCATAAAGGACTGTCTTCGGTTTCATCTGTTTGGCGATTGTCCTTTTTAACTATGGTGCCTTCTGACTGTTCATGATTAGCAGCACCCAATTGAATTTGTTTTGACTCCTCAAATTCTTCAATAGATCGAGGGATGATGCCAGAAACGTTAGGGGTATTTTTTGGGTTGTTAAGTCCTAAAAACAATGGACTCATAACCGGTAAATCAAGACCTATGCTTTGTTTACTAATGTTTTCACATGTGGAAAACTGTTTGGACACTTCTGCGTTATTATACTCTTCTTCCCTGTCGGCCTTTAATTCTGTTAAAGTGACTTTCTCACTAGGAGTTTCATTGTTAAACATGATAAAAGAATTAAGGCCTGTATTGACAGAATATATAGGAGAGTTTCGTGGTCTGTCTTGACTTATAACCGTGTATTGCATATGAGACTCCCTGTAAAGTCTTCTGGTCTGATTGAAAACCGGGATGGTCGCATATGTCATGTCCATCTGCATAGTCCCCTGTAACTTAGCTCCCCAAGATCTTGATAAAAGAATTCCATACTTTGGGGGAACATCAGCCACAACAATGTCCATGAGTAAACATTTGGGTGGAATCTGGGCTAGGTTAACACAGAGGTCTTTGATCAATCCTAGACATTTTACTCTATTTGAGTCAAAGGAGTATAGGTCTTTGTAGGGTCTGGTAATCTCTAAACCAAGGCTCTCCATCACAGCTTTAGGCATTAAATTATGAGAAGCCCCGGAATCATGCATAGCGGTGTGTAGAATTTTGTCATGAATGTTCAAACTCACATAAAAGGGAGGAACTGGTCCTTCTTGAAACTTCCCTTCAATCTTAGGGCCAAAAATCAACTCTGGTAGGTCGTCACTAAGATTAACTGTATCTCTATTTTCCTCTATATTTAAAGCCTTCAAAATTTGGTTCCTATATACATGTTGGGCAGCTAACTCAGTTAATGGAACAGAGATTTTGATCTTTAAGATTTCCTGTTCAAGGCTAAAAGGGGTTTGATTCTTCGAAGCACTTGTTTCAACCTTATTAGCTGTCACTCTATCAACAATTACAGCATGCTGATTTGTTTTACTTGACACAACTGTTGTAGAAGGAGTACTAGCTGAAGTGTTAGTACTGCTGATGTCTTCACTCTGTTTTTCAGAATTTTGAGTGTTTTTTTCCTTATCCTTATCAGAATTAACAGCCACTGTTTTGTCTTTTTGTTTGGCTGTTTTGGGTTTAGCTGCGGTGCTGCTTTGAGAGGATTTGTCAGAGGTTTTGGTGTTGGGGGCTTGTTGACTGGTCTTGCTTCTAAGGTCTTATTCTCTTTGAGGTTCTATGACGACATTTTCCATGTCCTGATAATAATTTTCATTATCATCTCTTTTGTCGTCGTAAGGTGTGTAAAGACCTTGTTTATTATCATAATGAACCTCAAATTCATCATCCTCTTCCCCAAACATGTTGATATCCTCTGGCTCTGTTATGTCTTCTATTTCTTCAACCTCACTTACATAGTTTTGATGAAAGGGAGGGGTGATCTGTTGATCATCTTCCCTGGGTCTGTTTGGAGGTTGGTTTCTTCTAACATTCTGATTCTGGTTCCTATTTTGAGGAGCAGTTTGATTTTGATTTGCTTGTGCTTTCTTAATTATGCTCATCTCTTTCATCATTTCTTCCATCATTCTCTCCATTTTTGAGTTGGAAGTAGAAGGTGTGGATTCCTCTCTAAAAGATACTCTCTTTTCCACTTTCATCCTCGCTCTCTTCTCCATAAGGTTAACTTCCATAGAAAGAGCACCTCTTTGCATATCTTCAAGGGTCGCAAAAACTCTTTCTCTGAGTGAATATGTCATGTCTGGATCAAACCCTTCAGGAAATTTGTTTAAAGCTGAGCCCTGAGGAGGTTTTAGTTCAGGGGAAAGTGCATTATAAACGCTATTAAATCTGGTACAATAAGATTGTACACTTTCCCCAGGGTTCCTATGGAGATTGTTATAGTCAGCAAGGACTTGGAGAGGATTCTTTCTCACTTCCCATTTGTTTAAGAATGTTTGATGGAAGGCTTGGAGATCGTTAATACTATGGGGGGTTAAAACTTTAAACCATTTTCTTGCTTCTCCCCCAAACTTTGAGCAAATAGTCTCAACTTGACATAATCATCATCAATTTCGTTTCTGTCAAAGTAGTCATTCATCTTGTCCACATGTTGAGATGCTGTTATAGTATTACTAGCATCATATAATGGAATTTTGGACTGATAGTCCTGTGGAAGATTGGCTAATGGTACGGGAAGGACTAAGGGAGCATACCATGTTGCCATGGCAGGAGGTGGAGGTGGATTTACAGAAGGGAAAGTGGGCTGAGGTGAAGTGGTTTGAACAGTGGATGTAGGGTGAGTAGAAGTGGATGGACCAGGAGTAGACTGGTGAGATGATCTTGGATGAGAGACACCTAAATTGTGAAGGAAATGTAAATCAGGAGGTGTTGTTTCCCTGCTACCAGGATGTTCACTTGTTTCAGGAGATGAAAGTGAAGATTCAGAGTCTAACTAGATTATATCATCAAATGACCTAGTCCTAAATGGGTTCACTAAGTCAACTTGTGGTTGTTGCAGAGCTGAAAGATTTTCAGGGACTGAATTAGCTCTCAAGGGTGATCTGAAAACAGTTAATAATTTAACCTTAGGAGACTTCCAAAGGATACTTTCCGGATTATCAACTATCTCAGGCGGGTTAGGGTCTGGACGGGCTCTAGTGTGAATCTTTTAAGAAGCCACTATGCTATGTTGTTTAGACCTAAAACAAGAAAAGTTCAACCAGATATGACAATCTTGGAGAGGTTAACCAATCTGTTTTTACAATTTTAAATCCCACAGTCCTCTAACTGAGTTTGAATGATTTTATAATGATAAGGGTTCTCTCCAGCGGAGTCTTAAGGTTTGCTAGGATTGTGGAGTCGCCAAGTGGAAATTTTTAGCTCCTTTCAGAGGTAAAAGGTCTTATGGTCCACCGCCATGTTTATTTAATTCCAATCTGAAATATTTTTGGGTGTTTTTTGAATTGTTTTATTTATGGTTTAGAAGAATGTCCTAACTTTGCCTCAAAACTTAGCTACGGTTATGAAACAAAGACAGTCTATCCTTATGGCTAAGCTAGTTGATTTTCCAAGGTTAGATAAAAACTTAAAAGAATCCTAGGGTTGACCTAGTTTGTCACTGATTTAAACAAGCTCCATCATGATTACCATTTCTTGGTAGTGCTAGAAAAGGCTGCTTTTTACTCTCAAAATGTTCTCGAATAAAGGGTTTTTTGAGGCCTCTAAAAGGTATTAAAAACACTCAGTTCCCAGTGGATTCGCCAGAAATGTTAGGTTCTGGTGGCTCAGCTGCAAAATAGAACACTTGTCATGGAACCAGAGATTCTGAGTTAAATTTTCCCCAGCGGAGTCGCCAGAAATGTTAGGTCTCTGTAATTTATTAGCAATATTGGGAGAGTCCAATCACAGAGTTAACATCATTTCAACCAACTTTGGGATTCTAGGATCTAGCCCTCCTGAATCCGGAGAGGGATCTCTCCAATATGTACAAAGATGGATATTGTCTTTGAAAAGCTTAAGGTAATGATATTGGGCTAGTTATGAAGGCCAAGGGTTTTGTTTTGTTTTGGATGGTTGAGCATGAAATGTTACTTGAGGAGAAAGTCCTAAGTGCAAAAAGTTTCAAAAGTGAGAAGTTTCAAGCAAATAGAACAGTTTTGGCAGATAGATAGATATAACGTTGGTTTTTAGTCCATTGGGCTATGGAGTCATATCTGGGCTTTAATTGAACAACAACATCAAGTGTGATCCAAGGGTCAAGTTATCTATACCACAAGATTATTGAGATGAAAATGATGAAATGGAAACATTAAAATGTCGGAGGGGTGGAAACTGATAATAATTTCTCAGAGGATTTATAGTCAGTCCAAACAAGAAAAGCCTTTTAAGTAACTGTTTTAAAACCAACCAAGGACAGGGCTAACCATAAACTTCTTGGGCAAGTTCTTATTAAAGCAGCTTAATTGACAAACAATCCAGTAATCCACATAATTACCTTCAGAAAGTATGAAAACACATAAGAAAAACAGAGTGTAACTTAAGATCAGATAAATTACTTTTAAACCTAGTCTGCTTTCAGTCAACACCAAGGGAAACTTTCAGAATCTGCCTTTGGAGAAAAGAATCTAGGAATCAGGGCAAACCATATCTTCTCTAGTCTAACTTTAATAGCAAATAATGGAAATAACATTCAAGAACAATTTTTGAGCAAACAGAAGGACGAGGGAACGCCAACATTCCTAACTGTTTAAACTGTATTGAATCATTCTTAAATAAACAAATCTGAAAAAAACATTAAGATAATCATTTCTTAGCCGAGAGAAGTTTGTGCTATACGAAAATCCTTTTTGTTTAAGCCCATTCTTTACAGAGGGAAAATGAACAATATGGCATACATAGAAGGAAAACGATAAACAAAGAAAGAAGCACTTCACCAGTGATAAAGACCAGGATCCCAAGAAACAACTTTTATATTGATGTCAAACCAGTTACAATCTTCAAGTCCAATGTTTCAGTTCAGCAATCATCTTCATTATTCAACCTAACTACTCTAGCACAAACAGAGCTTCAAGGGCCAGTGAACACTATGTACAAATAGAAGTCTCGAGCTCAAGTGTATTTCAAAGTTCTGCAACCAACAATTTCTCATCTTCTTTTGAGGTATTTATAGAAGGATGAGGAGGTGAGATTCAAGATGCTTTCCGGATTATCCACAGTGTTGAAGAACATGTATCGACGTTTCGAACCCCAACTGGGATCCATCATCAGGACAATTTAGAATGAAGAAATTTGAGAAGGAATAAAGACCATAAATAGTGATTAATTTCATGAAAAGGTAGCCGACCAGGAATTATGTAATTATTGTATTTTAATAATTTAAATTCTAAAAGTATTTGAATAGTTCTATATTTTATTAAAATAATTAAACATAAAAATAATTAATTAAATATAATTAATTAATTAATTAATTAATTCTAATACTATAATTAATAAATTATAGTTTATAATCAATTAATTGATTAATTATATACTAATAAATTAATTAATTTTATGATTAATTTAAACAAAAATAATTAACCACAATTTAAATAATTATAATTTAATTAATAATAAATATAATTAATTTTTATTTATTCTTATATAATTAATTAATTGTTTTAATTAATTAATTAATTAATATCCAATTAATTAATTAAATAATATCCAATTAATAATTAATTCTTGATAAATTATATAATAAACTAATTAGTTAATTTATCTATTTTTAATACTATAACTAAATTATAGTTTATAATTAATTAATTAAATAATAAATTAATCAATAATCAAGCATGAATGAATAATTTTATGAGTAATTTAAACAAAATAAATCATAATTTAATTAATTATAATTAAATTAATTATAAATATAATTAATTATTTGTTTTAATTAATTATATTCATAATTAATTATTCTTATATAATTAATTATATTAAGGATTTAATAAATATTATTACTATAAATGATAACTAGAATAACTAGAATAAAAAGGACATACTAATAATTATTGTTCAACTAATTAATTTTTATTTTAACCAAATTAAAAATTAATTACCTAGGAATAATTATTAGAATTTCAAATTAATGCCAAATATGAATTCAAAAGAGGGGGAAAAAACATACCTGAGAATCCTATACCTGAAAAACTATGTCTGGGTGGATGGTGCTTTAGAGGAGCAGATTTGTCGAAGAAGGGGTCTCCAAGTGTCACTGATTTCTATTCCACCATCTCTATTAAGATTATTAGGATGTTTTATAATCTCAAGGGCCTCTCTTATCTTTCTTCTTTGATAGTATTCTTCTCTTGCAATGATCTTTGCATCCCCAAGACGAACTTGATGTTTGGTTTTTGAGGAGTGTTCTGCAAGGGCTGAGGTGCGTGAACGTTCATACTTGATATCTGCTCCATGCTCTTTCAGTCTTTTCTGAAGTGAGCGTCTAGTTTCCCCAATATAACTTTTCCCACATGCACAGTCAATTTTGTACACTCCTTTGAGTTGCTCAGGGCTAATGCCATCCTTAACTGGTCGCATCCTTTGCCTGATAGTTCTTGATGCTGAAAATTGGGTGAAAATATTGTTCTTTTTCAAAACCTTGGCGATTTTATCAGTAACACCCTTAATATATGGTAGAAAAATCCTCCTTCTGTTTTCTTTTTGTTCGTGGTGATTCCGAGGTAGGATCGAACCCTTAGCTCTTTCCAAGGCTTTTTTGATATGTCTTTCTTTATAACCTAAGTCCTTAAATACCGACGATAGGTGACTGATTTCTTCGTTCAGGTGTTCAGTATCAGAAATTCTCATTGCTCTGACTGCAAGGGTATTAAGGACACCAAACTTTTGCGCCGGATGATGGTAGGACTCAGCATGGAGATAGTTATCAGTATGGGTTTTCTTTCTAAACACCTGGTGCCCAAGACTTCCATCCTCATTTCTAGTGACAAGAACGTCCAAAAAAGAAATACTTCTATTTTCTTCAACCTCCATTGTGAACTTAATCTCAGTGGAAATGGAGTTCAGGTGATTATAAAATCCCTCAAGATTCTCTCTACCATGGGTCCACTTTATGTTGGTGTCGTCTACAAATCTTTTCCACCAATCAGGTTTCAAGGGATAGGAGGCAAGGGCTTTTTTCTCAAAGTGTTCCATGTATAAGTTGGCGACAATAGGGGATAGCGGGGATCCCATTGCGACACCTGATACTTGCTCATAGAATTCCCCTTGAAAGCTGAAGAAAGTGAAGCGTAGGCAAATCTCCGCCAGCTTGGCTGTTACAGGATCAGTGACATCCTTAATGACCTGGATTGCCTCGTCTAAAGGAATTTTTGTGAATAGTGATACTACATCAAAACTAACCAGGATGTCGCTTTCCTCAACCTTCTGATCCTTAATGAGCTTGATAAAATCATTAGAGTCCTTGATGAAAGAGTCAGTATTCCCAACAAGAGGTTTCAAGATCTTGGCAACATATTTTGCTAGCTCGTAGGTGGGGGACCCTATGGTATTAACAATAGGTCTAAGGGGAACTCCTTCTTTATGAATTTTGGGCAATCCATAGATTCTTGGCATGATCTCACAAGATGGGGTTAACCTCTTTTTTATTTTGTCATCCAACCCTGAATTCTTAATTGCTTTCTTGACTTCTCTTAATACCTTGGGCATAGGGTTGGAGTTAAGTTTCCTGTAGCTGCCACAGTCTAGGTGTTCATTCATTTTCTTAATATAATCATCCTTATCTAGAATAACAGCTGCCCCTCCCTTGTCGGCTTTCAGCACCACAATGTTGTCATTATTGCGAAGATCTTTGAGAGCAAAAAATTCCTCCTTACTTAGGTTGCTTCTAGGAATTCTGGCTTTTTTCAAAATCATGGAGCATTCTTGTCTTAGTGCATCCTTATCATCAAGAGTTAAACCTTTAATCCCTTCCTTATTCTTGTTTCTGTTCTGGGACCTTCCTCGTACAGATAAGGCATCTCCATTATGACCCTCCAAATTTATCCGTCTCATTTCCTCTGACAGCAAGGCTGAGACAATGTCATCAAAATTCAAGGTAGTTGTATTGCTACCTATTGCAATAACCAGACTATCCCACGAGTCTGGTAGAGAACACAACAAACTGATGCACTTATCTTGATCTGAGATACTAATATCAATAGGGATGAGTGGTTTCACTACCACAACATTGAAGCGCCCAGAGATGTTTTCAGCGTCACCTCCAGTTCCATCCTTCATCCTTAGGTTATACAACTTTTTCCGTAGGAACAACTTATTCACCAGAGACTTATATTGCTACCAAGTCCCAAGTTTTTACTACAAATTCTTTGCAGTAGCTTCCCCAGATACATTCAACAATACTGAATCTGAGACACACAATCGTATTGTGCTCTTAGCCTTCCGATCCAGTTTCTTCCAGTCTTCATCTGACATTCCCGTTGGTTTAGTACCTGGATCTACTGCGATCCACTGATCTTTGTCCACCAGCAGATCCTCCATCTTGAGCTTCCACAACTCAAAACTTTGACCATTAAATTTCTTGATGTTGGGCCGTTAATATGCCATTATTATTATCACTTGTGAACGCTTATTCCACCCATTTCTACCATTCTTCATCACGTCATTTATTATAATTTATTATTTAAATCCATTTTATAACTGATTTATGCTCTTATGGATGAATATTATTTATCTTCCTTTATTTCTAATAAATTGATGATTATGAATTATTTTATCAATGATGGTTTTAATAAGTTGGTTATAACATTATTCACCATTTTTAGCCTCCAAGGTAATTTCCAGATTGAAGATTTGATCATTAAAAGTGCCAACTCAGAAACGCGCTGGAATAAGGAGTGACAGTTTTACGGTTGAGATTCTGAGCAAATGAAGACGAATCTGGAAAATCCAGAACATGGGTTTTGTCCAGAACGGACCCAATTAACTTTAACAAAGAACGGTTTGCCCAACTTCGGCTTGTACTGAGAGAAACGCAGGGTTCTTTGAGCATGATTTTCTCAGATCTGTGGTTGCGGCCGTCCTCCAAATCTCAGCTGCAAAGCCAAATTCGCCTTGTTCTTGTTGATCAAATGGTTAGAAGCAATCCAATTTTGTAATGTAAATCATGTTTTACTTATCTTTATTGTAACTTCTCTCTGATCTCTCTCTATTTAAATGAAAACAAAGATCAGAGATGGGGATGATTGGGGATGGAGAGACTTTTCTTATTGTAATTTGCAGAATTGTGCATCGGCTATTGTTAAGAGAGTGTGAGCTGTTTGTAAACACTATTAATGCCTGATTAATAAAGGAGTTCACTGTTGTTCCATTTCTCAAGCGCTGGAGTAAAGCACAGCAACGCTTCACCGGTGGTTGAGGGCCCGGCCCTGGTGGAGCGATTTGTTGTTCGTATTTCTATTAGTTTATTTCTGTTGTGTGAAGTTCGTTTATTACAATTAAAGAATTGAGTTATTGCGAATTGGATCAAATACAGAGTCATTGTTATTCCATTCTTTACAAGAAGCATGATTCATGATTCAATTGTTATAAAATGTTGTTTTTTTGTATCTAATTCCAGTTGTTGTTCCTTTTGTTTATGAATTACGATAGTTGATTGTTGCGTGGCTGTCGACAGGATTAAAGAGTAGAAATCTAGTTTGCTTGGTTATGAATTGAATTCACTGTTTATTTTACGCTACTATTCAATTCCTGTTCATTGCTTTTAGATTGTTGTTCCTTTCCAGTTTGCGTTTTAGATTTCATTTCCTTTGAGTTGTTTTCACTTGCTTTGAGATCTGTAAACTGTAGAGGGCAGAGCTAATCATTCCAGGTGCCCAGATTTGGTCATCTCACATCGATTTCTAGGGGAAAGAGTTATTACTACTGCATCCCTAATCAATGTCTAGCAAGGTTGCTGTAGTGTAGTCTTTACATTTATGTCATTTGTAATTAGATTTCTTTTCAAGCAGATTTCTTTTCAAGCATTTATTATTTCTGCATTTGTATTTCTATACTACATCTTCACAAACATTACTCTTGAGTAAATAGCCGCCTCAGACTGAGTACACTCTTGAAATAAAAATTCGTCGCTGGGTTGACAATTAATGTGAGGTAATTAGGAGTTACAAAGACACCTTTTTATCGCTCCACATTTTGGCGCTGTTGCCGGGGAGAGTGTAGCCATTTCTAAAGAGTAGTGTGAATCTGATGAGTGCCTGCTAGGGAAGAGTTGGATCTTAAAAACGGAAGGTAAGAACCTACGTGCGGAGCATGTAAATGCCCTGCTCCATTGTCCGCTTTCCTAATAGATTTTCTGTTGCTTTGTTAGGTAGAAATAGATGTTTGAATTTTTGTGTGAATGACTAGGAAAAAATAGAAATTTTGAAAAATGAATCACATGATTTCATTCAAGTGGTGATGTAAGCACCACCCATTTCACTAACTAATTGACAGGAACATTGGAAGAAGGAGTCAAGGGGAACACACGAAGGATACCTTCATAAGAAACTGTCAACATTTTTACTTTTTGAATTTCCTCGCTCAACCAATTCAATTGATCAAGAATAACCCGAAGAAATGACTTAACAAGTTGAACCGCTAAATTTACTGTTGCCACCACGCCATTCTACCACATGTTATTTAAGTAGCCACATGTTATTTAAGAAAATCTCATAATAGTGATTATGAAATGTTCAATTCAAAATTTGCATACAGGAAGAAAATGAGGTTTCTTTTACTATGCATCAACACGC